>OV884027.1:10262097-11512097 GCA_930367265.1 Catocala fraxini | reverse complement strand
TGTTCATCTAATCAAATTTCGTATACATATTTTATGCGGAATTTCATGATGATGCGTCTAGTAATTAAGGCCGGAAAACGTAAGAAACCATTAAACTCACATTTGCATTTATGATATGAGTTAGGATTGATGTCTTTACTGTTACAGTTGGCCAATAATCTGGTCTACCATCACTTCATTTGAACGTCATGAAACAACAAGGTCGATTTTCCCTTGCAATAATATTATGACAGTTACATTGCTCTCTTTATCATGTATTATATTTACGTCATGTCATATGTTAAGTTAGAAAAGTCAACCGTAGCGATAATTAGATCTCAGAGAAACTTTTGTCAAAACTGTTAGACAACTTTCTTGGCCGACCGTACATCTCCTATGCAACAGATAGCATTATCATTTATGTCATAGACAATAGCTATAGGTATATAGCTACTGTTTCATGTCACAGAGTAAACGTTCTTTTACATTATACTTACGATATTAATATACGATGCTATATATTGTTTTAGGCTATCTGCGGCGAGTCATGATCCCTACAATGAAGATATGCGAGTGGAGCTCCTCCCGTATGACTTGCAGTTCCAAATGTTTAAAATCCTATCCATTGAAACTGAAGAGGAAAAAGGTAAGTCTAAAACATCCTTATATAATATTTAAACCGTAGTGTTGGTACCGCCGAGTAAGCGTAAGCACAGGTGTGATATGTGGTGTTGATGTCCCAGGGTCAAATATAAGGTTTTCTAGCCGGACAAATCACGTTGCAACACGGAGTTCTATACTCAATAAACTGCTATTAATACGTATCACGCGTCCTATATCCATGAGTTATTATGATACTAGTACATATATCAGCCTTACTCGTCAGGGCGTACATTCCTTAGGTTGTATTAAAGCTTGATTAATATAATGACAAAACATAACTATAATATTGTTACAGCCAGTGCTATCTATCGGTACTGTGGGTAAGACTCGGCAGTTCCTTCTAATAATTTATTACAGCGCCATTTATTGACGTCTTACTGAACTACGTAGCTTGTCGGTACGCGAAGAGTAGAGAGAGCGTTGGGACTTTCTCGAATCTTCGTACCTACTGTGTACATACCGGGTATGGCTTTTCTAGAAATCTCCAGAAACGCTTTAACCGCGTATAAAACGGCAAGGCCAGCGCTCGCCGAGCCAGTTTACAATCGTAAGCGGTCAAGTATTCATCGGAGCGAATGGAAGCGAAAATGTCACTGAGTTTAAAGCAGTTAGAGTGGGAAAGTGTATAAGTAGTGTGTGTGTGGTGTTTCAGATTTGGTCGGTAATATTGTTTACATTCTTATCCCTCGAACCCAGCACGTAACAATATTGAAATAGTTTTACTTACTCGCACTAAAATAAATTAAAGTTAGCATAGTTTAATATCAAGTTGTATTAATCATTTGTATTCCTTATTAGTAAGGCAGATGGGTAATTATTTAAATCATATTATTATGTTATCTAAATGAAAACTATTTGTTCGTTGTTGTTTGTATCGAGTTTCAAATCAGGAAATAGGCGTAAATATCAAATTACACCAAATTAAACACTCGATACAACGTTATGACGTAAACGCTGTTTAAGTTCAGGCGTACGAGAGAGTTAGCAATATACTGCATTACACACGTTCGTAAACGTAACATATTTATTGTTCCTTCATATTGCAATCTATTTTGATGCTGTTTTCACTAAAAAGGATTATGTAAAAGCTACTTACGTAGTATATAAATACAGCTACATAATCAAACATACCATAACTCCACAACCTATTGTTTCAGAGTATAAACAGAACAAAGACTGCCCGCCGCTCACTGGCATAGAAACATTCTCATTCGGCATGGAAGTGAAGTGGCCTGTGTCTCTGGTGCTGAACCATAAAGCTATCGCCTGCTACCAGATGATATTCAGACATTTGTTCTATTGTAAACATGTCGAGAGGTTACTGTGCAGGTAAGCCTGAACCACGGTAATCTTATGTAACAGTATTGTAACTCGGCTCTGTCCTTGAAATATTTACCTACAGCCGCGTGGTCCGCGAATACGCGAGAGGGCTGCCCACCTTACAGTATTTTAATTTCATCTGCCTACTTGAGTTTCTTTCCAGTTTAGTGATAGTGAATATTATATATTATATAAAAAATCAAAATTTATTGTGAATTAAATAGCAAATGTTCAATAAAATCTAACATGATTTTTAGATTAGTAGGTTTAATAAAAAACAACCTTATATAATTGAGGCTGAAACATATTTGCGCCTCGAGCGAGACGTACGAAAAACTTTATTGTTAAATTTAATAGTATAAAAAATATCCGCATTCTGATAAAAACTTTAATAATACTTTTGTTTACAATTGTACTTAGCCATAATTATTAGTAGTAGACTTGTTAATATTTGATTGAAATAATGACTTGTACTTATTTCAATCAAATATTAACAAGTCGCACGCTTACTGCTTACAAAACCATCACGCCGTCCGTTCATCGCTGCGGCGCATTCGCAACTGGTTGCGAACCAAGTGCATATCGACCTCGAGGCGCGTAGGTATGACTCGCGTTCCGACCGTTTGTATGAAGATAGAATACTGTTAGATAATATTACCGTGCCTGAACTATCTGTCTTATTATTCGCAAATGCATAAGTATCGACTTTCTAGTTTTACCCGTGTCAACTAAATAGAGAAAGGGAGTATAACACAGTGATGTTCTCTTTTAAATCTGGGTTCCCGCATACTCCTGTAGTTACAGCATACGTTTACCCTACAGAAGATCGCACCAAAACAACCTTGTGTTATCTTTCTGTAATGTAGGCTTCTTAAGAAGGCGTTGTGATTAAAGCAGGGGAATAAATATATTTGTCCCATGTGCAACAGATAATTCTGGGGCATGTCTGAGCAGTAACAGTCGTCACTCAGTAAATCGGTTAGTTAGTTTCTCCTTTTATAGTATAATATCAGCCTTGTATATAAACTGTACTACTGCTGGGCACGGGCCTCTTCTCAGTGCTAGAAGGGTTAGGCTATCTTTAAAACTTATGGAAAACTCTCACACATGTAGGTTTCCTCACGCTGTTTTCCTTTGTCGTTAAAGCGAGCGTTTAATACGCAGATAAGTTCAGAGGTGCGTGCTTTGGAATCAAACTTGAGACCTCTGCGTGGCAGTCCAACGATCTCCTATTAGGTTATCGTTGCTTCTTTATATATACAGCTTATAACATGATCTTCAAGAAAATGCTAAAATAGTTCCTTTTATAGGGTATGGCTGTACAACAAAGTGGTGAAACGTTTCTCGGAGGCGCGGTTGTACGCCGACGCGTTCGCGTTACGCCAACGCATGCTGAGCTGCATCCAGCACCTGCAGTACTACATGTGCGTCGAAGTCATCGAGCCGTCCTGGTGCCAGCTTATACAGAGCCTCGATAAAGTAAGTCGCCATATAAGTATTAAATATATATTTTATAGCGCGTGTAACAAAAAAGTGTGCTCATATATTTTAAGCGTCACATAACCCATGTACAATCGAAAACCGGGACAAATAAATCAGTATACAGAAATTTCTTTTCTATCGATGTATCAATATCAGCACAATCTGGTCTATACTTAAGCAACAGAAACAGCTGACTCGGTGATTTCCGTAAATCCGAGAATGGCCAGGCGCAATATTGACAAAGATCAAATGCGTGATTCAATGATTAAATAAAATAATAAGTAAGCTAAATGTTTAAAATTGTCATTCAATCAAAAATAATTAATTTTGGTCTGGAAATGGCGGCTGTAGCTCATTTGTCAGATATACATCACAGTCCTAAAATATGACCACACCTTTCTGTATACACTATAGCACTATACAAAACATGCTAAAATGCATCCAGAATTTGTAATAGATACTACATGAGCACCGAGTTTTAAAACCAACCTCGTGCTAACTTAAACAGAGACTGGATGCGGAAAATCGTTATATAAATACCTACCTTATATACATGGTGTACATAACATAAAGATGTATCCAGCACCTGCGCTGGATGCATCTCTGATGGAGACGTGTGAATGTAATAAAACATGATTACTACGACGCCGATGCTAGAGATTCTTTTTATAATATTAGAATTCGAAAAACTCTTATACAACAGCTTTGTCCGTCCGTCCGTCTGTTATACAACTTTCAACTCAAGAACCGTAAGAGCTAGAGATTCGCGGTCAACGCCATTCGACTCAGCAGACCTCTGACCTCAAGGTCACGTGATATCACGTGACCTTTGCATGTTACTTGAACCATTTTTTTGAATTCTAAGATTTACGGTAATTTATTGCCGTTTCTCACTTGTTTGTATTGCAACTGGAAAATATTCTCCTACTGCTGTTTTTATCGACAGGTTTTCGAAACAATTTGTATTTTATATTTTTTCCAAACTCAACACCCGCACTAAATACATATCCTGTATCATGGGGGACTATTCAAACAATGGACACAAAGTAAACCTAGACTCGGAACAACTATTTGTGGAGCTCACGAATTTTTGTCCCGTGTGGGAATCGAAATCACAATACTCGGCGCATTAGTAATGGCGCAGTAACCATCTTAACCACTACCACATCCATGCAGTCAGAGGAACAGAGATGGCACAGTGTTTTGTAACCACGCTACAAAACAGTTCATAAATCAAACGACTTTTTATATAAATAATAATAATGTCCTTCAGACGACAATAAAATATTGAGCACTTTGAGCCACAATAAAATATTATTATTATTATTATTACGTCCTTAAGACCGAATTTCGGTCATGGCGGCCAGTCTTAACGGAAATTGGCCGTTGGCGCGGGACATATTATAGTTCACAAATGCGTGCGCAAACACAAGTGCATTTTTTGTTTCCTAACTCTAATGAGCCGATTATCTGACACAACCGCAAAGAGATCAGTCCCAGGACCAACGGCTTTACATGCTTTCCAAGGCACGGCGGTGTCTAACACCGCCAACTTCCTCACTCCGGGCTGCTATTGAAATTTCTTAACAGAAAAATCCAATAAGTTTTTGTTGGCCCGTCCCGGGATTCGAACCTAAGATCTCATGCACAGCAGTCGCATTGACTACCGCTGCGCCACGGAGGCAGTTATATTAATATAATATATGTTCTAGAATTAATTCTATAAATATTTATAGAATTAATTCTAAGACTGAAAACAATTCTGATGCTAAACTACATTATTGTATAGATCGGGATGTTTGGAAATAGGACACAAAATTAACAGAAATATATGACATTAACAAATTTTAATAAAATGAGATTCGTAAATTGTTGTTATAAAAAAATACTTGACTTGTTTAAAAGAAGTATTCTTAAATTAATACTGAACTTATATTAAGTTAACATATACATATTAATAGATAAAATAAACCAAACAAGGACGCAAGTTAACTTAAAGATTACATTTTAGTAGTTTAATTATGTGTCTCAACGCAATCAATTACGATAAGATTCTGTAGACAGGATTTTCTTCAACAAGCTCTCAAGATTATCAAACTTTGCTTCATAATAGGCAAGTTTTTGTTTAATTTCATCAAATTCCGTCACAGTTGTCTTTTTACTTATGACAGCTTTGGAATGCTTTACAATTCTTGAATCCAGTCTATAATTTTGACAACGCTCAAAGCAACACGAACCACCACCTTCGATATCGTCGTCATCACCAAACTTTCTCAAAGTATCTGCACGTGGTATTTCAATTTTATTATCTTGATTCGGTTTCACTATTATCCTGTATTGTGGCAAAAAGTTAGGGAAAAGACTTATTCGCCTCGCGAATGGCTTTATGCATAACATTTTTGGCTTTATGATATTTAGGTCTCGTATATAGGACGGGAGCCAGGACCAGCACGTGCTTGGTCTGGTATACGATCTAACGTTACCGATCAACACGCTTTCGAAGTACGATATAAGTTTAACTCTAGAGATATGACCTACTAGTTCAGCGTCTGCCCTGATTTCTTGAGTGTCACTTACTGCGAGACCGTTTAACAAATTAAATAATACGATTGGGATCATGAATACAAATACAATAAATATTAAATGACTGGTCACTGGGAATGTACTGAATTTAATTGAACCAGCATCGAATTCTCCCGTCAACATGACGATGGTTTTGAATAGCGAACGACCTGGATCCACGAAAAAGTCTTCTTCCTCCTCCTCCTCTTTACCCGTATTGTTAGGGTTCGGAGCGGTCTGCTCTTCATCATCTTCTTGCCTAAACAACGTATAGAAACTTAAAGCAAACGCTATAATTAAAATACAATACCACAACAAAAATTTGAAGAAGTTCCATGAAACCGTTTTTAACATAACTATATTCGTTGATAAAGTAGGGAACTGTCCAATGAGTAGTACTAATTCAGCGGATGATAGTAATATGGCCACTGCTGACAATTGTTGTTTAGTAGACTCTTCCGCAGAGTCATAGCAAACAATAATTGCTGTAACAAAAATCAGCGCTAGTTCCATCCAATTTTCAATACTTTGTAAGTATCTCGTTGGCGAAACAAGTAATTGAAAGAGTTCTCTTAATATCAATAGAATCAAACCAATAACGGCACCAACGTGAGTTATGATGTTTAAAGCTTCTATTGAATCCGATTGCTTTTTTTCAATGCCGTAACCCAAAATTATATAAAGAATAAGGCAGAGCCATAGAAGAGAGTAAAACGTTATATTCGCATAAAAAAGGCAACTTATTCTCTGCCATTTTAAATACAAAAAGCTTGTAATAACCGGATGTTTCAAAAGTGGACGCAATTCTGAATTCCGTGTCATGTATAGTAATGCATCTGTTTCAGGCGCTAAAAGAGAGTCACACTCTTTAATGTTATTGTTACAATTATCCATGAGAGGCACTTTACACAGCTCGTTTTCGACAGAATTATTTGGATAAACTAAAAATCTATATTTCATGTGAATCTCGTAGTTGTCATCACTCGGTCGTTCGCCATTAGTCGTAATACATTCGTCCAAATATGTTTCCAATGTCTTGACATTGATGTCTGCGAGTGGTGGTTCGTTAAACTTATTGCGCAATCCCACACAGGCTCCGTTTCTTAACAATTCTAATACAGTTTCTTGGTCACCGTTTCTAGCAGCGTAATGCAAGGCTGTGTTATTCTTTATATCAGGATGATTAACGTTTACATTGATTTTAGGATTATTTAATAATAATTCCAGACATCCTTTATGATCGGCATTGATGTTTTTATGATAAGATCGCATTCCTTTTATTATAATTTGGAGTAGAGTATCAGCTGTCCCGGGATCAAATATAGATTCCTTATCCACAAATATTTTAAGAATATTTTTGTAGCCGTATTGACATGCTATCGCTACAGGTTTATTCTGATTGCCAGAAAATGTTAAATTAGGATCTGCTCCATATCCCAGTAGAGCCGCAACCGCTTTATTCATGCCTTTTTCAGTTGCAAACTGTAATAATGTATTTGTACCATTATTAGCTGTTAATGCTGATGTATGTTCATTTTTCTCTGCCATATTTTGTAAGCCGCGGATAAAGTTATCTTCTTCTTCCTTACTGAGGTAATAAAATAATTTATCGACATCAATTTCTACTTCCACTGTGCCAAATTTATACACTAAATGTGGGAATGCCTCCTTGAGAAAATCACGTGCCGTTTTACCTCTTCTATCTTTATAAGCATCTATATCAATAGGGGTTTTAGCGTACTCGGCAATTAATGTCACCACTGTTTCTAGGCCTTGTTTGCTTGCAGAATATATTGGAGTTACACCTTTTAAATCGGGACTGTTTGCATTGCATCCCTTTTTAAGAAGTAGCTCTATCATGTTCTCATAAATAATTAATTCTTGCTCACGATCATTGTCCAAGTCTTCCATTTTTTTTATTGCCATCAATAAAGCTGTATTTCCTTTACTTTTAACATTGACATCAATTCGGTCATCGTCTAGAAGTACTTCCAAAGCTTTGATGTTACCATTTTCCACTGCAAAGTGGATGGGTGCACAGGCATGTGTTTCGTTGATTCTGTTAACTTCCGCTTGTTGTTCCAGTAAATACTCTATAAATTCTTGTTTATTTGGTTCTGAAATCGCGATCTCGAGGCATGTTTTGTAATCCGGGTATTCATACACATGTTCGAGGTCTACCGCACCAGCACGGGCAAGCTTTTTGAACGTGTTTATTTCGTTGGTTTGTAAAGCTGCTCTCAACTGTACTTGGGGGTTGCCGCCAAAGAAGGAACTGCCACGCGTTGGCCGGTTAGGCTTCATCTCGTAACTCTCCCGCGTCATACTGTTGACTACACTGACATCTGAAACGTGAAATGATTGTTTTTATCAACCAACAAAATTTTCTCATTGAAGTAAATTGTTATGATAGTACGGTATAGTACTCCGAAACTAGCAGTTGAGAACAATTTGCTAAATTGAAATTAATTACCCGTCGAACATCTGGCAAACGTCAATTGTGAAATCTTTACTTAAAAACTGTGTCAAATATCAAATACGTATACATAATACAAGTAACGAGTTAAAGAACTTTTAGCGTTGAAAATATAAAGAGCAAAAGGCCCAGCTTTTATTAGATTAACTACGCTAAACGATTTTACAGACCCGGTGTGAAGTAGTGATAATCGGTGCCTTGTGTTCGTTAACTACAAATCAATCCATTTAAGTAAGACTTGCCCTATTTTCTAAACTTACAGTTTGCTTAGTAAAAATATGTAGGTACTTGGATGCTATGTCAACATTTGTAATTAATGTTCGTTCAATATTCAAGTACATTTTGCAATATATAATCTCAAGTAATGTTTCATCCATTTTCTATACTAATATTATAAATGCGAAAGTAACTTTGCTTATAACCTGTGCACGACTAAACGCCTGAATTTAATGAAATTTGGCCAGGATATAGATAGATTTTACCATAGGAGAAGATATATGCTATCCTTATACCAATACGTACCTATACACGCATTTGATATTAGTTGTATACTAATTATCCATGTATTAGTTCGCGCAACTTTCACAGATAGCGCAATTTTAATATCGAGTTTTACATTATTTACTATATTTTAATACAATATGTGTATCATATCATAGCCAGTTGCACTCACTGATTGGTAAACGATTAGCGAGGTTAAGCAACGTTGGGTGCGGTCAGTTTTAAGATGGGTGACCGCTTAGTGGTATTTCATCTGAGCGTCTCCGTGCTTCGGAGGGCACGTAAAATGTTGATCCTGGTTGTTGCCAAATTGACAGCAGTCGTTAAGCCATATCAGAAGCCTACAGGCCGCTTGAACAACTCTTGACAACAGTTTGGCCACTAAGCACACGAAAAGAAGAAGAATACAATATGTTTGATTATATAGAATGACATTTTGTGCTACATCCATATATATATATCCCACCAAAAACATTTTCATGTAAAATGTTGCCAAGACGAGACCATATGACTCGCATTATCAAAAAGTTATCAGATCTCATGTAGAGCCAAGCTTCTAACTCTACAAGGCCTAACTTCACATACTCTACACCTTAGTCAAAATATGTAGCATGGCCATTTCGCTACATTCACATGGGCGTAAGGTGAAAAATGTATTCACTTTTCAATACTATTCTGTTATACAATAGTTCTTGTAGTAACGAAACTGCCAAGCCACATATTTTGACTAAGATGTCGAGTTTAGATACATATACTTATAAATTTATAAAAATGAATACCTGTTTCCCTTGGTCACGCCATAACTTGAGAACAACTTTACCGATTGAATTTATCTTTTCTTTTTAAGTTTTCTAATACCTTGAAGAAGGTTCTTACGGGAAAATTAAGAAAATTACGCAGAAAATAGGATAATTTCAGAAAACCTAACTATTTTAACCTCGCGAGTTTGTCAGTTAGTATAAGGCAGGACAACGTCTGTCGGGTCAGCTAGTTTTAAATAAATAGATATTAAAGAACATTGTGATACCCAGCTAAGCATAAAGCTTATGTTAGAAAAGGGTTTATGTCAGTAGTGCAATTGGTGGGGCAAAAATCGCCAAAACCTCTCAATCGTAAGCCTGATACCTAAACTATTGGGCCGCAGCTTTCCTAGGTAATAAACTCGAATGAATAATATTATAACAAAATATCAGAGACATAATAGACTAATTGAAAATTACTATATATAATAGACAAATAAAGGCTATGGTTGCAATTTTGAAACGCAGTAATATAAATATACATAATAGAATTAAACACAGGAGTTGCATTTACAGTAGTTATATTAAAGTTTTACTTCACTAACACTAGACTCAACGAGGTACCTACTAGTATACACACATAAAGTTCACCTGCTTATGTAAGTACCGGCAGTAATGAAAGGCCAATTATTCCGAATTTCACTCACTGCTATAAAATTAATGGCGTGCGCGTGCCTCATATCTCCTTACCACAATGAAGTAATTGGATTGATTTGCATTCTATTATGTTATTCATAATTGTTATGAAAGCAGAACAACGTGCACCTTATATAAAAGACTTACGGCCTAATATGGAAAATCATCGGCCTCTGAAAGCTCTCAATTGATGAATTTTATTGCAGTATAATTGATTTTTGGAGCATTTAATGAACCATTGCTGTAGTGTGTACTTTGTTCGCTTTGTTGTTTCACAATTTGCATAGTAAGAACCCATATGTTAGGCTATCTACTTTACTTGTACACACAATATGGATTTGGTTGTTTAAGTATCGTGATGTTCACTTTTTTATTTATTGACGATGTAATTTGCGGTCTCCATTTATCTATTATATTGCGTTAAAACGTGACAAAGAGATAAAGGTACAGTCTTTAACCACGTTTACTTTTGTTACGCTTGTCGGACTGCTTAGGACAATATTTATCTGCGGATATGCTCTGAACACACCGTGACTAATTCTCGCCTTGGGCAGTGGTCATATTATAATCCTATTAAAGAATGGCTTCTGTGTACTTTTGAGATATTACGAGTTACGGATATATTAAGCGACGCAAATTCAAACCATTTTCTTTTGTTTTGTAAATATATTGGAATGGAATGTGTTGTTAAAACTTGTTCTATTTCTAGTAAAACAGGGAAACCGTGCTGCTATTATGTATAGTCTTGACATATTGTACATATACATGTGTAACAAAACTAGACGAGAACAATTCTGCCGAAAGAACAGAAAAGAACCTCGGCATTGTTTGACCTTAAGATTTGTAACAAGTATAAGTATTTAAGTATGTACTTAATCACTTTTAAATGCAAGTTTTATGGTAAACAAATCAGTTATGTAAATCTGTTTATTGTAAAACCTGCAAATTAAAATTAAATCTCACTGATTAGATATTGTTATTTAACTAATCTATTACGTTTATTCAAGTTGATAGAATTCTGCATTCTGCACATCCAAAATACCTATGAACTTGGATTTAACTCGGCTTTGCAAGTTATTTCTACAAAACTGAAAAACGTGTTACTTTTATAACGGAATACCAGCTTGCCGCATCGGTTAGCTACCAAAATAAAGATGAATCTAACAATACGTTAACGCCAGACAATAGCGGTGTTCGGTGTTCGTCCATCGGAACGCTATGAGATACTCCACATGTTTCGCCGAACTACGTGTACACCACATATATTTAACAATATATATCATGCTTTTTATACCACGCTTTTGCATTAGAGGCAACGGTTTGCTATTGTGTTCCACATAGAGATCACCTGTTCGGAACTTTGGAGCCAATAACCGATACCCCTGTGAGCTATAGATTGATCGACAAAGCCATGCCTGTCGTTAAACATTGTTTTGTTTAGATTTATTGTTTAACTATTTCGTACTGTTTTTAGCATACATTTTACGTTTGAGCTCACGGGTGTGTTGCGACAGCAGTTAAACAAAGTTCTATATAATTTGCATTAAGCTAACTTTACTGCTGTAAGTTTGAACAATAAATCTGTTAAAACATACGGAATATGGTACCTTAGTATTAGTTAATTTGCCACGATAGAGGCATTGTTGAGATAATACCATATGCATCCTCTTTATAAACTTTTTATGCTAAACACAGTTGTCCGCACAAAAAGAAAACACTAAGTTTATATCGCTCTTACGTCATAGACGTCAATTTTACTAATTATTACAATTATGCTGACAGATGTGCTTTAATCACGTCATCTAAATTGATCGATCTCATAATCGTAAAACTTATTAGTATAAAGAGATATCGTGAAAGTAACGTTATCTTGTTTAGTCACAACAAAACCAACACAATGAGGGTATGAGACTAGAGTTACTATTATAGTAATGGCTTTAATTTTGTCAAACCAGTACACCCTTCTATTGTGGTCCTTGGCATTTAGGTTCATGTAAGAGTTAGCCATGGGCGTGTTCCTTGACATCAACACTACGTGACCTTTTGTATTGTTTATATTTAATTGCCTTTAGCTTGCATTCTACTCTATTTGATGACCAATAATGACATAATGTTTTCTTAAATATTACGTTCATGACTTGGCCGGATGGATATTATAAATACATGTAAGTGAACTCACACCACGTTCTGCACTTATATGTATGTAGTATTTCTATCTATACATATATACATTACGTAACTTGGCGCGCCCTTATGGAAACAAGACCCCGATTATATTATGGCAGGTTTTTCCATGACTAATAAAATAATTATATGTAAAAGCCAAGATTCTCGTTTCGATCGTCTCGGATAGTATAAAATAGTTCTACCTATCTATTATCTATTTCGAGCACAATGTTACCGTATCGTGTAGTGATAGCCTAATTCGTAAACCGTTGAGCCACCAAGCAGAGTTTTCGAGCTTGATACTAATGAACCTATAACTTATTATTTATCGCTTGCTTTAACAGTGAAGGAAAAATGCGCCCATCAGCACAATCATTACCTAATGTACATCCCTCATTCATTAGCTCTAGACACGTGTGTCAGATCTTATTTGGCTTTTACGTGATACCTTTCATGGGGAATTATTATTATTATTATTATTTATTATTTATTTAATTTCATAAACAAATATACATTTGTGTCGAAATATTTGAATACACACATAAATACAGTACTATCGTGATTACACTTTACCAAATACATTAATCAATTTTCATTCATTAAAATATTAATACTATAACGAAAAATACATAATGTCAAATTATCTGAATTATTGGAAGTCAAAATACTATTATTGATATATTAAATTATTGCAATACATTATAAAATTAATCATTACCAATTATAATTTATTTTTATCCTTACAAAATTCGTCAATACTATAATAACACTTCTGAATCAATAATGTCCTGAGTTTATTTATAAATATGTTCCCATTCATAATATTCTTTAATTCTGGTGGTAATTTGTTGAATATATTTACAGACTGCACACTTGATGAGTGTTTTACAACATTAAGCTTTGCTTGGAGGATAGTAGGCAGATCTTTTCTCCGAGTTTTTACCCTATATTCTCTCTCAGTGTCAGTTTCCAGCTTGTTTAGATTTTTATGTAAATGAGTAAGGAGAATTAAAATATAAAGGCAAGGTACTGTTAAAATACTTAACTTGATAAAATGTTCCCTACACGATTCAGTTTGGTCTAAACGAAGCATGGTTCTTAATGCTCTCTTTTGCATAACGAAGGCAGTGTGTGTGAAGGATGTGATATATATACCGATTACAATACAACATTGCATGGCAATTTATCTTTGCTCATACCGGTTGAAGTTTGATACACCTGGGAACACCGGGCTGTACTTTTATTAGCTATTACTGATTTACATAATATTGTCTTCTATTTACGCGAATATTATTCATTGAAATTAAACTGCTATATACGGATTTTATCGCGTTGTTTATTTGACACTTTATTACAAAATTTTGAAAATTGTTACACTACTACTACTATTAAACTTTACTAATTTTTAAGTTAATTAAATTATTATTAAAACATACATAATAGAGAAGATGGTTGGAATGTACCACCAGCTTTGGATCAGTAATAAAAATAGTCAAACCCAGGAAGAAGCAGCTAGACTTCATGATACTTTGAGCTCATTCTGCGTAAATAGAAACACCAATGATTAAATTATGTTCGGGTACTTTGAAATAACTACACTGGAACATTGAGACAACTGCCATCTTAGTCTCCCCGTGACCATGGCTGCTGAAAAGCAACCGAAACGTCGGGGAAAGTGTAAAAATAAATTAAATCTAAATAGTTTTAATAATAATTTAATTAGCTTAAAAAATAGTATAGTTTAATAGTAGTAGTAGTGTAACAATTTTCAAAATTTTGTAATAAAGTGTCAAATAAACAACTCGATTAAAACCGTATATAGCAGTTTAATTTCAGCTATTACTGATGTTTAATCTGGTTGTGTATATGCAAGTATTCGCCTTTAGAAAGGTCAGAACTGCTGGTTACAATATGCCAGAGAGAATATCCGGGATGGTGGAACGCTGGACATTATATGAATGGTGCCGTTCTTTAGAATATATACTACCTACCTCCAGTAAACTAAATATATATTATAAACATTACAGTAGGTACCTACATAAACTGTCGTACTTTCATTTTTATTCAAATGAGTACCAAATCTACAAAAACAAGTGCTATCTGTACACATTCTACATAGATTTACGAGTAAACCATCACGAGTTGAGTCATCGCGCACCGTCAATAATCGAATTCACATTTATTTATCAGTAAACCCCATCGGAAACGTTGCATATGGAGCGTCGAGAGTATTTGTGTTAAATGTCAGCTCGATTCTTGTGCTAATGGAAACGGGCTATCTGTAGAGGGGCATTGAAGTTTTGTTGTATTTGAAATAGCTCTATTATTATTTAAGAATGTATAGGTAACTACTGCAAGGAAATTGAAATTATTGTAGATTTTAAATATATTAAAGAACAGCACTAACTGTTCATATTTCACAATTCTTTATCTACAACTACGTCATTTAACGGGAAGCTTTCCCTAATTGTATAATACATAGATATTTCGGAGCACAGAATGTAACCTCTAATGGTGTTTGCAATTAGGCATATCCGTTGTTTCTCAATGATATCGTTTTAGTTATATGTTTTATCTGCACGCTATGAGGCTGCCGGTGCCGCGGTGTACCGGTGGCGGGCGCTTCGGTCTAATTGCCGGACACGCCTCTGGTTTATGGTGAAATTGCTTCTTTATAAAAAACTATTACGTTAAGATGCTGCGCACGCTCGAGCAGCAGATACTCAGATTATGTTTTTAAGGTTAGTTTTATACCTAGTTCTTAGCATTCGTACAAGACAAGAAATAGACATGCAGGCTATAATTTTCTGAGTGCAGGCAATAATGCTATCTCGTAGTAATATATTATCCAGACAATATTTCTTATTTACGGTACGTATTTCGATTAAAATTTAAAGCTATTTATAATATTATATACGATTTAGAAATCGAAATGTGTCAACCATTTCAAGTTTTGCTGTCCTTAGGAGCCGAGGTAGCGCTATACATTCAGAAACAGCGCTTATGGTTAGATGTATTACTGCATCAGATTATCTTAGGCTATAACAAGTGAGAAACGGCCATGAATTACCGTAAATCTTAGAGTTCGAAAAAATGGTATCACGTGACCTTGAGGTCAGAAGTCAAAGGTCATATTCATTTCGAGGGTATATTGACTATGCTGAGTCGAATGGTGTTGACCACGAGTCTCTAGCTCTTACGGTTCTTGAGTTGAAAGATGGTATTAAGTCATTGTCATTTCAGGTGAATATCGACTATGTTGAGTCGAATGGTGTTGACCGCGAATCTCTAGCTCTTACGGTTCTCGAGTTGAAAGATGGTATTACGTGGCCTTGAGATCAGAGATCAAAGGTCATAGTCATTCCGGGGTATATCGACTATGCTGAGTCGGATGGCGTTGACCGCGAGTCTCTAGCTCTTACGGTTCTTGAGTTAAAAGTTGTATAACAGACAGACGGACGGACGGACAAAGCTGTTGTATAGGAGTTTTTCGAACTCTAAAAACTTACTAAGAATAGAATTCAGGTGCGGATTAGACATTGGCAAGAGATTAACAATTACCACTAGTAGTGAAAGGGTAAAATAGGATTACGTAAGTACTTACTAGATCAATCACGAACTTAAATCACTACTCTTGTAAATTGTTCGTTAACTGGAGTAAATACGTGATTCAATATGTACAACGAACCTTAAGGTATCTAATAGCATTAGGTGCTTTTATGGTGAATTGTATATTTATATTGCGGTCAGCCCGGAGTAGGGTGATATAATATAATACAATTTACTCCTACGCGTTGAATTTTATATTAATTGGTAATTATTTTTACGATTCGTCGTATATTAAAAAATACGTTTGCCCATGCACAAGGTCTCATTCGATAATCAAAAGCGTTTATAATCATTAACAGCTTCGGCATTTGTAAACAAATCGGAATATTTATAAGGCAAATAAAAATTTTGATTTAATTTGATCTATGATCGTACGAATTTGAAAAAAAGTAATACGTTTAAGTTGCCCATGTTACTTGGGTAACTTAAACATTTAATTTATGAAAGTTAGTATTAGTCTTTCCGATGAAAACTGTTACAACATTGTGTTCAAGGATGATTCAATAGAGCGTCGCGTCTGATCTTATCATAAGCTATACAAATTTATGAATGAAATATTCGTCAGATTTTAAAGACAGACAATGCGTGGGACTAACAATATCGCAGATTCAATTTTTTCTATAGGGCCTAGGCCCGAGGGCAACGGAAAACTATAACAATATACCTACTTCACATCTCATAACAGTGCGGTCATAAAGTAAATACTGGCAATGGCATGGCAGTGCTGCGGTTTTGTCATACCTACATATTTGAAAATAGGTAGCTAGGAATGATGAATATATTGGTATTTTTGGAATTGCACATAAATATTAAATTCTCGGGCTATATCTCCGTGTACCAATAGCAATCAAATAATATAAGTTAATGTATATATGTATATGTACTTATACAGATATATAAAAGAGTAAACATTTTTATACAGTTAATATTTATTACAATTATTCCTATGTCTCGTGCCACCAAAGACAATCAACGTCGATATAAATTAATTCACAAAATTCAATTTTTATAATAAAAAGAGCACATATCAAGTACCTTTTCATTTATCACACCTAAATGCAACATCTTAAAACTTAGTTCGATTGTTAGCCTAAATTGATATGTTTAAAGTTGTACGTCAATGTATGTACGTTCACGCTATGAAGATAAATGCAGGTAGGTATCATTACTGCGAATTCACCGCGGTGCGGCGCTCAATCTGCGTAGGCCCTTTATAGGCCCAGCCATATAAGTGTAGGTATAAACAAACATAATAGAGCTCATTAGAATGTATTATGTTCTATAAAATTTTACAATATGTATCCGACACAATTCTTTGCGTTATTCATTTAAAATTCACATTTTTGGTTTAAAGTGCTACTACCTACTCTGGCCTATCTCCAAAAAGTGTCTATTTAGTTATAAATTGTTTAACATAATTATGTCGTAAGAGATTTGCATTCACTGCGCAAGAGTAGATAATGTAAATAACATAAATTTTTACATTTGTATTTTTGTTAAGATAAATAAAACATAATTAGTTCCGTTTTTATAATTAAATTATTTTCTGTAAGTATTGATATAATTATATTATATCAAAACATTAAACTGATTTATACAATATGATTGTATAAATCAGTTTCATGGCACATTAAATAACGCCTTACATATAAACAAACAAATATTAGCTCTTAATAATATTGATATCTAAACATTTATACACGGAGATGACCTAACAAACTTAGATATTCCAGTAATAGCATAGAGTATAACAATATTGGGCTATTCAAATTAAGTACTTGTTAATCTGCAACGATGGGTATCATCATAATTCCCATATATTGCATAATTAAAGCGGAATAAATATAGCTAAGTATTACATGTTACATAAATAAACGCCTACAAGATTATTTTCATTATATTATATCCTAAAATAGATAAGCTAAGTTTAATTCTATATAAGGTTATGAAAACTATAACAAACACTCGTTCGCTTACCGAACAGGTTTTGAGAATATTCTCTCATCGCAGTAACGGTCCCATGAGCTTATGAATTTTAACTAGTCGTATCAGAACTTGTTTACATAACAACTTTAAACAACATATATAAATAGTATAGAAATCAAAATTGTATTTCACGTACTGTGCTAATGTATGCACCATCATAAAGGCTGCTTATGGGTTGAACGTGACCAATCGACTCGTGAGAGGAAGATCATACGTATCGTTATGTCGATGCACCAA
Organism: Catocala fraxini; assembly: GCA_930367265.1. NCBI lineage: Eukaryota > Metazoa > Arthropoda > Insecta > Lepidoptera > Erebidae > Catocala > Catocala fraxini. Next base: position 11,493,680 of record OV884027.1, on the reverse strand, counting down.
CAGATATGATGTTGGAATAAGTGTAGAGGATTGCCATTAATCTGAGTCAGTATTGCCACACATCCGGTACTTGACCAACTAATAGTAAAAAGCCTTCCGTTCCGCACATAACATTACAATTTGGACACGCATTATAAGTTACAACCGTTGAGTCGGACCGCTGCCACACCGATGCTTTTTGTCAACTTTGTGCTTAATTTGCTTCGCCCTAAAAACCAAATCCGTTGCTTTTCTTTACACTTTCTTCTTAGACCCAACATCTTAATATGACACTCATGTTAGTCATTTAAGCGGGGAAGCAATACCAGGGTTTGATACAATATTGCACTAAGGATATAGTCACATCCTGCCGATGGACATTCAAGTGTTTGCGATTAAACTAACTGAAGGGTTTTATTTTCAGATACGTATAAAGTTTGCAATGTTAAACGCAGAGCTCTTATGAGCTCAGTACACCGGTTAATGGTCATTAAAGATTAAATCAACATTGAACATTTACGACACTCGAAGTACTTGCAAGGAAAGTTCATTTCTATTTCGAGGCAGTGGACCGGCGCGAATGATTAACAGTTTTTTATAAAAATCTCCAACAGCTTCACACTTAACATTTGTTCTGCTCATTGGGTATCTTTTTGATTTGTTCACGTCATTTTGTTCTTTTGTTACTTGTCTTTAATAACTTTTGTTTCCTTTTTTATACTTTTTGTCTACACGACACCGGTTGCTACTTTCATTTAAATTAAATTTAATCAGAACTTATTTCTTAGTTACTTTATTAGTATAGTGAGTGTATGAAAGTCGTACACACAGCGACACATCAACCTAGACTATTTGGACTTTAAACTATTAGAAGTTGAACGCTGCGAATCGTGCGAGAGAGTACGTTATATTTTTGTTACGCTCTATCCTTACCATTACAACGACACCACTATGCACTGTCCCTTTCCGACAATTCTCTATTTTCTATGTACCGTATTTATGCGTATATAGGGTGTCTAACTTGATGTGTAGCCGTGTGTACATACATGTTAATTATTACATGCTTAAATATATTATATATTTCAACGTTATGCTAAAATTCTACAATTAATGTCAATATAAACTCAACGTCAATGTAAATGTATAATATTAGAAATCTCATTATTACCATACACTACACTATACTACGATTGCGCGTACTTTAATAACATGATTTCTATGTTGACTTCAATTGCATTTTATCGTGACAATTGCGGTTAAGTAAGGTATAATGTATATGACTAATGTGGTCGCTGTCTTGTTAATTTAAAGTAGTTTTAACCCGAATGTTGTGTGTTGTTCACTTTCATGGACTGTTGAAATCGTGCTGCAATAAACGAATATAGTTAATTATATTATTTTTATTTATCTAGCTAACATTATATACATGATACATCAAATTTATTAAAATGAAATTCTTGTTACAGTGCGAGGTTAGCCTTCGTTATATATTCGTATCTTTATTTTGTTCTGCACTAGGGTTTGTTGTACGTATATAAATAATGTGTGACAAAAACGTTTCAGTGTTTAAATCAAAATCAAGTACCTCCTGAAACTGAGATAGTACAGACTCCAAAGTCTTATCTCTGGATTCTGTACTACGGACACCCTGTGACATAGGTAATAATATGTTGTAGAACAATGTTTTTAAATTTCAATTGACAGTATATAATGCAGTACGATAAAACTACGTTGATATTTATAGCATAACTATCTACTATTATTTTATGACCATATTCGTCCTGCAAATCCTTATACTGAAATAAATAATTATACTGTCTAAAATATAATCATGTCAGAAAAATCAAATATTGTTCCTGCAACAGCCATAATTTGTAAAACGATTTTATACTACGTATATGTATGTGCTACCACGACCGTGTTTGTTATTGCATTTTCACACTTCCATATATTCAATATTCTAACTCTTTAAGTTAGACGTTTCACCAATAGTGTCAAACGGTATTATAATTAATTTCTATTGTAAATACTTTTCGATATAGAGGTACCGTTGTACCTATTTATCGAAAAGTATTTAACCAACGGGTTATACTGTTTCGGAAGTCAATACTTTATTAAAAGGTTTGACCTAGGTCCCTTATTAGGCGTTGTTATGTAGGCGAACTGCCGTCATCACGCGTCGATGATTGCATTCATGTGTATGTCCGATGACCTGTCAAATTCGTTATACAAATTACGCAATGATTATGCTGACTAATGTAGGTACTACAAATGATTTGTAGCAGTAGTTATTAGATTTAATTGTAAATACATACTAGACTAGGCAAACAGCTAGAAGCTAAAGCTTGCAATAGTATCTACGTACGTATTAATATATCCTGCAATGAAATTAATTTCTAACTTATGATTTGAAGGGTAGCTGGATGCAAGGCATTACTTTCCGATTAACTCTACCTATATCAAAAATATTTAAATCCTTTAGCCATATCAAAGTAACTTTTGGAAGTAGGTTTCTCACGCTATTTTATTATTCGTCACGCACAAATTGTCTACTCTACGTATTCGATACCGATACGTAATTTACACACGAAAGTGGTCAAGTGTGGAAATTGATTATTTTAACAGTAAGATTCTCGTCTGTGCTTTATTGACATTAACAATATTATCTTTATTATCTCTGCTTCAACAGTTTGCATTTGTTTTATTGACAGTCCGTTCGCCTTACAGCAAATTATGTCCACTCAGAAACTTTAACAAACGACTTTCCAATGACTATATTCATTGGCACCTATTTACGATCAGGGTCAGCTTAGGTTACGACTTGTCTTTCAAAGCCATCATTTACTTTTCTACTCGTCTCCAATCCAAACTGCCTATTCTTAATATGTAATGAGGAATTTTCTCTTGACGTGTACTTATTAATGATGTACACTTTTAATGATTAAAATGTAGTTATAAGTTAGATCAATCAAATTTCATATTTTTGTTATTGTACTTCTACAATATCTACATAGTAAAGACTGTAATTATATGTTGTAAAATAAGGTCAAGGTTATTGAATCATATATAATAAAAATCTTTTTTACCCTGGCATTTAAATACGTAAGAATCAACCTGTTGCAATTATCCTACAATACATGTATATACCTGATGGCTTATTGTCAACCTGTCTGTTGACTAATAAGGAATCCGCCGTGTGACTCACAACACTGTAATAGCTTTAGCAGTATCGAGACAAAGATACAATATTCGAGCGTTAAATGAATAAACTGCATGCAATTATAACTTGTTTCTCTTGACCGCGTAGGCAATTGCAGAATCTATCCGTCTTTGATTTCACTCGTGTAAAATAATATTCATTCATCGATACGTCTGTGTACTTGAACCTGGAATAACGAGTTTTACGAAGAAACTACTTGTCGATCATTCGTAACCACGTCTCGATGCATTTTGCAATTTGACAGTCTTATTGTCTGCGTTTAACTAATCTACAGTATCGAACGAAGTTCATGCATATGGTATGCCACAAAACTTTATTCTTTGAGAAATGAGAAGTGGTTGGTCGGTTTTCTTTCCTAGTCTGGTGAACAAAATGGGTATCCACACCTTTATATTATCAATTAACAAGTATTGATAATAATAACAAGTATTGATAATAGTGTAGATACCTATTTTGTAATAATGCTAAACTAGTATAGTCTATCCATAGTCTATATACGGCTAAGTAAGCGAATTTATGACAAAGTTCTAGATAATGATTCTACCTTTATACTTTATTAAAGCAACTGAGTTCGATTTTGCAACTCGCTGTGAACTCCAGAGTCGACACCAATGTCACTCTTTATTTGCAGCTAAATATGGATAAGCGAAGTCGTTTATTTTACATTTCGTTCTGATCACAACGTACATTCAGTATCTGTTTGAAAGAGCCCTATTTTAAAGTGTCACCGGATGCTTCCGTTCATTTAACTAACATACAGTGTTGTACTCGACGCTTGCATTTGTCTACCACTTAATCAATTAGTCGACATGGCATTACATCCCGCGCTCTGTATAGGCCACTATGGCCCCAGTGTCTGACTATATGACTACGACCCACATGTCCCGCGTCATCATAATAACAATGACGTCACCCTTGTCGACCTTGTCCAGGGTTTGGACATTCAACATGTGATGATCTGTTTTTCATGTTTACACACAACATTTATGTCCATTCAATATTAACTGTAACTAAGTATCGTGAAATCAGCGAATTCCTGTGTGGCGTCAAGTATCTTGGTAATATGGCAATATGTATAGGTACAGTGAGTACCTGCATCAAAATAAAGAATAATAATATTATATTTTCCTACTTAACTAGTCGTCAGTCATCAGATAAGTAAACTGGATAAGTACTGCTCGGGTCTGCGCCAAAACGAAAATTTCATTTACGTCTAGAAACATTTTGCTTGTTAGCTTTCAACATACCTATACATCTACAGATGACGTATCTATCCCCTCCTTGTTATCTATCGCACTTAACTTTTCATGTAGTACCTATTCAAAATTGTTGTTTTATAAATTATTTCTATTAGCGTTAGTTATTTCTAGAAGACCTAGTTTCACAAAACACTGTACTATAAGAAACTCCACAAAAATGTACATTTGCTATATATTCGCGAATCGCAGAACACGGTCTTCGCACTGTTACTTGTATTTATTGGTTTTAACGTATAAACACAATTGTAATTATTATAGTAATTTTCAAAACCCACCTGAGTGTTACACTGGTATATCTGAAATTACACTTCACAATCACTTTACTGGGTACTGGACTCTATTGGTTGGCATTCGTAGAGCGGCAGTGCGGCCACACCACTCGCGTTCGTGGTCTGAGTGAGGCGTTGCGCCTTGCGCCCGCGCGACCGTGTGGGAGGCGACACTCGATGGTCGCTCGCTTATCCTGCAGTACCAACTGCTGACCAAACGCGATTGCTGACCATTCCAATGTACTAGATAATTTTAATTACTACAATACAATTACTGATCACGTACCTTTTTAATCACTTGCTGTGTTTTGGTTTATCTCAAGGTAGAATTTGAACACACTAAATATCGAAGAAATAATGCAATATTGGCGCCTATTGACAATAAATGTAATAAAAAGCCTTATTAAATATACATATACGAGTATTATAAAGCAAGATTCAGTTCTATATCACTGTCCGTATTTTAGGTATGAACTTTAAAGTACTTTTATTCAGTCTTATTTCTAAAGAAGGAAATAAAATAATACACGATTTTTTATGCCTGGGATATTTGTATCGAGTGAAAGTAACTAAATGTGTTTATTACGAAAAGATAATTTGTTTAAAAAACTGAACTGTTTATTTATATAACATCATCAGGGGTCATCGATCACTTGTGTTTGCAATCGATTTGTATATTGAATCAATGAGATAAAGTATAATAGTAAGTTAGAATACGTAGTCAGCCATATTGTTACAGTTTTTAAGAAGTTAGTTTTTACAGTGGGCGGAGCGGGGATTCGCGATAATTTGTAGGCGTTACTTTTTACCAGTGATCACGTCACAAGGCTGTATTACTCATTGTTTTGATTCAACGCGGTTTATTCACTAAGTATAAATCTACAGAACAATGTCTTCGGAGTGGAACGTTTTTGATCATGTACACTAAATGCTACTACACCATTTAAAATTAGTAATAGAATAACTCAGTGCTGTAAACATAACATTTTACATTTTGTAAATAAGTCTTGTTGTCTTAATCTATTATTTCGCACCGAAAACCTTGACCAATTTTTTTATTCTTACTGCTTCTTGTTTCGGGGATGTTTCTTCATATACTTAATGCATACTAATCTATTTAATTTGTGCTACCTGCTGGCACAAATTAAACAGAATAGTACTTTAATTTCTTTCCCTTTTTATTTAGGTGCCAGACGAGCCTTTAGAACGAATCCATTTGATACCAAAGATCACCGACATCCTTACATACTGTAAAGGAAGGTGGAACAGAAAGGGCTATATTCTTAATTTTTATTTCGGCTCTTTATTCAGAACGAAACTGTTCAGCGAGTGCAGAATATCCAATCCCAATTAATATGGGTCTAGTCATAAGGTCAAGTATTGCAGCCACTATTTAACCCGGCGTCATGGGGCTTGGGTCAATATGACCCGGCAACTTCTGATTTGCTTATATTTTTTAACGACGCATGCGACGTTGTCTTTCTTCTCGGTAGCTGGAGGTATTGAAGTGCTTTAACTGGTGTTGACGAGCAGTCAGTCGGTTGACGACCGCGCTCGCGTCTACGTGTGTACAAAGTTAAAAAAGGTGAATATGACCCATCCCTGTAGTCAATGCACTAAATTTGCGCCCTATTTTCGATGATAATTTCACATTGTTTTAAGTATTTATTTGTGTGTTTTACACTTTTATGATGAATGACAATTTATTTTTGGCACAATGTGATGGGGCTTTTTGTAGGTAGTTCTAAAAATGAATACAGAAGAAAGGCAACGTCGAAGAATAATTTCAATTCTTCAGGAATCGGATTCTGACGAAGAATCATTAGAAGCGCCATCTGCCATGACTGAATTAGAATGCTGTTCTCTTTTTTGCACTGAAGATATGCTACATAATGAGGATCAAAATGCCAGAAATGTGGCGTGGATGCTGCTGATGAGCTGTGTGCTACGTATGACGTATGTCGTATCTCAAAGAGGTGGTCTGTTACCATTCTTTATGCAGTTTTGAACATGTCAGCTGTCAATGGGCTGATTGTAGGTACACCGGGCTAATAATAATTCAAATGAAAAACGACGCCGGTTCTTAAAGAACTTAAGGCTGGCTCTTGTGACAGATCACATGAAAGACCGTAAGCTGGAGGCTCTCCAGCAAAAAGAAATAAAGTTCGTAGAAGGTGTCAAGTATGTCCAGCGGTAAAGGACCGTAAAACAATCCACACATGTCTTTACATGTGTGTTATTTTACGGTCCAAAGGATGCAACAAATTTATTTGTCCTGAACATACTGTTCATTTTTGCCCAGATTGCATGTACAACAGTGAATCTGATTAATGTATATGATTATTTTCCAAAGACTAATATGTTAAGTTTCTACAAATGCCATAAAAATTGAAGACTATTAAAAAATTTAATAGTTATTTAGGCATAAGCCAAGTTCTTGAAAATTGATGACTTTTGAGTGTTATGTTTGGTGAAGGTTTCATAAATATAACTGAATGTTTGTACTAAAATTTATTGTTTTATTTACTGAATATATGCATAAAAGTTTATATTGTAGAAAATATCACATTATTTACTTTAAAACATTGAAATATCTTAGGTTAAAGTATCGGATCAGAGTGACCCACTCTAATGTCCATGTTCCAATTTTGCACCCCCATGACGCCGGGTTAAGGCCTACTTGCATAATCAAGCCACTTTTATTGCAGCACAATCAGGATTAGTTTCTGACTATAAATAATAAGTCTCTTTTTGCGCACAAATCCAATAGGCACGCATAACGCGATAAAAATTATCCTATGTGTTAATTCAGAATAATTGAGACCTACCTGCGTATCAGTTTCATCCAATTCTATTCAACGGTTTACTCGTGATTAAGATGGAATCTTTATATTTGTAATATTAGTAGCATGTAAGTTTGTAGCGATTGCAGATAATTGTACTTGCTAGGAAATAATTAACGCGGTATGGCATTCTTTCCACTGGCAGCTCTCGGTTAGTGTTTACATCTCTCACATGGCACTTAAATTCCAGTAGTTGTTATCAAACAAAATATGGTAGCCGAAATCTGAAGGCAAGACTTGAACTATATTATTAATAAATATAAAAAATTATATTGAATCAAAATTCGCCATACAGAGAGACATTGTTGTTGAATAGGTACCTACTCTCGTCAATCTGCTAGCAGTCTGACCGAACAGTAACTTTATCGACAACCATCGGACATAAGATTTTAGCGTAACAGCTTGGCTCTATGTCAGAAGGAAGCTGTGCGTGATACCCGCACAAGTCCCCGCCTAGCGCTACCGGCGCCCTTTAGCTACGGTAACCACTTATCATTCGATGGGCCGTATACTTGTTAGTCACCTCAATAATGCTTATTATTTTCCCAGATTACATATCATAGACACATAATAATATGTCTCTTGATAGTTTAAAGGATTTACCTAAGCCTGAATGTCACCCACAATTATTTCGATGTCATTGTGCTGTGGACGTCGTTCTATTTTATTGGATGCATATTATATTATAATATGACTAGCTTTTGCCCGCGTGGAGCCGCGCGTTCGTCCACGTGGAGTAGTTACTTTGGGCAGCATATTTTTTTAAGAAACTTATTTTTAAATATTACTCATATAAATGCTGTGGTTTACTGCAAATAGCTTAATTTAATACATTTTTATAAACAACGGTTTTTGTTTTTCCTTCCTTTGTTAAAACATAAAGATTTTGTGGATATGATACTCGTGAACATGCCACATAGAGTTGCCAATGGAAAACAGTTTTGTTTATTATTATCGTAAATGCTGCTTTAAGAGGAATATGGACTCTTTTAAACTGAAATGGCAAATCGGTAAAACTTTCATCACTTATTTCAACCCCTTCATGCCCTTTTTTACAATAGAGGGTACCCTATGTCCTTCCCTAAGGTCTAGTCTATCTTTGTACCAAATTTCATCAAAATCGGTTTAGTGGTTTAGGCGTGAATGCGTAACAGGCAGACAGACAGAGTTACTTTTACATTTAGAATATTAGTAGGGACTATTGTTACATCGTCGAACTAAAAGCTGTGTGCAAAATTAATAAGGATCCCATACATAGAACCTCTTAGAAAACATGGTCATATAATATTATATCGAATATCATAAATTTAAACACATAGAACCACCATTTGCTAATTGGTAATATCGACTTGGTTATAAAGTAAACAATATCCGTATAAAATGACGAAGACCGAACATTATTTAAATGGGCGTGAAACTATGCATCTACATATATTGGAATTTGTATATTGTTATTTTCTACAATTATATGTTATATTCTTTGTTTCCTCACAGAAACGTGTTCAAAAAAGGAATGCATAATATTCAATTTAATTTTTGCCGATCTGTTAATGTATCGACCATGTATTTTGCAATATATGGTCGACTTTCTCATATTTGAATTATATATAAATTTACCTAAATCTCTCTTATTCTCATAAAATAGTTTAGCAGCTATCCCTATACATATGTATATTTATTTCAACTGGAAGCAACTCCTGAAAAATATGGTATTAGTTATCTCGTATTTATTTCGTATCCGTTATAACAATACAAGCTTATTACCGCTGTTCATAAAAGCTCCGTAGTAGGTAATATGTATTTAGGATATAATTGGTCAAGTCTGAAAATTGTTTCAACTCGTCAAGCGGCTTTTTATCACCAATTTTTTTTAAATTCGTCAAATACTAATTAAGTTTCGTTTCGTCAAAACATGTAAAAGTTCTGATTGGACAAGTCTACAAAAATTACTAACTCGTCAAGGCTTTTTTAGTTCTAATTCGTCCAATCTATAGCCCAACCAGTATTAGAACTGGTTGAAAAATAATTTTAGAAATTAATAAAACAACTTATTCATTGCACTGAACAATTATAACACGTAATATGTGTATTGATTTAATAAATACAAAGATCAGATTAATACAAGATAGGAAAATATAAATGATCATAGATAATATCCGAAAAACAATTAAAATTTTAATTTTCTTATAGCATTCAAACACTGAAATATTTGATATTTTTCCTTTAAAATATTTTTCAATTGTTGATTTATTTTTCCGTCGCCTGTTAAGTATTTCGCCGATCTTTTATTACCTAGTAATTTATTTAATTTCATTTTTGTCAGTCTCATATCTTGAACGCTTAACTCTCAGTATTCATTATTTGTAAAGTGATAAAGAGTGGAAAAGGGGCTTTTTAGATAATGAATAATGACAACAAACAAATCTATTTTTGTACGAAACAGGAAGTGTGACGACATGATAAGTATTTTATAGGTAGGTTAGAAATCAATTGCAAGTTGCTTTTCTATAGCTTCAATAGATTTCACGAATTAGAACTAATAAAAGCCTTGACGAGTTAGTAATCTTCGTAGACATGTCCAATCAGAACCTTTATATGTTTTGACGAAACGAAACTTAATTATTATTTGACGAATTTAAACAAAAATAGGTGATAATAACCGCTTGACGAGTTGAAACAATTTTCAAACTTGACCAATCATATCCTAAATCGTAATATGCGGTGTTAGCTTTTTTCGTCAAATGGGATCCCGTGATGCGTACAACAATATTTTTTATTCAAATTGTCATGGCGCATCGATGAGCACCTGTGATTCCGCTCATCGACTCTACTTAGGTATGTCCGTTCTGATAGACATCGTCATTAACGGAACATTGTTTATTCCAGGTGCACAACGTAGACGAAGTTCTGGAACGCCATAATGACTTCTTGGAGTCTTGCCTCGGCGACTGCATGCTCACTAGTCCGCAGCTGTTGAAGGCTGTCACCACACTCTGCCTTGTCTGCGTGCAGTTCTGTACATTCATACAGGTGACACGAAATTACATACATGTACTTACTAATATCATTAGCTAATTCCTACGCAAATCAGAAAAAAAAATTCTTTACAATTGTGAACGTTAAGATCTCTTAAGTATGTAGTTATTACGTGGACATGATAAATCGTTTATAGGTAAAGTTGTTTATTCCAACATTGCTTTAAAAAGTTGCCATAAGGTTACGTAAATTCAAGACTTTTATAATTCTATCAGGAAATAAAACACACATAAATGTCAACCGCCTAGAAATGGTAGGTATCATGGTATTAATCAATGTAAGAGATGCATGCATTAGCTCTTAACATACAACATACTTACTTCTATTATTCGTTTAAGCGGTACTCAAAAATATTGTACAAGAACAATTTCTTAAATTTTTGTATTTGAATATTTTAATGAATATTGAAATAGAAAAGTTCTAAGTTACTTAAAAAAGGACGTAGTAACAATGCGCCGAAAATAAATGCTAGACATGTCAATGGCGTATGTCAAACGTGTTTAAAGTTGACACTGAGCAACGATGTCACTTTTAGAAGCAAGGTATTACTTGTGAATAGCTAACAGATTCCAAAACGTAGGTAGGTAGGTAGGTACTTATCTACGTGTTTACAAAGAGAGATTTGTTTTATCTGATAAAACGACTGTAAAACAAACATAATAGCTTTTTTTATTACTTTCTATGATTTTTTATCGAAAAGAGGTAACTTTTATACATATGTTGGTCCCGCTAGATGGAGCTATACCATAAGGTAAAAAGGGTGTAAATAACACGTAGTTTACTTAGCACCATTTCCATCTGGTTGAGCCATATATTGTGATGTAAAATAGCAAAATCAGTGCTTCAAATTTTTTGTTAAATGTGTCCAGTTAATAATATAATGGTTAATATTCTTATTTAAATTAAAGCATGTACCTAATTGTTTTTAGGCCTGTAGTCGAAATCGTGTCCTAATTTATTCCTGATTGATATACCTATTTACGTTTTGCAAGTAATCCAATTGGATCGGTTTGACCAAAGAAGTTCATATTACTAACGTGGCACACATATGGCAGACGTTAGCCACTTCCCCTGTCCTCATTATTCCATGATATTTATAACAAAATACGCTTATTACGATTTGTAATTTAATCAAGGGTAGATCGCTGTATGTTTTGGTGTGTAATATGTTATCTACAATGTAGCATGTTTAATGCCTAGAAAACTTTGTTAGTTATGATTTTCGTGTCTATATTATCAATAACAATTAGGCAATTTTTTTCTCTCTAAAGTATATTAATTAAGTATAGTTATTTATATAGTCTTTTTTAATATTTAGCAAGCCTTGAGTGTAATAGTAAATATATTATAATTTATTTTATATTCTAACATTAATTTATAATTGTATTTTCTTTTAACGCTACCAAAACACGTTAATTGGCAAAGGAGATGCACAAGTACTTCGTGGACGCAGAGCTTAACAGTATGCTTGGATCGACGTATGACAATACAGACTATAGTGAGGTATAAATATATGCAGAGTAGTTCAAACGTAACACATACGTAGTGCACCGATCCAACTACATACCACAATTAATTATCATAGCATTTCATCGTTGGGTTTCTACGATTATTAACCAATTACAAATCGCGCTCATTATCTCGTATAATATCAAAAACATGCTTTTACAGTCTTCAAGTCCCTTACATATCGGTGTACTAATCAATGAAGTTGTATGTCAATGCTTCCATGTAGTATTTGTGATAATTCAAAAACATTAACCCTTACTTTATTTACCATTATTTCATGATTGTTGTACAATTTCTATATGAGTATTTTATGAGTTTTTAGCATTGTTGTTTTATAGATTTTCTTTTATACAAACATAATGTTCCTTTAGTTCTATTATAAACAGTGTTAATTAGGCGGCTATGTATTTGTCAATGTCATCAACAAGTATTTATAGGACTGAAATAATGTTATTCTCTGATTGTAATTTTTTTTTCAAGTACACAATGTTATTGTATTTCCGCTGTTCAGTGTCCAGTAGAGGTACAATATAGGGAGGCCGAAACATTGAAGTCAAGAAAAAAAAATAGGCACCTCGTGTCGCGAGGTATCCGAATCACCCCCATGTATGTTCCCGATATTTCATGGTTTCCGAGTTATGAATTTTTCCCTGAACATTTAGGAATTTTTGACACGAGCTGAGAGTCTGGCACATTCTCGAGACCTACTCAGGCACCATGAAGTGCTTAGATTTTTAATTTAAAGATAAAAATGTAAGTCAGCATTCACTGAACGTATTTTTTACACTATAGGCTAAAATTTTCATAACTTTTTGAAAAATTACGAAATTGCTTATTTTATGCATAAAACTACAACTTATGAAGATTTACTGGCAAAAAGAAAATCTTCAAAAAGACTTTTACTTTTGTCGGATCGGAAATTCTCAAAATTCAGCAAAAAATTCATAACTCGGAAACTATGAAATATCGCGGAACATACATTACAGTGATTCGGATACCCCACGACAAGAGGGGTCTATTTTTTTCTTGACGTCCATGTTTCGGCCACCCTGTATAAGATTCTAAACACCCGAGTTATTGAGAGAAAATAATAATTTAATATAGGTACATAGTAATAGTATGTACTGTGTTTAGGACACCGGGTGCGGAGGGTCTACAACGAGTGCTTCGGCGGATTCGTTCTCTCGTTCCGTGTCCCGTTACGGACTTCGTTTCACCGCGGCGCTATTGTCTGTACTCGCGATTATTGAACGAATGGCCAGAGACAACAACACCAATAAATTGCTTAATATATCTGCCAGGTAAGACTAACACCAATATAAAGATAATGTAAAAATGCTTAAATTAATCACATCATATAAGAATTTTCGTTCTATAATTTGAAGAAAACAATACTGGCAATTATTAATATTACGCTAGTTCAATTATAGTTATCTTCTATTGTTAATTGTATAAAAAGCACTATAAATAACTATTACTGTTGATAGCGCATTATAATCCGAAATGATCAAGTTTGATATAGACGAATATTCATTGACGGTATCGAAAATTTTAATGAAAAACAAATACTTTTCATACACTATACCATAAATATACTTAAATTTAAATTGTGTTGAGAAGAAATTTTAATTATTTAGCTGTTCACTTGCTACACTCGATAAAGCCAATTCTATAAATGATTAACTACGAGTATCTTCTTAATAGCGATTCTAGTGTTTACTAAGTCAGCTGTGTGCCTGTTATTATTAATCGTCGTGCAACAATGTTGCGTCGTCCCACAGATTGAACTTCAACACGTACTACATGAAGCAGTTGGAAAAGTTCTGCTCCGATGACAAGCTGCTGGAGGGCGAGCTGCGCCTCGCCGCCTCCTAGCGCCGCCACCGCCACACACGACACGCGCGTGTTGCGATCACACCTAACTCTTCGACTTGTAATATTCACTAGGGTTCCATCAAATTAGATATCGGAGCGAGCCACGATGTACTGACTGTCTTTGAATTTGTGTATTATCCAAATAATTACGTCTAGTTATCAATGCTAATAATAAGTAGGATTTAATCGATCCATATACCAAACGGAGTCTAAAAAAAAAATTATTTTCAAAGTATGAAACTGGGCATATAATTAGTTCGATAATATTACAAAAGTACCATACTTATACTTTATAAATTTGATACATTATAAATATACTTTAAAATATACGAATGTTTTTAGGTAACCGTTAAGTGAGTACACTTACCACTAAAACACACGGTGCAATTAAAGCTGATCGTAATAGTTAATATACCAAAATATTTTAATCTATTAAATCACTTAAATTTAAACTTATTTTAACGATTGCAAATCACATGCAACAAAACAATTGTTCAATTAAAATTGATCCGTATGTACATAGTATAACAAATTGCTTCCTTCCATCTCCTCGTTGGTGTGTCAATAGGTACATATTAGTAGTACATAATAATATCCACATACTTAGTATATAATATCTAAATTCATACACTAATATACTCCTGCCCAACAACTTGAAAGTACAATATAATGAGATTATCATATTTTATCAATATTTAAACCATTTGTCACAAATATAATCTCAAATAGAATTTAATGCACTAGTTATTAAAATATGACTTTTTGATTACTTTAAAATTGATACTATATAATTCTTAAACTGTGAAACTCAATTATAAACAGGTACTTTGAAAAGGACTATCCCAGTAAAATAAACTTTGTTGTTCCTTTTAATGAGCATAATTATGTAATTACAATAAAATATACATATATCGTAATAATTAATTACATAAGGCATAAAATAAAAAAGCCTAGCCATGACTACATAATCATACATTTTAACATTTAAATGTACCATACAATACAAAATTTGAAGTATTTTTTTACACGCTTGCGTTTAAAAAAGTACGTAAAATATATTATACTATTGTAATTTATAATTACTGATGGCGTACTTAGTTGCTGTTGAATTTGAAAATAAAGTTGTTTGAAAAGTGTTAGCATTATCACATTGACCGTTAGTTTTTAGAGTTCGAAAAAACTCTTATACAACAACTTTGTCCGTCCGTCTGTTATACAACTTTCAACTCAAGAACCGTAAGAGCTAGCGACTCACGGTCAACGCCATTCGACTCAGCATAGCCGATATACCCTCGAAATGACTAGAACCTTTGACCTCAAAGTCACGTGGTATCATGTGAACTTTGCATAATATATTGTTTTTCAAACTCTAAGATTTAAGGCAATTCATTGCCGTTTCTCACTTGTTATGCAAGTGATTGTTTAATAGGCCATTCAGCTGACTAAATTATGGTCAACGAGACGTTCGAAAATATACAAACATACGTCCTGCTGTGTGCTAAGGTACGGTAAATCGAGTTAACCTATCGATTGTTGGAATGCCGGACATAATTGAGAACCTATCGTGTCTGATACCCAGTGTGCCGATACGACTCAATAGGTTAATGAAGAACATTATAATTCGGTATGCCATTATTACTTATTATAGATGTTGTCATAATATAACCACATAACGAAAATAGCTGTTTTAAAATATAAGGTACCACCTTAATATATTAATATATATATAGCAAGTGTTCAGCCACGATGGTGAACCTCTAAACTGAATTCCATGTTGTAATGTGTTTATTTTCTTTACTTTACTACTAGTCGGTACCTATACAAAATACAGATATAGTAAAACTGTGACCTATGGATACTTACTAAGCTCAGTACCGACTACAAAATCAAAATAAAGGGTTGTAATCGATCTGGTATTTAAAAAGCCATTACTTTAGAAATCATCTTAAGTTAATTGATATGCTATGTGCATATACACTTACATCTCCTTGGGATATCCAGTAATATATGAATTGTGCAAATTATTAGTGTTGGCAACATTATGTATAAAAATAGAACGACATTTTCACGTATCGTCCATGACCATGTAAAAAAGTATTAAATCGGTTTATGATCTAAATATTTCAACGAAACCGAGAATATATTTTTTATAGCTGGGCCCAGTTTTGTGGGCTATGACAAATGGGTGTGGTCCTTCCTTTTTATTATAAAGAATGAGTTTTAATAATTTGAAGCCGACAGAGAGAACATTAAATTAAGGTGTAATTGTAACACGTCATTAATTTCTGGCATGTTTTAGTAAATCTCGATTGTAATAAGTAACCTCGGTATAAGTCAGAAAATAAATTACCAAGTACAAATGATGCCATTGTCAAAAGTAGTTGAATTTTTTTGTAAACAATCAAATTATTGTAAATCTTCCTGCAAAGAAATATTTTTTTTTGTAAAACGACAGATATTTGAATGTAGTTATCGTAATATTTGTCTAGTTATAGTATATAATAGACTGTGAATATGATAAACATTATAAAACTTAGAGTAATCTGCTATAAACGCATCAGTATCAAACTAAATGCCATAAAATTTGTTAAAAGTATTAATATTGCAAGCATAACATATCGTCACATATTTTAAGACAAATACTCACTATTTTAATGTAATAATGCCGCATTAAACATTGTTATTCCTCGCCATAAGTCAGTGGTTCTCAACTAGTTCGCGTTCCTAGGTAAGGTTAATTCCGTAATTATAAATTCCGGTCTTGCAAAACTGATTGGGATCCACTAACAAAAAGTGATACATTCTTAAGCCATGACATGTGTTGTTATAAATTAGCTAGTAAATGATATCTGTTGTATTGTTAGATGAAACATAAGGATAAAATTAAATCGTAGTAAGAGCCGCAATAGTAAGTATATTTATTCATAGTGACAATTTTACATTTGTTGTTGATGTCGTTGAGTGTTTATCCTCCATTGTTTTACTTTCACGTATTTAATCACTGATTTGGCGTGTAATTATGTTAGTTCAATATAATTGCTTATGTTAATGCTCGCTAATACTTTTATAAGTACTTTCGAATTACATTAATTTACATAATTAACAAGTACAATGACAGGTATAAAATGATTTAATAAGTTTGTTTGTCCTGCATATTTCATAACTTTGATTCAAATCTCAGTATGTTACATGTAAATAAAATCGTTAATAATATTCAATAAACACAACTACCAAACTACTTAGTTATTTTAATTGGTTTCATACCCAGATACAAATTTAAGTACAGGTGAATTATTTTAACCTTTTAAGCGCTTGAATAAATATCAATTGTCGTGCCCCTAGCGCCCAGCTACAAATCGATAAAATAATACCTACAATAAATGGGGAGGTGCAATCGTTGTATCGAATAAAAATAGTCAAAAGGTTTTTAATTATTTATTTTAAATCAGCCTTAAAATAACATATTTTTCTACTAAATCATTGTCACAAAAATGATCAAAAAAATCCAGTTCCGAGAAGTCGCTGCTCAAAGGTACTGACGGTGATACCCCGAAATAATCGTCAAATTTTATATATCAGGTACAGTTATGTCTAACGTCCGATTAATGCTTTCATTGTCCTCATGATCCTGAAATGACAAATTAAAATAATATTAAGTAAAATTACATTTCGAAAATAATGGTAGGTAGGTATATAACTTCAATAAAAAGGAACCTAGTTATCTTTTTTTAAAGCCTACTCTCGCACTAGGAGTAATTCCTGTGTCGCGTGGGACTTCATAAACACACAAGTCACTGACACAATATACCTACACCCAAACACAAACAATTATTTATGCATCACATAAAGAATTGAACCCACGACGTTAACCACTAGACCAGCAGGCTTGTCACAAATATATGTGCCAAATCTTATGAAACCTCACAAAACAAATAATTTCATACAAACTTCCACCCTCATTATGGGGATGATTTCCGAAATAAAAAGTATCGTATATCCTATAAATTGGTTCAGCTGTTTAAGCGTGAAAGGTAACAGAGAGACAGACACAAAGGTAACAGAGTCGTTAAAATCCATACGGATTGTAAAGCAGGTACAATATAAACTAGCCCTGACTGAGTGTCCCGATGACGGAATTTTCCACTTTTGGTTATTTACTGACAGATCTTTTGTTCTTGACTGTTTCGAGTGTAGAACCTATACTGTAGGTACCTACTTATTAGAAATTATAAAAACCTACCCCTACGCGAGTCTCTGACAAACTTCGGCTTATCCAACCGTGCGCAGGGTCGTCATAACTCGATCAAGCCGCGCTGAGTGGCAACGCCGGCGCACAGTAAGAGACAACGCCTTACTATGAAACGTACCATTCGTTAAAAACAGACAAGCGCACGAGTGCATCTCCGACTTTGAAGGTACCTATCTACTCTGCGTCGCTCCGACTGGGTAGCAAAATGGCAACCGATTTAAACATTTTAAGACAAGGAATGCTATTTTATTATCAATTTTTTTAATGGTAAGCCGACATACAACACTGTTCAATATTTGAACAATCAATAGGATATGTAGATAAGTAATAACAGAATTAAAACACAATATTTAAAAATATGTCGATTCACCAAGGAGTCATCTAAACCCAACGGAAGTTTTTTTATACCTATACCTACTGAATAATGTGGAACTAATATAAAAAGGTAATTGAAATAGGTACTTGCCTCGCCATCACTTCCAATTTCTTCGTCAGATTCAAATAATTCCGCTTTATCGTCCCATTCTAATATTCTTATTAATACCTCGTGACTATTTTATCGACAATGCACAAATACCCACGAATAACATTAATGGAAATTTCCAGTCGTTTGATCAGCTTGTGACGTAGGCAGTGGTCGTACTGATGCAATGCGGCGCTAGACTAAGAGAAATGTGTTTCAAACATAGATATCTATCGATGGGGACTAATGTCAAATGTTGTCATTATAAAAAGAGCCTGTACGATATTTTTCTTATGAATAATAAGGAAAAGAATTAATAACACAAGGTAATATATTAAACAAACTTTATTTCGTATGACACTATGTTTATTTTATGCTGAATGATGCATTATATAATTTAACTGTTTGTTATTGTTTTTAAAATGCGCATTGCATTGTATCCCATCTCTATGGTCATATTATGTCGACGCGCGCGATAGACACCGAAAGTCCAAGCTGCCAATTACATATTTTTGTTTAAGCTTCTCCAATACTTACAGCTACGAGACATAATTTTAGCTAATTGTTGTAAATCTTATCTCTATTGGATAATGTTTTTAGTTGTACCACACAGTTAATAGCACAAAATTAGAACAAAAAAATCATGCATGTTCTCTGTCGCAGAAATACGACACGGGCGGTAGGGGCACGGAAATATGTGTTGCATAAATGCGACACAAGCGGTAAAAAGGTTAATTATTAAGGATGCATTTTATTTAGTATCCGGTAGAAAATGTTACTGTTGTACATTGAAGTCTCAGGTTTGATTCCCGCGCGGGCGGTGTTTTTTTGGGATTCGCCGTCAAGAAGCTTTTAGTAGCAAAACAGTACGATACTGTGCCCAGAAGAGCTTGATAGGCTCGTCCTTTTTAAGTGCTAGACGTAAAGGCATAGCTTATGAAGTGTAGGTTTCCTATTTGCGTTCTTAAACATTTCTAGGAATTTGGATTTCAAATTACTAGTACCCTTGTTAGTCATCCCCTAAGCTAGAAATGCTTGTGTTAGGAGTGCACTATCGTCAGTAGTGCAATAGGTGGGATTCGAAATCGCAACCACTCTATTGGAAGTCCGATGTCTTATCCATCGAGCTACCTTTGTCTACTCATTTAGGGATATATACAGGTAAGACAATGAGTTTTTGCTATTTACGATGTGCATACAATTAAATAGATCGTAGCGCATGTGACAGCATTTCGGCAGACTGCTAATGTCTGATGAGATTCGCCTAAAAGTTACTTATTTTTGCCAATTGGCGACAATAATGAAAACACCTTCGAAAGTTCCATCCAGGTAAATAAAACACTCCATCCATGACAGTATTCTATTTTAATAATTAACAGACTTTTAAATACAATCTTATTTTTGTAACATTCAATTGGTTTCGTTCGATACATAAAGCAAATCACCTTTTGGGCTTCAACAATAAATACATCGTAACATTGGAATACTTCACTATGCTAATTCATGATAAAAACAAATAAATTACTTTAGCATGGACATGACACAAAATGACTTGAAATCGTGAATGAAATTTGATAACACAGCATGCGAAATTAAAACTAAAGAACGAGGAACTATATTAAAATACAATGTAAAAGCAGTTTATTGCCTTAAATTAACTTAGTATAATCAATAATAAAAAAAAGTAATTGGTCACAAATTGCTACTGTAAAATAGTAGTTACCAATCAACCCTGTAAACAGGGAATAAACAGAATATACATCTACTCAATATATTTTACCTGACTAACACACCATTCAAATTAACATTACACACAACATTAAACGACCGAAATAATTTATATTATGTAAAGTAAAACTAGTAAGGACAGCCAACCTTTATGGAAACATCTATATAGCAGACGTTACGAGTAATATCACTGCATTCATAACTAAAATGTAAACATGAATACACTTTAACGTAAACACTACCTTACGTGCATGTACATTAACTATAAAGAAATGGTAACTGAAGTCAACAGTATTACATTTGTGCACAATTTAATAAAAACACCTCGAAATATACTGCATTGATTCCTGTCACCAGTCCCATCTTGCTTCGTTTTTATTGGCACAAGTTTTCGAAAACTGTTTAATATATAACCATAGCATTGTTATGCATACATATTTCTGAAATTTTAAATACAAATTTTTGGGTTAGTTATTGAGTAAGCAATATAAACTTATGCTCAATGTGTGCCAGGTAATCTATGTCATACATTTGAAGTGCTTCCAAAGCTTTATATACACATAACAGAGTCTTCATTGAGCAGTCTGTAAGTCGGTTTACACTTGACTTGAGCACAAGCTTTGTATTGTGTGCACAATTATACATAAAAAAAACCCTGACTTGTTAAATAAATGTAAGTTCCTTTTCAATGATCATATAATAATATCAATAAGTACTTCACATATAAACTCACACACTGACTGAATACCTAAAAGACGCAAGCTTTGTTAGCGTGCAGTGCAGTTTTCAATAAGTGTCCAGCTAAGACTAACATGCATTTGCTTTCTACATTTCCTGCTTTGACTCAGAATTTTTGGTTCTCGACACACTGTCATGAATATATCTAATACATAGCAAAGAGAGCTGCAGAAAATAATGTTAAAAGCAAATGTATGTAGATATGATGATAAGTAAAAAGCCTAATGCACATATTTTTACCTACATTAAAAGGAGTATGTACAGAGCTCACGGCTCAAATTCACTAATTCACAGACTAGAGTGGTCGTCGTCCGGTGACCATCACCACATATGCGTCTCTCGAATCTCACTGATGATTTGACCGGCACGCTGCAGAGCCTGCAATTATTATACAAACATATTTAGACATACTATCGCAATGGATTTGCTTGAGAAACTGGCGGTAGTAAGTAGTTAGTGTAAACTATCGCGCCTAGATAAATAGTTAAGTATATAAGCGCTTAACATTCGTTTTAAAATTAAATATTCATATTATATTATCAGTTATCACTTATCATAGTTGAAAAATTTACGTCGCAATACATAAAAAAGCAACAATTTGATAACAAGCTTATTTCAATTATGCTCATTTCATTATACGCGAGCCAGAAGACATAATAAAACTAGTTTATGATTTCACCAAATTAGTTCAGAATATTATTTTAATCATGACTTTTTTAGAGTAGAATTTCCATTATCATAAAAAATTAAATGTAAAACTGTTTGTGTGTTACCTTGAGCATGTCGGCGGCCTCCTTCCTCCTCTGCGCTATGTGTTCCGACTCGTTGAGCATGCTCTCGGCCTGGTCGGACTTGTACAGGTGTGTGACCAGCTCAGACTGTAAGTTATCCTTCACGAAGTTCACGAGGAAATGCATCACAGCCTTCGGTACAGAGTCCTGAATCGACTTGCGTACTATGTAGAAGTACGACTTAATCAATCGCTCTGGAAAAATAACAATAAATCATAACTATGTAATTTCCTAAAATAAATTTCTGTTAACACAATTCACAAACAGATCTTTTTTACAAGTGTTAGTTACAGGTGCAAATGATCTCGTCTTTTTAAAACGAGCCGAAAATGTTTGGTGAAATTTTGAATGAATGTTAATCTCAAAAATTAATTGATTTTGAAAAGTAAGTAGAAAGCAGGGATGCTGCGTATGCAGATTTTTTGACATCCGCGGATGCGGATACGGAAATTTAAAAACTTACATCCGCGGATGCGGATACGGATGCGGATGTCCAAATCGATGCGGAAGCTCCGGCTTCTGCATAGATTTTGCGGACAATTGCGGCTACAAATAAAATTGTTCATCTAATTTAATAAAAAGTATCTAACATAACCGCCTTCGCAGGCTCAAGCCTGTTTTGCATAGATTCATAAATTAAACACGTACTACTGAACAACTGATTTCTTTCTTATCGTAACCTACGTTTCTGGGTCCGCATTAACATCCGCGTTAATTATTGCGGATGCGGATGCGAATATTCGCAACATCCCTGGTAGAAACTTAATGTATGACGTAACAGTGGACTACTCTCCCCATATCAAAATATGTATAAAATAACTAGTATGTATAAAGTGATTGTCTTTGACCCTTGTCCCAAAATACACTGCTCTACAAATGGTTCATCATATCCGGTAGTAAGAGATAGCCTGGTGGTGGTATGTAAATTGCTCCTGTAATATGCGTGGGCTGGGCAACCTTGGTACAAATCTATTGTTATTACAATATTATATATACAAAAGACTAGGTAATAAGGTAATAATCATAATAAACTTTTGCGTTCAAACAATAGGAAGATTATAAAAACCAATCAAGTGTAATGTACAAAATTTTGAACATATTGACGACAAGGTTGGTTATGACAAAACGCATTTCGCTATCCAGCAATTAATGTACGCATAATGTAAACCGCGGTATTATCATATCTTTGATAAGGGGTTAGTGGTTGGTAAAATAATTAATTATTAAGCGGCAAGCAAATAGTTCGATGGTAGGTGGTCGGAAGTCTAATAGTGAGCAAATGAGTAAAGCATTCTGTACATCGCGTAGTCTGTCCTCACCGACTAGGTCACCCATTTGATTCAATTGCATCACGTTGATGCCGTCTACTGTCTGTGCGTTAGAGATAAGGTATGATGGTTCATCGCTCCGTCCACCTAGCATCATAAGAAAATACTGTTAAATGGTACAATGTAGATGGTTAATATTTTAGTTATTGGATGTTATGTCAATGAACTCAACCAACATATTATTAATACATTTGTTATAGTCAAAATGATAATATGGTTAGTTATATTACATCGCTTGTCATTACCGGATGCTATTATAAAATATTCCCACACTAGTAAGTCCTTTCACCACCGAATATTACGGCAAATAGTTTTAATGTTGACTGTTATGTATATAAGTATGTTAAAGGTATGGAGATGAGTAATGAGGTTGTCTCACCGATGACGTCACAGTCGTGTTGTTCGCGGTCGGACAGCTTGCGCGACGAGTGCTGGCTCGGCACTTCCGGCAGCAAGTTCACTGGCTTTTGTGGAGTCAGCACTTTCATGTTCTCCGGCGTACCGTTAACCTTAATTTAACATACGACATCAAATTAATATTAAGTTGTTTTTGCTCAGTTTTACATACATAATTTTAGGCCCGCATATACTATTTGGCTTTAATTATCATAGCCCACGTATATATATTTAAAAATTGATTGTTGATGTCTTACTATTTAGAGATAAGCCCTATTCGTTTGTTAACTTGTAGAATGCATTATTATTAGATACACCTACCTAAGTTTAAACTACATTATGTACTTCTCAAGATATTAAACTTCTCAAGATATTAACTATGGAGGACATTAACATTGATTACCTGAGGGGTATTTGGAGATTCACTATTAGCAGATTGGGGAGATCTATTTTCTTGTCCGTCTGTTATTGCTGGTACGTGCTGAAAAACAATTTAAAATGAGCTAAAACAATATTATCATCAAGATCATTTTTTATATTTTCATGTAACTTGAAAACGTCAAGACATAATAATATGTATTATTGACAAATAAACTCTTATAATTGTTAAGACGCATGCAAACCGTACCTATTTTTAATACAATACATTGGCATTTTAATGATTTTCTGCAACTGTTGTAAATATAGTAATTATAGACTGCAGACGCCTTAGCGATTATATTTCTGTGGCTACGAACGTGATAAAGATTTTATTCTTTTGTGGTTAGTAAAATTATTAACCACAAAAATGTGAAGCCAAGCCGATGTGGTATAATATTGCCACTAGCTATGCTGACCTATAGAGCTACAGCGGTACACCGGCGGCCAGACACAAATTTTTTAATTATGTCTGGCATTACAATTACAAGTTTACAGAATCAGCAAACAAGAATTCCAATATATAATATATATAGTAGGTACAAATTTGAAACGTAACAATAACACATCAACAAACAAAAACAATTAAAAGAAAATAATATTAATTATATTAGGGGCGTAGCATAGCGACTCAATGTCAATGATAACAAAAGATCTTGATTTTGCTATTTCGTTATGTATTCATACTCTTTGGATCAACCAGCTAAAAGTAATAATATTATATACGTAGTTAACCCATGCATCTAGTTAAATTAAAATTTATTGTTAAAGGATGCTCTTAACTAGCTTTAAGTCAGATGCCATTTAAAACAATTAAATGATGAAACATGATATCAATAAACAATATGTTTTAAGTTACATTAAATCCGAGCAATCCTTTAGTGATAGTTATAAAAAGTGTAAATGTTTACTAATGAAACAGGTTAGTATTCAGCAACAGTAAGAAAGAGAGCCCATATAGTATTCAAAGCTTGACCAACATGACCGTCACATGATATAGTAGAATAATGTGGCTAACATGAGACTGTGTAAAGTACAGTACTGGCTCACACAATATAAGGCACGTTTAAATTTTACCTTGTTATACGCATCCCACACACTTGCCAAGAATACTAGGGTGGACCCTCTTTCACCCATTTGGCGAAGAAATAGCTACAAAATAATCGCATTATAATTGTTATGTCACAAAAGTAAAGTATAATATTAAACATATTATAATGTCGTGTAACACACACAATACCAAATAGATTTGAAGGATAAAGATTTGAAGGATGCTGATGATATTGATTAGAATTATTATTTTTATTGTTTTAATTTAGAAGACAAACTAAGAAGGAAAAAGAAATGTGCTAACTAGGTACGGTATAAAGCAATTTGCAAAATCACTACTGACTTACCTCATATTAGTGGTATATTAGTCAGCAAACATTGCAAAATAAACTATAAGCATAATATATACTTTGAACATTGCAGATACCGGTGTGGAGGTGGGTCGCGGCGTCTTCTGGCGGTACACGGGGCTGTGGTCGTCCAGCCCGTCCGTGCTCTTTAGCAAGCCGGACACGAGCGCCGCCTCGCGGTGGAAATCCGGATGCTTGGTGTTTATGTATGCTAACTCGATCGCCACTAGATTCTCCACCTACAAATAAAATCAGTTGTGATACATATTGTAATAATGTGTTGTCCAGTCAACCAAGAAAGTGGTCTACCAGTTTGACAAAAGTTTCTGTGCGATCTAATTATCGCTAAGGTTGACTTTTCTAACTTGACACATAGCATGACGTAAATATAATACATGAAAAGAGAGCAATGTAACAGTCATAATATTACTGCAGAGGAAGATCGATCTTGTTGTTTCATGACGTTCAAATGAACCTCAGCCGTAGGATGGTAGACCACATTTTTGGCCGACTATACTGTAATAATTAATACCTTCAGACTTGGAATATGAACACTGCCACATTTAAAATTTGTTCTTAATTGTAGTAGTGTATTTTTATGTCAATGTTTTAATTAGCTCTAAGGACCACATTTGAAGGAGACTGATAAAATATAGTTTATATTTTTGTCTGAATGGGTGTGTGTCGACAGAAAATATAAAAGGAGTATGTAGTAAAAACACAATAGCTAATGGTAATTCTGTATATAACCTGTTAACAAAGTTAATAAAAAGCTTATATAACTGAGTGTAGAAGAATATGACTGAATTGCAGAATTGAGTAAACAATTTATGACAAATATAAAACGTTAATGAGCATAAAAAATCCTAATTGACATGACAAATGCTACAAAGGTATCTAATGCATAAGGTAATAAGGTCGGCGAAATTTTTCTTTATATTTGCACTTTACCAATGCAAACTATAAAAGCAAGATATTACATTTTAATTAGGCTATTAACTTTTTAAGCACTTGAATAATTGATTATTGTGGCCAACAAATTAGGTCTCAACATCGAACACGAATCACATAGAGCTAGATTATCAAACTTACAGTAGCTTTCTCATCTATTCTAGGTGACAATGCGTGTAGTCGTATATTAGACAGAAAGATAATGCGTTTATAGATCGCCGCCAGAACGACAACGTCTTATGCCTCTGTCCATTGTGATATTCTGTCCAAGTTCAAATCAATGATAGTCGTTTACATTTGTCGTTGTCGGTTACGGAACACAAACCACATTGATATTGTGGTAATAAACTGAATATTTACGGTTTGCATAATCGTTACATAACTCACACACCGACAATGGATTAATAGTTCACATTCAATAATTATCTACAACGTTGTTTATAATACTAGTAAATAAAATATATCTACAGCACCTTGTTTTATATTTAAACATAATATTTGTCAATCTCAAAAAGGTCGAGTCTGTTAGTATAAAGATCACAGACATATTTTTACCGTGTTAAAAACAGCGGTGGTTAACTGTTTAGCACGTATCAATAGTGGTGGCGGAGGTGGTTGCCGAAACACTGTGCCATTTACTCGCATTAGAAAGTAAATTAAATATTGGACCGCGGTAATCCAATAACGCAACATCTCCTGCTGCACCTCCGTGCCGCAGTGCTGCACTATGTACTCACCATAGAGTTGGTAGCAGGCAGGCGGGTTCGCAGCAGCTGCGTGACGACGTCGACAATGCGCTGGTGCAGGCGCGGGAACCGCAACATCTCCTGCTGCACCTCCGTGCCGCAGTGCTGCACTATGTACTCACCATAGAGTTGGTAGCAGGCAGGCGGGTTCGCAGCAGCTGCGTGACGACGTCGACAATGCGCTGGTGCAGGCGCGGGAACCGCAACATCTCCTGCTGCACCTCCGTGCCGCAGTGCTGCACTATGTACTCACCATAGAGTTGGTAGCAGGCAGGCGGGTTCGCAGCAGCTGCGTGACGACGTCGACAATGCGCTGGTGCAGGCGCGGGAACCGCAACATCTCCTGCTGCACCTCCGTGCCGCAGTGCTGCACTATGTACTCACCATAGAGTTGGTAGCAGGCAGGCGGGTTCGCAGCAGCTGCGTGACGACGTCGACAATGCGCTGGTGCAGGCGCGGGAACCGCAACATCTCCTGCTGCACCTCCGTGCCGCAGTGCTGCACTATGTACTCACCATAGAGTTGGTAGCAGGCAGGCGGGTTCGCAGCAGCTGCGTGACGACGTCGACAATGCGCTGGTGCAGGCGCGGGAACCGCAACATCTCCTGCTGCACCTCCGTGCCGCAGTGCTGCACTATGTACTCACCATAGAGTTGGTAGCAGGCAGGCGGGTTCGCAGCAGCTGCGTGACGACGTCGACAATGCGCTGGTGCAGGCGCGGGAACCGCAACATCTCCTGCTGCACCTCCGTGCCGCAGTGCTGCACTATGTACTCACCATAGAGTTGGTAGCAGGCAGGCGGGTTCGCAGCAGCTGCGTGACGACGTCGACAATGCGCTGGTGCAGGCGCGGGAACCGCAACATCTCCTGCTGCACCTCCGTGCCGCAGTGCTGCACTATGTACTCACCATAGAGTTGGTAGCAGGCAGGCGGGTTCGCAGCAGCTGCGTGACGACGTCGACAATGCGCTGGTGCAGGCGCGGGAACCGCAACATCTCCTGCTGCACCTCCGTGCCGCAGTGCTGCACTATGTACTCACCATAGAGTTGGTAGCAGGCAGGCGGGTTCGCAGCAGCTGCGTGACGACGTCGACAATGCGCTGGTGCAGGCGCGGGAACCGCAACATCTCCTGCTGCACCTCCGTGCCGCAGTGCTGCACTATGCGCTGCATTTCTTCGTGCACCTACACATAATCGATTCGATTAAACTTACGAGACACTAAAGGTTTACTTTTATAAATTAATGGATACTGTATAATCCAATTTACCAGTTCAACACAACGAAGTGAGGGATCTTCAAGTCTTCTGATCTGGCGTTTGACGAGTAGTTCAAACGACACTTCCGGTACAAACAGCGCCGGTCTTGGGCCAGTCGCGTTACGTATGGCGGTTAAAATATCCATGCGCGTCAAACCTGATAACATTTATTTAGAATTTACACGTGCATCATCCTTGTTTAGAATCAGAGACGTAAGCAGCTATACATTGAACTAATTTCTAACCTTAGTTTATAAATTAAAGCTTTCTAATATTCCAACTTTTTTCTTAACTAACGTTAAAACCTATCCTTAAACTACTTATAACTTAATGTTGTAAAAACATGAGAACGATAATTACTTTGAACGACAGAAGAACTCAAAAACTTACAAATGTTCAGCGACATAATGTCTTTGAACATTGCAAATTAACAACATACAATTGTACCGACATTTAATGTTGTTGATTTGCAAATACTTTACAAAAACACTGATTCTTTGGATCGCTGTCAAACAAAAATGATGATAGTACTTTTTATAAAAAGGTTGTCATAGTAAAGGCTTGTTATTTTTGGTTAACAAGAACAGATCCTGTATGGTATACGTGGGTCACACTGAGTGTATTCAAAATAGGCCAAAAGCAGCCGATGAAAAACTTATTTGAAGTTCAAATTAGGAACTCTTTGGGAATCTGAAGATGGAGTTTACCACTGGAGGCCGAAATTCGTTTGACCGTTTAACACAAGACCGAAAGAACTATTGGTCATTCTTTAGTTGATCGTCTGAAGAATTGACCAAAAGAGATTTGATCGAACTAACCATTGATATTTCTACATTTGATCTAGTGAACGTTTGGTCGAAAACATTGCAAACTTTGCTATCGTTTCTTAAATAGACCCAAGACCGAAAAACAATGGTTGGATTAAAAATATTGTATTATATTATGAATATTTTAATAGTACTATTATTATTTACCTATTCACTGTACATAGAAAAGCTGTTTTCACTTTATACATTAATTTAGAAAATATAAAATGCGTGTAGGTTTTACCTTATAATGAAACTTAAAAAAAAAACAACTTGTAATGTAATTGTAGGAATTTAATTACAATTTATTTACAATGTGTCCTTATAATATAAGGACAATATGTCCTTATAAGGACACATTGTAAATAAGTTGTAAATAAATAAATGTACAAAATTTCATATTGTGTAATTATATAATATGAAATTTTCAAATCAAATCGGATGTATAGCGAAATTACAACAGAATAATAACAAAAATATAGTTGGCAAAACTGCAATTTAATTTTATTATAATAATATAAAATACTAAACAGCTAATTAGGTACAAGTATATGAAAAACGCTAATACCTTGTAATAGTTTCTAGTCTCTCGTTAAACAACAAAAATAAACAAAACAAAAAGAGAACTCAATTAACTCGATTGAGAAAATATAATTACTTTTTTAAATAACAGATATAAGCTAATCCGCTTAGAAAAGACATCAAGTTCATTTCAGATTTACTGGCGAAATGCGCACGCAGTCGTTCATTAAATTATATTTTTCCACTTTTGCGTCTCTTATTTGCCGGTTCTGATGACGTTACACGTTCTATAACGCTATATCGATAATCGTTATTTTTTTGCTCCTTTGTAAATTCACTAATTGTTTCATACAAGTTCCACCTGCGACGACTTAGAAGTGTAATAAAACGATTGTGCCACGACTCTAGTGCGTTTTGTGTAATAGGTATACATGATTTGTAACTTTCGTGCACAGACCACATCTGGGGTGGAAATCGAGGAGGCTTATGCTTTAATTTTGTGTTTGATTCCGCCCTTACTGTTCGTAATGAGCCGTTTACGTAATACTTTTCAAACCAATTTAGCACCTTCTCGGCTTCTTGTGGTATGATTTCCTCTTTAATGATCTTAAATACCTCAGAGATTTCATCTGGCTCTAAAAACGCAAGTGCTGCTAAATGTCTCGTCTTATAAACAAAACCACAATCGTTCCCGTATCGCTTAGCTAATCCTGCGGATTGGATATGTCGCCTGATGCTTTGCGTAAGGTGAAAAAAGCATAGTTTATGTGTAGTTGCCCGAAAACACACTTTTCACAGCATTTATTGACGCAATTTCAAAATAAGTAATAATAATTTGAGGCTTCAAAATCGTATTATTGTAGTTCTGTATATGACACTTTACTATTTCTAGAAAAATTTGGTAACAATGTTCAGTTTTGTGTGAAAGGAGTCCAAATACCAATGGTAAGAATTGATTTACTTCACCACACGTTCCCACTTTAGCGTGAATTGTGTAGATTTGGTTGAAAGGTTAGGGACGGCACCGAAAAGTGCCATCCATAATAAAAAAAGCAGCATTGGATACTAATCTCATATTTTCATTCGTACTAAACACAATCACACTTTCCTCATTATACATATAATGGCCCACTAAAAACTGCTTGCATTTATTTTTGAGTATTCTTCAGAAATCGTTACGTCTAATACAATAATTGTTGGTAACATTGAAAGGTTTTTATTTCTCGATCTTTGTATTATAACACGCATAGCAGCTTTATTCGGTAAATGTGGAGCACTCGTATATGGCACATCTTGTTTGCAGCGCTGAATTATTTGAGTTGGAGAATCCATCAAATTATTAGCTCTTTCCTTCAGTGACGTTACTAATTTCAATTTTATTTCTTTTTCAGGACTGGGTATGTGGTGATCATGATGATAATTTTGTTTGAGAACCGTATGTTTATTATTGTCGTACTGCGTGATTAAAGTTACTCCACAACATACTGCTTTATTTTTAATACATCTCCAGTAGTACTTGTTGTGCTTTTTTTCGTTGAGGTGATATGAATATCCAACGAGCACTAATGTCTTCACCACGAGTAGATTTTACTATTTTACAGTGACTCATATTGATAACACTATAAAACACGGAATGATCACGAGTATAGTAAACTACATGCAAAGCTATGACACATTATTTACAACTACCCACAGTCGCGTTAGCAAATTTCATTGTCAATAATCGTTCAGAAATGCAAATTTTTATAAATATAATGTTTAAAGTATATATTCTAATTTTATAATTTATTTTTAAAGCTTCTTATTTTATAATTTATTGTTAAATCCATAACTTCTAATATTATATTTTCTAATATTTTGTTATTACTTATGTCAAAATCATGTTTCAATTTGATCAAATATCATGCTGCCTTTATTCTGTTATAATTACGGTATTTAAATTTTAATATAAGCTTTATGCAACAAATGAAACATTATGGTTTTGTATTTTCTAAATTAATGTATAAAGTGAAAACAGCTTTTTCTATGTACAGTGAATAGGTAAATAATAATAGTACTATTAAAATATTCATAATATAATACAATATCTTTAATCCAACCATTGTTTTTCGGTCTTGGGTCTATTTGAGAAACGATAGCAAAATTTGCAATGTTTTCAACCAAACGTTCACTAGATCAAATGTAAAAATATCAATGGTTCGTTCGACCAAATCTCTTTTGGTCAATTGTTTAGACGATCAACTAAAGAATGACCAATAGTTCTTTCAGTCTTGTGTTAAACGGTCAAACGAATTTCGGCCTCCAGTGGTAAACTCCTGTAGATGTGTAATGAATTCATATGTAATTCGTTTTTACATATTGGCAGCAATTTAAAACGTGTGTGTAAACGTGCGTCGAAATGCATTTGACTAGAGAAAATATTCGCTCAATGATATATTACTACTTTTGTTGCCGTCTAACTCAACAACAATGTTGCGATAGACTTTGATTGTCATTTCATTACTAAACTTCATCTCGTGCTACTGTTTACAACTGGTTTAATGAGTTTAAACGTGGTCGAAACAAACTCACTGATGATTCTCGAGAAGGACATCCTTCTACATCGACTACTGAAGATAAAGTGAGTGTTGTGCGGCTAATGAAAGAAGCTTATAGAAGATTGACATATCAACAGATTCAGGCAGCTGTAGGCATTGTATGAGTCAAATACAAAAAGTCTTACATGAACATGAAAATACAAATTAAAACCCCGGCTGTTGGATTGGTGCCGCTTCAATGCTTGAAAAATATGACGGAGGTGACTCGAATGTTGTATATGACATCGTCACACATGATGAAAGCTGGATACATTGTTACGAACTCGAAACCAAAAGACAATCTGCGCAATGGTTGTTTCCATTCGAGGATTTGTCGACAAAAGTAAAGAAGGGCAGAAGCGCCCAAGAAGCAAGATCCTCCGCCACGACAACGCTCCAGCTTACTCCGCCAAACTGACTACCGAATATTTGTCTATCGAAGGTATGGAGTTAGGGAGTCATCCTCCTTAAGTCCTTATGACTTCTATTTATTTCCTAAAATAAAAGATAATCTCAGAGGAATTCGTTTTATGAACCCTGAAGATGCCGTCGTTGCATATGACAAAGGCGTAGAAAAGATCCCTAAAGAAGAATGGGTCCACTGCTTCAGTCAATGGTTCCATCGCATGCGACGGTGTTTAGAAAGAAACGAAGACTACTTCGAAAAGCAATAAAAAGATTAACAGGCTATCTATATCATTTCATTTTATTTTCTGAAAACTTAGTGACCCCGGAATTATAAGCAAAACCATTATCTTTTGTATATTATCCTAGCGCCCTTAATTATGAATAAATTTTTGTTTCTTTATAGCAATTATAATTACTACGTAACATGGGTTATATCCCATCGGTATTACCGATATATTGTCAGATGCCGTACTGCTACTTATCCCATGGGATCAAAGTAGTAGTAGTACAGTACATAAAAAAATACTATGTATTAATTTTATTATCCTAACAATAGCTCTAAGAAACGAGTTACCCATTACAATGCCGACCTACAATCCACTCGCAGCACAATAATTTGGCTTAACTACAGGGATTAACAATAATATTAATAAATTGTTCCTTGTACAGCCTGCAACATTAATAGCTGAACATTGAATAAATTTGTATACCGTCAACTGAGGCAACATTACTGTATTTTTTGACGTTTCATCAGTTTTTCCATTAACTATGATACTTTAAAATATACATATACACTACCGTCCATGGTATCACCCTAATTTTCGTCGACAGAAAAACTATACCGCAATAAATCCATCAAAAAACGTATTGGAGATTAGTATTTTTACGACCGTACTAACAGTAACATTTAACAAAAACACTAATTTCTTATCAACTATCCATTGTTTTCAAAAAAGACCGACACACGTGTTTTATGACCAACTCAAGTTGCGACACCGCCGTTTGAAGATTTCTTAGAATTGGCGCTTTTAAGCATTGTTGTAGTAATGAGTAGTGTCTAATCTTTGGAATATGAATGTATTATAACAAAAATTACCAGTTTAGAGTTCAGTGTGATTTGTGACGTTCACGTGATAGTTACAAAAGTTCGCAAGCTCATAAAATGGCAAAAAGGAAACAGATTTCGCTTGAACAGCGGAGTGCTATCTGTACTTTGAGCGAAGAAGGCTATTCTATGCGCCAAATCGCAGAAAAGGTCGGTGTTTCATACAAAGGTGTACATTATACTCTTGTACGAAAAAAAGCTACTGGAGGAAATCAAGACCGGAAGAAA
Source organism: Catocala fraxini (assembly GCA_930367265.1). NCBI lineage: Eukaryota > Metazoa > Arthropoda > Insecta > Lepidoptera > Erebidae > Catocala > Catocala fraxini. Next base: position 11,459,582 of record OV884027.1, on the reverse strand, counting down.
TCTGGACGTCCCAAATCTAAGAAAAAGCAGGCAGATAACTACGTTGTGACGTTATCGAAACGAAATCGACGTTTAACTGCACCTCAAATTGCCGCTACTTTAAATGAAACCCGAGAAAAGCCAGTTTCAACAACAACTGTAAAAAGACGTTTGCTGCTGGTCTAAGAGGATGTGTAGCAGCCAAAAAACCCAGATTGACTAGTGTTCATAAAAGAAAAAGACTGGAGTGAGCCAAAACACATAAAAACTGGACAGTAGAAGACTGGAAAAAGTCCTTTGGACGGATGAGTCCAAATTTCAAATTTTTGGATCTAATATCTAGACGAGTTTTTGTGCGCCGATCAAAAGAGGAGCGGGCTTTAGAAGCTTGTACTGTGCAGACTGTTAAGCACGGCGGTGGTAGTGTGATGGTTTGGGGATGCTTTGGTAATAATAAACCCGGCCATCTGATCAAAATCACCGGGAAACTGAATAAAGAAGGCTATCTGAAAATATTTGAAGAAAATGCCATCCCTCTGGAATTAATTTGATAGGTCGAAATTTTGTTTTTCAACAAGATAATGACCCTAAGTATTCATCCAAATTATGCCAGGGGTTCTTAGAGCAAAAACGAAGTGGAAAAGTTTTGCAAATTATGAAGTGGCCCTCACAATCGCCAGATTTGTCTTTGATTGAATTAGTATGGGATGAACTGGATAGAAAAGCGAAGATCCGGTGTCCATCGAGCTCAGCACAGTTGTGGGAATATTTACAGAGCGAATGGAAGTCACTGGACTCCGAATACTTCAATAAATTAATCAAAAGAATGAGTAAAATTTGTGAACAAGTAATTAAGAATAAGGGTGGCCATTTTGACGAAGCCAAAATTTAACGAAGACTGTATACTTTTGTTCTTATTTGTACTGATTCTATTTAACTGAATGCTAATCTAAGGTTTGATTAAGATTAAGTGTGATAAAGTATATTTTAAACATATTATAGTCGTTTTAATTAAAATTACCCTAGTGATTCCAAACTTTTGGACGGTAGTGTATATCTAGTCTGTAGCAAAGACATGTGTCTACATGCTCAAGTGTTTATATCTACAAAAAGTTAAATAAACACGTTACAGTGTTTAAAAATATGACACAGATAAAGTTGACACAGATATGGCAACTTTACTTAAGCAATTTTACTAGAGAATATTGATCCCTACAGAACAAAGCCTACAGATATTGGAGGTAAGGTAAAGATGCCACAATTTTTTTGAAATTTCGTCCTATTGTACATATTTTGCCCGAGCTGGCATAAACTTTACAAAGATAATAAAACAAAGTTTTCACCAAGGTATTCTTTTTATTTATTTACTAGGTATAGATAAAAAGAAATTGAAAAAAAAATTATGAAAGTATTTAAATAAAATGGTGAAATGTAATTTGAGGTACACTAGGTCAAGTTGCTTGTTGAAAGTAAAGTTGCCACAGTTGACCCGTAAGTACTGTTTTAATAAAATCCTAATTTATCTACATTTATGAACTGCACAAATCAACTATCTATTACTGCTACAGAAATGTAACATTTGTTATTATTAAAAAAAACATGTTACTCACCAACCAAAGGATGTATAGAATCCAGTGTACGACCGAATGTTTCATGGAATATGTAACATATTCTGGCGCCACCGCACAGTTCTGTGGTCTCGATGTTTCTTGCAGTACCCTCTATAGTTGAACAATACGCGCTAGCGAACTTTGTGATAATCTGTAGCAACGTCTGAGACTTGTCCGACACATCCTCTCCATATGAGTTGAGAAGAGATTGGAACTGAGAGATCATAACGTTGACGCGAACCTAAAAAAAAAAAATCACTTTTACTATGCCTTATTTATAAATTCTATTAGTCACAACGCATAGATAAAGAGAAAGATAACATCAATGCAAAGAGAAAGATAACATCAATGCAAACGCCGAATATGCGATGTCTTAAAATAATGTAAAATAACTTAGTCAGTACGAATGTCTCCATTTTAAATTATCTGAAGTTTACTGCGATGTGTGTGGTTCTGCACCAAATCATATTACAAGTTTGTATAAATAGTATTGTTATCCAATTTTTCTGGCATCCCACCCATTGCATATATAACATAAACACTGCGATCAATAGCTTGCTTTCGCGTGCTGTTGAGTGTGAACGAGTGAGTTCCAGTTATAGACACTGTACGCTTGTTCGCCTTCGCCTTTGTGTCGCATAGAGTAGCTGACGTATCGAAGCGCGGCAGAGTAAGTAGGGCTGCGGCCCAAGCCCTTTGTGACCACTCTTGTTTTTTAATATGCGGTCAAGTCATCAGCGAAGCTATTTTTAAAACTGTACAATCTGAACGGCCTGTATCGTTAACCCTTTACGGATAAACCTAATAAGAATACCATTTCCGTAAAGAAGGTAACCGTTAGAATGTGAACACTCTATAAGCAATCGATAACGACGTTGTTTTGGTTTTGAATATGAGACCTTATAGATTACCACGCCATTTTCGACGCGTAAGAATATGCATGCAACTAGTATGGCAAGCGCAAGTATATTTTTATCATCGTGACAAACAAAATTATGTTAAAGATAACATAATATGCGAATTAGATATTACATTTATATCAAGCTGATTAAAATGTATTGTAATTTGGCAACGCAAACGATCGTGGTACAGAATTTGTGTCTATTTATGATCTATAGTTACGCATACTGATATACTATAGTTCACGTTGCCGTCATCAACGTCGACGTAACATCATTCAATACGTACATTTTTGTATCAAACAAGTAATGTTATTTACCTTCAATTCCGGTAGACAATCCCTTATGTGGTGCATAAGTAGTCTGTTCAAGGTTTTGGCCAAGTAAGGAGTGCCGTTGCGTGTGGCGATCGTCGGATACTTGCGTTGCAGATAGGTCGCCTCATCTTTGAGTGCATCCTAAACAAAGCAATTGAAATCAATAAACATGTCATTGCGTAAAAATCTAAAATACTTTATGTTTGAATTAAAAGTAATGATTGAAATGGCTTGGCCTCGTCGATTGTTCTAAACAAAGCGACTTAGATTCATACGCATGTGAAAGATTTTATACAAATCTCTGTAGTAAATATCTGAACAATGGTTATTATAGCACATATTCGCAAAGGAATATATTAAGTATTCATTATAAATCATCATTTGTCCCATGAACAATTGCGTAATTTATTTATTATAATCTATTTCATAGTTAAGACACTTATGACGTAACAACATTATGATGAATATGTATGAAAATTAAAAGTAATATCAGATAAATTACCTCGATTGACTTCTTATCAATAATGTCTTGCTGCGATCTATTAACGACTCCGATTATGCCAAGTTTCACTGGTATGACGCGCCCGCAGAGGATGTCTATAGCATCAGTTCCTGAAATAAATCACTATTTTGGTACTGCCCATAATTAATGACATGAGGATTCTTGTTTATCCCGCCGTCAACCGAAAATAAAACGCAAATAATATGATGTAGGTATTACAAACAATTGTCGCTTTTGTCGGTTTACGCAAACCTAAGTTTTTAAGTCCGTATTTTTAACCGACTTCGTTGTTTTTGCTAATATACGAGAACGTTCTTACCCAGTTTTTTGAAAATTGCTTCATGTTTTCGTAGTAAAAAGTTGCTGTTTTACTTTGCCGTAGAAACGTTAGATCTGTTTATAACGAAATACGTTGCGCAATATTTATTGTTCGCTGTTCAGTGTGTGATTTCCGAAATGGAGATATACCTACTTCAAACTTCAACAAACACTTCATGCTAGGGATCAGGCCAGAGACTTAGGCTTTACTTGAGTTAGTCTGTGTTTGGTGTCTACTGCGTGTACGCTATTCGCGAAGATATTATGCAAAACAATTTTTCCCAAACTTAAAATTGACAGGATTAATCCGGTCAATTATAAGTCCGGAATTTATATCTTTAGCGACATGCAATGAAGCCGGATGAACGCATCCGGCTTCGGTACGATAGATCGATTTGAAAAAATCTATATTCAATTGTGCATTATTAAACCGCAATGTAAACTTCTAGATAATAAATAATCCATGATTTTAGAATACATTAAAACATAATTAGACTGTTTATTTGAATACGCGTCGCTTACAGCCAGTTCACTAAATAATTACAGTTGAAATCTGCGGGCTGGAAACGATAGGAAATTATCATACTCATACTCAGAATATAGCAGTTTTTCGCGCGATAAGTAAAGGTATACCACCTTTACCTGTCGCGCGAAATAACTGCTATAACATATTTTATATTATAAAAATAAACCAATCCATTACCTAACTTTCTTCTGCAGTTCAATGATATAAAATGAATGTTCTTACCTGCATCCATGAGATCAAGTTTGGTGACTACAGCAAGGGTTCTCCTGCCGTCTGGATCGACTTCTTTGGACATTTTGATAGCTTCACTTGTGGCCATATCTGTGTTAGCAGCCGTCACAGCCAATATTATGGAATTTGGATTAGCAATGTATTTAATAATCAGATTTCTTATTTGATTTTCAATATCCTCTGGCTGATCGCCTATTGGTACCTAGTACATGTGAGAAATTACATTATTACTTGACTTTTTAATAAGGCTGTTACGGTAGAGTAAAATCTTCATCTTACCTTTGTGATACCAGGGAGATCCACCAATGTAAGATTTACAACTCTGGTTGAATATATTTTGAGACTTATAGGCTCTGGGCAGATACCCTTGTTGCTACCGGCCATGCGGTCTGTTTCGCGCTCTATTTCTTGTCTTATTTGGTCGAAATCGGAGTAGATCCTGTCTTTGGTATGAAGGAATTTGCCCCATTCTTCTAGGTTTACAGTACCTGAAACAATGGAGAATAATATTAGTTTGTGTATATCCTTTAGAACTTTGGATTATCACTAGCTATTTAGCTATTATCACTAACAGACGTGCTTGCGACTTGATGAGTGTACACGTGCGAACATATATCATATACAGTGAGCTGCAAAAATGCATACCCATTTCAAAACTAAAATGTTATAAGCCGGTAATTGACGCCATCTAACGGAAATCTATTCAAGAACTGTTAAGTAGTTTATTTATATCGTAATAGATGGCGGTGCACTACTATAAGTAGTTTCCTTAAAACTCAATTTTGATAAATTGACTTTAAACAATTTTCTAATCTCTACTCACAATAGCTTATTTAAAAATTTAAAAAGAACACATTTCAGGGTAAAACTAGAAGCAAAGAATAATAAATGAATTTATAAATTTATAGTGGGTAGTTTATTTTATAGATACTTTTGATGACTCGCTATTCTGTTCGTACGCAAACATTATTCTGTCCCTGTGTTAAGAGTACCTTTTCGGTGGAGATTATAATTCCTTATAAATTTCACCTATTTGTTAAAATGAGTACGCGTTGCAATATTCATCCTAATTCGAGTGTTCACAGGGTTTTGGATCTTAAGGTATCCATGCACTTTTACAGGTGACTGTACATATCCTAACGCACTTTAAAATGGGTAAAATTTAACTGTTCCTCAATTTTTTGCCATTTTTCCACCATAAATACTAATTGCATAGCAAAATATTCATACTAAAATACTTTGCACAGCAAAATATGCTTACTAAAATACTTTAAACTAAGTCGACGGAGCCCCGCTTCCTATTTTTGGGTGGGACCCTTCCGAGACGGAATGTAGTGATTTGAGGTGTATAGGTGCTCGTTATGATATATTTTAGTAAGCATATTTTGCTGCGCAATTAGTATTTTTGGTGATCATTATATTTAATCCCATTTAAAATTTACTTATTTTTCAACCAGTTTAAATAATACTAAACTATAGCATAATAAAACACAACATAGAAAACTAGCGTGTACAAACGCATCGCCAAAATTCTATTTATGATGTTTTTATATACATACAAAGATATAATTTAAAGGCATCTAAAAACTTAGTTTGATTTGATTATATTTAACATTGAGTCAATGTAAAATATAACCTACGGCAAAGGTAATATCTAAAGTAATCCATTATATGATTTATTAACTAAAACACAAAACTTAAACTTATGTTTGTCTCACAGCATAATATATTCGCCAGGTATTTTATTATTAGGATTAACAGTTTACTGAGGTTTTTATATATGTGACGTTCCACGGGAAAAGGGACCTTATGATCATACCCATTAGGTCCCTTTATTCATTGAATGTCACATATGTCGACTAACTTTGTATAAGATTTATTTGAGTTATTTTTTTAACATTCTATATTTATGCATATAGGTGCTGGTGATACAAACTTTTAATTTGATTGAGTTTCAAGCTTTCTCATAACATATGATCTACAATTAAGTCTTACAAGATTATAAAATTTCATAGAAGCTCTAGTACAATCACAGGCAAAGAAAGTGTAAATTATTGGACTATCAGGTCAAGCAATTCTTATGGCCATGATATTTTTAGTTTTACAGTAAACAAAGTGAATTCAGATCTTTCTTTAGGTTAGTGATCATTTTAAATACTGTAAATGTGTTATTGTCTGCAAGTGATAGATAATTTCTTTTTTTGGGATTCACTACAATAAATATTTATGCTCAGTGTAAACAGCATTTATTTTTGAAAAACGGCTCACCCCTAATAACGGTCTCTTATGTTAGGAGAAGCTGTATAAGCTTAACAACGGGCCTAACTATAGTTAAGCCTTATTTGATTTAAAATCTTTGTAAATAAATACTGTCTAAGAAATAAAAAAAAAAGGACAATAAATGCTAGTTATACTATAAATAATATTTATACGAAATTAATGTTACAATGCCTAACTACAATAAAATTATAGAAGCTTACGAAAGTAAATAGTATATAAAACATACTGTTTATATCATAAAACAAGTTAGTAACTACCTACATCGCCTTTCAAATTGACAGAAGAACATTTGTGTTTTGATCTCTACAGAAACCTAATACAAAACACTTATACCAAAAAATATATTAGGCATTATTGCCAGAATTATATATTACATCCTTAATGTGTTAGAAAGATACGCTACTGGTATTAATACTCTGCTACTCAGGTTGGCAAGAATTACTTGTAATTATGACAAGGCAATAACTGTACACAGAAATATGTTTGTAAACTAATTCCTATCAACTATATATTGGGATATGAATGCAAAAGACAAAAAAAATAACAGTTTGCTGTCAGTCTGTTTGTTATGGAATCACTCAATAACTAATAAATGGATATTTACTATATTATAACTTTGTTAGCTGTGGTTTTCTGATATCAATGTTCACAAAAATTATCCCAGTAGATTAGTTAGAGGCTTAGTTTTAAAAATCCTATTGTTAATCTTGCCTAAAACCAATATTTGCTTGCTTGGTATTTTAAATTCCTTGTTGTTATACAATATTTATCCTGTTGTGTTATTTTATAAATCAAATTCATAGGAAGTATTCTAACATAAAAACTGGGACATGAAAATAATTTAATTAATTTGCATCAATTATATCACATTGCATTGCATGCATATCTAGCAGTTCATGAAAAGATATTAAATATGTATATTGTCTTACATTATACTGATTCAATAATACATAAAAATATTTAAGTGTTATGTTTTCACTGAAATTGTATTTAATGCCTTAAATTAGTTCATCTGTGTAGGTAAATAACTCAAGAATTGGATATCTTAATAATGTATGAACTAGAAGGTAAATTGTGTCATCAACATTTTATTGAAAATAAAATTAGATACAGGCATAAAACATAACTTCATGCATACAAAGAATAAATTCCACAACAAATACAAACCTGTGGCAAATTGTTGGGAAAGTTGAGCTATTGGATTCCATGATGTCTCTGTGCTCTGGTTTCTTAGAGCTAACAATGGATTTTAATATAAATATAAAAGCTAATTAAGCCATATATAAAATTCAATGGACACATTAAACTCACAATAGAAATGTATGTACTAGGAAAATCATATCAATACATATTGTTAGGTTATTAAATATTTATTAGAAGCAATATTTAATTGTGTATTTACACAAATAAATATTGCTTCTTGTTTGTATCACTGCTATTACTATTTAAGGTTTACACCATGATAATGCACCTTAGAAGTCATTAAAACTACTCCAGTCTTAATTATCAAAGCACACAATGTGTAAAGTAACAATACAATAAGCAAATCAATACTCTATTGAGTATAATGCTCTATAAGTAAAAACTCAAATTCAAGTATATTATTTGTACAAAATGCATAAATATTATCCTCCTAGATACTCTAGGTACACTACTTCAAGCAAAGCTAGATATGTGTTAACATATCTTGCTTCTCATGTCATAATAAGTTTATATTACACCAAACTGATTTACCGGTGCGTCATAAAAAATTTAAGAAATATAATATATTTATATAAATATTCATGGTGCACTCACCTTCTTCAGCTGAGCGATGTTCCTTGCTATCCTTGGGACTGTAGACTAATTGCAGAACTAGAGGACGACGAGTCACAATCCCTGGACCTCGAGGCAGGAATGAACGACCCACTAAGCTTTCTATTACAGAACTCTTACCAGAACTCTGTTAGCAAAACATATGTTCATTAGTGACTATTTTTCGAAAACTAGCAAACATTTATATTCATGAGGCAAGTAATAATCATACTGGAATAAAAAGCTTTTGCAAGCATATATAACTACATTTTGTGATGTCATTGATTTCATGTATTGATTAGATATTATAAACGGGGCGGAAAGGCAATATGACAACAATAACTAAACCCAACTTATGTACTTTTGTTAACCATATATCGGGATCAGACGGTCTTGGTCAATGACAGTGTAGTCCAATTGAATAAAATGGGGACAAAGAACTCCACTGACACTTTTACATAACCATTGGACATTTTAACAACAGGAAATACACTTTTTTTCAAACGACTTTATTTAATACGATTTTTATTGAATGACTCATGATTTATAATAAAAAAATATTACCTGTGTTCCTAAAACTATGATTTGAGGTAATTGAATGGCATCAGCTCCAACAGTGTTAAAAACATCTTGTAACTTATTAATAACTGGTATAAGTGCTTCCATTGTTTATTATAAATTCTAACGTACACTACAATTATATCTCAATAATTCAAGACAGTTATAAGTAATACGAAAAGATTTATTTTATAAAATATCAAAACAGACAAACCAACCGGTGAAAGTCGGCCATATTGATTTATAGATATAGACCAGTGTGGCAACTGGCAGTTAAGTTTTTCAGATTTGAGCTGGGCACATTCTACATAAAATAGTAGATAATAGCGGGTAACAATAACAAATTAAAAAAATACCTATATACCTAGACCTCGAAGTGAGAATGATTAGTTTTTTACATGTGCAGACAATGAAATGGAAGCATGGAATTTTTAGTATATTAATTGATGAAACAAAAACAAATACTACTTTTCTAATATAGAGTCATAATTAATTGTTAATTATTGTTTTTTACGTTTCAGTACAAAAAAAAATTTCTAATTTTTGAGACTTTTCATTGATCATTAAGAATCGAATATCTCAATATCTGGCCACATCGTATTTATGATACTAAGTATCGACGTTGGGCTTGCGAGTCTATATAGCGCACTACAATGCGCATATCTACTTATGGTATAGTATCAGGGTTGCAAGGAGACGAAAACATCGATATAAATATCGGTATTTATATCGAAGGCCTGAAAATATCGATGATCGATAATACTGACAGTTTCAATGCGACATTATCGATAATTCAGAACTTTCAAGTTAGTAGTGTTAAGTAATATCGATATACATATCAATATTTATATAGAAGGCCTGAAAATAACGATACTAATCCTACTATTTTCTGTGGAAAAAACTATTCTAAACGAAGGAACAAATCGCACCCTTAATAAAACAGAGACTTATCTCAGTATTTTGGATTAAACAAATTTGAACTCTATTGCAAAGATTTAACACAAATATAATATTAGAATTTAACATATACATATAGAGTTCAAATTGCCTTACTTTCAAATTTCGAGTTAAGTCGCTGTTTTATTATACTGCGAAATATAAAGAACACCAGAGACAAAAATCGATCATAAAATCTTAAATATAAGCAATGGTTACCAAATATTATTTTGAAAAATATTTCGATATTGATATTTAATTTCTTGTCGATCTGATAATATCGTATCGATGATAATAATAATAATAATAATAAACTTTATTTCTCTCATCACAAAGGTTCATGTACATGTGCATCTTACGGTAGATAAACAATAAATACGTGGTAATAAAGATCCTTTGTGAGAGACTGGAGTCCGTACTAGGGAGACCCCTGTGTGACGGATCATCAGGCCCCACCCGGGACTCGTAGGTGTCGTAAATTTACCCCTAGGCTGAGAATATATGGACAGTACTTTATTAGCTTTATTATATAGAGAGCCTCCCAGGTAGCTAGATTGACGTTGAGAGAAGGTTGTGTGGACTCTGGCTTTAGTACAAACTGCGTGTTTCCGTCTTTTATCATTGACATTTAAAGGATTATAGTGAAGGAGTGAATGTTGTCGTAAAATAATATTATATATAAATAGCTGTCGCATAGTTAGCACCCCAGCTTGTTTGTAAAGCTCTGTGGTAGGATGCAGATACTGTAAAAAATTACCTACTTTTAAAACCGCTCTTTGGGCTCGTTCTAGCTTTATGAAGTGCGTTTTCGTTGCTCCTCCCCAAATTGTTATGCCGTACGACAGGATTGATTGGCATATTAAAAGATACACCAATTTAATAATTTTAGAGTCTGCTACAAGAAGTAGGTTTTTTAAAATATATATAAGTTTTCGAATTCTGCCAGCAAGAAGATCTATGTGGGGATGAAAGCTAAGGTTGTTGTCCAGTACGATTCCTAGATATTTGATTGTATTGGTACTCTGGAGAGTAGGACAGCGCAAGTGGGTATATGGGGGGCAGAACATGAATATGACTGGACAGTTATTTTTAACGATTCAAATGGATATGAGGGAGTTTTTATAGAGAAAGTCATATATTTAGTCTTGTTGACATCAAGTGCTAGTCTATTATTATTTGGCCATGACTGGACTAAGTTAAGGCCCGACTGTGCATGCCTGAACACCTGTTGGCATGTATCGGCTTCAATTAAAAGAACTGTGTTGTCAGCAAATCTTTACACTCGACATTTTGAGTTCACAGAGTTCGTTAATATAAGTCAAGAATAATGTTGGACCAAGAATACTACCCTGCGGAACACCATATGCTATGGGAAGATCCTGACTGACCCAATCACTCACCCGGACCCTTTGATGACGATTTGACAGATAGCTACAGAAAAGCTCAAGTTGGGTGCCCCTTACGCCTAGACAAGAAAGCTTCCTTAATAGCAGTGGGATGGAGACTGTGTCGAATGCTTTTGCTAAGTCCAAAAAGATCGCAATAACTATTTTATTTTTATCTAAATTGCCCGCTACAAACTCTGTCAGTTCATCACTGGTGGATTGCTTTGACCGAAAGCCATATTAAGAGGGAGAAAGTAAGAAGTTATTTTCGAGATAATTGATCAAGCGCTTGTTCATAATTCTCTCTAGTATTTTTGACAGAGCTGGTAGTATTGAGATAGGTCTATAATTGTTGACACAGGCTCCATCACCACCTTTAAATATGGGTATGACGGTTAGGTATCCATAAATATATCGATATTATTGGGGTCGATATTAATATATCGTTGCATCGCTATATAGGGTGCGTTCACAATGCCTAAGATGCTCTTTCAGCAGTTCCACATGACATCTAGAATCGTTGTGGTCGCTGTGAAAACGTCACTAATGACGCATTACTACCGTTAGGGTAGGTATATTGTGTTCCGTGTTACTCACGCTGACTCACGCAGCACGCTCACTCAAAGCTCACGACAACCCACCTTTCGGTATAGTTTGAGAAATTTCGCACCATATTTAAAAATATAAAGTAACTAAGATGGCGACTACGAAAATATAACTTTGTTTGATGAGATTTTGTTAAAATGATAAAAATTAAATAAGTAAAAAAAAAAATGATATATTATATTTTATAAAATATTATATATAATTTTGTAGATATTATATTATTATAATTATTATAATAATATAATATACACAACATTTTATAATACTAGATTTTGCCCACAGCTTCGCTCGCGTTAATATAGATTTATGTTAAAATAGATTTTTAGTAGCCTATGTAAATGTTATTCCGACGAACAAACAAATTTTATAATCTACAGTGCGTAATATAGATATGACAGGAAATCATTTACCTGAAATTACTTTTTAATTCTTCATCAGAATAACGATTAATAATTACATTATCTTACGTAGTCTAAGTTTTCGTTCTTCACGATCATGATTTTGTAATATGGTATTCCACTCTTCATCTGAACTGAATAAACTAGTACTTTCTAAAACATTATTGCGACGTACTACCAAATATCCAACTGTCGCCGTAAAAGATTAAAGCATTTTGATTATATTTGAATGTAAATTTAATTAAATACCCCACAAAATTATGAAATACTAGATTTTGCCCGCGGCTTCGCTCGCCTTAATGTAGATGTATGTTAAAATAGATTTTTAGGAGCCTTTATGTTATTCCGGTGAATAAACAATAATACTGTGAAGTTTCATCAAAATCCGTTTAGTAGTTTTTGCGTGAAAGAGTAACAAACATCCATCCATCCTCACAAACTTTCATATTTATAATATTAGTAGGTTTTTTTTTTAAATATATGTCCAGTTAACCAATAACTATAAGAGTTTATTGGTCAGACTTACAAATTGTAACCGAACCTCTAGTTTCGCTTTTTTTTATAATTCGCCATTTGTATTATTTTCATTAACGCTCAAAACACTTCATTATCCGTTCCACTTGAGTTTACGATTGTAACGCTCGGAAACAAGTGGAACGGAAAAAACCGTGGTCGTGAGCGTGAGAGTCATGAGTGCTTAGTGGAACACACACATAGCAGTTCTTCCGTCGCCACCAGTTCATTCATGAATGTTTTAAAGAAAGGTTAAGGTCAAAAAGAATCTTGTATAAAACCTTACAAGCTGAAACGCTTTGTTCCCCATGGTTCGAATCGCAAGTCAGAAGAGAGATAGATCGGTGACATTTAGTAGCTTTGTTAAATATGCGTTCTGGTCACATCCCATGCAACAAATTTAAATTCTTGATGGGTATAAGTACCTCACCCAATTGTGAAGTTTGTGGGGTAATTGATGACATATCGTCGTCGTCAGTAACAGTTCGCCAATCAGTTTTCAGTTAAGGAAATGTGCTTGGTCCTAGTCTCTTCTTAATATATATAAATGACCTATGTGAGTTAAAACTAGAAAATGCTAAAATGTTTACATTTGGCGACGATAAAGCTCTCGTATTTCATGGAAAGACGTGGGAGGAGGCTAGGACCTTGGCTGAGAAAGGCCTCCGACTAACAACATTATGGCTAAAACAAATTTACTGACCCTTAACACTTCTAAAACAAAATTTGTAAACTTTGGAATTACAAAACGAGACATACCTACTGATGATTATCGGATTAAAGCCCATGTTTGTGATGATAGGTAATAAATATTCTCAAAATGAGGTTATTAAATATCTCGGTGTTTTATTAGATGAAACTTTATCATGGAAACCTCAGATTGAAATGTTAACGGGGAGAACTCGTAAGCTCATGTTTATTTTTAAACGATTAGACATGTACCTAGCTGATACTGTTCTTCTCAAAACAGTTTATTATGCTTTAGCACAGTCTATAATATCCTACTGCATAACATCATGGGGTGGAGCCAAGAAGACTCATATGATTAAAATAGATAGATCACAACTAGTTCTGTTGAAGGTCATGACATTTAGGCCCTATAGATTTCCAACTGATGAACTATACTTTTCGTGTGACCTATTATCTGTCCGAAAGTTGTTGATCTTCATCACATTTCTTACCCAACATAAAAAGCTCCAATAGGATCAACGTGTTTGTTATCAAGAAGGAAAGACAAAGTTTGTCTAGTATCTAATAGCAGAACATTTTTTTGGAACAGGTTAAATATTTTTGTTGGTCCATTTTTGTATAGCAAAATTAATAAAGTATTACAAATTTTCGCACTAAATCTTTTTGAAATTCGTAATAAATTAATGGTGTGGCTAAAATCAAAGTCGTACACAATCAAATTGAAAGTATCTTTGAAATTATCAAATAGCTGAATTTTATGTTTAAAAAATTTATGTTTTTCTTATTAATGCATGTCTTCTCAAAATAAATACATCAAAACTAATTTTAATCACATTTTACCTTAATTACATTTAAATAAGCATTACTTTATACTAAGCTAAATAATATTATTTTCTGTATATTTTAATTTAATACATTATACTAATCAATTTTATAATAATTAAAATATGTAAAATATTTTTAATAGTTATAAAATTGATTAGTATAAGCGGTCATTAGCACCGTACGTGTTATCGGTCATTGCGCCGCCGTACGTATTTAGCAAAATGACAACTGCATTAAAATGTGTTTCGTGTAATATTATTATAGACGAACTATTAGCGTTCATTCAAAACAAAGTGTCGCTCGCTGATGAAGCGAGCTTAGTGAAAATATGTGCGTCCGCTTTTACAAGTGAGCAAATTCAAAAAGCGAAAACGTTATTAGTGGAATCGCTGTCTTCGGAGGTGCGTGGTACTGTTCGTAAAGGAAAAGGCAAAGAAAATCGTGTGCTGAATGACATCATTGGCATTTTTAAGGCAGCAGATCCTGATACATTGCCGGTGTTTGTTGCTCGCGACCTGAACAAACTACCACCCATTATATTCGACCATCTTGATGTCTCGCAGCTTCTTAAGGATCTGGCACTTGTACAGATGGAAATTAGGACCATTAAATCCTCATATGTGACGCCGGAGGCGCTAGAAAATTTTCAAAAAGCAGTTTGCATCTATGGTGAACAAGGATGCAAATGTAAATACAAGACGAGGTGCATCGTGTGATGAGTATATTACTTGTTATAATCAAGAGGACGAACGTATTATTTGCGAGGATCGTATATTACTAGGAAAAAAAGAGTCCTAATTATCAAAAGTCGCATAATATAGCACTTGCGGGTGGAGCGAAAAAACAAAATGTAACGGCTAGACGACATGATGAAGCGAGAACGAGTCATACAGCTTGCGAAGGGGCGGGGACATCTGCGTCATCGCGTTCACCGGTTACCGTTAGCCTGAGCGAGACCGAGACTAACGAACAGCTGATAGATAACGCAACGCACACGCCGCGTCAATTATATTCTAATGTGCTTTCAGCTGAAACAATAACGGATGATGGTTTTACGTTGGTTCAGAAGAAGCAAATACCTAAATTAAATAAATTTAAAGGAAACCTGGGCACGGGTACTGTCGAGGCGGAAGATAAATTTAAAGCGGCTGAGCGAAAGATACCTTTGTTTATAACCAATGTACACAGAGATACTTTGGAATCGTATATAACTAGCTATGTTATGAAAAAGACGGGTGAAAAAGTTAGTCTTGAAAAGATTAACATAAAGCGGCAATGTGAGCACAATGCGTACAAATTCTTTGTGTCACAAACTGTACTCCCAATGTACCTGGATAACAAGTTGTGGCCACAGGGAATTATATTTCAACGTATATTAACTACAAAATGAAGCGTCAGAATGTAAACAGAGATATCGGCACTGAACTCGTAAATAATGGGTGAACATGTATACAAGTTCATAATCTTTAATTGTAAAAGTGTTAAGCGCTCTGTTAAGTGTATCCGTGATTTATGTGATGTGATTGCCTTACAAGAAATGTGGCTGTTACCGGACGAAATCTCATTCCTTGATACCATAAGTGATGAGTTTAGCTGTACGGGACTATCGGCAGTGGACACATCGGCGGGCATGCTTTATGGCAGGCCATACGGCGGGCATGCTTTATGGCAGGCCATACGGCGGAGTCGCGCTTATGTGGAGACGACGCCTTTTTACAATTGTGACGATTGTTCAGTGCGGCAATCCACGTATTTGTGCGATCAAAATAGTGTTGAATGATAAATCGTTTCTAGTGCTCAGTGTGTACATGCCAACGGATACTGTGGCTAATCTAACGGATTTTGCGGACGTCCTGAGCTCGGTGAGTGCGATCATTGATAACTATTGTATAGATTATGTGTTCGTGTTAGGAGACTTTAATGCACACCCGGCCGAACAGTTTTGTAATGAACTTACTGGGTTTTGTTGTGAACAAAAATGGAAGCTGGGTTATTTTCTGGGTATAGGGTCGGACATATATACATTTCTAAGTAAAACTCATGGCTCAAAACGGTGGTTAGACCACTGTCTAGTAACAGAGGCATCTGCGAAATGTGTTAGAAATGTATATGTGTTGTATGATGTATTGTGGTCTGACCATTTGCTATGGTGATTGAATGAAACCTTGAACAAAATGTGTCTAAGAACTGTGTTCCTAATGTAAGTCCAAAAGACGTTGTGTGGGGGGAAAGAAGGCAATGTCAAATAGAGTCTTATCAAATAGAATGTCATGAGCGACTGAGACTTATTGACACAAGAACTTAGTAAATGTTGCGATACTATGTGTAACAATCGTAGTCATATTGTGATAATTGATAAAATGTATGCAGACATCGTACAGGCACTGAGTCAAGCGGCTGTGATAGGTCGAAAGGGCAGCAATCGTCGCTTTAAAAGGGTGGTAATAGGATGGAACAAACATGAGACCGGCTCTCACAGGGCGGCGAGGCAAAAATTGTTCTGTGTTCGATGCTGAGCCCGGTATGGGCCATGGGGATTAATTTCAACTCGAAAGAGATCCATAAAACCATACAAACCATGTCGCGGGGTAAATCTCCGGGCCATGACGGACTAAGCATCGAATATCTGCAACATGCTGGTCCACACCTGGCACGAGTTCTCACTATGTTGTACAGCTTTTGTGTGAGTCATAGCTACGTGCCGACTGAAATGATGCGGACTATAGTAGTACCCATTGCAAAGAAAAAGACTGGTGACCTCGCGGATATCAATAACCATAGGCCCATATCACTAGCTACTGTGATAGCTAAAGCGTTTGACGGCATGCTTAACGCACACCTAAGCAAGATGGTAAAAATTCATGATAAACAGTTCGGTTTCCAACCTGGTTTATCGACTGAAAGTGCAGTGTTGTGCCTTAAGCATGCTGTCTCATACTATACGCAGCGGGATACTCCCATTTATGCCTGCTTTCTAGATCTCTCGAGGGCTTTTGATTTGGTTGCTTATGACTTATTATGGCAGAAACTAGAAAATGAAAATTTACCAAAAGAAATAATCAACATTTTTAAATATTGGTACAGTAACCAGACCAACTTTGTTCGATGGGCTGGAGGTCATTCGAGGCCGTATGGGTTGGAATGCGGGGTGAGGCAGGGGGGATTGAGCTCACCCACGCTATTCAATCTATACGTAAACGATCTGATTGGCGAGCTCAGTAGCACCAGAGTCGGTTGCCACATAGACAGAATCTGTGTCAATAACATCAGCTACGCAGACGACATGGTGCTGCTGAGTGCGTCAGTTCGTGGTCTTAGTAAGTTATTAAGCTAAGTTATTAAAAATTCTTCATTTGTGAAGAATACGCGCAATGACATGGGTTGTAATACAATTATAAAAAATCAGAGATCATAGTCTTCGAGACTGGGCGTAAGACGACGGAAGACATGCCTCCGGTAAAACTAAACGGGGTACCATTAAAACGAGCTACAACATTTAAATATCTTGGTCATGTCTTAACTCCTGGTCTTAATGATGACCCTGATATTGAACGCGAGAAGAGGGCGCTGTCGATAAAGGCAAATATGCTGGCTCGCAGATTTGCGCGTTGCTCACTTAAGGTAAAAATTACTCTCTTTCGAGCCTATTGAACCACTTTTTACACGTGCGGCTTGTGGGCCATATATACGCAGAAGTTGTACAGCGCTCTCCGTGTTCAATACAACGACGCGTTTCGGGTGCTGGTGGGGCTGCCTCGTTTCTGCAGCGCATCAGGGATGTTCGCAGACGCTCAAGTCAATTGTTTCTATATGATTCTGCGAAAGAGGTATGCGTCTCTGGTGTGCAGAGTGCGTGGTAGTCCCAGTAGCATTCTAAACATGATTGCTAGTCGGTTGGACTGTATATACGTGAGTCGCTGCGCTGCCATCTCTCACGGAATGGTAAAGCAGTGAGTCGCGTGTATGCGGTTCACCCGACTAGATAACTAACTACTAAATCATAATAATAGTTAGTTTATAGTTTGTTTATTATTGTCACACTAACATAGTTTGCAAGTTATACTAACAATTTAATTATTATTTTATTATGAGTCCTAGTTACTTGAATAAATGAAATTTATTATTATTAATTTTTTTTTTAATCTGCTATTAGTTACTAGACAAACTTTGTCTTTCTTTCTTGATAACAAACAGGTTGATCCTATTTGAGCATTTTATGTTCGGTAAGAATTGTGGTGAAGATCAACAACTTTCAGACAGATAATAGCTCACACGAAGAGTTCATCATTTGGAAATCTATAGGAACTAAATGTCATGACCTTCAACAGAGCTCGTTCTGGTCTTTCTATTTTAATCTTATGAGTCTTCTTGGCCCCATGATGTTATGCAGTAGGATATTATAGACTGTGCTAAAGCATAATAAACTGTTTTGAGAAGAACAGTATCAGCTAGGTACATGTCTAATCGTTTAAAAATAAACATGAGCTTACGAGTTCTCCCCGTTTACATTTCAAAATGAGGTTTCCATGTTAAATTTTCA
The DNA here is from genome assembly GCA_930367265.1 of Catocala fraxini. Lineage (NCBI taxonomy): Eukaryota > Metazoa > Arthropoda > Insecta > Lepidoptera > Erebidae > Catocala > Catocala fraxini. The sequence goes on along the minus strand of OV884027.1, from coordinate 11,440,675 downwards.
TGCAATAAAACACCGAAATATTTAATAACCTCAGTTTGAGAATATTTATTATCATCACAAACATGGGCTTTAATCCGATAATTATCAGTAGACATGTCTCATTTTGTGATTCCAAAGTTTACAGTTTATGTTTTAGAAGTGTTGAGGGTCAGTAAATTTGTTTTTAGCCATAATGTTGTTAGTCGGTAAGTCGGCGGCCTTTCTTAACCAAGGTCCTAGCATCCTCCCACGTTTTTCCATGAAAAATGAGAGCTTTATCGTCGGCAAATGTAAACATTTTAGCATTTTCTAGTTTTAACTCACATAGGTCATTTATATATATTAAGAAGAGACTAGGATCCAGCACACTCCCTTAGGGTACCCCGAAACTGATTGGCGAACTGATACTGACGACGACGATGTCATCAATTACCCCACTTCACTACAACACACAACTTCACAATCGGGTAAGGTACTTATACCCATCAAGAATTTAAATTTGTTGCATGGGATCTGACCAGAACGCATAGGTACTTAACAAAGCTACTAAATGTAGCCGATCTATCTCTCTTCTGACTTGCGATTCGAACCATGGGAAATGAAGCGGTTTAGCTTGTAAGGTTTTATAAGATTCTTTTTGACTTTACCTTTCTTTAAATTATTCATGAATTAACTGTGGCGCCGGCAGAACTGCTATGGGTGCGTTCCATTAAGCACTCAAAACTCTTAGGCTCACGACCACGGATTTGCCCGTTCTACTTGTTTCCGAGCGTTACAATTGTAAACTCGTCCATTCCCTCTTCGAGTGATTAGGACGTGCGTTATAATATTCTCCTTTGTTTACTAATTAAATACCGGTTATCGACGGCGCGCTCGCGCGCTGTTGAGTGTTATTGCGTCGCTAGATAGTGAACCGTATTCATTATGAGCGAGAGTGAAATATTGAATGACGGGCCTGCGGATGATAATATTAATTTGGAGGCAAACAGTATGGATGAAGAAGATATGACAGAAGGTAGATTACAACAACCCCACAATGAAGAGAACTTACACAATGTAGAAGGACGTGGTTTCATAGATGATGAGAATTGGACATTAGTCAATAGCAAAGAAAAAAGAAGAAAAATTGAAAAGATAGATGTTAGTATTTCAAGTATAGAAAAGTTACCAAAACAATTTGCTTTAGCCAAAATATTTAACGCGGAAAATATATCGGAAATCCATCGTGTCAAGTATATCAACGCTTTCAAAGTGATTGTCAGTTTTGACGACGAAACAAGTGCAGAAAAACTAACTACATGCCAACGACTTAAAGAGAAGGAGTGGAGGATCAAGGAAACATGGGCGGTTGATGTATCTTATGGTATTATTAGGAACATAGATAGTGACTTATCAGAATCTGATCTTTTGGAATGCATAAAAAGCAGTAACAAAACTGAAATTATATCCGTGAAAAGATTGAGCCGTCGAAATACTGAGTCAGAATGGCTACCCAGCGAAACCGTTCGTATATGTTTTAGTGGAAGTTCTCTACCTCAATATATAAAGATATTCAATATGAGAGTCGCTGTGGAGCCGTACGTCTTTCCGGTAACGCAATGTTCCCGGTGCTGGCGCTTTGGGCATACAGTTAAACTATGTCCATCACTTAAAGTTATCTGTCCTAAATGTGGTAATAATCACCCTAACTGTGAGACTGCAGTTTTTAAATGCGTTAATTGCAAAGGAAACCATATGTCCCTAGTAAAATCATGTCCGGTATACTTAAAAGAAAAGAAAGTTAGGGCGCTCATGTCGGAATTTAATTGCACTTACCGCCGAGCATTGACCATGTACGTTCCTCCGTTTTCCCCACGCCCTGTAGATCAATTTACGACAAGCAATTCCATAAATATGCATATTAACGAGCAAAACTATATATCAAGTCCCATGACATACGCAATGGCATTGAAGGAATCGAGACAACCAGATATTATTCAAAATTCATCGAGTGAAGATAGACAAGCTGAAACAGCCAACAAGCGAAAACAACGAAGTTCGTCGGAACAATTAGCACATGAAGAGAATGAGTTATTGTCGTCGGAGCCACACACAGTGAACGGCGAAGTATGCACGCCAGCCGCCTCCGCCGCCGTGCGCATTGATACTGAGGACAGTCGCCGAACGCGTCGCACCGGAGCGGAGCATATGGTAAATGTAAATACAGCTAATGATGCTCGTCGTAACAATAATAATACGATCCCAGACGAGTGCGCGGTACATTCAAATACGCAACCGGCTTCCAGTAAATCGTTTGAATCGCTTATTAGCAAAATCAAGCAGATTATACTTTCAAAAAGATATACATTTACTCAAAAAATTAAAAACATTATTACCATAACAGTAGAATGGTGTATATCGGCAGTTATAGACAACTTTACTGATATACCAATATTCAGGAAGATATTCGACTTTGCTCTTAATTCACAAAATGGCTAATACTAACAATGGTATCGGGACTGTTATAATAAATGTATTGCAGTGGAATTCGCAGAGCTTGAGACCAAAACTGTTAGCATTTAATAATTTATTAAACCAAAATAAAATCCATATTGCTGTAATAAGCGAAACCTGGTTGGAGCCTGAAAGTCATCTTAAAATAACTAATTATAATATTTTTAGGAACGATCGAGAGGACAGCTACGGGGGTCTGTGCATTGTTACTCATAAATCTATTAAGGCTCAACTAGGCCGTATAATACATTCCAATAAGAATATTCAGGTAGTGCATGTTAAAGTCTTCAACTGCAGTCGTATAGACAATGTAGTTGCCATATACTGCCCACCATGGGTGCATACACGTAGAATAGACTGGGATGACATTTTTTGTCAATTTAACAAGAATACCTTAATTTTAGGGGATTTCAATGCGCACCATTTTACATGGTCAAGTAAAACTGATATTAGAGGCTCCCAAATATATGATTCTATAAATGACTGTAGCCTAGTCTCGCTAAACGATGGCAGTCATACTCGTATTAAATTAGTAGCGGGTAATTTACAACAGACGTCCCCCGATATTTAATTCTGCACTTCTGATATAGCCTGTTATTTTAATTGGCAGGTGACAAACGAGTGTTTAGGGAGTGACCACCTCATAATTAATCTATCTTCTACTATTTCATTTACTCCTAATTTTAGGAAGAAACGTAACTTTAAACGCGCTGATTGGAATGCTTATGAAACCTATCTGGAAGACACCTTTTCAAATTTTCAATTATCTGGTGAACCTCAATTTATTTATGACCAGTTTATCGACCATATTAACAAAGCTGCAAACATTAATATCCCTTTCATGAAAACTAATATAAACCCAACCAGTAAATTTATACCAAAACCCTACTGGACCCCTAGTCTTTCGCATTCAGTCGCTAAAAGAAGATTAGCCTTATCAAACTTTTGAAAAATCCCAACTCCCTCAAATCTGATAATTCTTCAAGATCGTATTAGAGAATCCCAAAAACTTTTACGTCGGGCATCATCAAATAATTGGCAAAAATTTTGTGACTCTTTGGATGAGGTGGCATCAGCTGGTGAAATGTGGAAAAAGATGAAATGGTTTAAAGGCAATAAAGCCCATAACTCATTTTTAGATAAAAACAAATGTGAATCATTATTAATTAATTTATGCCCCGCGCATGTATGCCCTGATAAACCAAATTTTTATTCCAGTAATTCCAAATTAGAGTCTCCAATAACTATTCATGAATTAGATTCCTGTATTAAAGTAAGTGATACCGCGCCGGGCTACGATAATATATCATTTTCTATGATAAAAAGGTTGCCTAAAAATGGTAAAAGTATTCTACTATTCTTATTTAACTATTTTCTATCTACTGGTTTCATACCTATACAATGGCGAGATATTTGCGTAATACCAATCCCTAAACCTGGGCGGGATCCTATGCTAATGTCCTCTCTTCGTCCTATTAGCTTAATTTCTTGCGTTTGTAAAATATTGCATTCAATTATCAATAGAAGGTTAGAATGGTATTTTGAAAATAATAGATTATTTTCAAATGAGACAGTGGGTTTCAGGAAATCTAAATCTTGTTTAGATACTTTAACTCGTCTAGTTACAAGGATCCAATCAGGTTTTCCGACGTTCAGGTTACCTTGGCATGCTTCCTAGATATTGATAACGCCTACAACAATATTAATGTATATTCATTGCTCAGCATTTTGGACCAGGCTGGTGCAGGCCTTAAAATATGCAATTATCTTTGGAACTTTTTAAGCTTGAGAAATTTAATAGTAAGATATGAACATAGTTCTATCAATCGATATACTGGGCAAGGATTAGCACAAGGCGACCCACTGTCACCATTATTATTTAATATCGCCACTCACAATATTTGTAATGTAATCAATAATGTGTACATTTCTCAATACGCTGATGACTTCGCATTATATGTATCAAGTAAGAATGTAGAAAGTGCCCGTAGATTGCTCCAAGATTCATTAGATATTTTAGTGCGATTATTAGACAAATTAGGCCTAAGTGTATCTTCCACGAAAAGTAAATTATGTATTTTTAAAAAGGGTACTAACAGAAATAACATTTGCATATCTATAGATAACACGCCATTACAAGAAGTAGTCAACGTGAAATATTTAGGCATGTGGTTCGATCGCTCATTGAGATGGACAAAACACATTAACGAATTGTACGAAAAAGTACATAACTTCTTGAATATGTTCAAAGTGCTGGCGGGATCTGGCTGGGGCATACACCCTAAGCACTTAAGGCGACTTTACATTTCAACTATCAGAAGTCGATTGGACTATGGTAGTTTTCTGTTTGGTAATAGCTGTCATTCAAATTTATTTAAGTTAGACAAACTGCAGAATCAGACCATGCGTACTATAGGTGGTTTCGTTAAAAGTACTCCCATTCACGTGATGGAAAGTGAATTGTGTTTAGAACCGCTACGAATCCGTCGTTTATCGCTTGCTGGAAAATTTTGGCTTAGATCAATGTCATCAGCCGATAACGTTACAGTTAAAGTTGTTAAAGAATTAAATTCACATAGTACACGTAGATATTGGAGGCGTAAACAAAGGCCTTTAATAATTCAAATATATTTAAAATTTAAAAGTATCAAGGTTAACACAACCGATCAACTGGATATGTACACTCTATACTATTGGATAAATTGGTACGACATTAGAAACATAATTAAACATCAAATTGAGGGCATTGATCAAACTAAAAGAGAATATAATATAATCGACCTTAAAAACACTTGTTCCTTATATCTAGATCAATATTCAAACCATTACAAAGTGTTTACTGATGGATCTAAAATGAGATCTGACCATATCCGTCCTGGGTCAATGGGAGCTGCAATTTTCGATCCACAAATAGATACATCCTGTAAATTCAAAATTGATAACGACATGTTCATTATGTACCTTGAACTAATTGCCATCTCTGAGGCACTATCTTACATTAAATCAATTGACTATAATAAATTTGTAATTTTAACAGACTCTAAAAGCGCCCTACAACACGTGGCTCGATGCACCTCTTCTTTAAGAGGCACACCGATCGCCTATAGTATTATTAAAACAATATTTGAACTAAAGGAACAATTGAAAAAAATCACCCTTCAGTGGATTCCTTCGCATATTGGTTTAGTAGGGAATGAGAAAGTGGATGTATTAGCAAAAGAAGCTTCTTGTGAGGGCGTGTCTATTAATGTTTCCCCATACTTCTCAGACTGCTTTTACATAGTTAAAGAATATTGTTTTGAAATGTGGAAAGGTCATTTCTGTGAAACATCCAGGGATAAAGGAATATGATATAGGACATTGCAAAATGAACCTTTGAAGTGTCCGTGGTTCGATCATTTCACTGCAAATAGAGATACATTGATAACAGCCTTTAGACTTCGATCCGGACACATTCCACTTAATAGGTTTGCATTTTTAATGAAAAAAGTGCCATCACCACTTTGTTCCGAGTGCGGGGTAATAGAGGATGTATTACAGTGTGTCCGAAACGAAGACATTAGATTTGATGTGTTGAGCCCAATAATAGATTTAAAAAATGTCGGATGCTGTAATAGTGTTCTTGCATACCCGCTGTCTAAGACAGCAAAATTATTGTATCGTACTGTACAAGTTGGCTTACGACGACGTGCATAGTAATTAGTTACATATTGTTTAAGTTTTCTGTGAAGTATAGTGTAAGAGTAGGTCCAATGGAGCGGCATAGTCATATAATTGACAAAGCTCCTTAAACAAAGAATAAAAAAAAAAAAAATTGTAAACTCAAGTGGAACGGATAATGGAGTGTTTTTAGCGTTAATAAAAATAATACAAACGGCGAATTATAAAAAAAGCGAATGCAGAGGTTACAATTTGTAAGTCTGACCAACAAATTCTTATAGTTATTGGTTAACAGGACATATATTTTTAAAAAAGCTACTACTTTTATAAATATGAAAGTTTGTGAGGATGGATGGATGTTTGTTACTCTTTCACGCAAAAACTACTAAACGGATTTTGAAGACACTTTACAGTATTATTGTTTATTCATCGGAATAACATAAAGGCTACTAAAATCTATTTTGACATATATCTACATTAAGGCTAGCGAAGCCACGGGCAAAATCTAGTATTTCATAATTTTGTGGAGTATTTAATTAAATTTACATTCAAATATAATCCAAATGCTTTAATCTTTTACGGCGACAGTTGGATATTTGGTAGTGTGTCGCAATAATGCTTTAGAAAGTACTAGTTCATCCAGTTCAGATGAAGAGTGGAATACCATATTACAAAATCATGATAGTGAAGAACAGAAACTTAGACCACGTAAGATAATGTATACTCGTTACTCTGATGAAGAATTAAAAAGTAATTTCAGGTAAATGATTTCCTGTCATACCTATACTACACACTGTAGATTATAATTTTTTTACTTATTTATGTAGGTATTTATCGTTTCATCAAAATAGCATCAAATAAAGTAATTTTCATTACCGCCATCTTTGTTCATTTATATTTTTAAAAATGGCGCCAAATCTCTCAACGCTCTCGACGACCCACCTCTTAGCATGGGTCGTCGTGAGCTTTGCGTGAGCGTGAGTAATGACGTCATGAGTGACATTTTCGCCACGACCACAACGATCTTAGTCGTCATGTGGAACGGCTAAATGAGCATAATATTAGGCGTTGAGAACGCTAAGTGGAATGCACCCAAGGCATCCCATGACAGCGCCATACTTAAACATGGCATTAATTGTCGTTGTCAGTTATGTCAATTGCGTGGAAATAAATTTGGTACCTTTATAGATTTCTGTTTGAAAATTTATCTCATCGCATCATACACCAAGAATTTTCAAGAATATTTGCAAAATATTATTAGGCTGCGGGCGATTAGTCTTTAGGGTTATAATACTATGTTCAACACTGAGGTAACTAACATATTAAACGAGTAACGATGAAAATGCCGGGTCATCTTTTAACACATTGTTTTATATTTGTAGCAAAATGTTGTGGACGCGGGAAGGTACGCGAGTAATTCACGATCGATACAATTTGGACCCTGGCATATATCTTATGATGTGAGCTGTATATTGCCCAGCGTGTGTTCTACAAAGGTCGTTTGTGAACGGAACGATGAACAATTTTGTCAGTTTTGCATGTGAGTACTTGTTGGATATTTTGTCACAATGCTATCAGTGTTTGAATTAGTTTAGGGCCACTTATGACAAATAAATCATATCAAGTAATATTCATTACAATGCAAGTTTTAAAGAAGATCACTTTCAGGTAGTTTCACACTTATAATAAAAAATTTAGTTCTATAATTAAAACTGGAGTACTAAAAACATAAAACTTTATAAAATAATATTTCATCACAGTGTATTTACTACTTCTGATAACATATTTATATTTAATTTTCAGATACTGTAAAGAGCTCAAAATTCCACACTTTCCTGATATGGTATTTCCTAAGAATGTTTTAAAACTGACACATGAAAGTGGAGCCTGTATAAATTTCAACCCTTTGGATGCTCTGAGATGTGTTGCTAGTACTGCAGATGCCATTGAGGTATCATGTGCAGAGGCTTGGCAGGAGGCCAGGTAATTACTATGATTGAATGAAAAAATATTATGTAGTTTACATAAATAGAATCTAACTTGTAAGCCCAATGAGGTAACTATGTAAAACGGTGTAAAGAAGGTCCTTGGCCTACCCATTTGCATGCAGAATGCTGGTAAGTAACATTCCACTTACCACTTTCAGCTACTATGTTTATGTTTTAGGTTCCATGTGAAATAGGGGGAAGCCTATTTACATTTTCAGATTCTATGCTTTATTAAGGATTTTCTGCCTTATCCAGGAAGTAAACCCAAACCCAAAATTGCACACAAGCAAGTTTATGATGTATGAGGCAGTAAAATTAGATTATTTGGAATTATATGTAAATCATTAAATAACAGCAATGAACATAGCTTAAATATAATAAATAAAGCTACAACTTGGAACAACTTGTTTGCTAACTTAAGGTGAAATAATATTCAATATTGAAAACAGAAAATAATTTAAATAAATGATGTATGCCTTCCTGCTATGTTATGTATATTTTTAGTTCTTTAATTAATACATGTGCTTATACTTAATGCTTTCTTTTATAATTTGTCAATCCCTTTTTTTTCAAGACCAGATGCATCAAAGCCAAAACGGCCATTTGATTGGACTTTTTCTACTGATTATAAAGGTACACTCACAGATAATATACTTATAGAAGCCACAGACCAGAATATTAACTTTGAATTATTGAAACAAAGGGAACAAATTTTGTTCTACCATGATCTGACCTTATTTGAAGATGAGCTTCATGATCATGGTGTATCTAAGCTATCTGTGAAAATAGTAAGTAACAAAAATTAAACAATTGCTTGTACTTAACATTATTTCTGGTATAAAACAGCCTTAACTTTTCACACTATTTGCCTATCGGGCTATGGTGGTATATTATGAAAGTGATGTCACATTTCATATGTCCTTAAGTCCAGTTTGTACTACCAGGAAAAAAAATTCGTATTTATTAGCATTTTTAAATATTGAACATTATTTGTGACATTATTAAAGTGAATCATGCTAGTAGCCTACTGCTAGTTCTTTTATTGCCCTTTTGCACCTTACTGTTGGCAAGCGTTGAGCTCTGGCCGCATCTATCCACCATGAATGCATTGCAGGATGCAAAATATCCTTTGTGTTAATTTGGAACATGGTCTATCCTATCCGAGTAATGGTCATCAAAATCTCCAAACAATATTAGTAGAATATGATGTCATCAATCAATACATATATGTATTCAATTATATGAATCTATGTGACTAACAAGATATAACAGCCATCCATGTAATTGAACCACCTTATTGCATGGCCTTAAATAAAAGGTTTGTTAACCTATAGTGTGACAGTAGCACACCAACTGCCACACACACACAAAGGTTTTCAATTATGTCTGGCATTCTAACAATAGATAGGTAAAGTCTCAATTAACAGCTTCGCTGTAGCCTGGTCATCAATACAAAATTATAACTTGCTCGCATACAGCATCTAGGGCCCTGTAAATCATCAATATTATGTTGTCCAATGTTTTGGGAGGGTCTGGTTGTTTTGCTGTTTTGTTTAAAAGTACTACACACTACAAAACAGCAAAGTTTGGCCTGACTTACTAAAATCTCTTTAGCAAGCATATCCCTAAAAATGCAAGTGTTTATGGATAAAGTGTATGTAAATATAGAGAGAACAGAATTGATTTAATTTATTGTTAAATCCCATTGGGCCCTATTCTGAGATCATAGGCAAGCCTCTGCTGTTAAGTAATTGATACATAATTATTATGTGTTGGTGGCATTAGTGTGTATTATTTAAATTATTGACTTTCATAAGGTAATCTGTTTGAATAATAAACATTAATAAAATTTTGTGAAAATTGTATGAAAAGTCGAAAAACAAATAAACTTAAAATTAGCATGAATTTGGCACATTTTTTACACAATTAGCTTCTCTAAAACGTTTGACTGGTGGTCGAAAGCACATTTACGTCAGCTAATTTATAGAGTTGATGTAGTTTAAATATATAAATTGGTGGATACTATATGAAATAAACAGAAATATATTGCAGGTTCACAGCTTAATATGATGAGTTATTATTAAAATTCTATAGCATAATAATTAAAATTGTTATCTTAACACAATGTACATGTAATTTGATTTCAGAGAGTGATGCCTACATGCTGGTATGTTCTCCTAAGATACTTTTTAAGAGTGGATGATGTACTGGTAAGAGCAAATGAGACCAGAATGTTCCACATACTCAATACAGACTATGTTTTGAGGGAGTACACGGTGAAGGAGGCAGAGGCGAAAAACTTAAGTGTTAGTTAGTACTTTAAATAATAGAAGATATGTATGCTTATAGGCTATTTTTACCTACATATGTATAAACAATAATGCATAATCCTATAATGCATAAATTCGTGATTACAATGCTGAACATATTTTCATTAGTGACTGCTCGGATGGTATAGTGGTTAATGTGGTCGCCTTGCCACTGCCATTGCGCCGAGTGTTGTGGGTTCGAATCCAACACGGGACAAACATTTGTGTGATCTACAAAATAATGGTTGATGTTCTTCAGAGTCTGGGTGTTCTTTGTGTGCATTTTTTGAATGTTTGTAAAGTCCCCCGTGATACAAAAATAACGCGTAATGAGGGAGACGTCTTTAAAAAAACCTTATACAATAGAAGAACATCATGTTTTAACATTTTCTAGTTTCCTACATCAATCCCACACGGGACAAACATTTGTGTGATCCACAAAATAATGGTTCATGTTCTTCAGAGTCTGGGTGTTCTTTGTGTGCATTGTTTGAATGTTTGTAAAGTCCCCCGTGATACAAAAATTACACATAATGCGAGAGACGTCTTTAAAAAAAACTTATACAATTCTAGAACATCATGTTTTAACATTTTCCAGATTCCTACATCAATGATGAAAGAAGCGGATGATGTCATTCCTATACTGCCCGTTACACACAGGCTTATGCATAAATTGATTGTGAAGTCGTCAACTGTCGCCTAAGCTTAAAGTGCTATTATTAAATAATTATAAGTACCATATAAGGTAAAATGAAGTTTAATCCCAATGAGTTGTGTAAAAATCAGTTGTGATGATGATGTAATAATATCTTATAGTAAATTGCGAGTCATAATATTTGTTTTACTATACCACCACCAGGATATACTACACAAATACATTTCCAGTTTGGTGATTGCTTAAATTATCTAATAGCTGGCAACCAGACACAAAAATAGTCTAGGCCCCAGGGTTGGTGTGTTGCCTTAGAGATTAATGATATGTTGGCCGCTTATTAGCAGCAATAATTTGGAATGTCGCAAATTTTAATTATGCTTTAAAATTTATACGAGTTGTGTCTACGGTTTCATAAGCACGAACTGTCGAACATGAATATAGTCTAGAGCACAGGTTCCCCTACTTTTATTCTCATAGACTTTCAAAATGTAGCAGGTTAAGGTGGACCCCTTGCAGCTTCATTTCTACCATATTCCTTGGCATTCGTATTTATATTTGATAAAATCTCTACGGGCTGAATTTTTTTTAATTCTCGGGTCTAGGCGGTTTGCAGGCTGACATTTTTTTTTTAAGATCACTGGTACCCTGAATATGGAATATGCAAGTTTTTACAAGTAACAGTCGCTGAGCTTCTTAAATTGATAGGTGATGTCAAGCCAACATTTTAATTATTCACTATCGAAAGAAAGCAAATAAATTTTCTTGAATCCCCGCTTACGAATTGTGGACCCCCCCTTTTTTGTCACGCCAACCTAGACCCCGGTCGAGTCTCCCGTGGACCCCTGGAGGTACACCTGGACCACTTTGGGTACTAATGATCTAGAGTCACTCACCGGTATTATTAGATGCTGTACTGGCTATCCCGTACTTACAAATGACAGATAGACTTTGTGCCAAATTGAAGTGCTATTTTGACATGTTTCTAAATTGTATCGAATCGAATCAAATGCTTTTATTGTGAAAACAATGGTAAGAAGCCGTTAAATGGCACAAAGTGTAGGTAGAAAAGGGGTTGTTTGTGCATGTTTCGTGAAAACAAATTCTGATAAGACACATTTATATTAGAATTTGAAGAAGTGATTTTGATATAAGTTTTGACGGTTTTATTATTGTATTATGTATGATATCCTTGCTTGGATTTTTTTTTTAACTTGAGATCTTGTGGTCTTGTAAAACGCGTTAATTGCAATAATGTAGTAGCGTCACTTTCTTAAATGTTTTAAACTTATTGTACTTATAGTCATTCATGTAGCATATTCTTACAATATTAATTAGTTTATGGCGTGTTATCGAAATTAACATAATTAAGTCAATGTTTTTCATGGCTTGTATTAGTTCCAAGTAGATAGGTACACTCCATTTTCCATCCATACATTCCCATTAATTTACGACATTTTGTGCGAAACGTTACCGGCGCCAAAATGTCGATAATTAATATGATCACTTTTTAGGTTGTGATAGTTAATGCAGCGAGTATTATAGAGGTCGATCTCTAGACTTAAGCCAAATTCGATGTTAAATCTTTGTAAACAACAGCCAAATTATAAAAAAAAGGAGTCAAAGAACGCAGATCATTTCACACCCATTGAGTTATAATAACTACTACTATGTTACGTACTAGAGTAAACATCTCAAGAGTTTGTAACACTAGTCAGTGTGTATAATCTCTAACGCGTGTTACAAACAATCTATACTCCATTTGGTTAGGTACTTAACTAAAGGTCAACAATCGTGATGTGACTTTTTACACAAACGCATATTAAACTAATAAACTACTGCTTAAACTAACGGTTCATTTGATTTAGTAATCGTTATTGTTTTATATATTTTGATCTTTAGTAGCATTTTATTTTAACTGAATTTTTAGATAAAAGGACACATCAAGATTGTTTACCTTTAGTTATGTACCTAACCAAATGGAGTATAGTTGAGATGTCTCCTCTATTACGTAGCATAGTAAAAGGTCACTAAAAATTTTTATTAACGTAGTGAAAAGACTACAACATTTGTATAATATAATTATATTCTTATTGTATATTTAATATAATTATATTCCACCATGATACACTCTTATCTTAATCAATAGAGTGTATTAAAATCATTTCAAAAATAAAGCCCATATAAACTGGTTACATTTCAAAACCTCAAATAAGACACCTATTTGCGACGTTGCAGTTGCGAATACACCATAAGGTGTAATTTTATTATAATATTTCACATTTATATTAAAATTGGCGTAAGTATTCGCATATAACGTGCTTTAAAAATTACATATCTTTATTTATTTTAACCAATTTAAATTGAAACAGACATCAAGTAATAACAAATTTATCTCAATACCTACGTCACTGAAAACCAGTTCAATTCGATTCAGCCATTGTGATATTCCTCAATAGAAGCATGGAATTTGTAAGTTAGTAAACTACAACGGGCCCAATATTACGTGGGCCCTTAATTATTATTGCTGGCGAAATTAGCCTTAAACCTTGACCTTAGCCACAAAATATACTATAGCTGTACTAATATAGCTAGCTGCTAGATATAGGTACTAAGTAGGTACCTCAGCACTTCGCTTCTAGTATATGCGAAAGTCTTTGTAAGTACTTAATAAATACACATTAATAATAAATAATTTAGTACCTAGTTAAATTAATTTCTACATCTGCTAGAAGCGTAAGTGACTGTCCTTGACCTTGACTCCATCAAATTGTGGAGATACAGTTTGCAGTTAACACCGAGACCGTGGCTTAAATTAAAAAGACCAGAATCTGTTGTTTCTGTAGATACTTTATGCATATAATATTAATAATAAGAAATGATTTTGTTATAAGTATTATTAATTTATAAAGTTTGAACATGTTTCCCCATGAGGATATAGAATGCAATATTCAAAAGAAGATAGAAATTATTTAGAATCTCTTATCTAAAAATTCTATCTTAGATAATGTAGAAATTGTGCTTCATTAACGTAGCGTGTAACTTTTTCTTAATAAGCTTTAATAAATGTATGTGATTAGATATTTTATAATATATTATACATACCTACGTAGGTATAGATAGACAGCTAGACAGATCTTATTATATTGAGAGAATTTGGGGATATCACTTAGCACAAGTCACATCGATTACGAGAGTTTATAGGTATCATTGGATGTTTTAAAATAATTTTCTTTGTTTTATGTACTAAACGTAGGATGCCGGCAGCGATAAAACGCTACTTCTTTAGTATTGATTGACAAGAAACATCTGGGCCCCAAGACTGCTATTTTTATAAATTCGTCATTCTGGCACAAAGTAACTGCAATTCCATTGTCATTTTGCTATAAATTCATAATGGTCGATCATTGGTCGGTCAATGGTCTCGTTATAGGATTGTGGCCATTGTGGTAGAATGACATATTGTATTGCCATTATTATAAAACCCGTTAGTAGAAGTGATTTTTGAAAAACTACTACTAAATTCGAACATTTATTTATGCCAGATTTCGTTTATATATATTTTTACATATTATTTATTAGTGTTAAAAGCTATTTGATCAAAGGAACTGTCAAAATTTTATAATTTGACATTATGTGCGAGATTACCATTCTATGCCTATTTTTTAATGGGGTGTCAGTAGTTGACCATCGGAAAGTCATAATGACGCTATTATATTAGTAGATTACCAAACTTGTCAAAATCAACAATAATTATGAAATCAATGATAGACCATTCTGACACTATTCTAATAGCAGACTTGGGCCCCTGGTTGTTTACCATACATGGTGCTAATATATTTTTTGTTCTACTGATGCTTTATTTAGGTTAGTATCTAACCATGTAATACAGCTAAGTGTTGATAATACATAAGATATAATACCTAGCAATTTTTATGTACTTATAACATTGTCTAGTGCATACAAATTTTTTATTCTATCAAATACTTCTACGTGTAAACACAAGTTTACGTTTAAGTCTATTGTTACACATATGAGTTTTATGTGTTACTTGATGAATTTTTGGTATATTTAATGAAAAATTTTATTGGTATAAGTTTCATTAAACTGAGTAAGTACATAATATATTTAGTTTTGTCAAGGTTAATCTTAAATGATTTATGTCTAGCCAGCTAATAAGTTTAATAATGAATAATCTCAATATCATGGTCATAAATGTGTGTTTCATTTTGTTTGTAGTCACTATAATGGATATGTCGGCGACTTTAAGATTTGCTACTTTAGTGATTTATATAATATACTTATAGTAAGAATAAAATTGGTTGTAGTAGACTTCTCTATGGAACACCGTGTCTATTATTTTCATTGATAATTGAAATGTTGTCTATGATTATCTTTCGAATAAATACGGTGCCAACTGCCATGTCTAGGTGTTTATCACGTATTGTTGTTTGCTCCCTACTTCTTTAAGAAGTAGGGAGCAAACAACAATACGTGACCGAAGAACAAGAATAAGAATACGAATAATAAGAAGTCTTCTTAAGCACGGAATTTGGCAGTGGGCAGTAAGCAGAGGCACTGCTTTTTTAAATTTGATTTCGTTCAGTATATTTTAAGTAGGTACCTATACATTACATTATTATATTGTTTAGTAGGTAAACATTAAATTCGACTATTAATTAACTGTTATGTTAATTAGTAACCAAAATAATTCACTCCATAACTTCAAACTTTAATAATATTATTATTACTTATTCATAGATTTTTCATAAGGAATACAGGCAAATTGCTTATGACTTGCCTAATATTCTTTTATTAATATTAGACTTCTAGGTACAGTCAGCTTCTTATATAAAGTGCCAGATAACAGGTGTCCAGCTGATATATAGGAACTCTTAAAGTGATCAATGATATTAACACAACCAAAGTCTTTTAATTATGTAAATCACCCATCTTGCACAAATATATCGGAACATGGACATCGTCAAATATATGAGTTCATTCAGTGTCATAATCATAGTAACAAACACAGCGCCAACGGTTTCTAAGCATCCAAAGTATAAAAAAATATGAAGCATTATATGAAAATGAACTTTATCGCTACATATTATATTGGGTACTCTTTGATATCGCCATAGACTGATGATTTCGACCGTAAAATTAATACTCTTATCTGCCAAAAACAAAATGAAGGAGATAAGGCATTGGTTGTTCCTTTCATTTTGAGCGTGACGTCATGGACATGTATTTTCTTTATTGTTCATGTCTGTAATTTAGAATTATTGTGAAGTTTACTTATTGCTAATTAGTTCTACTAGGCAAAATATACGAAGTGAACCTCATTTGTTAAGAATAAAGGTTAGATGTCAAAGAGTAGTATTAGTTTGCATAAATACTTAAAGATTTCATAGATAAAAATAAAAATATTTGGGCCTACTCTTGTGTGCGTTACCGCAGCAAAATGTAATACGCACAATCACATAAGCAAAATCTGTTTTTCTCGAATAACTTTACAACTACAGCTTCAACAAATTTTGCTATTAGTGAACAAATTACTCTTCACGATGAACTAATTATTTGTTATACTCTCAACTCACTAAAGCACAACATTTTATTACATTTTGCTGCGGTAACGCACACCCTACTCTTTACTCCATAGTTTAACAAGTCAAAAATACATGTCTGCAAAAATATATTACAAATAATGAGGTTACTAAATATTTTGGTGCACCAAACTTTTAAATATTGTTCGCTCCATATTAAACTAAAATGTCCCAATGCAGTTTTCCGACTATTACAGCATCGTAACGAAATAATTAGGCAAATATTATAATTTTTAATTGGCTTCGTAGTTAGAATAGAAGTTGACACAATGTATATTACCAAAAGATCTCACAAAATTTTATAATTTATTATAAAATTAATAATTTATATAAATGTCCCATAATATCTTCCAGTGTGTTATAATACTTATAATTGACGTGTTACATAGCAGCGATAGCTCAGTGGGGAGACCAACAGACTGCAATGCAGAGTGTCTCGGGTTCGAACCCACGTCACGCACTTCCGACTTTCGGAAGTTATAAGACTTTTCGAAATTATGTGCGTATTGATTGACAATTATCGCCTGCTCTGTGCCTTGGTGAGCACGTTAAGCCGTCGGTCCCGGCTGCCATGAACATCGAGTGTCGACACAAAAGATCCCACTGGGTCTAAGTGTCGCCGGTCTGCACTGACTGGCTCCCACATAAGATACATACATACATAGTAACTTCCATAATATATATTCTATCACATACACACAACACCATCTAGCCCAAACTAAGCAGAGCTTGTACTATACAATGGATAAACATACATATATACTTTTTTTTTGTAAATATATACATATTATACATAGAAACACCCAGACCAAGTCAAACATCCATGTTTATGCACACAAATGTTTGACTTGAGCGGGAATCGAACCCGCGATCTCAGGCGTGGCAGTCGGTTACACCAACCACTACGCCATCGAGGCCGACCGATAATTACCGATAATTTAGTGACAACTACCCTAGAACTGCTTTTTATGGGTAGCAACACTATACCACTACGTCAGGGATGTGTCATTTTAATGTGAGCTATTATAGTTTAGCAATGTATGTGAGCTGACTTGTGGTGTTCATTTTGGTCATAAAAATTATTGAATTTTTAATGCAAATTTGCCAAGGTACGTGTTTATAATTTGGTATTTATTACTAAATATATTAAATAAATAGTTTTTAGCTTGTGCATTATGGCTTGCGTTTAGAGATATCTTTGAATTTATAAAAGTATTGTCCAAGGGAATTCAAAAATCTTCTCGTGTGTTTGGGCTAGTGTGTTATATTGTGTTACTGGATAATATTAAGCGTGGTTCACAATTGTGTTAACACGTGGTTTATCCTTTTACCGATAGAGATACATTTTATATGGTGCTTGAATCAAAATAAATATTAGTTTAATATTATGCATAAATTCTCGTTTCAGATGTTCCGAGCTAAAATTCATGAAAATATGTTCAGCAGTTTGATTATTTATTATCTTCGTATGTGTCGGTCGGGAGCTTTCAAATTTTTAATTTAATGTTATAATATGTTTGTTGTTTACATACTGCAATAGCATTTTGAGAACTATTGTATTATTGTTTTAATATTTGTTACTTTCATTAAGTAACAAAAGGTATTCTTGTACCGAGTGTCTAACCTAATATGTAAGCTAAATAAATAATGTTACAATTTATCATGTGTTTTTAATATTAATAACTAGCTTTTATCCAAAATTTTGTTCGCCAATGTGTCAAAATAGAATTCACTCATGTACGTACTGTGACGATAATCGCCTAGACGCCCGGCGAACGCGGGCGCACGTCACTAGCCACCTCTCGCGACCGGTGGTGCGACACTATATAAGGACGGACGGCGTCAGTCGCAGCTCCTGGCGGCCCGGCTTCACACTCCCAGCTAAGTGTCCTGATTATACAAGGACCACGAAGCAAGTCTTTAGCGAACCACGCCCTGACTATAGTTCTATAAGTAAAGATTGTCTCTTTTAATTGTATCTTAATTCATTAAAAGTGTATTTGTTATACCTTCTCTCATTGTACTTCCTAATTATATCTACATTTCTCCTAAAGTAAACCCTAAAGGTTACAATGGCGCCCAACGTGGGGCCCGAACCCACGACCCTGAGATTAAGAGTCTCATGCTCTACCGACTGAGCTAGCCGGCTTCACACTCCCAGCTAAGTGTCCTGATTATACAAGGACCACGAAGCAAGTCTTTAGCGAACCACGCCCTGACTATAGTTCTATAAGTAAAGATTGTCTCTTTTAATTGTATCTTAATTCATTAAAAGTGTATTTGTTATACCTTCTCTCATTGTACTTCCTAATTATATCTACATTTCTCCTAAAGTAAACCCTAAAGGTTACAGTACATAAATTAATTCTTCTGTAAAGGCAGGGCTATGTTATAGCAGATATATTATAAAAATATGATGATCTCTTAAAGGACTTGGAAAATATTAAGCAGGAGCGTAAAGAACAATTAGCGTATATCGATACCCTAGAAATTAATATTGAAGCAGTAATCCTGCTCGGCAAAAGTGGAAATTCGAAATATACCTAAATTACAAAATGAATCGAAACAAGATCTCTGCAACATTGTGAAAAAGATTGGTAACGTGCTCAGCTTACAATTAAATACTTCGGATATCAAAGATATATATCGTCCGGTCTCCAAGTCCGATGTAACGAAACGAATTGTAGTAGAGTTTTCGTCTGTTCTTACTAAATAAAGCTTCCTTAAAATCTAAAAAAGCTTACATTGGCGGGGAAAACAGGAAAGTTAAATACTAAACTAATAGATCAGAATATCTCACAGAAATCAATCTTTATCTCGGACTGCCTAACGCATAAAGGACGACGACTATTTTTCCTCGCGCGTGATTTAGCAAATACGTATTGTTTCAATTACTGCTGGACCTAGAAACACTTCTAACCGCAGACGAATGGCCATTTCTCGTCGCGATCTACCGGTTTTCAAACATTCCTATGTGAACAGATTCTCTTGTTTCCTTGGCCTATATCTATATAATAAATTAAATAAAAATCCTAGATTTATATCACTTAAATAAGAGACACTGCAAAACTAAGGTAAATTAATATATAATGAGGCTGAACTATGATGAGACTGAGATGCTACTTACTATAATAAAGTAGTTCATATCTCACCCACCCACACAAATCGACTCACACCAACACTATACACAAAGGGAGGCTAATACTCTACAGAAATAGAGGCTATACTCTACAGAAATTTTATTTAAAAATAATGTAATTGTGTTAATCAGTTTTTCTTTAAAAATTGTTAACCACCTGTCTTTAGAAAGTTAGATATATTTATTACAACAGTTAATTATTTCATTTAGGTTTATCATTAAAGTATTCAAAATTCTAGTTCATTAAAAGTAAATCAGCTTATATTTTATGATGTAAAAATTCTAGGCCAGAGCGCTGATGTCTGAAATATAGATGTTTTTCATCTAGCTCAGACAGATATGTTTATGTACTAAATTGTAAATTAAGTTAGTTACCGTACATTTATGTGAATGCTTGTTACAATTTTATGATGTCAATAAATTATTAGAACTATAAAAAAAAACATTTATATATATATCTACAATATGATTATAAATATGAACCTGTGTTACCCGCTTTAGATAAATGTCTACCTATCGTTATTAATTATGTCGTGTATCTCACGACGCTGGCTAATGCATTGCACAATAGTCATTTGTTGATCGATAAAGATATCGCTGTAACCGATAAGATCGATCGGTGAATCGCTCATGTGTCCTTAAAGGTTAGATAATTATGCTAATTGCAGCTAATTGGGATTTTATAATCAGCCGAAACGTCATTTCAGGATCTGGGCAGTAGACCGACCGAGCTTAGAGCTCTTAAGATTAGTCAAACTGTTTGTCAATCTGTCACAATGTCTAGGTCTCGTCGAGCTTTAAGTATTTAGGTAGCGCTTGATATGCAAGTAAGCAATTGGTACGGTACCAGTGGCGTAGCGTGGGTGTCAGCCGTGCAGAAACTTTAGCCGCCTTCTTATTTAGGTATTTCAATTTAAAGGAATATAAGTAATAAACGGTAATTCTAAAGAATTTTTCGACAAGAACAGTCATAAATAATAGCTCAACATCTTATGAAGTCTTGCTAGGTATGTGCTGCTTTTTATATTTTAGGTTTGAATAAAGGAAAGACTGAATCCTAAAACAAAGCTAGTACCTATCTTCCAATCATCTTCTTTATTAAAATAATTTCAACAGCCTCGCATAGCATTCTTGGTAGGAATCCGTGTTCTTCAGCGATTATCTTTGGTTTGTGAAATTTCAAGTAAGTAAGTAATAGTTGGTCACGAGCCCACTTAATCCAATAATTGGAGTAGTTGCACGTGTTCACACAGTAGAAGAAGTACCTATTAATGTCTAAGTTTAACAACAGCAAAAATAAATGTAGGTACCTACTTAGGTAAGTATATATATTTGTATAGTAGGTATATTGCCTATACATTGAAAAACAAATTCAGTACTCGACTTATCTTATTCCAAACAGTTTCCTATAACACCTACCCTTTTTTTCTATCTTTAGGAACTTCGCTAACAGCTGAACCTGCGGTTTGTTTTCTTAACATAGACGAATATCACAATAGGTGAGTAGGTATATATACATATCACAAATTTTAATGTCATTTTAGATTGACATTTTATAAGATATGTGGACGATCGATACACATAATTAAGGTTTCTTAAATTATGATTAAGTTACTCACGTCAATTGTTCGCTTTGATGAGATATTGGTATTATCAGCATAATTTCACGTCCATAATAGATAACGATTGGATACATATGATAAGTCATACATTTTCAACTGTGGTTTCAAACGAGCCTGAAGTAGGCATAGGTACAAATAAATGATTGTGTAAACTATGTCCATTAGAAATCGCCGGTGGACGAGTAGGAATCGCATTTGGCCAGTTTTTTACTGTTTGGTGTCCTTTATCTCTAATCCATGCTACTACTATGTTAATCTTTCTCAGGACTCAGTTGTCTACCTATAGGTAGATATGATAAAATTGTATCGGGTCCCTGTCTGTACATATTATGAGATATTTAAAATAAAGTCTTTATAAGAACTATAGGAGCTAAAACAAAATATTTTCAATTTTCATTCGTCTGTCTGCTTGTACGCGCATCACGCTAAAACTACTGCACAAAAAGGAAGGCAATGTTCACAGCTGTATTGCTAAGGTCGAACTTTAAATCTAATACATATTTCATCTTGGTACAGTCAGGTTCTTATATAAAGTGACAGATAACATATCCAGATATATAGGAACTCTTAAAGTGATCAATGATATTAATACAACCAAAGTCTTCTAATTGGGTGGGGCTCACACAGTTTGTACCATAACACACTGGAAAGGGTAACACACAATCTCTCACGTAACGCACTGAAACACTTTGTAACACACTGGAGTTATGTAAAGGCAGGACTATATCATAGCAGAATATGAATTTCTATAATAATTCTGCTATAAAGTAGAATTATTATTAAAAAAAATTGAATTTTATAATATATCTGCTATAACATAGCCCTGCCTTTACAGAAGAATTAATTTATGTACGTACATGAGTGAATTCTATTTTGACACATTGGCGAACAAAATTGTGGATAAAAGCTAGATATTAATTTTAAAAACACATGATAAATTGTAACTTTATTTATTTAGCTTACATATTAGGTTAGACACTCGGTACAAGAATACCTTTTGTTACTTAATGAAAGTAACAAATATTAAAACAATAATACAATAGTTCTCAAAATGCTATAGCAGTATGTAAACAACAAACATATTATAACATTAAATAAAAAATTTGAAAGCTCCCGACCGACACATACGAAGATAATAAATAATCAAACTGCTGAACATATTTTCATGAATTTTAGCTCAGAATATCTGAAACGAGAATTTATGCATAATATTAAACTAATATTTATTTTCATTCAAACACCATATAAAATGTATCTCTATCGGTAAAAGGATAAACCACGTTCACGTTGTTAACACAATTGTGAACCACGCTTAAAATTATCCAGTAACACAACATAACACACTAGCACACCAACCAGAAACAGATTTTTAGATAAAAATACATATATGTAACAACAATAATAATAATTGTCTTTGGAAAACAATAACTAAAGTAAATAACACAAAGTACCTGCGAGTTATGGTGGCAACCTGGCATAGTCACTTGGAAATGATGATGTCTAGGACCAGAAAACTAATATGTTAAATGGACCTTTAAGACCCTAAGACACATCGCCCCAAGTTGCCTCCTAAACAAAATTTATATCTCTTTAGCGCAGTCAGTCTCAACATACTGTATATATGTATGGGGTGGGGCTACCAAAATTAAAGCCTTCGAATTGGAACGAGTACAAAGGTCGTTAATTAAGGAACTACAAACCATATAGTTTCCCTACTACGGATCTATATTCGATAAGTGAGCTTCTTACTATTAGAAAACTATAGGTACATCTTACATGCTGTCTTGAAGTTACATAAATCTCTAAGCTACAAACCTGATGTACTTAACAGAAGGTGGATACATAATGTAGTGCCTGTCATTGCAGTAAAAAGTAGTTTTGCAAAAAGGCAGTTTTCAAGACAATCGGCTCCCTTATATAACCTGATAAATAAACATATTAATATCTATCATCTGAATTACCATGAATGTAAAAAGGCATTAATAGTTTAGTTAAAAACTAAAAATTATGACGACACTAAAGCACTCGTGAATAGTATCACTTAGTTGAATTTATGCGATCACACGTCACACGCACAAACTCTCTCACACACACACACACCCAGACGCACACACACACACACACACCCAGGCACACACACACACCCAAGCACACACACCCAAGCACACACACGCATCCACACACACACACAAACACACACACACACACACACAATTCACATACACACACATTAGCTTAGTTAAAAACTTATTATAATTTAAAGCTGTTACTTATGTTAAACCACGGCATCATTACTCTGTGTAACCTTTGTTATGGAAGAGGGGTTATCCTAACACAGGTATTATTTTATACTTAAAAGGATGCCTCCTTCCCTAGATGAAAGTACTTATGTATGTGATATCGAAATAAAACATTTTTTTAAAATATTGTATAGATATATTATATTAAGTAAGATTAGCGTAAATACAGGGTGATTATTTTTTAAAGACCTTCCTTCTCCTCTCTTGCAGCAACTTTCTCGTTTGCAGTTTTATATTAAAGGTAGTTATATGTTCTTAGAGATACATCTTTTTCGAAGTAAAATAAAAGATATATAAATTTCGAATACTTTAGTTAAACGTATTCGAAGAATTTCGAATACGTTTAACTAGAGTATTCGAAATTCTTATTCACGCTTTTACATGTATTAGTTTACCTTACAAGCTTTTGGTATCTAGCTGTAAACCGCAGTTGCCAATTTCTTAAAAAGAAAGATATGGTAATAATATAATATTTTAAAAGGTTACATTTTAATAAGGTACTTACGATTTCGTTAGGCCTTTCCGATATTATCTTTACGTAGCAAGTGATTCCTGTTTATTTTTAATGCATCTTACTAATTACTAATTGTATTCACCGCTTATACGTTAATAATAATATTCTCCGAGACTCATCAATTTCTTAAAAAGTCTGTGTATACATATGTTTATTATACTATTTGCCTAGTAGTATGTCTACTAGTAGATTTCATATTTGCATAAAAAGAAAACGTATTTTGATCGATTATGAATTACTCCATAATATACAAAAATACATTTGACTATTAAAATACATGACCGTAACACAAATTCATGAAAACCATTAAATTTTCCTTTTTCATACGATAGATTTAGTTGACGAATAGTTACTAAGAACACACCTTTAGTAGAAATGCAGTATTTGAGGAATTTATTTAAGAACTGTCTTTGAAACCGTATAGTGTTCTGGCTCAAGTTCAAGGAAATAGAATACATAGGCTACTCCCAGCTTGCAGTGGAAAACGACAAACTGGTTGATTGAATAAGTCTGTTTTCAGGTAGTACCTATAATTTTCTGTTACACCTTGTATAATAGTGTGCGCGTAGATAAGCTACCGCGGCTCGGTCACCTTTCGTGTACTGCCGAATAGAAATTACTTACATAGTACATACCAATATTTATCAATCGTGATAATTTTAGTTGAATTAATTAATTAATTTCTCATACAAATTAGTTACCTTCATGAGTTAAGCTAGTCACAACGATTAAAGATTGATTTCTACAATGTATACAAAATACTTTGTAGCGTTGGCTACAGTGTCAGGTTAGCAATAGCACAGTTTATTTTAGAAGTAAGGCAATAATAAGAGTGCTAATATTGTAAGCGTTCGACGTTTCAGTTTTGCTATGCTTTAACGGCGGACAAACACAGATACCTATATACGATATTCACGTAGACAATCTTCTGAAGATGCAGCAAGGTATTGGATGGCCAGTTAATCTCCGCGTGGCAAAAGGCCATGAAGCGTTGATGCGGTTGACCAGCCAGCTAGCAAATATGCAGGCTTGTGAAGTGACTAACCCTGCAGGACTCCATTTCGATGTGAATAGTCCGCCTAACAACAGGTTGGTGTAATTTTTCTACAATTATAATACCAAGTAAACATGATGTTTATGTGATATCTAATTTGTAGATAAGTATTAAGTTTATCTTTTATGTTAGGGTATTTATTATTTAATAATCATAAATAAGTTTATAGCAAAGGCTCATAGTTTGACCGAATAATAACAGTGTATTGGTGACTGAAGTGGACTGAAACAAAACCTATTTTTAGGCATGTCAGACGCCATGCGTAAATCTATGACAAACTAGCTCTAATATCCCTAAATGGTCAGCTATTCATTCGATTACCTTTGGTATTGTTATGAATGAGTGAGTAAACTAATGTTTGCTTTATTTGGTCTAAAATCGACTCAAATGGACTCTCAAATCTGGTAGATTCAATGAAGTCTATCAGGTGTTGATGTATACCTACTTTTAAATATTTTTATTACACCCTGCCCGCAGAGATACTTAGTTTTTGAGAACAACTAGTTAAAATTTAATTCCATACTAACCTAATTACCTGAGTTACAAGGTTTCTTTACCAAGTCAAAATCAAATTCATGTAACGTTTTTTGTCGCTAATTTAGTCAGTCAAATCTAGCAGTTGATTCGATAGTCTTGTAGGTATAGGCGACCTGTCTTGCATATACCGATACTTTCAACATTATCTGATGTCCACGTATTTTAGGTTGGTGTTGTATTGAACGATACAAGTTTATTTAGCCATTTAAACAAATTACTTATAATTTTAATTTTATGTAAAGCAAATTACATAAAATGAAAATAGATGGAAATTGCTTAAAAAAATTGTTTTTCTTACTTCTTTCTTTTATTCTTTTTCAATTCAACATGTTAATTCGATTTACGAGGCAATATTACCTGTTGAATGTACTTTTAGTTCCAGATAGGTTATAACGGATTATGATTTCATTTTATGAAACGATGTTTACTTTAGATAATCTCTTGAACGTCTCGGTCCGTTTTATACTACACGGCATTATCTTCTGTTAAAACGTTTGTGGACGGTGAGCACTTTCATTGATCACGTCACCTTTTATGTGTGGGACAACAGAAAAATAATTAATTTGTACGGAACTCGTCGGCAATGTTTGTGTGTAGGTAAACACACACATAAATATTTGCCAATGCTAGAGCAAGACAGATTATAGCGACCCTGTGCGCCTGGTTATTCTCGGATTTACGGCGGTCACCTATGTCAGCTATCAGTGTTGTCTGTAAGTCTGTGGCTGCACTAGAAAATACTAATATTGATAAAAATAAGACATCTTATCGTCGGCCTAGATGGCGTAGTGGTTAGTGTAACCGACTGCCACGCTTGAGGTCGCGGGTTCGATTCCCGCACAAGTCAAACATTTGTGTGCATGAACATGGATGTTTGTCTTGGTCTGGGTGTTTCTATGTATAATATGTATGTATTTACAAAACAAAAGTATATATGTATATTTATCCATTGCCTAGTACCCATAGTACAAGCTCTGCTTAGTTTGGGCTAGATGGTGTTGTGTGTATGTGGTAGGATATTATATTATTATTATATTAGTATTGCTATTGACCAAGAGCATTGGCAAGCTGCTGCCTAAGGGCAATAATAATAAAGAAGGAATAAAGTAAGAAGTAACAGGTACGGCATATTTGCTCCTCAGCTAGAACTTGGCTTTAATAGTAACTTAAATAGACGGAATGGGACCAACCCGTCTGGAGTCGCCATCAATAACATGCAACAATATCGCGGAAGAGACAAGGATTGCGGTACCGATGCAGATGTTTCGAAAGCCAGGGTGGACTACTCTAATTATCCATATATCTGTATCCACCAGATGAGTTAGAATCACTATAACCCTCAAACAATAATTATTATTTTGTTTTAAAATAGACTTTGGCACGTGACGTGTAAGAGGTACTTATGTATATATCACATGGCATACACTGAAATGCCTGTTATCTGTTAATTGATTTCGTATCGTATACCTAGTCTTTTGTCCTCAGTAGCTTTGTATAAATTTTTACTAAGTACATGTGCAGTTTTATTTAGTTGTCAACTAATTTGTTGTGTTTAGATATGAACGATGGAGCGATGGCTGTGGCGTAAGAGTTAGGAATGTGGAAGCCGCCGATCAAGGCAGGTGGCGCCTGAAGATGACTGGAGGCAGTGATTCGCTTACTGGCTGGACGGACGTGCTCGTGGAGGGTATAAGAAAAATGAATCATATCCAAAAATTTTTCTTGTATTGTTTATGTTGAATGAAAATCATAAATCATAAATATCGCACCCAAAACAATTACAGATTTTAAATAATTATTTGTAATATCTTTGGATAAGACGTTTTAAATGTTATAACAAACTTTAATATATGAACTATAACTACTTATATGGTAAAACGAGGGAGGAGCCTTAACTTTTATGCCATTGTCCGTTTCATTAGGCCCTGCTTTTTTGTTTCGTGGGGAAATGCGCTTGGTGCGTTCCTTCTCACCACAAGGGAAGGCGAGAGGGTTATGTCCGGCTCTCCCGTACTTCAGGCCTACGGACCAAAACCCCACGGTGTGCCTACTCACTGCCTTGTATAGTGGATGGGCTGCTGGAAAATAAGACTACATTAGCGACCCACCCAGCAAACTACGACTTCTGGGCGACGCCCCGGCACTACAGAGGGCGTCGGACCGACTCAACGGCTGGCGGGCGAGAGATCCCCGTTCTCCCACCCGCGGCATGAGGCGCGCGAATGCGAAATTCCTCTCGCTGTCGACCATGGGTTTGATCACGGCTGGCAGCGAGAGGTCTTCTCCCACAACATCAATGATTTTACGGCGCTGCACTGCCCAAGCAGGACATTGCTCAAGCGTGTGCTGCGCCGTGTCCTCTTCACACTCGCAGTGGTAGCAGACGGGATTCGGTTCCCTCCTAGCGATCGTGTGCAGGTATTTGCCAAAGCAACCGTGCCCTGACAACACCTGCACTAGCCGGAAGGAAAGGGTCCCATGCTGCCGCCCTGCCCACCGCTCTAATACCGGCTGGATGGCCCCAATGGTTCTGAAACCGACCAAGGGTGCATCCAGCCGTGCCTTCCACTTACCAATCATGCCCTGGTGGGCTCGATCGCGCGTGTTCATAATCACTGCCGGGAGGGGTCGTCAACCCATCTCCTCACTCACTGTAAACATTTTGGCGAGCACTTCAGCCTCTAAATCCCACGGGGGTGTCTCAGCTAACGCACAAACTGCATCAGCTGACACCGTGCGGTAACCTCGTGTGATCCTGACCGCTATGACTCTCTGTGGTCTCCGCAAGAGAGTCCTGCACTGAGCGGTCAGGGAGTTCGCCCACACCGGTGCGCCGTAAAGTACCATCAAACGGATATCCCCCGTGTAAAGTCGCCGGCAACCAGCACTAGGCCCGCCCAAATTTGGCAATAGCCGTCCAAGGGTGGACGCAGTGCCAAGAAGCTTCGGGGCGAGCTGTCTGAAATGCTCGTTGAAGTGCCACCTTCCGCCCAGGACTAAGTCTAGATACTTCATGTGCGCCTGGACGGGTACGCGCGTCGAGCCCACCATTATCGAGGAGCCGCGGGGTGAACTGCGTCGGGGCCCATAAAAGACCAGGGCCTCCGCCTTGCTAAAAGCCACCCGTAAACCCAGCGCCTCGATACGCTCGACCACCTGGGAAACCCCCGCGGTGGCCAAACGGGCCGCCTCCTCGAAGATACCCCCACGGGCTGTGACGAGGGTGTCGTCAACGTAACTGATGACACTCAGCCCGGGGGGTAGGACAACACGTAGGGCCCAGTTGTATCTCATGTCCCACAGGGGCGGACAAACAACCCATCCCTGCGGGACACCGCACGACATCGAACCGCGAGGAGGACATTCTTACCTCTCAGATAGTCTGCCACCAGTCGCTCCAGATAAAAAGGTACCCCGTGATGTCGGAGCGCCACCTGGATACAGCTGTATGGCAGATTGTTAAACGCGTTGGCGATGTCTAAAGACACCGCCAACAGAACACTGCCGCCGGCGACCGCCTCCTCGGCCGCGGACTTCAGGCGCATAATGGCCCCGACCGTCGAACGTCCTTCCTGGAATCCGAACTGAGCGTCCGACAGGTCAGGACCGATCGTGCTCAGGTGCCAGATGATGCGGGTGGCGAGAATTTTCTCAAACATCTTCCCCGCCTCGTCCAGCAGCACTAAGGCCCTGTACGCCGCGGCCGAATTAGGCCCTAACCTATGTTTGACAAATCTGGTTGCTGTAATATATAATAGATAGCTAGTATTACTTTGACATTCTCATGTGTTACTCTGTGATTGGTATTTTTATAATTAATCTATAAGTACCTATGTATATCACAGACGTTTTTTATAAAAAGATAGCCTTAATGGCAGTTTTGTCCAACCATTTTCGTTATTGTAAACTGCTTATGTCACTGTTAATAACTAGTTAAGATTTTATTGTTCGCAGTTAAAACTTGAATTAATTTTGCAGAGGATATAACATCATACACACCACACGACCCGATTACTTTACAAGATGGTAGAGATCATATTGAAGTAGATCTCACCACACTTGAAAATGCATATTGTTTGGTGACTCAGCCGTTTACTGAGAGTTCCTTGGTACCGGGTCACTGCCGTGTCACACTTGACCGTACTACCAGAGCAGTGCAGGGACGATGGAATGTTGTACTTGGCATACCTGGCAAAGTATCGGAGTTGCAAGTTGAAAGAAATGTCGCTGTCGAAAGTATGTATTCGTTCACACCATCTTCACGTGCTTCTTGTAGTTTAATATGGATTAATTGATTTGATGATAACCTTTTTGAATGTCATATTTTCGTTCGTTTGCTTGGTGCAATTCTTACAATGAGTCATGTACATACACACACAGAACGATGCTTGGACCTAAATGCTAGAAGGGGTAGGAGGAGATGTGATACAACTTTCCGTATCGGAGATTCCGTATTGCTACGGGGACGTACCTAACAAAAAATACGACAATAAATTATTGAAGCTTGTTCGCAACTTAGCGACAACTTATGCAATGAGATTTTAACTAAGCATTAATGTTTATTTTGTATAATGACGTTAGAATGATTTTATAAACAAAATTGTATCATAATAAAAATGTGCCTGTATACTTATTATTTAGATAAAGATGTACACTGTACCGAATCATTAGTACGGACAGGATCAGGTATTGTTTAAATCAGTTTTGAGTAAATACCCATAACATAAACATATTGCTGACTCATCTGTACAACTGTATATGAATAGATGGACAAAAAACTGGATAATGCGAACGTAACCTGTTTTGATAAAGAATGGCTCAGACTATATTTGAATTAGAGAATATGCACGCTAACGCATGCTGCTCCAAACAATATAGATAGTTTGAAAAAAATCCCAATTGTTTTTGAATTGGCGATAGTAAGTTATTTTAATTTTTACCATCTTAACTCATTAAAAATCTACACGTTCTAAGTTGACGAATAAATATTTTTCTGATATGCAGATAAACCAATTGAACCCACGCGGTTTGAGGCCCAACCCGTTGTGACTAGCCCGAACATTGTTTGTTATTTTCATGATTATTGTCAGTGTTCCGAATTATTAGAATTTGGTTCATATTATGAATGCTGTAACTGTGAACGACTTACATTGCTGTTTAGGTCTTAAACAAAGACATTAAATAAATATGAATACTTAGCAGATATGTTTTATTTCAGCTGAGCAGCTTGTTTCTGGCTATAGGGAGGACAGCGCTAAACTACACTTATATTGTAATATTCTGCATACAGAAAAGAATGTTACATTTTGTCGCTTCCAAAAAAATACGGCTTCAGTTGGTTTCAACATCATGGACGGATTAAGTGATGGACGTTATAGGTAAATCACTTTGATAGTTCTTACTATATATATATATATATATATATATATACATATATATGTGTATGTACGTAAAGAAAAAAATATATTTAACTTATTGGTTAATATTCCATCGAACTTTATGGAATTCTATCTAAACAACTTAATAGAAAAGCTATATGTCGTGCGGTTGCCTTGATGTAAATAATTCAAACAAATGAATGTATAAGTATTGCAATGCGCTGACCCGGTAACGTGCGCGGTATGTCGCTGACGCGGTAACTTTTTCTACTTTTTACATTCCAATTGTGTACCGGTAAACCATGTAATTCTTCTCTTGCGAATTCCAGCAGACAAATGCGCTTGAATTTGCAAAATATAATACAGCGGTTAATATTTTTACAACTGTATTTATCTATTGTGTCTTTAACGTAATTTTTAGGGGCTTAATATGAGTTTTCAAATCGACGCGTCTGATCGTCTAAATATATATGCGTAATTTTTTTTTATTCATAAATCATCAACTTTATGTTTTACCTATGAGATTTCCTTTGTTTTGTAGTTATTATGGCGAAGGTTTCGCTAAGCGACAGTGTGGAATGACGATAGAGAGTCCTACTACAAATGACTTTGGAGTTTGGAGATGTAGTGTAGGTCTGCAAGAGTGGAGTGGCAATGTTATCAGACAAAGCGCTCCGATGCAAGCTCTTTTCAAGGTTTCAACAAGATTAAACTCTGGTGAGTAAATTGTATTCAAACTTTTCTCTCATCTAAAGTCAGCATCTCATTTTACTAGATTGTGTTTACGTAGCGGTTTGCTGCAAATTGTCACTATATTTTGGAGACTATGGTTAGATATGGAAGGCAAGAGAGCGATCTCCTGACCTACCTCGCAGTGTAACGATTTTCTCACTAAATAGCTTTATGCTAATTAGTTAGTCAAATATATCTCCATTGTACAATAACAGCCTCATTACAGTTTTATGAAAGTAAAATTAATGCATTATTTACATATTATTTGGGTTCTTTTTTAATTCAGGTATCATAGGAAGAAATAAAAGGTCGGGTGACGAGAATGACGTCAGAACGGTGTTTGTTCAAAAGGATAGCAGTATCACAATAATGTGCCACGCGGAGGAGTCCCTCGCGTATTGTTGGTTTCAGCATCCTAATG
Organism: Catocala fraxini; assembly: GCA_930367265.1. Lineage (NCBI taxonomy): Eukaryota > Metazoa > Arthropoda > Insecta > Lepidoptera > Erebidae > Catocala > Catocala fraxini. Next base: position 11,408,294 of record OV884027.1, on the reverse strand, counting down.
GCACTGCGTTTACACCGGTGGAGAGACAAACCGAATATAATCGTCAGTTCTGGCAAGTTCAAATTAGTCTAATACTATACATGAAGACTAATGACAGTAATGAGATAGTACAACTGGTAAACAACATGAGTTATCTTTCAATTACCTTTTCATTGGTTTATGGCTAACGTCTACGTTGTAAAATATATTACAATTTCTAAAACCGTAATAGTAACAACAATGTTGGGTATGACTCATATATTTTTGTTTTATTTAAATCAAAAGTAAAGCTTGTAAAGGTTATTGTTATGCGGAACTATAACCAGTAATAATTATGTAGCCAAACCATGACGAAAAGTTGCGTGCATAAAATTAATAGAAAATCATTTAAAAGCTATTTGGTATTTAAGTATTAATATTGTGTAGTGCCGCGAATGCTCGTCGATATAGTCAGTTAATGATGGACAGGAAGTACCAGTTACTTAGGCGATTAGCCGGTAATCTCATCGCTCGTTTAACCGTACAACGCTTTGCACGAATGTGATTATATTAATATTAGTACGACTGATATCAGATATACAATCTGAAAATTAACATTGACTGGACTGCGATATTACTGCAATGTCCTTTATGACATTGCATTTTTAATACGTACGACACTTTTAACGTTTCATTTTGGTAACAGTCTTGATAATAATATGTTCGATCATTATGCTATCAATTGTTAATGACAGCTTTAATTTGTAGGTACTCGGGTGAAAGTCTTCAAATGGGTGATTGTGGCATTACGTTTTCTCACGTCAGCGAAGGCGACGTTGGTGAATGGATTTGTCACATGGGTTCTAGAAACTATTTAGGTGTTGAAGTCACGGATAAAGTCTTGGTTAGAGTGACTGGAGCTCTCGCTGCTAATAAACAAGAAGTCAGCGTCAGTATAGGTGGTGAAGCTACATTGTATTGTCATACTTCCAATGGACCCCGACCTCTTGATTATTGTAGGTTCTTAACACCCAATTATGTTGGTATCCGTATAGATTCTTCTGTGACTAAGGAAAAGTAAGTTGCTCTGACTACATGCTAATCGTTGTTTTTACTTAATATGTAGGTAGTCTTTGATAAATATTTTTTTAATTTTGATAAATTTCGCAAATCTGTTGCGACGTGCCTGATTAAGACACAGATATAACATATTCTGACGTTTCGTGTTCAGGGTATTTAATACTATATGCTTATCTTTTCTTAATAATAAATATCAAGAGTATTCTTCGGGAAAAATAAGCAGAGTGTACTTTAAACGTCCTGATGAAAATCTGACAACATTGCTCGCATCGGCTTGTAAATGAAACCGTATGAACAAAACGATTCGGATTAGGTATAGTGTAAATATCTACAGCATGTATATAACTAATATTTTTTTTACAAATTGATTTGGTGATACGGTTTGATTAGATCATTCCGACGAAATTTGTATTTGTGCGAAGATATTGCCCTGACATTAACAAATCGCTTCCAACCTCTTCGATTTCCGCGCTACGCCTCAACCGTTCGGTCTCCACCGTTCTTATTCTTCAGCCCGTGAAATATAAGAGCGAGATTCAAGTTTACGTAATCATTTAAATGTACATAATTGCTTAAGTATAAAATAAATAGTATGCCTGTAAGTTGGATGAAAATACTATTTCTGGCAGTACCTACCAAACTTTTAAAAAGGTCGAGTTGAGTTAGTATATGTGATATAAACTTTGTTAATAAGGGGTGGCAGACCCCTTAGTAATAAAGCTTAACGATGACTTGACGTGAATGCTCAAAATTGTAAATTGTATATTTTTTTACTTGCTAACATTACAAAAGTTCCAAATTCTTGCAGTGCTATCCTTGATCGTTTTTATTTTACCCCTGAGAGGAGTTTGGACTACGGTGATTGTTCTTTGACTATTAAGTCGGTACTCGCAGAAGATATTGGCGAGTGGACGTGCGCAGCCGTATTACATGATGCCGCTGAAGAGTCTCGAGACAATGTGGTCGTGTATGCGAGTAAGTAGAGTTTTAAATTAAGAATATAATCTTAAGATCCGGTTTGTTAATATATATGAAATAGGTTACCAGAAACTAGTTTTGATCTCGGACATCTATTAAATTCGATATTAAGAGGCTCAATTTATAATAGGCTCGTAATTGATCTAACTATAAACTATTGTTAATCCTTGTGTGTTCGGCAGTTTACCTACTGACTGACCCTGACTACTGACTCATTGAAGATTGGTCAATAGGTAAAATGCACCTTAAAAATAGATATTTGAAATCCAAGTAGTTTTATTATAATATTCCAGGTACAGTATATTCTAATTTCTTTATAGTCACTTACTGCATCTTTAACTTTCATATTATATTTACAGGTCAGAATCCTAGACCCCTATTAACTGCAGGTATAGTTGGTATGGCATTTGGATTTATTGTACTAGCACTGGTACTAGCCGGGGCGGTGTGGTATAAGAGAGGAAGACCAATACCTTGGCGACGAACCACGGTCAACAGTGGGGTGACGAGTAACGTCTCTTTTCACATTAGACCAAATCCAAACAGTCCCAGACATAGCAGTGGATCTGACAACAGTATCGAAGGGCCACAGATAAGAATATCGTCAACCAACTAGAGATAAAAAGTAACAAACATATTTATTAACACATTGTGTATTTATTTGTAATACATTATCACATTCTGTTATCATTATTTAATTATCCCCGCTAATTTGTTGTATAGGTACGTATCCCTTCTAAATAACTAAATGCATAGTTTCTCCTGAGTGTAACAAATTTAAACGATATTTCTTCGCTTCTTTTCTTTTTTAAGTAGTTTACAATTATTTAGCACAGGATATCGGTGTCTTTTGGGGTTTTACTCTACAATGATTTGAGATATAGCCCAATATTTTTAATGCCGTCTTTGTTATCAGCCATATACATCAACATTAATTTTATATTGCACGCCAGCATTAAATAAACATAAACAAATTCGTGTTTATTTTATGTTTACTCTTTAAAAGAAGTTTTCCATTCCACATTTTGTTTCGCACTGAGTAGGTAGCTTATAAGAATTTTAAGTCTACCTCGAGCTGTAGTATGATTGTAAAGAGGATATTTGAAATAGATTTCTTGATTCTTTTTGTATAGCGCACATGCGACAACCCTTCTTATGTATGCACGTGGTACGATACCTTAAACAGCCTGATATTATTTAGCACGTCTTGCTTAGAGCTGTTTCGACTTGCATGGCGTGAATATGTCGGTGCTACACTGGGCACACAAATTCACCAGTAGGCAAGTAAAGACAAGCCAATTGTTGGTTTCTTTGACAACTTCCGCACTAGGACCAATTCCTGCGCCGCGGAGGACTATACAAACATTCAAAAGACAGACACAAAGAATCCCAAATAAAAACAAAACAAAGTACCCATTTTTTGTCTCGTGTGGAGATCGAATCTATAAGGCTTGTCGCAGTGGACATAGCGAGGCAACAACTTAAACCAATACGCTGCAGTTGCTAAAAATTAGGCAACGCAGCAAGTTTTTTGAGTATCCCCGTTTTAGCCTTGTAGCAGTGTTACCTGTAAGATAGAAGATATATTAAGGCACCAGGATTTTTGGATTCCAGCAAGCGATCGGTGATTATTAAGTTATTTACAAAATATAAAAATATCGTGGGTAAGTATTAAATATTAATATTTTTTTAAGTAAATAAAAAATAAATGTATGTGATTTATTGGTGACATTATCAAACGCATAAACTCGTGATAAAATCAGACTGATAATATCCTCCTGTTGCATGTTCGTATTCAATAAATAAACATGAACACACTGGTTAAAATTTAAATCTTTCGGATGAATGATGAATTAGAATAACTTTCTTTACTATTACATTGAATAAGGTATAAAAGGGAGACGACTACTATAAAGGTATGGTTATATATACGACGATTTCAATAAAAATCTATACGCGCTATGTGGATTGATTTACTATCATTTAAAGACGTACGGAAAATCAAATAATAATTATAATTTTATTGTGCTAAAATATTATACAAGCAGTTTATACATATTTTAATAAAATATTTACGTTAACTGATGGATTCTTCTTGAGTTTAATCACTGGAGAATTGTATATGAATTCTAGAATGTTTATTATGCATACAATGCTTGTGAGTATATACGAGCAGTTATCTCATATGCAAGCATAACATACTTAAAAATATTGTATAAAATAGAAAACCCAACAACAAGCGATTTATTTATGTTAGAACGAAATGTCAAGGCATTACTGGAGAGAGATTTATGGCTCTGGCAATTTCAATATATAATATACGTAATGTAATTAATTGTTTATTTATGTTTGATGTAGAACTTTACCGTATATTGACTTAGTATATTTCCAATGATTCTGCATACAGGTATGCCAATAACAACACACTTTAACATTTTGTGCTTATAGATCAGATTATATGCATATAGAATTAGATTATAATCTCATATGTCGTTAAAAATAACATTAGAGTTAATAAAGTAACAAATATAATAAGTAATTAGTAAAGATCTAAAAAAAATAAGACTATATACATTTCGCTCGCTCGGGAACAGTACTTTTTTCTGGATAAAAGATCCCTATTTTTTGGAGTCCGTTCCTGTGTATGCGAAATTTCATGATTATTGGTATCGTGGTTAACGCGTGACAGCGTAACTTTATGTTCACATTATTAATAGATAAATAAATTAATAAAAATAAATACATAAATTTGTAATATTAGTTGGAATACCGATCACTTGTTAAGTAGTGATGGACATGTCCATCACTACGACAAAAAACACTCTGTCTGGCTCAATGTATTTTAATAGACGCATGTCAAGGTCCTACATTACAAATACCACATTAATCTAACAATACAGGTACAGTTATCACAGTAAGATCTGTTGCTAATTATTATATCCTAATACTATTTGTTTAATGGGAACTTTAGAGAAAAATTTGTTGATAGTTTTAACGACGGTGCGGACGATCTGCTTGATGGCAGGGGGCGACAGCTCATCCATCAACTGCTGCCAGTTCTCGTTAGCGAACTGTAATGTGGTCTCGGCTGTAAACATACCAGTAGCGTTAAAATCCTTAAAGCGTTTGTTTTACATCACGCTTTCAATAAAGCTTTTAGCTTTTACAAATTGAGCAGGTTTAACGTAAGCATGTTGTATGCAAACAATATCATATCTATCTTTTAAACATAAATCATTTCGTAAACAACCTGCAATTGAGAAACGTATAAAAATAAGAAGCACTAGGTGGGTTTATGGAGATTCTGATCATGATATGTTATGAGGAAGAATATATTCTGTTGTAGGTGGCAATTATATGAAAGAATCGTTATCATAAATTTTTGTTTGAATGTCTTGAGACTGTGCTGGCAATAAATTGAACTGATATTTTACCCGTGTATATACACTATAAATAATATGTAATAACACGTAAATCAAAAATTCTATCAAAATTTCACAAACTGAAATGAAGTTAGCTGTATCTAAACAAATGTTTGAAGGATTGGGCCGAGTTCGCAAAAGACAGGCAGAGTATAAAAAGAGTTACTTTCTTTATACATTATGTCAAAAATAGTGCTTACCTAATTGTTTGTTGCCATTGAAGAGGTTCTTAAGGTCGAATGTTGTCTTTTCGATAGTGTACTTGTATTTTGGCGTAACTAGCTTGAAGTGTTCGCCTATGTCATCCTTCATATGAACGAGTTTGCTGTCTATTCTCACCTCAACGCCCTCTATAAATCGTGGGAAATATTACATAAACACAAATTCAGGTCTTTTATAAAGAATTATCGAATTTGTTTAAATTGTTATACGGTTATAACAACGAAAAAGGTATTAATTAACCATGTAGGAAATAATTAGGTTATTTTATAAGAAGATTTATTTTGTTGGTATTTAATTGGAAATTAGGCATTATATGTACCGCAAAAACTTATTTTGAGTCCTGTCATGATAATAAGGTTAATTGTTTATCTTTGATATTTTGTAAGCTCTATTATACAACATACATATACAGGGTGTCCGGTAATTAATGGATAACCTTGAAATGTTATATAGTAGAACTGATGGCCGTTCAGAAAAAAATATGAATAAACATCTATCCTAACTACTACCTGAAATATGATTTTTTAAATTACCGTTTACCTTTTTTGTACACTACGACGATAAATGAGTGAATTCCATCGGTTTTTTGTTATTTTATTATTAAACACTAATTATGCTAACAGATAGACACTCAAAAGTATGACTAGCTATTGCACTTTTTAATGATTTATCCCTTATATTTTTTTTGAACGTCCATTACCGGACACTCTGTATATAATACATTAATTATAAAACAAGACAAATGTACATTGATTATGACCATCGATATAAGATGTTCTTTCTAAAAGGATATTTAGTGTATCGATAAAGTTTTAAACCCATAGCAATTAGGGCCTCTAAAAGATTATGTTCGTTAATCTGACATCCACACCATAGAGTTCAGGATTAGTTATAATCTCAATACTCTGCTCAAATACTGCTCAATCAACTAGTGCCAAACCCAGATAAATAGTGCGTCTCTAGTTTCATGAAATAGCCTATTTGGTGTGTAGTACTTGAGCTAGACAGTCAAGCTAGCATCCGATGACCAAACTCAAAAGGGACTTTTACAAAAGCAACCATTTTTTTAAAAAGGCAGGCTAATAAACACAAGCGTCTCTGTTCTGCTGCACTCTCTATAAAAAAATCCTATTTACTGTATAAATAATGAAACCATTAACTGAACGAGCTTGACAGTCAATCTAGCGTCGTACGACCAAACTCGAACACGGCTTTTATCAGGGCAACGATTCACATAAAACTCTGCCATAAATATCACGTACAAAATCTCATTATTACAACGAGCAATAAATATGAGATTTCATATAAAAAATCTCTGCTCCAGCGAAGGAAGTATTAGAGCAGAGAGAGAGAGAGAGAGATTTTATTTGTATCGTTGTCTTAATACATTTTGTCTTTGGCTATTTTAATTTAGACATTTGACAACAAGCTAACTTCCACACCAACCATAGGTTTAATTTGTTAAACAAAAGAGGACTACTTAATCGGTTTTGGCATTGATTGAGTAGTATTTGGGTAGAGTTTTTACCAACCCTGAATCCGGAACCCGGAATGTCATGACTTTAGCAGGTGTATAATTTTTTCGAGTCTGTTCCCACGAAGATAAAAGCATGCTCCAGGTAAAAAGGCATTAAATAAAATGTTAATAACCTTTTCGTCTGTTCGACCAAAGCGTAGTGTCTTTATAGAGGTGAAGTTTATTTAGTATCTCCAAATATCGAATTCGTTTAGTGAATTACTGAATCTCACTTAACATCACATATATCATCATTAGATACAGCTGACTGGCAATACTTGTATTTATTTTCATCACGTAAAGAAATTTCCAAGGTCATTTTAATGTCGCTGTATAAATACGTAAAGTAAGTACTAATTGCAATTCAAACATGAAAGCAAGGATGTTAATTATACATAATTTATTTATTGACGCATCATACTTACGTGCTTCGACTAGGGCGTCTCCGTTTCCTTGTATGGGCAGAATGAGAATTCGACCATCAATAACGTACTGAGCAGTTAAACTCATATTTCCTTTGAATACCAATGTGAATGCTTCTTCGCTTTTACCAATGTCCACCCTGAAATCCAAATTAATAAGATACTTTCTACATCTATGTAAATATTTGCTAAATGAATTTTATTTATATTCAAGTGGCGGAGGTCAGCTCGGCCCTCAAAGAAAACGCTGGCTGTCTAAAAAAACATCTCGTGTTTTATAAGCACTTTGGCAATAACTATAGTTGTAGTAATCATCTAGCATGGTCATAGTTACTGCAGGAACCACTTATTAACTCTACCGGTACGGGTGTAAGTTGGTAGTGACTAGGAAGAAAATAACAACATAATAAGTTGTTTATATGTGTATTAATCGCTTGTTGCATGCGTTGGTTAACACTGTAAGTGCAGTAAGCAGTTGATCATAAATAAATAAATATAGTAATCGTTAACTTTGAATTAAATTGACTCTAAATTTCAATATAATTACTATGTCCTTTACCCTTCTCGAAACAATGCAGTTGTTGCCTGTCTGTCTACATTATATTTGTAGTTATTAGCATTGTTATTGTATGTATTAGTTGCATTTATTATGATTGTATACTTATATTAGTTCTGAGGCACAAATTTGCATACAATGTAAAACGTCTGCGTTTGCGTTGCATTGACATATCGATTTAGGTACTTTATTTATTATTGTTTACCGATCGGCGTGTACTCATCATTGTTACCGTACTTGTCAAACGCATAGAGTGTTGTTTTTAGTAAATTAAAAACTACGAATCCTTTTATGACACACTCATTGACGTCGTGGTCGAAGGGTATATTAACCTATAGCATTAATTATCTCGATCTCATTAAATACACAGCACATTTAAATTTAAAAAAATAAGTACCACACCCTTGAGCACATTTACACGACGAGCTAAAAATATTTGCATGAATTGTCACACCACAATTGTGGCAGATAAATAATTTAACTTTAAATATGTCTATGTCTTTACATAGGTATATGCGGTAGGTAATCCAATATAGATACATAGATGTTTTGCTTCTGCCTATGATATCCTCAAGACGAATTGACCGTGAATAAATCTATTTTACCACCATAATAATACCATTCTGTAAACGTGTCGAAGCATAATATTTATTTCTGAAATAAAAAACAGTGAACGAGGTGACTAGAATCCGTGACCCTCTCGTCCAGTATTCGATAAGGTCATGACTGTTCATCATTTTCTATGCTTAGTCGACCCTAACGGCTAGTAACGTAGAGCTCGACTGCATGAAACAAATCTGTACAAAAAGAACTACTGCTATATAACTATCCTTTAAATAATTTAAATATTTTGAATATTGATGCAACAACACGTGGTCGGTCCGTGCAATGCTCATAAGTAGTCAGCATAGAAACTGATTGACGTGACAGCGTTTTAGCATTCATTTGTAAAGTAATTTGATGTAAAATTACTTTTGCATGACATTACGATACTAACTTGCGGTCCTTTTGACGGCTATTTTGTTTGCGTGAATTCGTTCAGTGATCATGCCAATAAGGATTATGAAATTTCTGGCGTTCACTTTTAGCGTATTCATAATAATCGGATAAATGTCTCTATATTTGTTGAAGTTTTTGAGAATCTTATTTTGAAATACCTATGTAAAGAATAAAACCAGACCGAGTTCCATTAATATTAGTTTACGAAAAATGTATAACCTGTAATGAGGAGTGGAATTAATATCTGCTTTGTATGGAGCCTTATACTGAATAGAAGTTAAGTTATATCATGGTATGTACTAATCTTATTTTCATGAAGCCTACTTCAGATATTGAGCCTACTTTAGATGTTGACACGAATCCCAACTATCTGATTTAGGTTCAGAATGTTTCTAAAACATACCTTAAAAGCCCTGAAATACGTTATTATGTTAAATACGTAAAACACAAATAAAGACATATTTTTTTGGTCGCAATTTCTAGTCTTGTTAATCTTGATAAGTATTTAAAAAGGATTTAATATATTCAATAATTGTAAAAGCAGCCTAATGGGAAACCGTTGGACTGCCTCGCAAATGTCTCGAGTTCCATCCCAAGGTACGTACTTCTGACTTTTCGAAGTTATGTGCGTTTTAAATATTAAATTATCGATCGCTTTGGTGAATGGTGAAGCAAAATCTCGTGAGGAAACCTGCACGTCTTAGAGTTCTCCATCATATTCTTGAAGATATGAGAAGTTTGTCAACCTACATTGGACCAGCGTAGTGGACTATGTCCAGCAGTCAGGCAGTTTATATACAGGGCTGATATATTGTATTATAGTCTAAATATACAGAGTGATTAAAAATAGACCTGTCTAAGTTTTATCAATTGGGAATCCTAAGTATTATATGAAAAAATAAGCAGTAATTATAAATTCTGCTTTTTGTGGTACCTCATATCAAATAGAGTGAAATCTGCTTATATGTGTATAACTACTTAACAGATTGTTATAACTTTCGATGTTAAGCCGAGAACTAAGCGATTAGTATACTATGTGTCATTAAAATCATGGCCATAGGTTTTGCGAAAATCCAAAAGATTATGATGCGACCTTTGTATCAAAACTAATGCTTACTATTATCTTGGTAAGCATATGTATTTACAACAATATTTTATGGACAAATTTGACAACGTTACAATTTATTATATGATGTGTAAATACATTTGTGCTTAGGATTAGGTTACACACAAATAGACAATACTAGACTTTGCCCGCGGCTTCGCTCGCTTAAATGTAGGTTAGGTTGAGTTGATTATTGGTCCTTTTTCTGGATTTAAGGTATTCTATGTTCTTTTCTGTTCGCCCGACAACGTGTATGCGAAATTTCATGATGGCCGGTCGAGTGATTAAGGCGTGAAAGCGTAACCAACAAACAAACAAACTCACAATCGCACTTATAATATTAATTTGGATATTCTGTAATTTCGTTTGTCGATATCGTTGCAAGTTCACTGGTTTTTATTCCTGAGTATTAATAAGATTTTTTATATTGTTTAATCAACATTAAAATTGTGTTAAAAAAATATCGGATGCGATTGGAATTGTTCTATTATTTACAAAAATGATATTATTAAGTTATTTAGTTTGTAGTGGGGTGAGGTCTTGTAGTTTACTTCTTGGGCTTCTCAAATAAGACGAGGTACAACAGTGTCATGGTTTACTTAAAAAAGTCACATGCTATATACAAATAATATTTACAGATGTAGTATGGTGCCTACAGCGCACTAACTCGGCTTTAGCCAATCGGCGAGCGCCTGACCGTGGCACGTGTAAGTCTCGCGTTGACGTCACGCCATCGTCCGATCGCAAGTACCACCGAACTTATAAATATAGGGCGCGTCGTGTGGCTCGTTTATTTCGTCGAGGCGCGCAGCAACAACACGTCGGCGTCGTGGAGAAAACTTGTGCCGTCGTGAATCGTGAAGTCCGTCGCGAAGATTCTTAGACTTGCTGCGCTTCTTGTTTCTATGTAGATGAACGAAAGTCACCAACCGTCGTTTTCACGGCGACGTCTTGGCTGTGTAGCCGTATGTTTCTATGATGAACGTATGAAGTCCAACTGCCGTTATCACGGCAATGTTCGCGGCCGTTGCCGCATGTGTTTCTTGAAACATTGCAAAAGTCTTGAACGAATAAATGTTGGTGTGTAGTTGCTGTTTTCTTGGTAATGGTTTTTTTAGGTATCTGTGAGGTATGTGGTTTTGAGGTATCTGTAAGGTATGTGGTTTTGAGGTATCTGTAAGGTATGTGGTTTTGAGGTACGGTGATGTAGGTACACTCATAGTACTCCCCCTCTAGCGAAGCGTACATTTGGCTTGCATACTCTGCCGGTGCGCGTCACATAAGGCTGTGGCTGAGCGAGAGGAGTAGGTGCGGTGTCCATACTGCGCGATGTCCTCTTCGCCTCGTTGCTTGATGAGTTTGTAGAACTGTCGTTATCTGTACAGATGTAAGCGGGCTTGAGTCTGTCCAATGATACAACTGTAACGCGATTTGGCAGTTGTATTTTGAAGTACTTGTCATATCTCTGCAACACTGGGTACGGTCCGTCATACGGCGGTGTGAGCGGCGCTCGCACGGTATCATTCCGCACAAAGACGTGCGCGCATTTGGCGAGATCTTCATGAATGAAAGGCCGGACAGATGTTTTGTACTCGCGGCGTGTCGGTGCAAGCGTCGCCATTGTGTGTGTGAGGCGTCGAACGTATTCTTCGTCAGTGATGTTACTCGTTGCGGGCGTTGACATAAAGAAATCAGATGGCACACGCAATGTAGCGCCGTATGTCATAAGCGCTGGACTTATATTGTTTTCTTCACGCAGCGCTGTCCGGAGGCCTAGCAGTACTGTAGGTAGCTCGTCACTCCAATTGTTCGTCGCGCCTCTTGCCATTAGTGCAGCCTTTAATGTGCGATGCCAGCGTTCGACTTGACCGTTTGACTGCGGGTGATATGCAGTTGTGCGCAGTCGCGTGATACCGAGCCTTTTCATTAGAGCGTTGAACAATGATGATTCAAATTGTCTGCCTTGATCGGTTGATATGCGAAGCGGGCAGCCAAACCTTGCAATCCAGTTTTCATACATTGCCTTCGCGACGATCTCAGCTGTTATTTCTCTCACAGGTACGGCTTCTGGCCACTTCGTACATCTGTCTATCATAGTTATACAGTATCGATAGTCATTCGATATTTTCAATGGTCCGACTATATCGATGTGTACGTGTTCGAATCGTTGCGATGGCGGGAAACTTCCTAACGGAGTAATAACATGTCGATATATTTTCGAACGTTGACAGTTGATGCAGCTTCTAGCCCAATGTGTGACGTCCTTGTTCATTGATGCCCAGAAAAACTTCGATGTAATTAGCTTTCTAGTAGCCTTGATTCCGGGATGGCAGAGGTCGTGTTGCGCTTTGTATGCTGCATAACGATGTGCCACTGGTAGGTATGGGCGAAGTGTTGTTGTCGAATACTCGCATGTGATTGGTTGTTGCGTGTCTGGCATATTAACATCGACAAATTTCAAATTCGGCTGAAGTTTCAATTGCTTCAATTCTTCGTCTTGCTGTTGATCTTTGGCTAGCTTGTTGTAGTCAATGTTTGAAGGGCACTCAATTTCTTCGATGCGAGATAGTGCGTCAGCAACCGGGTTGTCTTCACCTTTCAAGTACACGATATTTGTGCAGAACTGGCTAATGAAATGCAATTGGCGTTCCCGCCGTGGCGTGTCGCTGTCACTCGGAGGTCGTGTCAATGCGTAAGACAGAGGCTTGTGATCGGTGTATATGGTGACGTCACAGCCTTCGATGAGTCGTCGAAAGTGTTTCACAGCCGTGTAGATCGCTAGTAGCTCGCGATCATACACGCTGTATCTTTTTTGTGTTGCACTCATTGCTTTCGAGAAGAATGCAAGTGGCTTCCAGGCTTCCTTATCACGCTGTTGGAGTACTGCACCGAGACTGTGGTCTGAAGCGTCACACATGATGGACAGGGGGGCGCCGGCGATGGGATGTGTAAGCGTCGTAGCGTTCAGAATGCTTTGGCGGCAGTTCTGAAATGCTTCTTCTGCAACTGGGGTCCATACTATCGGTGTCTTGTCATTCTTCTTCACATTATGTAAATATTCGTTGAGACTTCTCTGCATGTCGGCTTGATTAGGTAAACAATCTCGGTAGAAATTTATCATGCCGAGAAAACGACGTAGTTCCATGACTGTCTTTGGTTTCGGGTAATTTGCGATAACGTTCATGTGTTCTTCTGTGGGTTTGATTCCGTTCTGTGAGACTTCGTACCCAAGAAAATTAATTTGCGCCTTCCCAAACTCGCATTTGTCGACGTTGAGCGTGAGACCGTAATCGTTCAGGCGCTGGAGAACTTGATGAAGAAGCTCTTTATGGCTGCATTCATCCTCAGTCATCAGAAGAATGTCGTCTATGTATGTGAAACATCCTTCAATGCCTCGTAGAACCTCGTGCATGAAGCGTTGAAACGTCTGGCTTGCATTACGTAGGCCAAACGTCATACAATTGAACTGAAATAAGCCAAACGGCGTGATGATGGCAGTCTTCTCGGCATCTTCTTTATGTATGGGGATTCTGTAGTAGGCCATTCTTACGTCTAATTTCGAGTATATCTTCTTATTATTCAGTTGGTACGTAAAGTCTTGTATTCGCGGTATCGGATATTTGTCTGGTAATGTTGCTGCATTCAGACGCCTGTAGTCACCACAGATTCGCAGACTGCCGTCTTTCTTCTTGACGACGTGAAGTGGGCTGGCCCATGGGCTCTTAGAAGGTTGACAAATGCCCATTTCCATCATTCTCGCGAACTCATCTTTTGCCGCTTTGTATTTGTCAGGCGCTAGCGGGCGTGCACGTGCGTAGAGGGGTGCACCGCTAGTTTCTATATGATGCACGACGTCATGTTTCGCTGGTGACTTCAAGGACATCGGGCGTAAAACATCTGGGTACTGTTTCAGGATATCTTGGTAGACTTGATTGCTGCTGAGAACGTATACGGGTTCCTGTGTTGATGATATTTCTACGGCGTTGATAGACAGTTCAGTAATCTTGTCTATAAGTTTCTTATTGTGTAGATCGACCATCAATTTGTAATGCTTCAGGAAATCAGCGCCGAGGATCGAAGTTTTCACGTCAGCGATTATAAACCTCCATGAAAAACTGCGCCGTAGTCCGAGATTGAGCCTGATTGTTTTCTCTCCGTACGTGTGAATTGCAGTGTTATTCGCAGCATATAAGTTGTAAGCGCTTGTAGTATTCCTCGCTTTTTCTTTGTTCGTAGCAGCCAGTACAGATATCTCTGCGCCCGTGTCGACGAGGAAACGTTCTCGTGAGTCGCGATCGACGACACAAAGGCGGTTGGTGGCGCTTAGGACATCGACGTCCGCCGCCGTCGATGTCGTAGCTAGTTTCCCGAATGTTGATTCTTCTGCCTGCGACAACACGGTGATTCACAGCGCCTAGCCTTGTCGCCGTACCGAAAATGATATTTGCATTGCCACGTAGGATCGCCAGGTTTGACAGACGTCGTGGATTTTTGCCGCGACCTGGAATGTGAATGTGAGTTGTACGGGCTTCGGTATCTTTGTCTTGACCGTCCGCGTAATTCGGCTACTTCAAGGGACAGTTTCTCCAATTGCTTCGATATGACTTGTAGTTGGGCACTCATCACCGGTTCTGTTGATGTTGACGGGTTCGATGTAGCTATAGCAGCGACCGTGGGGGGCTCGGAGTACTCAACCATCTTGTCCGCCATCGCAGCAAGTGTGTCCAATGATGACTCAGTGTTCACCGACAATACGACACGTACCTGTGCGGGCAGGTGATTCAACCACTCGATCTTCAGTCCTTCGTCTGTGATCATGCCGCTTCCGAGTTCTCTCATCTTCCGTAACAGCTGTGACGGCTTCTGGTCACCCAATTCTAGACCGCTGATCAGCTTTTGAAAGTTCTTGACGTCGGATTTGTCGTATACTGTCAACAACCGGTTCTTCACTGCCCCATACTTGTCCGTAGCTGGCGGATTGTACAATATATCAGTGATATGTTGTAAGTCAGTCGCTTGCAGTTGTTGTAGCAAGTAACGAAACTTCGTATCGTCCGCTGTCTTCAAGGGGTCTACGACGGCTTCAAATTGTATGAACCACGCTCGTGGAATCTCGCGCCAAAAAGGTAGCAATCTTGATTGTATGGAAACCGCAGCCAAATCGACTTCATTCTTCACAGACTTGCAGAGTTCTTCGCCGTGATTATCTTCCGTCATGATGTGTTCTTTCTTCGGGGTCACCAGATGTAGTGGGGTGAGGTCTTGTAGTTTACTTCTTGGGCTTCTCAAATAAGACGAGGTACAACAGTGTCATGGTTTACTTAAAAAAGTCACATGCTATATACAAATAATATTTACAGATGTAGTATGGTGCCTACAGCGCACTAACTCGGCTTTAGCCAATCGGCGAGCGCCTGACCGTGGCACGTGTAAGTCTCGCGTTGACGTCACGCCATCGTCCGATCGCAAGTACCACCGAACTTATAAATATAGGGCGCGTCGTGTGGCTCGTTTATTTCGTCGAGGCGCGCAGCAACAACACGTCGGCGTCGTGGAGAAAACTTGTGCCGTCGTGAATCGTGAAGTCCGTCGCGAAGATTCTTAGACTTGCTGCGCTTCTTGTTTCTATGTAGATGAACGAAAGTCACCAACCGTCGTTTTCACGGCGACGTCTTGGCTGTGTAGCCGTATGTTTCTATGATGAACGTATGAAGTCCAACTGCCGTTATCACGGCAATGTTCGCGGCCGTTGCCGCATGTGTTTCTTGAAACATTGCAAAAGTCTTGAACGAATAAATGTTGGTGTGTAGTTGCTGTTTTCTTGGTAATGGTTTTTTTAGGTATCTGTGAGGTATGTGGTTTTGAGGTATCTGTAAGGTATGTGGTTTTGAGGTATCTGTAAGGTATGTGGTTTTGAGGTACGGTGATGTAGGTACACTCATAAGTTTTCGAAAAGGGGAGTAGGTACCTACGTATGTTTCACTTCTAACGAAGTTTCCAAGAGTTGACGTTGAATCACCACACAGTTGTGCCCTGATACTACGTGACTTTACGGGAGTTAGCCATTAGAACTTACGCTCATGGAATTATTAAGAGGTCAATCAGTCAATGTCAGTATAACCTAAACGTTTTTTGAGACCATTGACTTATTAAGTACTATTAGAAGAGATATATCCTAATCTTAACTAATATTATAAATGGAAATGTGAGTTCGTTTGTTATGCTTTCACGCCTTAACTACTCGACCGAATATCGTTAAATTTGCACACACGTTGTAAGGGGAACAGAAAAAGAGAAACCTTTCATCCAGAAAAAATACTGTTACTAACCTTATTTTTTATTTGAGAAAATGCACCTAACTTAATCTAAATTTACGAGAGCGAGGCCGCGGACAAAATCTAGTATAGGTATAATATTTTTTTGTAATGCTCTTTAGCGTGCTTGCATCTCTTACTCATTTAGTCTGAATCGGCTATAATTGGAACGATACAATTAAGTGAAATATTAATTAGATAGTAGCTTAATACACTTGATGACATGTTATAAATATGAAATATTGCGTTATTAAATATTATTATAAATACATCTTTTTTGTAAAAAAGACAACACCCGCTCTAGGTATAATTATTAATATTCCGGGGGGACTTTACAACAGTCAAACATTGGACACAAAGAACACTCAGACCCTTAACAACTATGTATTTGTAGATCACACAAATTTTTGTCTCGTGTGGAGATCAAACCCACAACACTCGGTTTTGTGGCAGTAGCGAAGCGATTACTTGCATCTCTAGTACGTAACTCAATGTATAAAACTTATCTACCATTAGCGTACTGAGTCTGCGTTAAATATGTACTATGTGCTCTAAATGTTATGCTGGGCCCTAAGGAATAATTAGTAGAGTGAGAAGCGTGTTTAGACAGCCTGGCAAATATTCCTAAAAATACTGATTTAGACTTTGTTTCAATAATAAGGCTCAACACGAAAGACATTTAAAAAAATATATGGCCACATTCGATTACATTACAATGTCATTATGCCCTATACATAATATATGTAGATATGTTTATAATGTTTTAGTTTTCAATTGAATGTGACATTACAATTATTATTGACTGAGTATTTTTAGAGCTCTACGCATCCCGTATAACCGTCGATTTGTTGTGAAATACTTAACAACCGATTAAACAACGAATTTTAAGAATGTAAGGCATCCAAACAATTATTTGTGGGTCACACTACTTTATTACTTGCTTACGCGTTATTAGGGTTTGTACCCCAACCCTAAAGTTATTGGCAGTGGCGGGGTCACTAAAACTTATCACTGCGCCATTTGTGCAGTACTTTGAGTAATAGTTAATATAGGTGCTTAACTACATATTATAAAACAAATCCTACGCCGTGTCTATCTGTTCGCGATAAACTGAAAAACTACTTACCGGATTTTAATGCGGTTTTTACCAATAGACAGCCAGGGCGGGTCGCTAGTAAGAATATATTTTACATACTTACTTGAATTCTGTTAATTTGCTGTTACTTAGACCATGCATAGCGGCTTTCGAAAAGGATAGTTTTAATCCGTTCCCATCAATGTTAATGTTGTCCAATTGTACAGGGTCTATGGAAGGAACGTCCATTTCAGGGATACCCTTCGTGAATTTGGGTAAGGCATTTTCAATTTGTTCTTTGACACAGCTGACAAATGTATCGTCATTAAGGTCGCATGGTGATATGTAGGGCGCTGAAATAAACTTACATGTTAATGAAGATTATATATTTGCACAATAATATTTGAACATTATTTTACCTAATTATTTGTAATTTGAATATCTCCTTATAATATGCTATGTACTAATTATAGTGATAACACACAAAAACGTAACTATGTATCAACAAATTGTTTATATCTTACATCACATTGTATCAAGTTAGTCGCTTACCAACTACAAATGCATGGTGTGATGTGGATTTAAATCAAGCTAGTAATAAAGAATATTATCTGTCTCTTCTGTTTCAGCAGGTTACAGTAGAGTCAAGTCAGGATACCTACTAGATGCAAATAAAATGTAATAACTAAACATACATTTTTGTGCCTGTATAACGTTTATATAGGAGGTACATATATTATATAGTTATATATATCATATATGTATGTTAGCTCTTAGCTATTATACGAATATGGTTAGATAAAATTATGTTTGATGCCTAGATATAAATTATTAAGATACTTTTGTCGTCGATAACTCAATGTATTTTATATGTTTTACAGAATAATGGCGTAGGTAGGTAATGTCGATACTTGAAACATACGCGGATATCAAGTATAGATATTAATAACCTAAGGTTATAAATTGTGCATTTATATATAATGGACCGATGATCTTTTCCCATTAGTATAAGTTATATATTATCTAGCTAATATTATGGTGATCACTTAGCACATTTATGTGATAAAATAATATAATTATTCTTCCATTACTCGAGTATGTGTACCTACGTATTTTATGTTCTGAGGGTCTTCCTTGAATTTTCATGGCTCTCAAAGTAATGACTTCCCCACGTTCCATCGTTTGCATGTCTTTCCATACATTTATTAAAGTACAGTAAGCAGAATCGCTCAAGATCTAATGAAAATCTCTGTTCAATATTTAATGATAAAAGCCTGGACATATTCTCAATTATAATGTGTTGTTATTCTATAATGTGTGTTTGTGCTTTGTTGATCCGGTTTTATGTTTTTATGTTCTTATTGCATAATCAAAATATGTCAAATAATGGTTAATATGGAATTTGTTAATATAGACATCTACAATAGAACTGTTGTTAGTGTTCAATTTGAGACCACGAACTAGAAAAGTATGAGAACATTTAACAAATATTTAAAGGTTCAACAGGAAAACTACTTCGGTACGGTTCTAGGCTATGGTAAGTGGTTACCATCAGACAGCAAACCGTATACGAGTTTACCATCTCAGTGGCATCTACCCTTAGAATCGTTTCTATGATGCCAATAAAACCTAGCCATCTGATAGTAAGCGACGATTACCGCATACTGGTGGACCGCTGGCTTATCTGTCTTCGGCATCAATAAAAAAACATAAAATGTATACAATTATATTCTTTTCTAAGAAAATGGTAACAAATAATTACTATATAAACTGATACAATACTTATTACTTGCTTATTACACATACATTTCTGTCTCTGCATCCATAACTATATTCCAAACTCTATATTTACGTTTTTATTTGTATTGCATACACTTCACTTAACAAATATCAGATTATTCTAACACTTATGTTTTCTGTAGACCTACTTATTTATTACAGATAACAATTTCACAATGAAATAATTCGAGGAAAGACATATCACGTTAAGTATTTTGAATTTCTAATCACTATGTGAATTACGTATGGATCATGTATGTTTATTCTATGCAGATGACTGTTATACGTAGGCATAGCGTAGGAACAACACGTTTTCTTTTTACTAACAGTAGATTGTGATAAGCATGTGCGGTTTATATTTAGGTAGTGCGGAATGCATATACTCTCATGTTATTATAATGTGTTACATATTTTATTATTACTTGCAGAATGAGTAGCTTCATAAGTTCATAACAGAGGGCATACCGGTATCAATATTCAGTGAATGGATTCAAATAAGTACTATATTTTTTTTTGTTTCTTATTTCAAACATAGATTGATGATATCCAAAAGATGTTAGTCTATTATCCAAATATTACGCCGATATACTTGTAAGTACTTATCATCCAAATGTGTATCGTGAATTGTGTAACGTTATAATACTTGTACTAGTAATTTGATTTTTTAAAAAGTTATGACAAACAGTTAATATTTTTTTCTTTTTATTTCGAGGGCCTGTTCTAATAATAACATTTTGAATGTTATTTAATTTTAGAAGAATACCTATTTTGTTATATTTATCACCCTGCCAGTCAGACAAGAACATATGTCTATTTTGAATAGCTTTTAAACTCTGTTTTGAACTGCCTAACTGAAAATTTAGCCACCTCTCTGCTACTGTCTAATATAAACACTACGATAGAATCCAACACAAGAGTGTCACTGTTCCAAATCGTAAGCGTATCAAAAAGCCTTGGATAACCATAGGCCTGTTAAAATGCATGAGGAACCGAGACAAACTACATATAAAACTGAAGAAAACGCCGGATAATGAGATCATAAAACTAACTTACCTAAGATACAGAAATTTTTGAAATAGCCTATTAAAAAAGGGTAAAAGAGAGTAAAAAAGCAACTTATTAAAATCTGCAGCTAACACTAACGGTAAGACATTATGACACTATTAGAAATGTCTATTAAATCCTATAAATCCAGTTTCCTCAATCAATAATATAAATTGGTTCTTCACTTCTATAGGTAAAAACTTAGCTGAATAAGCTCTTATCTATAACTTGTTTCATGCCCCTGACTTTGACTCTCAACCATTCTCGTTTGTCCTATCCCCAACTTCTGAAGCAGAGGTACGCAGCCTCACACTGAGTTCAGTCCTTTTTTTACTGAGTAAAAAAGGTCAATACAGCAGAACTAGATAATATCTGAGGTGTATTCTTAAATGGTTATCATGATGTTCTAGCGGACAGCTTGCGTACATCTTTAATCTTATGTTTAGTACGAGAGCTTTTCTTAAAGAATTTAAGCTTGTCGAAGTAGTTCCTATCTATAAGAGTGGTGACAGAGCCTGTGTCAACAACTATAGCCTATCTCTATTCTCCCCACTATATTTAAATTAGCAGAAAAACTACTTAATAAAAGACTAACAAACTACCTTGAAAATCCATTATCTAATGCTTAATTTAGATTCAGATCTGGTAAATCAACAAATGATGCTGTACATGACTTAATTGATCACATCCTCTCCAAACTTGACACAAAGAAAAAACTAATTACAATATTCTTGGACTTAGCTAAGGCATTTGACACGGTCTCCGTCCCATTCTTGTTGGACAAGCTGGATAGGTTAGGTATCCGGGACACACAACATAAATTACTTACCGACTACCTGGCCGATATGTACCAAAGAGTAAGAGTCGGTGATGTAGTTAGCGATGATCTACCTATGACTGTTGGCGTACCGCAGGGCAGCCTACTAGGCCCTACACTTTTTCTTGCGTTTATCTTATTATATATTATCTGTGTAAGCTTCAACTACAAAATGGCAAAATAGTAACATTCGCTGACGACACGGCTCTGGTCTTTTATCCCCGATACTTGGGATGAGACATACGCTCTTGCTCAAACGGGTTTTGATACAGTATGCTCATGGTTCAGGAAAAATGGTCTGACACTTAATGTGACAAAAACAAAATATATGCCTTTCGCATATATTTTGTTTTTGTCAAAACAGTTAAGTAGTTTTCAAGTATGTTCATCTAACATACTTGAAAACTACTCAATTATTGCCCACACCTGTTTAGCCTATGATTCCTGCTCTTGTGAACACCTGGAAAGTACGTCTCATATCAAGTATCTTGGTGTTATACTCAACTGCGCTCTGACCTTCAATTTCCACCTAGATCTCCTTACATCCAGAACACGGAAATTAATATCCATCTTTAAAAGATTGCGTCACATAGCCGATAAAAAAGTAAATAATATGGTATATTCGTCTCTTTGTCAACCCATATTGTCATACTGTATCTCAGTATGGGGTGTTGCCTGTAAAACTAAACTGATTAAGGTAGAAATGGCACAAAGGGCAGTCCTTCCTCCTCCTCTTCCCAGTCCCACAAGCACTCTCATCCACATACAAACGCACACACACACGCACACACACACACACACACACACACACACACACACACACACACACACACACACACACACACACACACACACACGCACGCACACAAGTATACATACTCACCACATTATAACATTATTAGAATTATGTTTTTATTAAGTCTCTCTTTATACATCTCTCACTTCTGAATACCAATCAACGTGGTTGCACTTACTCGAGCTCCGGCTTATCTAGAGTTAGGAGAGACTGGTAATCTGTCATACAGGTCCTCCTAGTGCAGATACCAGTCTCTCATACAGACTCTTCTACTCGATCATGTAAAATTTAGTTTAAGATCTGATTTTTGTAACCATTTTGTGTGAGAGAGAAATAAATAAATAATAATAATTATTATATTGTAATGTCTTTTTTTCCAATTTATTCTCACGGCATAACTATATGTTTTGTAGGTATTCGTACGAAACTATTGTGTTACAGAATATTGAACACCCAATCTGCACAACGTATTTATGGCTTCATTATTGATAGCAAAATTTTGGCGTATATATTATTCCTTCAACTTAAATCTATAAATTCTGATTTTGTGATCTTTAAGAATAAAGTTCAAATAAATACATGGCGAGTGCTTGCTCGCTAAACATATTTAATTTGTTATATGCAGTGGTGCTTTTTTATCACACAATGTCCCTATATTTTAATTTAACCGCCTTCACTGTGTTTCGTCCAGAGCAAGCCAGCTGGACAAAAGTCATTGTTTAATTACCTGAAATTTATTACCTGAGCCCATAGCCACATACCCACGTGTCCCAATTCTAAGAATTATTTTGCACTATTGTCAACTACTGATAAGGTAATGAGGTTAGTATAAAAAGAAAAGGTTAGAAAATTACTTATTAATTGCATTTTTGCGCTTACCAAAGTAACATCATATGTCAGTGAGTTTAAGTTTTTTGAAAAGTGTTAGTGATGGATCTTCAAGTTAAAGGTGTGTACTTTTTATTTCTAATAAGAAAATGGATATACTTTGACCGCATTTTTTTTAATACGCCGAATTTAAATAAATTTTGAATGAAATGATTTTCTGAATTCATCGGACTAGAAAGTACTTGTACCCTCATGTAACCAGGCTAGAATTGATATAAATCATAACCATATCTGTTAGCTTTTAAATTTTAGTCATCTTAGCCTGCGCACTTGAGTACAAATTAGTCATTTTGTCTGTTTTTCAGAATACGAATTCTCAGTCTCAAAAATGTAGTTTTTTGATGAATGGCAGAAACATCCCAAAGAGAACCGTAATAGTAGACTATATGACTTTCTAGCGATAAAACATGATCTTGCAAATATCACGGAAGCATCTGTGAGGGAAATCAAAATGACAATTGAAAGATTGTCATCCAAATGCGCAGAAAAATGGGAAAGTTCTGGAAAGCGCCGCGATCCCTTCCTGACTAAGAATTCTGAGTAGTTGTCTGGGAATTTTACGTTCAGAGCATCCATCCACCTCTCAACACCATCATCATCAAGTAAGGCTTCGATTCCTGGGCGCCCATCAGTGGATTTCACTGCAGCTAGTGAAAGAACGAAAAGGAGGCGCGTGGAGGACCTTCTTCATACGCGGGATATAAACCAGTTAGTAATGGCTGCTGAAATATCGGCGCGATTGTCCGGACATCGGCATTTGGCTTCTGTAATTAAAGAAGCAAGTCACAGTTCGGCAAAGCGCCAAGTAATGAAAAGAAGTGTGGGTGTACGCGAAGAATCGAGATGTTTGTCGAAAGAGGAGGCTTTGGCATATTACGTAGACGCCAAATCTACAAGCCACTCCTATAAACAGACGAGGAAGTGGATCATCAAGGAAGGACATCAGGTATTCCCATTATGTTATAGTGTAAGGCAGGCAAAAATTGAATGTTACCCTCCTGAGGAACAGATTTTTATAAACGAAACGCGTGCAGACATTAAACTTCAGGCGATTTTAAATAAAACGGCTGAACGTCTAATTTGCGCACAGCGTGAAGTTTTAAAATCTGTACATCCTGACTTATTACTCTCCCTTGTAAGCAAGTGGGGGTGCGATGGAATTTCCGGTCATAGCACTTACAAACAAAAATTGACAAATAGTGAAGACACAGATGATTTTTTGTTTGTGTTCTCATTTGTACCACTTTAATTACGTGACAATAGTAGTAACTTTGTTTGGCAGAATCCTAGACCATCTTCTACTACGTATTGTCGACCGATTAAGTTTATTTTCTCCAAAGAAACTACAGATTTTACTGTAACAGAAACCAATAAGATTTTGAAGGAAATAAAACAATTGGTACCAACAATAGCTAATGAAAAATACTATTCACGATGATTGACGGTAAAGTGTGCAACGCTATGACTGAAACTTCAACAGCACAGAAATTTTATATTTGTGGAGCTACTTCTATATTTATGAATGATGAGTCTAGGGAATTTATGGTAAATAAGGAAAATCTTGGTTTTGGTATATCTCCCCTTCACGCTTGGATACGTTCTTTTGAATGTTCGCTTCACATAAGCTATCGATTTGAAGTTAAGAAATGGCAACTTCAAGATGAAAGTGGCAAAGAAAATGTAAAGCAACGTTCGGCTCGTATCCAAGAAAAGTTTAAGGTTGAAATGGGTTTAATTGTAGATAAAACAAAACCAGGATTTGGTAATACGAATGATGGGAATACTGCTCGTCGGTTTTTTGACAATCCTGAACAGGCTTCAGATATAATAGGTATAGATGTAACACTAATTAAGAACTTTGGCACTATCCTTAAAACTTTAGCTTCGGGTTACGATATTGATGTTGTTAAATTTAATTCTTTTACACAGGACACAAAAAAATTGTATTTTAGTCTCTATTCGTGGTATTACATGCCTGTTACTGTGCACAAAATTCTTGTGCACAGTGTAGATATTGTGAAATTGGCTCTTCTACCTATCGGGCAGCTTTCTGAAGAAGGCCAGGAAGCGCGCAATATTATTATAGAAGATTTATAGAAGATTTCGGGAGGTGTCTGTCAATATACGTAATAATTAGCTATTGTCATTTTTTTGTTTTGTAGGTCACGTGACCATACTTCTTTTATTTGGATGTTATGTGCTAATACCGCATTAAAACATCATAATAAAGCCGTACGAAGCAAAAAACCTCAATAAATAATTTTGTCCAGCTAGCTTGTTCTAATGAAACCACTGTGGCCTTGTGGCAAACTGTATGCCAGTCATAATGCACTTATTTGTCTAAGGCAATCTCTCGTGTAGAGGTCGACGTCAATTAAAATCTCAGAAAACACGTCATTTGATATAATATCTAGATAATGTTATGGTGTCTGTTCAATGTTGCTGATTTATTACATTGTGAAATTGACATGTGCATAAAAAAAAGCAAAAAGGCTTTTGGAAAGATTTTTGTGTATTAATTGTTTCATGAATGTAAATCTCGTTATAAACATTATAACTATTTAGAGTGCCCGCTGCGTCTGCATCACCATACTACACTGCGGTACGGAAAAATAAGGCGATGGCAAAGAGTGCTGTACTTGCGTCATGTCAGCCAGTAATATGCATGATTGTCGTCATTGCGAATGATTGATACAGCATGGTTCTATTAATTTATAGTTAATTTTGATTAAATTTATATTTTATTTATTATCTAAATAGGTATGTTATAACTACAATATGTAATATTTATAATCGGTAAGAACACTTCAAAAACAGTTATTTTATTATTATCAAGGTTTTGATTTACTGTGTAACAAGTAGAAACACGCTGTATAGAGAAATAAGATACTCTTGTCATATCAATAACAAATATCCTCTTTATGAAATACAAAGGTCGCGGATAATACTTGTTTAAATTGCGGTACTTTTTATGAGCTGAATACATTGACACACAGCACACCACGGAAGTAATTCTATTAACTTGAAATCTCTTTTATGTAAATTTGTTTGTCAGTTAGACCGTACGAATATGTTTGTTTAAAGTAGATCTCGCCAAGATATATGTATGTACATAATTACAGTTGAGGGATCTGGAACATACAAGTAAGAGACGTGTGATGCAATTAAATAATCACCTACACCCTGAGAGTAAATGTAAACCTACACCCTGAGAGTAAAATACCAACTCATAGTTAAATTATTAAAAAAGAAGGAAAACGCGTTATATGTTCGTCTCATCCTAATTTTTAATAAAATTAAATGTTAATCAAATATTATAGTAAATATTAAAATACATTATTTTTAAACTAAATCTTAAATCTAACGCTTTTCTTTGTGTCAATTTGTTTGAAAAAGTATAGTTGTTAATTACATTTTTAAACCTCAATTGCGTTATGAGGTTTAAGGCACTAAATGCTTGATAGTTTTAACCTCAGAATAAAAAGCTGAACCTTAAACATAGCTACCATGTACAAAAGATTTTTTTAAATATACCTATTAAAAACACACTTGTTATTTTTGTGGTGGACGATCTAAAACTCCTTAAGAGAAATGTTGTCTGCCGCTTATATAGATAATAAACAATGTACTGAAAAATTATTGGATTGCATAATCCTTTATAACATTTAACTGGTTAATTACAAAACTGTTATAATGTATTTTTTCCTATTATTACTTATGTAGCGAAGTGCAGTATAGGCTTCTTCAAAAAGAGTGTAAATAGATTTTTGCAGGGTCACTTTGCACGGAGTAATTATAAATCTTACAAAAATAACGAGCCTTCAAGGGTGAAATGTTGTTGAAGACATTTTGGCGAAAATGAGTGATTGATGTACACTTCTTTAGTTTTCCAGCTGCATCGATATTCGCAAAATAAAAAAAGAACTATGTTTACAATTATAAATAAAATAGTAAAGTGAAAAGTAATACTGAGCTTTTTTGTTTTTGGAAAGAGTAGTGGAGTAGTGTTTAGGCTTTTACATTTCATCCTCGAAGGGTCAATAATTATATAGGATTCGGTAACTGCTTTCTACCAAGTAGCTGTTATGTTTGTCTTCGTTAAGTGCTATAAAATGCACCTATAGCAGCCGACTATAACTCTATAGATGATGGATACTACCTGGTACCTTGAAGCCTTACTTTAACATGTGTAATAATTATTATTAATGTTGAAAATGCATGCATGCTGCTGCAGAGACTATTAAATAAAGTTGTAAATCAGTGGTCACTACGACAGAGAGCAATTTATCAAAAGGATTTATGAATAAGGTACCGCACATCTTAGAAATCAGTTCAGGTAATTAATTACCAGTAAATTAATTCTGCTGCGTGAGGGACCATAAAACTTATGTCAACAAAATTAGTTAGATTTAATCGCACAATTTTCAGACATTTTTATTACATAATTGCGGCATTCCATAAAAACATTAATTGAAACTATTAAATGTTATTCTTATTCAATCTTTATTAAATTTTGCAACAGCTAAAAATAATACTGAACTGAGAATTGTATTAACCAAATTCAATTATGGTGATATCAGTACGGACAAGACCTTGTTGTATAATATATACCTACGTTTTGTAGCGCTGCATGACAACAAATCTGAACTTGAACTTACATTGGTCTTGTCGACCGCGTATAATAATGGATGAGCCCAAATATGTTTATTGGATTTCTTTATTTTAAAAATAATACGACGTGTTTGCTGTATTACTTATAATATCTTTGTATATGGATTTCAGGTACCGTGTGTTTGTATCCGCATAACTCTTAAAGCAGTCGATGAATTGAGACTTCTACATAACGTTGCATTTTTATATAATAGTGTTTTTATATACTTTTAACTCGGAGTGTCCATGGGAATGGTGGCATTTAATTCCCTCATAATTAATGTCAAAAGGAGTCCTCGCGATACCTAGCTGGGTTTAGCTAGTACAATATAAAGGTAAATATTTTTAATTAAATGGAATGCGTAGTGAATCTACTTTAGAACATATCGTAGTCACGTGTGTTACTATAGATGTTAAATCGTAAATTAAATTCCTCGATCGACAATTACACGCCAATTTGAATTCGTCGAATTGCTTGCACTCCAGGCCGAATATGTATTTTCTAAAAATAGTATTATATAATTGGATGATAATCGTTTGCCAGTTAGTCGACCAGATGATTTTTTCTTACATTTGTATGTATCGTAGGATAAAATTATTTTGACGTATGACGTATTCTTTTAACAGATTTGGAGCACACCTCGTCTGGCTCTATAACCCAGATACAGGTTTTCCTGATTTACTTCTACCCTTAGTAAGATTAAATTCAAAATTAATTCAATTGTTGTTAAATGTATCAGTTACAAATTTGTTTGTTAATACAAAACTATCAAATTTGCTTGAATTGTATGTTTTACTTTAATTCCACATCTCCTTCATTGCTATCATCGATATAGGGTAAGGTCTAATCTATGTCTATGTATAATGGCGCAGGTTAATATCGAGTATAAATTAAGTTTAACAAAAGATCGGAAATGCAGGTTACATCGCTTTGTTTGACGCATGAAGTTGACGTAGTTGAGTCAGCGTATTCTATCTAGTCCATCGATACATTTATTATGAGTCACTACTTTGATTATGCACATAAGTGTGAATTTGCGTAATTCATATTATTGAAAAATAAATAATTCCACGATTTATTAAATACACGAATGTCGATGTAATAAAGGTTTTACTTATCCGAGTAATTGTACCAAAATACGGAAAGTAAAACCTGAGGAATAAAATAGATGTTTTGGACAATTTTCGTATAAGAAATAAAATTCAAAAGCTGTAAATCTACCACTATTCTCTGTCCTCAGTTATGCACAATTATACCATACTATTGACTTTAGTTGCTGGTGAAATTGTTAACCAAAATCTTAGTATTTTGTGAGATAAAATAAATATGCATTAGTGTGTGGTACTGGGTATTATCACATATCTATACTTTATAATTTGGGACGATTAATTTATCTTAAAGGTCTCAGAAAAAGACATTATTAATAACTTATAATTTTGTTAGATTAAAATGATCGCGCCAAAATAAGTTTTGTCAATGTGCGTTATTTTAAGTTCAGTTTATGCACAATTTATTAGTATAAATGAAACTAATTTAATTTTATGACACTAATCTATTTGCTATATATTCTAGATATTTTTGTATATAAAAAATGTCAAGAATAATAAATTAAGCTTAGTAAGTTGTTGAGGGCCGAAGTAAAAAAAGTTAATTATATCCTGGCTTACATGGACAGAAATTCTATTATCTTTAAATAGAGCCTAGTAATTTAAAAAGCCTATCTACTTACCACTGTCTTTCTTTTGTAAGTGTTGCCAAAATATATTTTTTAATATAGCATTACGTTTTTTATGTTATTTAAACGCCGTTTATCTTATGTACACATGTGTTTTAACTTTTTGGACAATACTTTTGTATGTGCCATAAAACTACTGGTAGCCCTTGTAAATATCGTATCCGGTGCATTCACAGTGGCGAAGTGATAATTTAAGCCACAGCGCCATCAGTGCAGCCACCTTCATTTTGTCAATAAGCCATTCACTTCAGGAACTGAATATTATTACTTATACCTTTTGTTCTCTCGAACCGTTTAATCCATTACTTTGTTTCCTTCCGCTATAATTATATTATTGCCTTCGTGATAAAAAGATGACCGATTACCATTTGCACACAGCAATTTCAGATTTTGTTAGAATGTATTACTCTATTAGTAAATCCATATTTTGTTAAATTTATTATCTAACAAAATATAAAATTACTAATAATGAAAACCATGTGTCAGAGTCATCAGATAAAAAGCTGTACACTATATTTTGTTACATTAAAAATCCTAACGCTTCCATCCTTGTATGTATTTGAAGTAGCAATATTTGTAAAGAACATCTTGATGTGTTTGAGATACGTTATCAACATAAAGTTCGTGTAAAGCCTCATAAAATAGCGTTGTACGCAAAAGACGTAACAAAAAATACCACAGTAATTTTTTTAATAATTTGCTCTAATTATAAGTTTGCTAACATAATTTAAAAGTATCCTAATCGGTTTCTTAGTAAAGGCAGTCTATTTATACTGCTAATAATTTCTTAAATGATAATTTTACCGACTAACAATGTAATATTTATCTTTATTTTATGTATTAACGGTATAATATGATATAACTCAATTTGTATTTTTAAATTAAAAAAATCTCCAGGTTTGTATGCCTAAAATGCTGACCATCACAATAGATATAAGATTAGTTAAATATTCTGTGCTTAGCATGGTGATTATAATAATAATGCTCTGCAAATAAATATTTTTGATTTGGATTTTTATTAAATGTCCCTACACTAAAAGATTTGTGTATATATTTTGGTAGAAATTTTGTATAGGTATTATGATTGATATTATATATACGAATAGATTAATATATTTGATTCTTTTTTAAATTGAAATAATTTTATATGGCAATATTATTTAAAATTGCCTATCCAACATTTTTTATTTAAATTGTAAAATCGATCATGATTTAAAAGCAGCAGTTCTATGCTATGCGTAACGAACGGCGCTATATGGATTTAAGATACATATTCTTATATCTAGATTGGATAGAATACCTATCTAAAATAGTTTTCTGTTAAAAATCACTAGGCGGTATATTACTATATATAAGTTTAAGACTATTATAAATTATCATTTAAGTAATAGATTACCGAGTTACACGTACACATTTATGGCTTTTCTTATTTAAAGAACTCCAAGCGACAACGCCATGCATTAATAGTTGTTGAGGTGACGAGAATATATATCTATGTTAAACATAAGTACCAAATAACGGGGTTGAATTTAATAATAATTTATTTTAGGTTATATTTTTACTAAGCACCTAAAATTAATAAAATTAGTTATAGATATATTATTATAAAATATTACTCACGTAGATATTCATCTTCACCGTTAGTGATACACACTAGTGCGATGGTAACAAAACCATATAGTGCCCACATTGTTAGTTAAAACTGTTTGTAAATAATCTGAATAATCTATTAGTTTTTGGAACAAGAGCTCAAGTGATACTGTGCGTCGTCAGGATGGAGCAACTTATTTATGATAACTGGTCGATTGTTTTCCGTCCGATTTTATATCAAAGTTATTTTGTGCATGCAATTATGCGCGATGTTACTTGTGAGTAAAGACGACAATACTTTGAACATGATCATTATTGCTCATGGTTTGATCATCTTAACGTCAGCAGAAAAACTTGTTATACGGAAACCAAATCGGGCAAATACACAATGTAAAGTAATCAATTTTAAAACTCTCAGTTCTTATGACATCACAATATATTATTACAATAAAATAATACATTAAAATTATTTCGAGACAGAGTTCAGGATAATTTCGCCGTCATTCAATATAAAGTAAAAGTTTATTGTTTTGGATAATTTTGAAATGATTCATTTTTAATGATAAAATTATCACTTTGCGTCTCACACATTCTTGTGGAAATGCAAACATGTAATATACGTCTTTCTGTCTGTTTGTCCGCGCTTACTTCTTCGACTTACTCTATCATTAAGAGATTTTATCAAAAGATGTAGAGCTACAATACTTTATTACAACGATTTAAGGGTGCTTAACTCCTGGTTAAACTTTATAAGATACAAAAAAAATATTGTAGATTTTAAAAAGTAAAAGTTCCGGTGTCCAAGCCTGACTCACATATTAATAACAAATAACAGGATATTTGCGAAGCTATTAGTAACCGATATTAATATTGTCTTCTGTTTACGCGAATATTATTCATTGAAATTAAACTTGTACTACGGATTTTATCGCGTTGTTTATTTGACACTTTATTACATAATTTTGAAAACTGTTACACTACTACTACTATTAAACTTTACTAATTTTTAAGCTAATAAAATTATTATTAAAACTATTTAGATTTAATCTAATTTTACACTTTCCTGACGTTTCGATTGCTTAACAGCGGCCATGGTCACGGAGAGACTCCCCGATCTCAATTAGATTAAATCTAAATAGTTTTAATAGTTTTAATAATAATTTAAATAGCTTAAAAATTAGTAAAGTTTAATAGTAGTAGTAGTGTAACAATTTTCAAAATTATGTAATAAAGTGTCAAATAAACAACGCGATAAAATCCGTATATAGTAGTTTAACCGATATTAAATTAATAGGTGGATAAACCTATACATTATGTGAGCTACTTTGGCTACCTATCATTAAACATAATTGTAATAAAAACTATCACTGAAATAAATATGAATTCATGAACAACAGGTAAATAAAATGATTTGCGTGACGAGATTTACAAACGCGAAAGTTGTACATAGCCGGGGCCAGTTTCTAACCCCGTAAAAATGTAGACCTGTAATAATTTTTAGATATAACATGAAAGCATTATAACGAAATTACAATAATTGTATCACTTGTGTTTTTTGTACGTAAAGGCAAATTGTATTTAACGAACAATGCTGTTTAGTATTCAAAGTTTTATATAAGTTTTTTATTACTTTATTGCATTGTTTGGTTCATGCCAATGACGATGTGTACTAAGACAATTAAACAATAATTATTCTATAATTAAGATCACACTGTAACGACGATTGATCTCACTATTAATAATACCTTGCTTTGATTGCATATCAATGCATACTTAATCTGAAGAAAATGTTAATATTTTCATTTTTCCTGATGTATAAATATATGTTTAGATATATAAGACACGTGTTGTTTTATTATAGTTGGCAGCTTCTTTACGTAATGTAGTACGTCTTTTACACCTAAGAAAAGTTACGTAGCTCGGGAAATATACAGGCTCCTGCGAGTAAAAGATTTGATTTGCTTATTTACGTCCTATACCAACCCTACACTTTTTACAACTTTAGAAGCGAATACCTCATTAATCATGAATTAATATTTTATTTTGCCACTACTATATAATTTGGCCTAATTAATAACATAAATTATTCACGGTTCTTTTTTATTAAAGTTATACTTACTTACATTTTATCAGCAATCGATTTTTTGCAGATATAAATAGATACTTAATATTAATAATTACACTTTTCTTTGCCATAATATTCTAATATTACATGTATGTATTCACAGCAGCTTTAGATGTGTAAATTTATGCGATGTACAGTCAGTGACAAAAGTCGACCTATGTTGTATGTGTATATATTTTTTATGGTAACGCTGTATACAATTTTTGGAACGCGTTCTAGTCCTATCAAAAGACACTGATCAGCTCTGGCAACATAATGCGCTGACCACGATAGGATTATAAATATAGGTAATTGGTCTTACAAATTTATTGAATACGCTTATTTTGGCAATTTTAGTGTTATGTTTAGGGATTCTTGTTGAACTGAGGTATTTAGGTTATTTTTTCACATATGACATATCTTGGGGTATAAATCGCTGACAAATAATTTTAGGAATTCAAAGAACTTTTATATAATATCTATTGTTGTCGAATTAGTTGTATGTTCGCTTGTCAAATTAGTTAGTATTGTCTTTGTGGACTTTTGGCCAAGGATCTAATAAAGGCGTGTTTCGGACTGTTTGTATGGGGACTCTTAACGTGGTAAGAATAATTACAGGACCTGCCATGATCCTCTCACCAGTCGACTAGGACAAATAAATTAGTAAATGATAATATAAGATTTGAACCAGAAAGAAAATTAACAAAAGTACTTGATTCTCAATGAGGTTTATGAACATAATTGTTTCAGTTATATTTAAAGTTGAAATTATTAATATTGGCTTACGTTTACGCGAATGTTATACATTAAAATTCAACTATTGTAGGTAAGTATACGATATTTAGAGAGGTCTATTTAAAAAACCCTTCTTTTACTTTTAAATAGATAATATTGTTAAAAGTGTGTAGTGTCTTTAAAATATACCGCAATAAAATCCGTATACAGAAGTTCAAT
This sequence comes from Catocala fraxini, assembly GCA_930367265.1. Lineage (NCBI taxonomy): Eukaryota > Metazoa > Arthropoda > Insecta > Lepidoptera > Erebidae > Catocala > Catocala fraxini. The sequence continues at coordinate 11,374,289 of OV884027.1, read as the reverse complement.
TTCTATATTATAATAATAATTTATTATATTATAATATAGAAATGGAATTACTGTACTACTCATTTGCACGATTTGACTACTAAGTCTGTTTTGCTGAACGCGTTGGCGCTACTTATAAAGGTGTATGAAATTGCGGATAACAGATATATAGCTAGATTTTCTTAATGTTACTACCTGTATTATATGCAGAGAAACATGGAGAAGTCTCGCAAAAGCCGCAATCTCTCTAAGATTCATGACCATGACCACTTCGCCAGGAGTGTACGACTAAAAAGAATAAATATATACTAAAGGCGTATTTACTGTAGTAAAACTAAAAGCACGTGTTCGAGCCATGACAAAGGTTTTCTATATACTAAAAACTTATGTATCTATGGATAGTGTCAGAGTATCGTGTAAAATATACCACGAGAGCATAGCTGTTTCAAAACTATGCTATGAATGAAAACAGACATAAATTAATATACACAAAGAATAAGTATTGCCATTCAACGTGGCAATGCTGCCAGTCTTCTGGGCACGTTGCCAATTGACGACGATGCGGAGGAATAAATATTTAAATAACATATATTTATAAAACATTTTTTAATTTAGTTGTATTATTGTTTCTCATATAATGGTAAAATGGTAATAGCTAGTCTTAATAATTCGTTAAAGGCTACACTAACATTAAATATGAATTGGAATCGAAAAGAAACTTACATAATGATGAATGAATGGTAAGAAAATGCTTTGACTTTATACACGTTGTACCTACAATCAAAGGCTAAAATGGCGTGCTCACCTATATATGTAGGTTTTGTTACGTCTTATCGAAAATAATAAATTTGTTTTTATTAGTATACAAGGTTTTGCCTGCCGCTTCACTCGCTTAAATGTAAGATAGGTTAGGTTAGTTACAATACTTTTTTATTTCTTTACCTAGATGAAAGGTACTCTATGTCCTTTTCTCTTCTCCTGACAACGTATATGCGAAATTGCATAGTGATAGAGTCGTCAAGGCATGAAAGCGTAACAAATAAACAAACAAAATCACATTTGTATTTATAATATTAGTTAGGATTAGGATAAGGCTACATTTTTTACATTTTCGAGTACTTTATTATACAGTACAGTCCTCAAGCAGGTACTGACCGACCAAAGTCAAAGTCGACAAGTATGACAACATACATGCCGTTACTATATATAGATTGCCGTTCAAGTTACCAAACTGCGCACTCCAAAAAATTAATTAACCGTTTGGTAGCTTCAAGGTGGATCATAGTTGTGGTAGTTTCTATATCGGACAAATCATAAGAACGCTTAAAGGAGCAAGGGACATATTATCACAGCCGTAATCAATAGTCAAATCAACAAACCTACTGTAGCTGAGTTAACCTATTTATTTTAACCATTGATAGTCACTATTACTCTAGGATAGCACGTGAAACGGAAGAAATTAAAAAATCATCATAATTTTAATCAGGCGGATGGATACCGATCGTTAACCATTTAGAATCCACTCATCAATTGTTGATGACGACGCAGTGTACAGACCTTCTTTTACCTACTTGGTAAATCTGCAGGTTAATCTTTTAAGAGAAGTATATCACACAATAACAATTTTTATTAAAATGCCTCTTTGCTATTTGTCATAGGTGTATGGACATCATTCCTTTTATCTATTTTAACAACTCTGTTTAACAAATACAACAGCAATAGTTATAAAAGATTATCACTATGTAAATTCATCTATAGTTTGCATATAAATAAAACATACTTTGTGCGTTGATAGATGTATTATTAATCGATTATCAAGGACAATCCTAAACTGGTTTAGGTACATAATATTTCTAGTAGTTATGACCACAACAAGTTCTACGAATCCAATCATCTATTAATTTTTCTTTGTCTCTATAAGATCTGTTTAAGTCGAATAACCATTAATTCATGACTATTAAATTAAAATTGTATGTTTCTTATTGTTTTAAAATAAGAAACATACATTCTAAAACGTTCGATGAAATAACTATAATAAATCAAACATCCGATCAGTTCAATAAAGCATAATTATATACTAACGTACCTACTTTGATGTATGATTATGATAAAATGCTTACGTTGATCCCGTAGCCTCAGAATACGAAATTGTAATGGTAATATGTTTGTCATTTTCCATCATAAGTTCGAACCTATGCACTATAAAATTAACGTTCAATATTTTCTAATGCACAAGTAAAAGTTCTTTGAAATGAAATCAAATGGAGTTTCATTAGAGCCTTTATTTTTATACTCTCTTTTAGCTCTATTTTCAATAGACATACAACATATTATAATCTTGTGTTCTAATCTTATTTAATATGTGACTGCGCCGAGCGAAATGTGCCAAAACAGGCGGTCACAGTTAAGTGAATAAAATCCACACTTTTTGGTTTAATACAAATATTAAATATACATTTACCATAACAATGAATGTGTTTACAATTAGTCCGTGTGAAAAACTTGAAATAATTAATATTTTCGCCTTCAAAATTACGTGAACATGCAAAAGCTTACGTGATTTTTAGATTATAACAGTAGAAATCTATCCTATTTTACAGCTTAAACGAAAGATAAATAGTTATATTACAATTTGTCCGTCCCAAATATTAATCTTATTAGTTGACAATAAAGATACATATTTATTAAAAAAGCACTTCCTATCCTCCATACAATTTTACTATGGCGGCCGCGCGCCGATTTGAATATGCGCGCCGTACGAGCTGTCATTATCTGTCTTACGCTCGGCGCAGTCCTAAACAGAATTAGTAGTAACTAGCAGAAATAGCTGTAATAGACACATGGACGGACCGAGGAACAAAAGCACATTAAATGGGCTTCGGATTTAATATTTTGGTACGGCATCCTAAATACAACAACAACGTACCTACCCAGTTATAGTTACATTTTGAAGGCCAATTTGCTTAATAAAATATATTCGAAGTTCAATTCCGATCTAGTCTTATAATCATCATAATGTTAAATGTAAATTAAGGTTAAACCATAATATGCAACTCGTATAGATATAGATTTATGAAATACAGATTTCAGAAAGAAAGGGCTACAGATTAGCATATTATGTAAGATTTTAATAGGAAAAGAAAATAGTAATATAATAAGTGTTAAAAAGTCGGTGCTGCTTTTAATAATTACCTACTTTTATATAACTAGTCACCTTTTTATATCGACTAGCGGTTGCCTAGTGGTAAAAATTTGACCAAAATTGCTACTTTGTTTTCTGATTTCTCTATTACATATAAATAAGGTTATAAGTAACCATAGTTACAAAGAATTGTACGACGTCAGACAAACAATGTCAAAATACTACGAACGCGATTCGACTGCGTGTGTCAAATGCATGGTTGTGTGCATGTAGTGTTTTTTCATTAATATAATGTATTTCTAATGCATATTTTATAAAAATATTGGGATTCCCCTTTCCTTCTCCATATAAACTGTAACTGTGCCAAATTTCATACTCCTCCGTCTGCACAATTTTTGTAAAAAAAGTTTTTGCTTCACGTATTAATATATAGAAGATACTAGCTGACCCGACAGACGTCCTGTCTTAGACGAACTGTCAAACTCGGGAGGCTAAAATAGTCGTTAAGTTTTCTGAAATTATTCAATTTGCTGCGCACATTTCTTAACTTTTCTTTGCATAAGAACCTTCTACAAAGAATTAGAAAACATAAAAAATAGATGTCTTAAGTTGGTAAAGTCGTTCTCATATTATTGCGTGACTAAGATAAACAGTGATTAATTTTTATATACATATATATATAGTTAACTGTGCCTCTAAAATAGATGGTACAAAAATTTAACTATTTTAAAAAACAAATAGAGTACTTAAATGGCGACAGAAATAAGTGCCGTGAAAGTCGCTATTGAATCTTGAGCGTACTTAAATTCATGACCATCAGACAAAGTATCTTAAAATAGGATTACTTTTTAATATCTAGTCGTAAACCATAAATAGAGAGACTCTAAGACTTTATATATAAAAATCTTCAATAATTTTAAGGGCAATATAATTGAAAACAACCTGCAATAAACAGCGTTTCTAACAGGAACCGAATTGTGCGTAGTAATTAAAAATAATGCATTCTGCGAAATTACGATAATACATCGTTTTTGATTAAGTTTCCGCCTGCGATCGGCTAGCCTGTTCAATGACCTCGCTATCGAGGTTGTTTCAGAGACTACCGTATGCGAGTCTTCAAAGAGTTTTTGGAGAGTATCAATCCTCGTAATAAAAACTGTTCATAATAGAGTTCCGATCTAGTCACGGTGGCAAAAATATCACCAATGGTATTTTCCTAAATCAAAATAAACATACATGTCATCTCAGTTAACATTTGACATCACTTAAATTGGATCGGTACCTACTTTAGAAATTAAATAATTTTGAAGAGCCCGAGGAACCCGCCACGCATGCATGAACTCCTGTGGATAGTCCAACGTTTCAAGTCGGTATTGTAAATTTTTCTATTACAGTAGTTGGAAATGGCATTCCGAGGGTGCGCGTAGCGTGTTCCTCCCTTTCTAATTGTTTTATTACAATGGATTGCCTCCAAGTAAAGCCTTATTCGATTCAATCTATTTTAAAACAATTTTAATACGAGAGTTGCTCCTCTGGTCGATTAACATTTAATTTATTGCAGTTTATTACGTTAAACTCTAATAAAGTTCCGGCCTTGCATTTATTCTGGTGGTCATTTCTATTTCATGTCTTTGTGGGGTTAGTTTAGCCATCTGCAGTGGAAGGCGGCTATTAAAAAAACCAGTTAATGAGCCAGTGAGTAATCTTTAGTTTACATTGAGCGAATGTATTAACTACATTTGTATCCCGTTCTCACGATATTGGTCACTTGCTGTCTGCAAAACCTGCCAATTACCATTTTAGTGTAACCCTATATATATGCTACGAAATCGTATTGGGTTGCATATAAATTTATCGAATAAGATTACATATCTCTTTATATTATTGCTTTATTTATAAGAGTTCTGTTTTATTTAGTACTTACTGCATTTGGATGAATCGGACGTCATCCAACATTCCATATTATTATTATCAGTATGTCAAGGTTTACGAGAAACTTTAATTTGGTGCATGTTTCCGTGTTCGCCATTGACATTTGACACGAAAGGTTTTTTTTATTGGTACAGAAGGTTTCTTAAATCTTGTTTTCGACTTTTGGTTTAAAATATACGTCATTATTATTGTTGATGTGGAATATGCAGTTGATTCCGTTTATTTATGAAGCTATTTTAACAAAAGTGACTTGTTAGCGGTTGAAATACCGAGAATATGGCAGGCCAGACACAATAGGTTTTCAATTATGTCTGGTATTCCAACAATTGTCAGATTTATATTCGTACCTTCTGGGCAGTTATAGTATATTAGTAGGATAGGATAGAAAGAAAATGTGGTCAGCTTTGTTATACATACAGCGTGTTAATATTGTAATAATATATGATAGATAATATTAGCCCATCGTAGCCAAATGCTTATCCATACAGCTTCAATGACTCAGTATGTAACTTGCAAAACCACTACACTTTGCCTGCCTTCGTCTATTTGGATTACAAGCCTGTAATCCATAATATTTAGTCATCCATTTCCAATTCCAATCCATAATATTTAGCGTGAACCACATAAAAATGTGGTTCACGCTAAATACCCAATATTATCTAGTTTTGCGTGATACCCACATAAACAGGCGGACAAACAAATATTTCGTCATTCTGAGTTCAAACTTGGGAAAATAGTAGATCCGCATTAGGTTCTCAAAAATGTTGTCAATGTACATACAATATGTTTTAGAAACCCAGCCTTTTTAATGTTTTAAATTGTGTGGAGCTCACTGTTAAACACGGTGGAGGTAGCATTATGATCTGGGGCTGCATGGCAGCTGAGCCGATGGTGTAGGCGAAATGTTCGTTTAGCGAAGGCCGTATAAACAGTGCAAAGCACATAAATGTGCTGGAAACTGCGCTATTGACTTCGCTTATAAGCACTTTCGGCGACACAAACTTTGATCGCGTTAAATTCCATTAAGACAATGCTCCTTGTCATAAATCTGCAATCCCAATGCTTTGGTTTAGAATCAACTACATTGACTTGTTAGATTGGCCGGCGCAGTCCTCAGATAGCCTCACCATCGAAGCGCAAGGTCCGTGAGCACAGCATTATATCCAAAGCAGTGTTGAAAATGCTTTAATTTAAGAATGGGATTATATTACTACAGCCGAATGTACAAACCTTTGCTGCAGCATGCCCCAAAGAATCGCTGCTGTGATCAAAGCTAAGGGTGATCCAACAAAATATTAGTTATTTAAGTTATATTATGTTGATATTGTTATCTGGAAATCAAAACAAGTTTTATTTTTTGCCTTATATATGTAAAAGTCAATAAATTATAGGGTGCCTAATAGTTTCGGCCAAGACTGTAGGTAGATATTTTGCTGGAAGTTGTGTACACGTATCCTACAAATGATTCATTATTTTTTAAACCTGCTCTTTACATCTCCGTTTCCCTATCCTTAGTAACTTCTCAGCATATCTTCTAATTTGTAATTAGTACCTTGTGTAAATTTATTATTATTGCACATAGGACCTAGATTCTTAAACAATGTGCAATCATTATATATTTGTTACTAAGTCTATCATGGCATGCGTGGCAGCTTCATAGTATTATTTTATATAAGACACTTTTTTCTACCGAGATCGTATCAAAACATTCTTATCAGTGACAATAACAGGTAACATAACGCTATATATCGCCTCACAGTAATTATTATTTCTTAATATCTATTGTGATCCCTTGGAACCTTGTATTAAGATATTGGCTCCATCCAGTGAACCAATGTGCGGAGGTACCCGCTGCAAAATATATACAAATGTATATATATCGCAATGGCTCCCTTCGCAACAATAATATTAATGTTATAATAGACAGCTACATTTTATAAATGCTCATTGAATGCAGCGTTAGCTCTCTTTGAAGCATCCGTCCATCCAAACCCGGAACTCACGATCACGCGCACACATAAATAATGTTTAAACGAAAACTTATGACACAATACCAACGAGGTCATCATTTTATTACAATGTTCTGAAAATGCATTCCTGCTGTGCATTTTGTTGAATCTTAAAGTGTATTGAACATTAAAGTTGAAAGACTCAATGAAAGATTTAATGCCAAAAATAATCATCGGTTCGTAGTAAAACATATATTTTGGATAAGTATATTTAAATCAAACAAAAACAAAAAAATATATCTTTATGAACATATGGCTCTCATTAGTATTGAGTAGGAAGACGTGAGTTTATCTTATGTTTTCAATGCCTCTATTTGTGGTGTCAAGAGTAAAAAATACACGTGTTCTTCATCAAAAGGATCAAAGGCCGTGGACCTTGAGTATGTAATGTTCGCTTGGCTTTCTGCAGAATGGGATATTAATTATAGTAATATACTATGCGTTACAAAAGGATCATATATACCTATATAAATATAGTTGTAAGCCTGACAATTTATCCTAATCATAATTTATGAACGCCCTTTTGGGGCAGATGCCTTATCACGTTCTCTAAAAATAGGCCATTGTTAATAACGTGTTTATAGCACCATCTATCGAACCCACAATATTACACTATCGTCTTGATAAGGTACACTTAAGACATTGTGTGAATACATTGGAAGAGATATACTAGGTAAATTTTTGTAACACTTTCTAGTACATGCATTTCAATTTAAAAATTTAACAATTACGCTACGACTTAATTAATATTGCACTCAAACGTGTAGTTCCAGTAATGGCCTGGCTCAGACTTAGTGAGTCAGAGAGCATACACTCTAACTCATGTTACTAAAAATTACTTAAGATGTCTCCTAAAGTACGTAGTACCTACTTAATATCTTAATGTGTGAATGGTGACCTCAATCGGTAAAGTCGTTCAAAAATAACGGTCACAAACACCAACAATAATTATACAGGATGTCCGGTAATTAATGGATAACCTTGAAATGTCTTATAGTAGAACTGATAGCCGTTCAGTAAAAATAATTGTATCTATCCTAACTACCACCTGGAATATGACTTTTTTTTTAACGTCTAATATTTTACCATATTTAACTTTCTTGTACACTACGACCATAAATGAATGAATTCCATCGGTTTTTTGTTGTTTTATTCCGCCGTCAGTTCTACTATAAGACATTTCAAGTTTATCCATTAATTAGTATTTTATATACAGCCTGTATATATAAAATACTAGATGTACCCGCGGTTTCACCTGCGTTTATAGTTACTGCGCCACCCCCGTGGGTCGTAGCGTGATGTTATATAGCCTAAAGCCTTCCTCGATAAATAGGCTATCCAACACTAAAATAATTTTTCTATTCGAACCAGTAGTTCCTGCGATTAGGGCGTTCAAACAAACAAACAAACTCTTCAGCTTTATAATATTAGTATAGATTATTTAAAACATAGACCCAGAAATTACAGTAATAAGAGATTTTAATTTTACGACTAAACAAATAATGATTGTTTGGTTACGGTTTTTGTTAAGAACTATATAAATCAAATGTCAACTTGTGTCAAACTAAATGTGACAGATATAATTGGATTTAATCATCATTTACACATACATTGTAGAAGTTGTACAAAGATAAACTATACTCTGTCCCAATAAAATTAATATTTTATGTAAACAATCGTTTCATGCCTAATTAAATATAACGTCATTTAGAAAATTTAAACTCTCTTTGAAAAGTAGTTAATTGATACAATAAGCCGCATGAAAGTCATTCTTTTGATAAATATCCATAAATTGATTTTACAGAAAAATATTTTATGATAATAGTCACAAAAAGTTTTCCTTAAATTCTATTGGGATAGACTATAGTTGTTGTTGAGCAGCGATAGCTCAGTGGGGAGACCAACAGACTGCAATGCAGAGGTCTCGGTTTCGAACCCACGTCGCGCACCTCTGACTTTCGGAAGTTATATGACTTTTCGAAATTATGTGCGTATTGATTGACAATTATCGCCTGCTTCGTGCCTCGGAGAGCACGTTAAGCCGTCGGTCCCGGCTGCCATGAACATCTATGGCAGTCGTTAATGGGAGAATGTCGACACAAAAGATCCCACTGGGTCGAAGTGTCGCCGGTCTGCACTGACTGGCCCCCACAAAAGATAAGATAAGATAAGATAGTTGTTGTTAGGAATGTGTAAAATATTTACAAGCAAGGATTACTGAAAGTATAAGTACTTACTAAAATATAGTGCTCATTACCAATACATTAATAATAATTACCGAGATAATAGATTTTTTTATAAAAGAATTTACGATAATATTCTTAGTTTATGTATAAAAGCATCAGGCGCTTCAGCATCTTTCGGTCCGTTGAAAGACTACATTCAACTCTATAGACTGATCTGTCAACTGCTATAGCCGGCGTTGGCGGATAAGGATAACGAAGGATAGATACGCATGATAGATCATCCAAAGCAACCTCTAGTTGTTTCGGCGACTGCAACCCTTGAAATACCATTGGGTCCAGGGAACAACTTCCACCGGCAACATATTAACCTATCATATTTATATCTTCGTAATACCTTATAGTATGTCCTTTACAAAAACAAATGGGTTTTCCTGGCGACATCCGATGACGTTCATCCTTCACTTTTTTTTCCTAACTCAGCCTATTTAAGTTTCTTACTCAATCGACAGTAATTATTTAATTTACAATTCTTTATTTATCCTGTAAGTATTCATAGCTCAACCGATTAGAAAATTACCTAAAAGCTCTAAGATTTGGGTTGACGGTCTGAACATAAAATACTGTTTTAGTAATATACATATATATATATTATATTAATATTTTAAAGACTTTAAAATTTTTCACCATTTTTTGTCACTAAGTACCTAACATAGGCTATATATATTCTTAAATACTGTTACTAAGATAACCTAACCTACTTTTACGAAATCAAAGTTTGTTTTGCTATCCATACTTTTCTCGGTAATGTTTGCCACGGGTAGAGTACGCATATCGGTTGAATAAAGAAACTTTATTAAAAAAATGTAATCGGACCAGTTAGGTATTCTAGTTTAGGATGAGTAAATAAGTAGGATGAGATGTCATAGGATGAATACGGAATAATCCAAACAAATCCATTCGTAGCCGATAAACAATCAATTTTAAGCGTTAAGATTAGTAAAATAAGGTTTTAAGTGACGCGCACTTGATGGCTCGTATCCGAGTTGGTAACAAGTACACGGTAAAAATGTAGCTGCTCGTATGCTCGTAGCGCGCCTCTGTCAAAGGGCAGGAGGTTTAAAAGATCTATTTGAAGATCAGGCAGACGTACAGCGTAAGCCGTGAGCTTTAGTACCTAATTGCAATGACAAAAATTGAGTACATCATCTTAAAAATAATAATAATATTCTATCACATGCACACAACACCGTCTAGCCCAAACTAAGCAGAGCTTGTACTGTGGGTACTAGACAATGGATAAACATACATATAGACTTTTCGTAAATTCATACATATTATACATAGAAACACCCAGATCAAACAAACATCCATGTTCATGCACACAAATGGTTGACTTGTGTGGGAATCAAGTCCGCGACCTCAGGCGTGGCAGGCGGTTACACTAACCACTACGCCATCGAGGCCGACAAAATGTTTTATAATAAAATTGTATATTCGCTACTAAGTGTACTTCGAGCGGGCAAGTACTACCCTCTCACATAATATCGACGTGAAATAGCAGTGGTCCTACTGTTGTGTTTCATTTGATGAGTGAGAGTGCCAATCTTCCTCTTTCCCCCTTCCCGCTCCTTCTATTTTTTATTTTTTGTATTTATTGTAACTTTGGAGTACAGTCTTTTACAAATATATAATGTCCCACAAAACCGGTTTAGCGGTTTAACTGTGGGTGAGTTGCATTTTATATAACTAATTTTAGCCTAGGTTATCCGTATATATTAATACAATAATACTATAGGTTTATATTAAATCCTTACAAACTAAGTTTCTAAAGACAACATATACTTATTAAGTTTCTTTTTAAACCTTAGTCTATCCGTTTCATGCCTTATGTCCGCCGGTAAACTGTTCAGCAAGTATGGCACACGTTTCTTTAGAGTTCTATCACCAAAGTAATTACTAATTCTAGGAACATTAAATTTACCGGCGGTCATCGACCGAGTACTATGGCTATTGGTTACCAGGGATAAGTTATGCTCTTTTCTGCCATGTTGGTTTATTAAGAGAAGGTATTTATGTTTTACACTAACTGGTTGGATGTTACATATTTTAAATAATTTTCTATAGTCACCTTTACAACTTGCTTTTGTCTTTTTTGTTACTAGCAGTTTGAGAAATCTTATTTGCAGTGTTTCTAATTTATCAATATTACCTACCTACCTTCCCACGTCCTTTTTTTCCTAAAGAGTGGGCAACCCGTAAGTGATGCCTCTGGTATTGCAGGCGTCTATAGGCTACGGTGACCACTTACCATCAGGTGGGCCGTATGCTTGTTTGCCACCTTAGAAGTATAAAAAAAAAAAAATTGTGATAAATTTTTGTTGAACAATTCTATGCCTAAACCAGTTAATATGTGTGTTGTTTTATGCTTAAGAGAGTGTAATATATTTTTTATATAGTCGGATTGAACATTAAAATATAATTTAATTTGACCTGTTTTAGATCCAAATTGATGAAAATAGCCAATATTATATATTATGTAATTTAGGTAAAATTTATATGCCTGCTAAAGAAATCAAAGAACTCATATTTTTACATGTCGGTAGTTTTCGATGTTGTGTGTGCTAATGTGCTTACGATCAACTGGTTACATACTCATATAATACATAGCTTATGTAACTAAAGAGTAGTGTAGTTGCCTATTACTGAAATAATGTTTACAACCAGTTCAGTAGTACTAGAGATTACCTTTTACATGCAAAAGCAGTCATTTCTATTGGTATAGGTATACATATACTCAAAACGAATAGCCCGTTTAAAGTCTTTGTGCGCAAAGAAATGACTACAAGTAATTAAGAACTCTGCATTGCACCTCATAATAAATAAAGGTCAAGCTAAATTACAGCAGCTACTCAACCGATTATGAAGTAGCTGTTGAGCCTTGATAGAGACTATTAGTGCACAAAATTTCATTAATATTAGTGAAGTTACTTTTGCATGCAGCGTGTGCAGGCAGTATAGCACAGACTAGAGTGTGATTAAAAGTTATAGGTCAAAGGTTAAGCCAGTAGCCTACCCCTATAACATATTATTGAACCGCGTACCATGTGGTAGTTTGATGGCTCACCAACGGATTTTCGCAGACAGCTTTTGGTGGCCAAAATAAAGCAGCAACCCAGCCGGCAAAAGTTCTTTCTGTTTGAGCCACCGCACAAGCCCTATAATTTTTATCCCACGGACCAACTTATTTCCCATATTTTATGACTAATTTCAATTAATTAGAAACCAATTCTCTGTTAAGTCGAAATTGAAGACAATTATAGTGGCACAGCTCTAAAATCCATCTAAAACATTGAAAAATACTCTAATTGTACACTATACCAATTTATATTGAAGTGCGTTATTATGGAGCGCCTGCTCTCAAACGTGTTCTAAATACAAATGGGGTACGTTTGAAATCGGACTCAACGATCAGGCGCTCGCGTGCACTTAATGAGCTTTCACGTCGTCACGGCCTTGTTGTCTAAATTAGTTCGATATATACTTTGTATTAATATACAAATGTATAATATATTATACATTTGTATATATATAATATACTAATGTATTACAAGTATTATGTGTTAAATGTTGGTGCTATTAAGATTCTCTCATGATATGTTTTAAAATATGCGTTAAATAAATCAATACTTTTTGTTTGGCCTACTTATAACATAATGTATACTTATGGCAAGCGTTTAACATTGTAATTAATTTAAAATACATTTAAAACTGTTGTTTCTAATGCAAATTAATGAGTAGGTTGAAGTTCTTATCACACGCGTTTAGTTTATCAACCTAAACAGATCATAATGGACGCAAAGTATTATTTAAACCCAATTCCATCGGCAATGCTTACATGCAGGCAATACGTAAGTATATATACATCATCGTATGGTAACGTTATCGTTATCTATAAATAGAGTACAAAATAATATTCCTCTCTGGTCTTACAATAAATCTATATAGCACTTATCCGCTAAACCTTTCAGCCAGGCTTGGAACGATACGATATGAATTGCTGAAAGCTGTGAGCGGTCGCTAGTTTCAGAGATGTGAGCGTTTGAATGTTTTCAGTTATTCGCGAGCCGCAGTCGAGTAAGGATGTTCGCGATTCTATTTCTGTTGAACAAACGATCGCTCGGAACTTCGTAACTTTGTGACAAATTGTGATTGTGAATGTTGTATTAAAATTGTAATTGAGTTTCAATATTGAGTGAGAATTAATAGAAAATATAAGTAAAGATGAAAATACTATAATATTTAAATCGTAAGTAGACAACGATATAGTTTCTAAGTGCTAATAAACAGAATTAATTTTAATTAAACAAAAACAGTGATTACTTCGGTTTACATCTTTAAATAACATCGAGTATACCTATTGTAAGAATAAAGATTAATTACTTGTATAGAGTTCAGTACCCTATCAGGATAAAGTCCTCGGCACACCGCCATTTTCATGGCATTACCTAGACGTACTGAAAGTCTTGTTCTACTTATGTAACGCTACGGCATTGCAGGTTATTTATCCTGAGACACTAACCCCTTTTCGTAGCCGTATCAATTTTATTTATGAAACGGACAGCTCGTAATGGTATTAACGATGTGTGAAGGCGAATGGAGTATACTTTATTTTTCATAAATAATACTTATACCCAGATCCAATAACGTTCTATGATTCTACGAAATTAACTACATTGTTTATCCTAAATGGTCCAAACATATCCTTAGATATGTACCTGGTTGTAGTAACCGAGGTTTTCAATAAAGAATTTACTGTGTTTATAGCAACTCATAATAAGTACATGGGAGAAATCAATGATATTGTTTGAAAAGTTTGTTGTTCGATCATTGACCTAATTTAGAAACAGCAGGTTTTTTTTAATTTTAGAATAAACTGTATATAGGGCTTTTCAGTCAAATTATGAATATAAATATAATAAATAAATCATTTTTATATAGCTATGGTGACGTCACGCACAAAGCGTAATGCATATTTGAAAATTAAATTGAATACGTACATATGTAGGCAAGGCATTTGCCTATTGCTGACATGCCTAAAAAAAATGTAGCTACTTAATTGGTTATACTAAGGAAGACACCCACGGTTAGAGGTCAACGATAGGAAAGCTGTATTCAGATAAATAGGCACCATTAGTATACTTGCGGATATAGCGGTAATTTGTAAAAGTCTTCTAACAAAGAACTACGAGCTTATTCAATCGTAGTAATTAAAAGTACAAAGTACAAACAAATTAATTTTAAAATAGCAGCTTATTGTGGCAGGCATAAATGAAGACATAAAACAAACATACTTCTTCTTGTAAGCATTTATTTGATATTACTTACGTTATGTTTTCGTCTTATTATAATGCAAATGACATGAATTTCCTACGATAGTTGGTTAAATAGTGTTGCTTGGCAGACTTGGCACCTAACTTCCTCGGTTACTTGCCAAGTCGGTTAACGTATCAAAACTAGGAACAATGTTTGCAGATTTCTGTTACATTCTACGAAATAGCGGCCAGGGAGTCATCTGAGCGTACCCAGAAATTTAGCAAAAAAAAGGTAGCAAACTTTGCTCTTTTTACTCAGAAACTCACTAAAAATCAGTATACTATTCATGAGTCACAGAGAGGGGATTTGTGATCTACTTACAAAGAATAATCACCTTACTTGTCGGAAGTTGCACCCTATTGATTCAAGTAAATTAAATAAGTTCATACAAGATCATAATTGTAGCACTTTGTGCATATTATACCAATGACACACACTTTAATAGTATTTTACGATAGTTTCTTGTACAGATTGCCAAATTGATGATCTCTAACTTTTAAAACAATACGTATGAATTAATATATAATAAGACTAATAAGATATAGTTCATTATACGACAAGTATTACATGATGTGTAAATATAAAAATAATTTAAGGTGTTTAAAATGTCAGCTATACCTAAACATATTTGAATCGTCCTTTTACATTAAGATATTATCTTCATGTTAAATTACTATTAAAAATATTGCCTAGGATTTTATTACAATGTCAAGTATAAATTCGTTTTTGCCTTAAATATTTCTTATCTTATAGTTCTCTCTAATGGATAGTTAATATACAGTGTTCGGCAATTAATGGATAACTTGAAATGTCTTATAATAGAACTAATGGGCATTCAGGAAAACCATGAATAAAAAAATAAAATCATAGTAATAATAATGTAATAAAAAAGTGCAATAGCTAGTCATACTTTTGACTATCTATTAGCATAATTAGTGTTTAATACTAAAACAAAAAAAACTGATGGAGTTCATTCATTTATGGTCGTTGTGTACAAAAAAGTTAAATATGGTAATTAAAAAAATCATATCTCAGGTAGTAGTTAGGATAGATTTTTGTAAATTTTATTTTCTGAACAGCCATCAGTTCTACTATAAGACATTTCAAGGTTATCCATTAATTACCGGACACTCTGTATGTAAGAGGGCCAATTCGCCTAATATAACCTGTTCCAAGGAGAGCTCTGATGTAGTCCAATAAGCGTCGAATTTGCATTTAGATGCAATTAATTTGACATATTTATGATATTGGGGCT
Source organism: Catocala fraxini (assembly GCA_930367265.1). NCBI lineage: Eukaryota > Metazoa > Arthropoda > Insecta > Lepidoptera > Erebidae > Catocala > Catocala fraxini. The sequence goes on along the minus strand of OV884027.1, from coordinate 11,358,413 downwards.
AGATCAGAACTCTATTTAGAACAGCTTTTATTACGAGCATTAGCCGTTACTTAGTTGTTTTCCAGAGATCATATATTTACAGTATCGATATTATTTCCATATAACTAAATTCAGTTATATGGAACACTAGTTTTAAGCAGCCGTAGCCTAGTGGGAGACCGTTGGACTACCACGCAAATAATAATAATAATAATAAATAATAACATTCTACCACATGCACACAACACCATCTAGCCCAAACTAAGCAGAGCTTGTACTATGGCTACTAGACAATGGATAAACATACATATATACTTTTTTTTTGTACATACTTACATATTATACATAGAAACACCCAGAACAAGACAAACATCCATGTTCATGCACATAAATGTTTGACTTGTGCGGGAATCGAACCCGCGACCTCAGGCGTGGCAGGCAGGCGGTTACACTAACCACTACGCCATCGAGTCCGACATAGGCCGCAAAGGTCTCGAGTTCGATCCCAAGGCAAGTACCTCTGACTTTTCACAGTTATTATCGCTTGCTGTAACGGTGCAGGAAAAGATTGTGAGGAAACCTGCATCCCTAAGAGTTTTCCATAATGTTATCAAAAATATGTGTTAGTCTACGTCTGCCAATCCACACTGGGTCAACGTGGTGGACTATGTCCTAACCCTTCTCACAATGGGAAGAGGCCTGTACTCAGCAGTAGGATAGTTTATACACAGGGCTGATATTGATTGAATACTAGTTTTTTGCCGCGCCTTCGTTCGCTCAGGAAGGGAACGATAAAAGTTTCTGAATAAAAGGGACATCCTATGTCCTTTTTGTGACTCTGACAATGTGTATGTGTAATTTCATGATGATCCGTCGAGTAATAAACAATTAAACAAACAAATTTACATTCGCATTTATAATATTAGTTAGGATGAGTAAGAAGTATTTTACCTTATTTATGGGATCCACACACACTAGGTACAGTGTTTAAAAAATGTGTCTTAAATATAATTACACCTTTAGGTATAATATTACATGCTGTATATCACTGGCTTATTTTTTTACGTGATAACATTAACACTAATTTTTGCTGTAATTTCTCTTCTCACATATTTTGACGATGTACGAGACATGAAAAGACCCATTAGTCACACGACTAAAATGTCTCAGCTTAATGCAAGAAAACACTTTGTGCGTCATTATTTTAAAAAATCACTACTAAATGATCTTTGCTTTCTCAGAAGTTTTAGTATATTTGGAAAATTACTCCAGTTTAAAGTGACAAAAAATATGCAGGAGTTGGAGCAAGGTCTTTTCTCATTCTCGGGCACGCCACGATCGTGGCGGTAAGGCCCGTTTTTGAGGAGTGGCTGGATAAGCGGCATGGCGCCCTCACCTTTCGGCAGACACAGGTACCTAATGACTGGCCACGGTTGCTTTGGTCAGTTCGCGTGTGTCGCATAGGCCGGCAAGAGACGCCCGGCTGTTATCACTGCAGCAACTGCCACGACGTTGTTGAGGACATGGCGCTGTACACTGGCGGATTGCCCCGCCTGGGCATCGCAGCGCCGTGCGTTGATCGCGGCAGTCGGATTGGTTGCCCTTTCGCTCCCGGCCGTAGTTCAGTTTATGGTCCGGAGTGATAGATCGTGGAACGCCGTCGCCTCCTTCTGTGAGGAAGTGATTTCCATCGAGGAGGCGGCGGCGCGGGAGAGGGAGCGCTCAAACCCTCTCCCCAACCGCAGAGCAGGGCGCCGAAGGGCGCGAGACGACTTCCAGACACCCTGAGGTTTGAACTGGGGGTGGTGGGCTTCGTGGGCCTGCCCACCACCCGTTCAGTACCAGGTCCGAGAGGCGGCGTGCGTGTTCCCACGCGCGCCTCTGTGTCGAGTCCATCTCCTCTCTAAGGGGAGACAGTAGGGTTTGGGGAGGGCAGTTTTGCTTAAAAGGTAGGCCTCTTTGTGTAGTGGCCTGCCGTTTCCTATGGAGGCGCGGTGGGCCGAAACCTCGGCGGGGTCGCGATTGCATGTGAATGTGATACGCGCGGCCCCGCCGATTGCGGTTTTGTCGAGGAACACCGTGGTGGGATTAGTCGGTATTACTGGGATGTTGCTCACCATCATTACCCCAGTGAGTCCGACATAATTGAAATGAAATGTATTGACGCATACCCCTCCGCTGGGGTGGGCGGAGGGGTACGCGTCAATGCATTCAACCACGTATAAAAAAAGAAAAAATATAGGTCTTTTTTCATCCTGCAGCTTGACTGAGGTAATACCTACACCCAGAAGAGCGCAGTCTAATAACATGGTGTAGTATGCTGGCAGCTTCTTTTCGAGCCTATAAATCTGATCCTGATGGTGAGTAGTTAGTGAATGCTATCATCCAAATTGCTGATATTGCAAAAGAGTATGGATGTCCTCATTCTTATTAATAATGACGTATAATATATAATAATCATCATATAGGTATGTAAATTAATCAACTTAATTTATATATATTATTATTATATATTCATATGTCAATATTAAAAAGAATTTTGTCTTTAGCCTTGTTTAACACTTTTATCAAAATCAGGCATTTTCTTCTGTGGCCAAATGCAGTTAGCTTTTCGTTATTTAATGTTGCTCAGAACAATAACTAGTGCGCTGCCACTTGTGTCCTCGCTTAGGTCTAAGGTCTTTAATATAAAATCATGTAGCATGTGTTTTGACATTTGTATGTTATAATATATTAATTAAATAAAAAATGAAGCTTCATGACATTTTAACGAGGTAAATACTCATACTACTCTTCATATCATAAACTTAGGATAGCTATCATTGTACTTACGTTCGTTGTGTTGACGTGGAAAAAGAACAAACAATCACATTTCTGCACTTATATGGTATCAAGAGACGTATACAAAGACTGACAATGTGATACATACTCGTTAAATAATGTGTTACTTGAATAAACATACATACATATATATACATAGTTATATACCTGATATCCAATTACATATACAGTATTTTCCTCTAGTTATTATGCGCGATTTCCTTCTTAGGTAGCAATAAAGTGCTACTTATTAAAAATTGCTGCAACTACTTTCGAAAACTTGTCAATTCCGTATCAAACCGTACATAACCTATTTTTTTAAACACATTTAATCAAATGGTGTTTACGTCTTTGTGAGTGGTACATAGACCGATATTGATACTTTAATTATAATTCCAATTATATTTAATTATTTGAAGTAGTAGAGCCTCGCTGATTTCTGCATGAATAGGCCGGCTCGAATGGGGAAGGACTACCCTCTCACAGAATATAGACGTGATATAGCAGTATTCCTAGTGTTGTGTTTCGATCGGTGAGTGAGAGTGCCAGAGGCCCAATTACACTCTTTCCCTCTTCCCTTTCTTTCTCCTTCCCACTTCCTTTTATTCCTAAAGGGTCGGCAACGCGCAAGTGATGCCTCTGGTGTTGCAGGCGTCCATAGGCTATGGTGACCATGTACCATCAGGTGCTTATGGTATGCTTGTTTGGCACCTTAGAAGGATTAAAAAAAACTCCCATTTCGGTCTACGAATAATTCCTGTGTAGCGGAGGACTTTCCAAACATTCAAACAACGGGCACAAAGAACACCCATATTCGGAACAACCATTTGTGGACCACACAAATTTTTGTCCTATGCCCGGATCGAACCCACAACACTCGTCATCGCGCCGGCAGTAGCGAGGCGACTATTTAATCCAATACGCCATTCGTGCACTTATAGTGTAATGTCTATAAGCTTAACGATGGCATATAATATTATATTCAAAACACTATTCCTTCAATATATATCGGCATTATAATGTAAATATTATGTATTACGGATATGGAAAAGAGCTTTTTATTAATTAAGCTTTTATTGCTTGTTGTTCGTTTGCGAACTATATATTTACGACAAATGTCGTGTTATAACGCCAAGTTGCATTCCATTACCTAATTAATCTATTTCATTAGACGTTATTATTATTTTCATTTTACTTAGCTCGATTATTTCTATACTTTGTTGAATATCTGCTTTGATTTAAGCAAACGCATTTATATTATATAAAATCATTTTTATTAATTGCAATATTTTCATTGTATTTTAAAGTGAGATCTGTCAAATTTGGGTACGGTGGCAATAAGTAGTGCGTACGCTTAAAATGTCGCTTTAGAGAGAATCTCGACTGGTTTTTATGGTGACTAGGTGTACTTTTTAAATAGTAAATACTAAATATAAAATAGTAAATACTAAATATAAAATAGTAAATACTAAATATAAAATAGTGAATACTACCTCGATATCACAGATGTAATGTGATTGCTGTGCAACTGTTCTGTGTTGTGCAAGTTGATGTAGTTGTAGATTTCCGAGGTCGCGACCGCATGTGCAAGTGATTCGCGCGGCCCCGTCGATAGTGGTTTTGTCGAGGAACACCGTGGTAGGTTTAGTCGGTATTCCGGGAGGTACATTATCTTCTTAACATCTTTCTGTTACCCCAGCGAGTCCGACATAACCCCTCCGCCCGCCCCTGCAGAGGGGCATGCGTCATGCATTCACCCACGAAAAAAAAAGAAAAACAAAAAACAAAACAAAAATGGAGATTTCTGAGTGGTCTCCTAATACGTTGAATATAAGAACATATTTGGCGTATACCATAATAGGGAGGCTTCTGCCAACTTCCAGGATATAGACGTGAGACTGTGTATGTATATGTCTATGTTTAATGTAAATACATAAGTACAACTTAGAAGAATTTTAATAGATACAGCATATATCAAGGATAAAAGCTTTTGCAATATCTAGATATAAAAGTGAAAAAAAAAAAAATTGATCTTAAAGTTGTGTTTAAAAACTAAGCTATGTTTAACCACTCTAGTAGACTGGTATTATAGTGGTAAATTAAGTTATTGATAAGCAGGATATATGTTTCGGTAAAACACGAATCCTCGGTCCTACACTAAAGTATATTTAAAGCCTGGGTCCAGTGGTAATTTACGTTCGTAAATAAGATAGTACGAAATTAAATTCATCAATTCACGTATTAACCTGTTGAACACTAAACATAATTTAAAACATATATGTTAGTTATACATATATTCAAATAATAGATAATTACTGCTATTTTATATTATATTATGTTTGTAACCGTTGATATGACAGCCTTAACCATTTGTTACCGTTGTAAAATATTTGGAACAAACTCGGTTGCCTTGGTGCCCAATCAACCTCGGGAGATACCGCAACAGTACGTTTATCTTGTTAAGATTTATCACGGGGAATCTAAATTATATTAGGGAAAATATTAACATTACTTGGCAAATATATTGATAAAGTTTTTCGCAACACTCGAGACCTCTGTGATATAACCTTAAAAGTTATTTAAGGCAATACTAACGTGAACGCCTATCCTGAACAAATGCGAGGATTTTCATTTCCAGACAATGCGTGCCTCAGCTCACATCTTTATGTAAGCTAACAAAACTATTTTAACCATCAACATCAATAATAATTTTCAAACCCAAACAAGCACACATAGTTAACACTAATATTATACTTTTACCATAAATCTTAAGGTGGTTGTCTGAAAGACGCTGATAACAGCAGGTAATTTAATTTGGTAGAATTAAAAGGCTCTAGAGGAAACTTATGTCTGATATACGCGTACATTTAATATGTATTGTGAGTACTATGCTTTTCGGTCATTCTTCTAAGGCTATAAGGATGGCAGAAAGCTCCCAGATTATAATAAGTCATCTAGCTCAATCCACAGTTTGTAGAGCATATTTTAAGTAAAGGCCTTAAAGGATTAACTTATATTTGCCTTTTTTAATATAAGCCTGACTTGCTGTTACTATTCACTGGACCTATATATTATGTACGTTGCTAACAGCTCTTCAAAGAATTTAGTAGCAAATATAATGTACATATGCTGCCGGTTTTCTTATATATCCAAATATACCTATATTTGGATAGGATTGGCATTGAACTTTGTAGCCACCCCTTTTTTAGTAACTTCGTATGCAAATTTTTCGTATAAGTAATAATTCACCAAGTGCTTTGGGGAGACGCGCAATTTATTTGTTTCTAGAATAAGGATAGTCAAATTCCTGGAAACGAATTCGTTTTTGCGGCCTCTCAAATCAGGTCTTATCGCCATCATCGGCAAGCGCGTGGAATAACGAGCGGAACAAACAAATATACATACATAGAGTTGAGAACGCTACTTTCTGTGTTCTTTGTTTAAATCTATGTATAAATATTTAATTACGTTGGTGCAGCGGAATTGATTACGACTGAGGTCTCGAGTGCAATTCCAGTGTGGGGCATTTTATTAGTGGTATTTGCTAAGAAATTCTCAGAAAGAGCACGTAGTCTAGAGTAGTGCCTCGTAGGCAATAATAGGATCATCGTCTACTATTACGTAGGACCCAAATATCACTCCGGTATGAGACTATGTATGTATGTATATATCTTTCACTACATTCATGGCGATCTTTATTTAATTGATGTAAATTTCTTTGTATTTAAAATGTTCTCTTATTAGTCTAAGGACAGACTCTGGTATAGGTAGATTCTTGTTAGAAATATTTTTCTTCAGGTATGAACTGTCTTAAAGGTAATGAAGAGGCAAAAGCCATGTCTGAATACGTCCACATCGGTTTCTGACGTCAGTGAGAGTATAAACACCGTTCCGCCGGTCTAGTATTAGTGATCCTGTTGTTTAGTCTAATGATCGGACTGATGAGATTTTTTGACTCTGTTAAAGAGTGTATCATATAATCATGCCAACTTGCTCTATGTAAGTAAAATGACTATCATGTGCAGATGGACGGATGAAGGGATTATTCTGCTTGACTAAACGCAAGGTTATGTAATGATTGACTGCAGAGTGTGTCCGTGTTAGCCTAGTAAAACTTTTTGTTATCGCTCCTGGCTGACGAGCCAGCACTATCTCTGATGGTATGCGGTAACCACCATTCATTTACATGTTTGTTTATATGGCATCACAAAATCAGTTCCTAAGACACGCAACCAAATAGCTGCCTATCTTAAAGTATATAGATGGAAAGCAAACACACGGTTTGCTATGGTAAACAGTTATCGTAACCTATGTAAAGAAGACAGAGTTGTAGTTACAAAAATAAATAATAAAAATAAAATATCTTTATTTCAGATATTAACATACGTGTTAATATCTGAAATAAAGATATTTTATTTTTTAGGTACATGAACAGTCCATAGGTTGTTTCTTTAGTAATGGGTTAGTAACAGAATGTACTTATAGTCTATATTAGTAGTGTTAGTAAGCCCGCCCTCTAGGCACCATGTGGTAGCACTATAGGTACCTCTATGCTACGTTGTGTGATGAGATCTATGTATGTGTACCTATAGCTAATTCCATCCAGTGCCGTTGTATAGGACAGTCTGGCCTGTTAACAATCATTTTCAGGATGCCGTTCCGAGTGTTACGCAAGCGCTGTAAGAAAGTCGCTTTTTTACGCATGATAGCGTGAAAACCATCTGTGCGAGCATCCGCAAACATGGCCGATGTACTACAACGCCGCGGCAGCCGCAACAGCATCCTGAAGGTGTTGTTATATTATACGCGCAGGACGTTGAAGGCTCGGCTAGTATATGACACCCACAGGCCGCTTGAATAGAAGGACTGATAGAACGCCTTGAATATTTATTTAACAGTTTTATTATGAGTATTAACAGATTGACGTCTGCCGTGCAGAGTGAAAACCTGCGGGCTAGCATATTGCCCCTCACCGCCAACGCCCTGCGCTCCCACTCTATATCACTGTCATCGCGTAGATCACTGGTGACAATGTGGCCTAAATACTTAAAATGCTCAACTACGTTTAGTACTACGCCATTGAGATATACTGGAGGTAGAATGCGGAGCTGTTGTTTTTGCGTTATAAAAACCAGGATCTCACTCTTATTAGAGTTGTACATAAGGCCATGCACCTCCGCATACGTCTCGCAGATCGATAGTAGCTCTTTCAACCCACTTATCGATGGACTGAGCAGCATCATGTCGTCCGCGTAACTTAAGTTATTGCCACAAGTGCCGTCTATGTGACAGCCGACATGTGTGCTCGATAAGCTGGTTCATATATAAATTAAATAACAGAGGTAATCTTAACCCCCCCTGCCTTATACCACACTCCATTTTGTACTCATCCGACAGAGTACCGACCCATCTCACCCTGTTTGTCTGATTAGCATACCCGTATCTGAGGAGCGCTGTGTTTTCCGCTGGCACACCTGTGCCCCTCAACTTGTCCCACAGCACATCATAGGCAACGAGATCGAAAGCTTTCGACAAATCGAGAAAACATGCGTAGACCGTCGTCCTCCTCGAGGTATAGTACTTGACTGTGTGTTTCATGCTAAGTATGGCACTCTCCGTAGATAGGCCCGCCCTGAATCCGAACTGGGCATCACGCACTTCAACGTGTTCTGAAAGGTAGCTGTTCAACACACCGGTAAGCTTAGCTATGGCGGTGGCGAGCGAGATGGGTTGATAGTTATTTATATCGGACGTGTCACCCGTCTTGTTTTTAACAATGGGTACTACTGTCGTCCGCATAAGCGATTCAGGTAAATAAGAGTGACTGACGCATAGAGCAAAAAACAGAGAGGGCACTCTAGGCTAATGAACCTCCGCTTGCTTAAGATGTTCTATGCTGAGGCCATCGTGACCCAGCGATTTTACATGTTGCATTCCGGAAATAATTTTAGCAACTGTCTCAGCTGGTATTTTAGTAATCTGCTCGGTCACAGTAGCCTCAGCACATCCCCTATCACAAGACCCTGAGTTCAAGCGCGACCGCACAGAAAAGTGGTCCTTAAAAGCATCAGCAATATGCTTGTGATCAGTTATACCACCGATGCTCACCGGGAGACTCGGCCTCACATTAATTTTGTTTGTGTTTTTCCAAAACTGCTTAAAGTTCTTAGTGGTATGGTTAGAAGCAAGAAGATCCATTTTAAGCTGATCTTGCCTGCTCTGACCCCATTTAAGTTTGGCCTTGAAAATTCGCCTTGCCTTCGCCATTTTACAAAATAACGGGCCACTGGCCGGGCTATCTCGGCCATTGCCCAAACTTGCAACTGAACCCAGGCCTCGCGGTGAGCATCCGCGGCATGTTCATTCCACCCAGTTACGTAACCACCTTTCCTCCGATACTTGGCTTTACAGGTTTTTATGGCGGCACGTCCAAGGGTGTCAACAATATCTAGATACATTTCCTCAAGAGCTGAGTAATGTTCCTTATTATCACAAAACCTGTCACAACAAGCACTCAGTTCCTGAGGAATATCTATCCGTTTAAGTCCAGAGTGACAGAGGTCGTGGTACTCTCTAATTTGCTCTAAAGATCTCTCACCCCAGATAACACGATTCACAGGATTTTCATTTTTAAATTTATCTACAAGTTTAGGCTTGAGTTTATGTAGGTCACACTTGACTACAATCGGAAAATGGTCGGACCAATACATGTCATATAGTACCTTTACATTAATGACTGATTGTAGTGCAGACTCAGTGAGGATGCAGTGGTCTAACCATCTATTACATTCATGCGACTCACTCGTAAAGGTATACGTATTACTGTCACACATATTTACATCTACACATGTCCAGCTTTGATCCGCACAGAAGTCAATCATTTCGTTAAAAAATAACTCACTTGGGTGTGCATTATAGTCTCTAACTCCCTTGTTTACCTCTATTATTTGAGTTTGAGGGCATATAAACACTGAAAATAACTATAGATCTATTACTTACAGTTATGTTAGCCGCACAAACCCGCATGTTATCACACTTTGTCGGACAACACTGATTCAAACGCATCCTTACACCACAATAATGCGACGCCACCGTATGGTCTCCCGGTCAGTGGGCCCGCCGCTGTATCTACAGCAGATGTCCCGATGCATCCGAAGTTGTCATCAACCTTGCTGAGTAACGGCAAATCGTGTGGTAACAACCATGTTTCTTGGAGGGCTACCACATCCGCCGACTGACATATAGCTCTGGCACCTTCCATTGATCTCTTGAGTGATTTGCAATTAAAACTTACTATTCTACTGAGACTCATCCATTGATTATATCTTTATTTTTATATATAAAAAGGAAGGGAAAGAAATGAATGAAGGCTGTGTGAGTGATTCAATGCTCCTACTCACGTACTACTAAACGTAACAATATATTATACTGTAGTGCTATAGAGTTAATGTCAAAAAAAAGGTCTAACGTTTATGGACCTAATGCGGTGTCAGTAAGAGTAGCACAAAGTTGGTTTAAACGTCTTCAATCCGGGAATTTCGATGTCAAAGATGCACCTCGCTCTGTTCGCCCTGTCACGTATAAAATGGAAGCCATTTTTGGAAAAGTGGAGCTTGATCGGCATATCAGTAGTTACGACATAGCTGATAATCTGGGAACTGACCACAAAACAGTTTTGACCCATTTGAAAAAAGGTCGATATTTGGGTGCCACACGAGCTCACTGAAAGAAACCTAATGAACTGTGTACTCATTTGCGATTCTTTATTGAGACGTAATGAAACCGAACCGTTTTTGAAGAGATTGATAACTGGTGATGAAATGTGGATCACGTACGATAAGAAAATGCGAAAAAGGTCGTGGTCAAATGTTGATCAGGCTTCACATACTGTGGCAAAGCCCGGGCTAACTCGCAAGAAGGTGATGCTGTGTGTATGGTGGGATTGGAAGGGTATTGCTCATTAAGAGCTTTTACCGCCGGGCAGAACCATCGATTCGGATCTCTACTGCCACCAACTGATGAGATTAAAGCAAGAAATTGAGAGAAAGCGGCCGGAATCAATCAATAGAAAGGGTGTGGTCTTTCATCACGATAACGCTAGACCTCACACATCTTTAGTCACTCAGCAAAAATTAAGAGAGTTTGGCTGGGAGGTGTTAATGCATCTGCCATATAGCCCTAACCTTGCACCATCAGATTTCCACCTGTTTCGGTCTCTTCAGAATTCTTTAGACAGTATCAGGTTAACATCAAGAAAGGACTGCCAAAACTATATGCCGCGTTTTTTTGATCAGAAGTCCCAAAATTTCTACAGCAACGGGATCATGTCACTACCTAAAAGATGGCAGACAGTCATCGAACAAAATCGTACATGTATATATATATATATATATATATATATATATATATATATATATATATATATATATATATATATATAAATATATTGTAAATAAATGTAAATAAACTTTGAAAAATAATGTCTTGAGTTTTCATATAAAATGCGAAGAAACTTTTTACCGACCTTATATAATGGAAAATAATAAATCGTTTTTAGTAGATATTAACGAAAGAGCGATAATAATAACTTTTGGTTTTTATTTGAGTACTTAATGTTATTTAGTCACATTACCAACTTGACGTTTCATCGAGATGAGTTGTTCTGTCTATGCAGTCATCATGTAAAGTTAACAATTTGTACAGTACCCGGCGATATACATTTCACATCGACCTTTGGAAAGAGACAATCGGCTAATTTCGGCTTCGTAGAGCGTTATCTCTGTCGCACGAAATGCAAACAGTCCGGTATCTATAAGGAGCTGTTAAAACAATTATGATTTGCTTCTTTTCATAATTATTTTTATTCTTTGTATAAAATACAACAATTTTTCTATAAGTGATGGCTTTAGGTTGGGGTAAAATAAAATAAAAAAACATGTTCACATTATGTTTACGTATTTAATTATTTTGGAAAATTACAGCTGTAGTGTACATAAGAAACACTATTATACCTATTGTTAAAATGAGACATTGTAATAAAAATAATAATAATTCTAATTCTCAATTACTTCCATTTCACTATCTGTGCTCTCAAAGAGGTCAATATCACTGTCACTGTCAGCCGTATTTATCACTAGTCTATCAGTGTAATTGTCTAAACCGTGTTTAATGCTTCTATATTCATTCTCACATTTGACTGCATGATCGCAAACCTTTTTCCACTCTTCAGCCCCGATCATGTTTACTTTTTCAGTCAATAATGTTTTTACTGTAGTTAAATTCATACCCACATTTCTAGAGGCTACATAGCCTTTCAGTTGAGACCATATATTTTCAATTGGATTAAAATCCGGATGATATGGTGGCAATCGCAACACAGTGTGCCCATGTTCGGCAAGTACTTTGTCCACGGAAAACTCTGTATACCTCTTCTTGTGCTGACATATTATAATAGCGTAAATCTGGGTTTTTGTTAATTTTGGATCAACTGGAATTTCGTGTCTGTTTGACCAGTTGATCATTTTCTGTTTAATGGTGTTTGAGTTGGGGGGTCTTTCAACATATTTGTTGTGATAGGGTGCATTATCGATAACTAGAACAGAATCACTGGGTATATTTGGGATTAATTGATTAACCAGCCATTTTTCGTAGTTATCGTTATTCATTTCATTGTAATAGTCACCTGTAGTGTCCGTGGATTTATACGTTAAAAAGGCACCGCGTACAAAGCCTTTTTTATTTCCCGCATGAACTATTATCAAACGTTGACCTTTTGAAATTGGCTTTTTTACTCTACTCCTTTTTTCTTATCATCACTCGAAGATTTCCCTTTAGTGTGGAATGTAGGTATGTATGTAAGACTCATCCATGTAGACGATATTTTTTCCTGATTCGCGAAATTTGCGTATTTTATCGAGGTATTCCATTCGTTTGAGACTTACATCGTGCTTTTCCATTAGAACTTTTCAATTATCTTCCATTTTAGTGAACCGAAATCCCATCTCGTGAAGTATTTTTCTCAACGTCCTTTCAGACCCATTGTAATTAAAAGCTTCAGATAATTTAGCTTTTAATGATTTTATTTTTATTGGCAGTTCATTAAATCGTAAGTGAAAATCATACACCATTCTTCGAACAACATCATAATCAAAATCGTCCATATCCAAACGAAAATGCTTTTTTGGTCTCCCTTTTTTTGGAGTGCTGAACTTAATTTCAGTAGAATGTGTTTCAGTACTGACTTCGTTTAATATATTGTTCAAAGTTCTTCTTGAAATTCTAGTAGCATTTGCAACTCGTTCTTGAACCTTCTTAAAATAACAACTTACATTTTCATCTTCATTTTTTTAAATCTGTCAGCTTCAGTTACAAAATATTTATAAACATTGTAGATAATTTCGCGTGACTGACCTCGTAAAGGTTTCCCTCTTTTTCCTAAAGATGCCATAGTACAACATAAAATTATTTAAATTTGGGGGTGTTAACAACTCTAAATATATATTTTGAACTGGACGCGACCGCACTCTATCGCACTTGAACAACGACTGACAAAACGTCACATAGGTAGTGTGGGACAGAGATAACGCTCTACGAAGCCGAAATTAGCCGATTGTCTCTTTCCAAAGGTCGATGTGCAATGTTTCTCGCCGGGTTCTGTACGTACTATGTTTACTCAATATTGATTAAACTTATTTACAGTTCTTCAAAATGGCTGGAAGATGTTATTACGACTATGTACCTGCGTAGAACAGTACAGTTATTTGTACCAGTGCTAAAGAGCCCAGCGTAAGATGTGTAAGAATGTGAAAAATGTGTCGTGGGAAACAGAGACTCTAATGGGTGCGCCGCCAAAGTCCAGATGGGGCAGTTTCGAGCCGAGGGCGGCCTTATCTCACGTGGGACTGTTTGTGGCGTTGATGCTATACACGGCTGGAGGAGGATTGGTAAGTTTCTATCACTATTCTTAAGTATAATTTTTTATTCCCCGTAAATTCTATGCAACACAGATGCTAATTTCAAACCCTGTCGTAGGGCCATGACTAGCTCAGTTGGCAGAGCGACGACACGATTCATCAAGGTTACAGATTGAAGTCCTACTTCTTGGATTGTCTTTTTCTTCTGTTATCATTTACATTCTACCTTAGCTTGGGAAATGCTTATAAAATTAATCTTAATATACTATTTATTCCTCTTTTATGACGTAAACATTTAGCTTTTATTAAGTGCGCTCGTAATTGCATATGAATAAACATGTATTATTTGTGTTGTTAAATAAATACTCAATGTTAGCCCAATCTTTGCGCTCCTCCGGGGCGTCGGCGTCGTTTGTTACGCCGATGACACACTTGTCACGGCAAGGGGTAAGTCGCACCGGGCGGCGGCCATACTGGCGACCGCTGGGGTCGCACAAGTCGTTGGTCGTATCCGGCGGTTGGGCCTGGAAGTGGCCCTGTCTAAGTCCGAGGCCGTTTGCTTTCACGGTCCTCGGAACCGGCCACCTCCAGGGGCCCATATCATGGTAGGAGGGGTCTGCATCGGCGTCGAGTCAACCCTAAAGTATTTAGGTCTCTTGCTCGACAGCCGATGGGACTTTGCAGCTCACTTTCGTCGTTTGGCACCCCGTCTTCGGGGCGCTGCAGGTGCGCTCGCGCGCCTGCTGCCCAACCTTGGGGGGCCAAACACCTCCTGCCGGAGGCTCTACGAGGCGGTCGTGCGGTCCATGGCCCTTTACGGGGCCCCAGTTTGGGCGGACTACCTGACGGCCCGCAACATTTCGGCGCTTCGTGCGCCACAGCGCGCCATGGCCGTCAGGTTAATTAGAGGATACCGCACGATCTCGTTTGAGGCTGCGAGCCTCCTCGCCGGATCAATGCCATGGGACCTGGATGCAGCGCTTCTGGCGTCGCTCTACCGTTGGCGCCAGGAAGCGATAGCTCGGGGCGAAGGACCTCCTCTTCCCATTCTAGAGGTGGTACGGTCCGAGCTCCGCCAGGTGCTGGTAGACGAATGGAAGGAACGACTTGTGCACCCCAGTGCTGGGCACGCCACGATCGTGGCGATAAGTCCCGTTCTTGAAGAGTGGCTGGAGAGGCGGCATGGCGCCCTCACCTTCCGGCTGACACAGGTAATGACTGGCCATGGTTGTTTTGGCCAGTTCCTGTGTCGCATAGGCCGGCAGGAGACGCCCGGCTGTCATCACTGCGGCGACTGCCGCGATCTTGTTGTGGATACGGCGCTGCACACCTTGGCGGATTGCCCCGCTTGGGCATCGCAGCGCCGTGAGTTGATCGCGGCAGTCGGTATGGTTGCCCTCTCGTTCCAGGCCGTGGTTCAATCTATGATCCGGAGCGAGAGGTCGTGGAACGCCGTCGCCTCCTTCTGTGAGGAAGTCATGTCCATCAAGGAGGCGGCGGAGCGGGAGAGGGAGCGCTTAAATCCTCTCCCCAATCGCAGAACCGGGCGCCGGAGGGCGCGAGATGACCTCCAGCCACCCTGAGATTTGACCTGGGGGTGGTGGGCTGCGTGGGCCTGCCTGCCACCCGATCAGCACCAGGTCCGAGAGGCGGCGTGCGTGTTCCCACGCGCGCCTCTGAGTCGTGTTTTTGTCCCCCTACAAGGGGACAGTAGAGGGTCTTTTAAGTAGTGGCCTGCCGTTTCACACGGCGGGCCGAAACCTCGGCGGGGTCGCGATTGCATGTGAAAGCGATTCGCGCGACCCCGCCGTCTATGGTTATGTCGAGGAACACCGTGGTAGGTTTAGTCGGTATTATCGGGGTATCTCTCCCCAGTGAGCCCGACATAACCTCTCCGTCGCCCCGCGGAGAGGTATGCGTCAAAGCATTCCCCCATGTAAAAAAAAAAAAAAAAAAAAAATCTTGTCTAAATACATCACATGCAACCAAAACTTTATCAAGATTGGTTTAGTTATTGTGGCAATTAGCGTGCACAAAGGCACAGACAGCTGTTTATGGTTTTGTTACACTATCATTAGTGTACTAGCTTTTGCCCGCGACGACATTTATGCAGCATATGAGTGACTGTACGATGTATAATTAGTTGAAACGAGATTTCATGTTATATTTTGAGCTACGAAACTGTAAAATCCAAGTCAAAATGCTAATGTGATTTTAATAAATAAATAGCACAAATTTATACATTAATTTTCAATATTTCTTCGTATTATAAATTGTGATTGTATGAACTACTCTTTTACTAATACTACGGTAAAAATATAAAAAGATTATTAATTGAATTGTTAGAACGATTGTAAAATTTTGGAAAAGGATGGAAAGGATAAGCGGGTCGGAAACAAATAGAAACGAAGTAGTGTTACGTATGGTTCATGAGAAACGATAGGTGTTCAGAACAATTTAACCACTAATAGGTGAGTTAATGGGCACTTGATACGACACTTTTTAAAACCATATTTGAAAGAAAAATTAAGCCCAAGACGTACCAACAAGTGAAGAAAAGTGGGAGTTGAGTCGTATCGAGTGGGTAAAAAGATTCAGAAGACATGCACATAATTATGGCGTTTACTCCACCGACAAGAGCTACGCTCTTCAATCAATGGGGAAGAACATAAGTCCTCCGGTAAAAGATTATTATTAAAACTATTATAATAAAAGCCCCATTCGTTTTTCTTAAGACTAAAGTATGGGGGTGTTATAAAATTATGTTTTAATGACAAATAGGAGCTTAAAAAGGAGGATCTTTAAAACAATAATATATATATTTCTTTATAATAATATAGGTTTTTAATTATCCACAGATTCCGCCACCGAAACAACAGTAACAACGAAAAAATAAACATACGTTCCTTTATAAACAAACATAAATAAAACAATCGTTCTTCATGTACTTAAACTAAATTATATCCTTAGTGCTTTATATTGCTTTGCAGTTCAATAAATGTACTGATAGTGTTCAAAGTTCTGTTCTGTTCAGTTCTGTTACAAAGTTCTCATAAAACACCATTAAAAATCAGCAAATTCTTCTTCAAATAAACAATTAGGACTATCTCTGATTTTTTCTTCGTCAAACACATCGAAATTCGTCGTATCTCCAGGTGACTTTACCAATGGAATGAAAGGTGGTTGGACGCGACTATTTAACAGATTATCCCAATCAATTTCATTAAACCATTTATGATTTTTGAAATCTAAAATGCCGTCTCTAAGTACACCGTATCGTCTCGTTGTATCAACCTGCAAGACATGGCTGACTAAATCTTTTAATTCATTCGAGAAGTGACCTGGGCATCTGTACCTTCCAGCGACGATTTTTTCATATATTCTCATTGGATCTGACGCAAAAAATGGTGGGTGACCTGCGCTCATTTCGAAGATTAAAACACCGAACGACCACCAGTCTACAGACATTCCGTACCCCTTACTTAGAATAATTTCTGGAGCTAAATACTCTGGGGTACCACAAAGTGTCCATGTTCTACCTCGTATCAACTTACAAAATCCAAAATCTGTGATTTTTATGTAGCCGGTTCTGTCAATTAAAATGTTTTCTGGTTTAAGATCACGGTACACCAACTCACATGCATGTAAGTATTCTAAAGCGAGAACCACTTGACCAGCGTAAAATTTTGCAGCTGTTTCTTCAAATTTGCCCAGCTTGCGTAAATGAGTAAACATTTCGCCGCCATTTATAAACGGCAATACAAAATAAATGTAGACATTATCTTTAAAGAAATATTTCATATAAACTACAAACGGGAAGTTAATACCGCATAATATCTTTTTTTCGTAATAACTATGCTCGACTTGTTTCAGCTTAACAATTCTTTCTTTTTCTAACGCTTTCATGGCATAATATTGTCCTGATGATATGTGTCTTACGAGATAGACGACTCCGAAAGCTCCCGTACCAAGCACTTTATATCTTTCAAAATCAGGCACTCCAGCATTACTCTCTGATTTCTCATCCCAGGAATCTAAAAAATCTTGATGTAACTTACGTAAATATAATGAATATTGTTCCTGCTTGGCGCGAGAATAGCCGGTGGTCGAAGCATCTTCGCCCATACCAATATCTTCAGTCCCAAACAGTTTGATGAATTTTCTTTTTTACCTTTATTAAAACGAAATTGAACAGTTACGTCAATTTACGTTTACAAATATATTAAAAAATACAGAGGGGTAAATCCGAGATCGTGAATAATCCAGAATATTTTAAATTAACTGACAAATGAAGAAGACTTGTTTGTTTCTTTATTACTAAATAAATATTAAGTTCGATATAAGAAGTCTATGAATGTGGAAAAAGTCCAGTTAGCTTAGATCACATCACGTATTGGTAATTATAATAAAAAAGTTTGTTTTAAGTTCCACTTATCTATTAGGCTAAGGGTTGTCAAAACGTTACGTAAATCAATCAAAGTGATAATAATGTCACGGCAAGATAAAGCATGGTGCCAAATGTTTTTTATAAATCAATTAATATTTTTGAGGTATTTGTATGTGCATTTTGTGGTTGAATTATACTTTTAGATGGGATATTTAGCTGAACGTGACTGGTTATGGCCAAATCGTCATATACTACTCACGCTCATCAAGATCATATACGATACATGGAAATGTTGAAAGAAGAATTCCTTAAGAGATATAAAGAACCCGTAGTTGCTGACAAAACTCTCGATCAATACGATGTAATTAATGCGATCAGTAGTGGAGCATACGGCGAAGTATTTTTGGTGAGAGATAAATCTACATTCACATACCACGCGATGAAAGTTGTGTCCAAGCAAATCGTTGTTGAAAGAAAGAACGTAAATAACCTAGTACGGGAAAAGAAAATACATGCGTGCTTACAATTTCCGTTTACGTTAGCGCTAGATTTTGCTTTTAAAGACAATGTGTATTTATATTTCGTGCTACCATTTATTGCTGGTGGAGAGATGTTTAACCATATTCAGAAATATGGTAAATTTTCAGACGATTTATCGAAATTTTATACGTCTCAAATAATTTTAGCTCTAGAATACTTACATTTTTGTGACATAATTCACAGGGACATAAAACCAGAAAATATATTAATTGACTTAAATGGATACATTAAACTATGTGATTTTGGGTTTTCTAAGAGAATAAAGAAAAAGACTTGGTCTCTCTGTGGAACACCAGAGTATTTAGCCCCTGAGATTATATTGTCGAAAGGTTATAATTTCGCGGTTGACTGGTGGGCGCTAGGCGTGTTAACGTTTGAAATGCAAGCTGGAAATCCACCATTCTATGCATCGGATCCTAGTAGATTGTACGAAAGGATACTGGATTGCCAATACAAATGTCCCGACACTATACATCCCGATAGTAGAAATTTGATCAAGTCATTACTTCAGATCGATACAACTAAGCGTTTGGGCTCTATGAAAGGTGGTGTTTATGATATTAAAAGTCATGCTTGGTTCAATAGCATAGACTGGCAAGCCGTACTTAATCAAAGAATGGAGCCACCGTTTATTCCGGTATGCTCCACTCCTGGCGACACGAGTAACTTCCCAGACAAACCTCATCTAAAGCTTGTTAAATCGTCTAAGTGTCTATATGAGTCGGAGTTTGAGGATTTTTAAACGCATATTCGCATTTGGATATTATATTATTATTAAAGTTTTAAGACGAATTTTAAGTCTATATAAAACATCGTAACATCAGTAAGTGAACTATTTTATTAAATGTAGATTATTCGGTAAAATAAATGGATTGCGTAATAATGTACGTGTTATTCATTAAGCTAAATAAGTGTATCCATATTCACAACTAGTATTGTGCAGATCGATGGTTCTACGACATTAAGTAACGTTATTCCTATGAAAAAAGGCTAATAAAAAGCTGCATTTCTCATTTAATTTGATAGTATATAAAATTGCCTACTGTCAATTTTATACTTATATGATTTCCTATTGGCAATTATATAATAAGACCTCGATTTCTGACCCTTTTTTTTTTTTTTTTTTTTTTATTGTGGGGGAATGCTTTGACGCATACCTCTCCGCTGAAAAGGGGAGCGGAGAGGTTATGTCGGGCTCACCCGGGAAAAGATGGAACATCCCGGGTACTACCGACTAAACCTACCACGGTGTGCCAACTCGCTGCCTTGAATGGTGAGTGAGTCGCTGGAACTGAAACTACATCAGCGACCCACTCAGCAGTGTCCAACACAACACGGACGACGACACCTGGGTGACACCCCGGCACGACAAAGGGGGTCACTCCGACTCAATGGCTGGCGGACGGGAGATCCCCTATCTCCCGCCCGCGGCCCTCGCTATGGCGGCATCAGGCGCGCATAGGCGCGCCTGCGCCGCCCGGTCCGCCGGCGGCGGCTCGGATCCGCAAGGATACTCTCCTCACGGATCCGCTCCGCCGCCTCCTTCCGCGAGATAACGTCCTCGCAGAAGGATGCGACCGCTATCCAGTTCCTCTCGCTGTCGACCATGGTTTTGATCACGGCCGGCAGCGAGAGGTCGACTCCCACAACGCCTACAAGTTCACGGCGCTGCACCGCCCAGGCAGGACATGCCTCAAGCGTGTGCTGCGCCGTGTCCTCTACACACCCGCAGTGGTGGCAGATGGGACTCGGTTCCCTCCTAGCAACCGTGTGCAGGTACTTGCCAAAGCAACCGTGCCCTGACAACACCCGCACCAGTCGGAAGGAAAGAGTCCCATGCTGCCGCTCTGCCCACCGCTTCAAAACCGGCTGGAGGGCCTCAACGGTTCTGAATCCTGCTAAAGGCACCTCCAGCCGCGCCTTCCACTTTCGGAATACGCCCTGGTGGGCTCGGTTCCTTGTACCAGTTAAAACCTCTGGGAGAGGACGAACACCTATCTCCTCCCATACCGACGATATCACTTTAAAGGTTTCGGCGAGCACCTCCGCTTCCAAGTCCCACGGAGGAGTTCCGGCCAAAGCGCAGGCTGCGTCGGCCGATACCGTGCGGTATCCGCGTATGACCCTGACCGCCATGACTCTCTGCGGTCTCCGCAAGAGAGCCCTACATTGGGCGGTCAGGGAGTCCACCCACACCGGTGCGCCGTAAAGCGCCATCGACCGAACAACCCCCGTGTAGAGCCGACGACAACCGACGCTGGGCCCGCCCAAGTTTGGCAAGAGCCGCCCAAGAGCGGAAGCAGCGCCTAGGAGCCTCGGAGCGAGACGGCTGAAGTGCTCGTCGAAACGCCATCGCCCTTCTAGTACCAGGCCCAAGTACCTCATATGGGCCTGGAGTGGTACACGAACCGAGCCCACCACTATCGAGGCGCCGCTGGGTGGCTTGCGACGGGGCCCATGAAAAAGTAGGGCCTCCGTTTTTGACAGAGCCACCCTCAAACCTTGCGCCTCGATACGCCCGACCACCTGAGAGACCCCCACGGTGGCCAGGCGGGCTGCCTCCTCGAAGTTACCCCCTCGGGCTGTGACGAGAGTGTCATCAGCATAGCTGATGACATTCAGCCCGGGGGGTAGGACACCACGTAGGGCCCAGTCAAACCCGATGTCCCACAGGAGCGGACCAAGAACAGAGCCCTGCGGGACACCGCACGACATGGGCCGCCGCCAAACTTCGCCACCAACTTCGAGGAGGACACTTCTTCCTCTTAGGTAGTCTGCCACCAGCTGCTCCAGGTACAAGGGCACTCCGTGATATCGGAGCGCCTCCCGGATACAGCTGAATGGCAGACTGTTAAAAGCGTTGGCGATGTCCAAAGACACCGCCAACAGCACGCCGCTACCAGCGACCGCCTCCTCGGCCACGGCCTTCAGGCACATAACAGCCGCGACCGTCGAACGCCCCGGACGAAATCCAAACTGGGCGTCCGACAAGTCGGGTCCTATCGTACTCAAATGCTGGACGATGCGGGTAGCTAGGATCTTTTCTAGCATCTTTCCCGCCTCGTCCAGCAGCACAATAGGCCTGTAAGCCGCGACCGATTCCGGAGGCCGCCCCGGTTTGGCCAGCAGCACCAACTTTCCCTCCTTCCAGCATTCAGGGAACCGTCCCGACACCAGGCTCGCGTTGAAAAGGTCCCTGAGGTGGACATCTAGATGGTCGAGGGCCAGCGCGAGGGCTTGCGCTGGTACACCATCGGGTCCGGGGGCAGTCCTCTTGGAGCGGATCCGCAAGAGAACCACCCCCATCTCTGCATCTGTAACCGGGGGCACAATGGAATCTGCCTCCCGATATCGGCCTCCCACTGTGGCCATCACCGGGGCCACGTGCTCTTCCCGGCCAGGAAAGAGTGCCTCGACTCGATTTCTGACCCTGAACCAACTTATAACTTCTAGCCTATGTTACACAACCCAAAGCCTTTAATATTCTGGCTACTGGTCTATTCTTATACGATCGTTAGGCCTATATGTTACACAATAAACTTTACGACTTTACTAACTTTAAGTCAAGACATAGTCGTTTCTTGAGAACTTATGTATAATATAGATTTACTCATAGGTAGCATGTTAGATTAAAAACTGACTTTTATAATTGATATTCTTTAAAGCACTTAGTATTCATATCTTAAGTTTGGAAGCGTATCTTCGTACCTTCGAACGTGTATTTGTTTTCCACAAGAGTTAGCGTTAGTTAGTTAGAGAGCAATATTTACTCAAAATATTCTTCATGGAGTACTCGTAGATTTTGAATCTTGTTAAGCCTGACCTGACACGGCCAGTTAGTATATTTATACATATTTTAGTTACATGGGCGTGTAAACTAGTCCAGTCATATTAGGAATTTCATATCGGAAGGAGATATAATAAGCTGTAAACTCGTATACATCTTCATTTTGGTGTTTTAAAAGTTGTCTTAAAATTCTCATAAAATCTCGTGTCTGCACCGCACTGTTGCAATGCACTTTAGCTTGTGGCCAGTGTAATGGCTAAGCTTGCGTCAATGCTGTTTCATCACAAAGCGACTCTGAGCAAAAGAGTGCTTTTGACTCGGAAATTCTGGAAGGCCTAGAAATAACGATTCTGGGCAACGAAGATGATGACAATGAAACAGACATTTTCACATGCCCGGAAGATGACGACGATAAAGAAGAAGAAAAAGAAAATTGATACTTTTGTTCTTTAAATAATTAGAGATTTATATATTTTCACTTCATTTCAATTCAAATTGTAAGAAATATATAGCTACTGAATAAAGTTAAAATAACAACACATTTACTCGTTTTATTTCTACTTAAAATCTACTTTAAATAAATTAACATAGATGTAAGATATACAGTAAGTATTTCATCTAATGTGTATTTAATTACACGAAGTGGGTATTATTAAATAAAATATAAGATATATGCAAAATGATATTATATATAAACAATACAAGTTATTAATTGTTAATGATATTTCAATAATTTAATAACTTTATACTAGGTATTATTTACTGAGATTCACGGTTGACCTTGCATTACAGTGAGTATGGCCGAGAGATGCGGACTCTCCGCCCTCAATCTTAGAAACGGCTGGACCTACGAACAATTTTTTAAACAATATTTGTTGCATATTGTATGCTCTACAATTTCATAATAAATGTTAACATCATTGGAGCTAAAGAAACCGAGATAATCGCGAAAAACTGATTTTTGTGATTTTATAGGACTTGAGACAACTTTTAAAACACCAAAATGAATGTGTATACGAGTTTACAGCTTATTATCTTTCGTTCCAAGGTTGACTCCTTTTTTCTGCTAAAGTGACTGGACTAAACGTCGTTGGTGCGATACGCATTAGTACAATTCGTATAAAGTAATACATAAATAAGTGAAACGCTATGTCTTATTGCTAGCTTTTTTATTGTTACTGGTGGACGAGCCAATGGCTTACTGAATGATAAACGGTACCTGCCGCTCATGCAAATGGCTATGATTTCTTAGCATCACAGATGCGAAGTTAATACCTGTAAGCCGTTGCCTCCTATAAATCACATAGATGCGAACAAGCTTATGTTTTGCTGTTTGATAGAAAGCAGCTTGTGTAGTCTATGTGAAAAGCCTCTGATACTCCTACTTAATAAACAAAATGCAACAGCTTGAAAGGATCTTATTGCTGGAACGACCCGTAGACGACCCGACGACATGTTATATTTATACAGAAATCAGGTTCTCCTCTACTCAAAAACTGAGCAGCTTAACGCTCTCTCAGACGTTGTTATTTTTGCGTATGAATGAAAGGTATTATTATTAAAATGTAGCGAATACAGAGTTCAAGCATTCTCCTCACAATACCTCATATTTTGAGGAGAATGCGTGAATGCTATATTTTAAATGTAAACTATATTATTGTGATTAAAAAGAATGAAAAATAAATAATTATCTATTTCTCTTTTTTTGGTTATGTACATGTGGAAAACGCCACATAAACCACCCTTCATACCTGGGTCATCCACCTTGTTCCTGACGAGCTACTGTAGTTTTGTAAATAGCAGTGAAGGATGTAGCTGATGCAATAATGTGGAACTGTATTTTTGACGATACAATATTTCATTTTCAAGCTGGTAAATCGATTTAAAAGGCTTACAGGCGCCAAACCCTACTTTCAAATTAGCGGGTATGCATTCGTTGCAAACGTACGTTTGACACACCTACAGTAAAAATGACCCAGGGCTGGCTGCTCTATGATCTTGTACTATTATATCGGTGAGTTAGCAACAGGTTAGCAACATACAACTATGCATAGGTACTAAACACAAAAAAAACAGTGTCTGAACTTAGCTATACTTTCAATAGACTTCTCGGATGGTTTAAATGGTCGCCTCGCTGCTACCATTGCGTCGAGTGTTGTGGGTTCGAATCCCACACGGAATAAAAATTTGTGTGATCCACAACATTATTTATGATAAATATAAAACCATGTGATATTCGTCTATGTTTTATTTACTTCATATACATTTCTAAACGCGGTAATTTTTTTATATTTAGATTAGTGAACTTGTTTTGTGTAAACAGTTAGATTAGTTAACTTGTTTTCTGTTACAGCAGTGGCATGTTCTGTCTTGGAATTAATACATATTTATGTACATTTAAGAACTTAATTTCATGTCTACAAATTAAATAGGGAAGGCCTATCAATGTTAATTATTGAAGGCGTAATGATAGCTCAGTCCCAATACCGAATTTGACACTTTGTGTTCGATCACGAGATTAGGTTTATTTCACTATTTCTTTATTGTTAATGATTTCAATAATTAAATCAGTATGTATTTGACATGGTAAACGGAATTAAAGAAATGTCTGTTTCTTTACTAGTTGAAAAGGCTAATTTATAAGGGTTATTATTGCATGATAAAGGAATTACCATTAACAGCACACCACTCCTTTTGATGTTTAAGATTAAATCTTATTTATCTTTTTTATTGAATGTTTGCTCACGTTTATGTAGCCACGTGATGGGTCGTCGCCCATACGATCTGCAGACGTATGGGCCTGCATGGGACACAGCTGGGTGAGTCACTGAAGTAGTGTCAGCCCAGCGACTCACCCACCATTCAAGGCAGGAGTAGGCATGCCATGGTACATTTAGTTGGTAGGATCCAGGACTTTTCTTCTTTCCCCGGGAGAGTCCGACATACCCTATCCGCTTCCCTTTGCCGCAAAGGGGGATGCGTAAATGAATTCCCTCACGTAAAATATTGTACATACTAACTTAGACAGAGCCATATTGACATTAGCCTTGCCCATTGCAGAACCAAAGTAGAAGATCTATATCATCTATGAAATTTAAATAACATGCATATTATAAAAGCACGTCAAAATTTTACACACAGAATCAATATCATAAATATTCTGAACGTATTTTTTTGGTTTATGCCACAAGTAGTTTTTTTTTAATATACAGTCTGGCTTTCATCGTGACATTTTACAAGTAATGTCTAGTAGTCATTTCATACACAGTAGGTACGTTATATTTACATCTACTTGCACAGTACTTTAATAGCATCACATGATTTGCTATTTGGTTAAGTATCAGTGCTCATATGGACCATATAATGGGCACTATGCCTGATGTCCAAAACGACAATCGATAACAAAGCGGACTCACAAAGTGCAGCGTACTGTCACACATCACAAGCGTGCCATAATCGCTATCTAGATTTGCTGAAACAAGACTTCCTAGCAAAATTTGATAATCCTATAACATATGAAAGATCACCGGAAGATTTTGATATTATACAAACTCTTGGAGCAGGTGCATTTGGAACAGTGTTTTTAGCTCGAGACAGAATAAATTTTACATATCATGCTGTAAAATCTATAGACAAAGAGTTTGTTATGCAGAAGAAAACTATAAAAAATTTATTTATTGAAAAGAAAATTCTGCAAAGTATTGAATTTCCCTTTCTAATCAGTATGGATTATATGTGTAAAGATAATTGTTATGTTTATTTTCTGTTGCCGTTTGAAGTTGGTGGTGAATTGTTTCATTGGCTAAAAGTTAAGACTACTTTCCCAGAAAAATTGGTACTATTTTATGCAGCTCAAATGGTACTGGCCTTAGAATATCTCCATCATTGTAATATTGTTCACAGAGATGTAAAGCCTGAAAATATATTGATTAATGAAAGTGGCTACATAAAGTTAAGTGATTTCGGCTTTAGCAAGCTTCTAAAACATCGAGCTTGGACACTTTGTGGCACACCAGAGTACATAGCTCCAGAAATAATATTATCAAGGGGCTATTCATATTCTGTAGATTGGTGGGCGCTTGGTATTTTAATATATGAAATGAGTACCGGTTACCCTCCGTTTTATAGCACAGAGCCTATACAATTGTATGAGAAAATTCTTTCAGGCCAATACAAAACTCCAACGTCAATATCTAGAAATTGTAAGTCCATTGTAAAGCGTCTTCTAGAAGTGGATCCTACGAAGCGCTTTGGATCACTAAAATCGGGCGTCTTTGATATTAAGAATCATAAATGGTTTGATGAAATTGATTGGAATGACATATTACAACAACAAATGGAACCGCCTTTTATTCCAGAATGTAAAGATAAAGGGGATACAGCAAATTTTCGAGAAAGAGACGATGTTAAACTTAAGCGGTCACCTGTATGTCTTTATGAAGAAGAATTTAAAATGTTTTAAATATAAATTTATTTTGATTTACTTATTATAAGCAAATGTCAAAATAATAAATATTTTTTATAACTTGTCCACCAAGAAATTTTATATTTAATAAATAATAATAAGTGATAAAGGTATAAATCCTTGTTTTTATACACATTATTGATCTTAATTTATAGTTTGTTAAATTATTTTTGTATACAGGTCTTTCGAGCCCTGGAGTACCCAGCAGAAATGGCAAAACAAGAATTTCATAGAGAGCGACTTTTGACAGAGAGATGGAACCTGATACGATTTGTATCTGAACGGAGCAGTAATGGAACGGATAGTGACGGCGTCGAAAAATTACTGAGTGATCATTTAGCTGTCTACGAGAGAGTAAGTTCATTATCGTAGTAATTGAACTTGTTTTACGAGTAGGTAACCTGTAGATATTAGTAACATTGAATTCTTAGTGATGAACTAAGACATTTGTACTATAGTGATAGAATTTAAACAAGTTAGCACTGGTAGAGCACAACTGGTTTTTGACTCTTCGCAAACTTGAAAACAGTCCGATTGAACAAAAACCTACCCAAATATAAGTTTGCAGCCAAATGCTGTATATACAGTCTTCGTCACAGGTATAGAAGATCGTAGCCATGTGTTTTGGTCCTGCTGTCAGTATGGTTTCCAGGCTGTAATCAATGTAATCTTAATCCCTTGTGTTGGTAGCAAAGCAACGCCTTCTAGCATAAGTTGACAATTATAGGGAATTATAACCTTGGGGTAACAAGGATCCTTCCTCTATAGGGTACGATAACCGCTTAACACCGGGACATATGCATGTGTGCCACTTTGGTTGTATGAAAATATTAGCTATATTACTTTCATTAAGTTTGTTGATTGCGTCATTTTATTATAATAATGTTGCACGTTATATGTTGTACCGTACGGTTTATACAAATTGATATACATTTTATTTTACAAGGTGTTGGAAGAGGCGTCTTCAAGTGGTTTAGCTTTAGAAGTGGAGAACAATTTTCCGCCAACAGAAGAGAAATGGAGCATACTTCAGGCTGTATTCTTCTCTTCCACTGTGCTCACCACAATAGGTGTGTAGGACCATGTAAGCATATTATCTACTTGCCAATACATGCGGTATTATTGTGTTGCTATGCTTTAGGAATTGTCTAAAAATACTTGATTTCTTATTTTAGAACATGATAAGGCAATTATGTACTAAAATAAGGAATTGAGTATTTTAATGATATCATTAAGATCATTATATAGTATTGCTAATCAAAAAAATTATTACTGAGGTCCTGATACGGTTTTCAATTGTGTTTTTAAAATCGTCATTGGCAGAACGGCGCAGTTTAGACTCCGAAGTAAATTAAACTCTGTTTAAGTAACTAAGTCTAAAATCTTCTGCCTACTCCTTCGGAGACATACGCGTATAAATATATACATAGTGTATGTAGCTATAAACATTTAAATATTAACAACGGCAACACTAATCGATAAGTAGAAAGTTTATAATTTATCTACCGATGGGGCCCTTATATTCGTAAGTATAGAACACTGTACTGATTGGAGGGAGACTTAGAGAGAATTAGTTTATATTATAACGGCTGGAGATTGTAGGATTATATCTTAACGAAAATGAATGCGTTGTATTACAAACTAGTTGTTCTTATGATATTGTTTTGTAATAATACACATTATATATTGTAAATTTAATTTGTAATATGGATTCTTCTTTCGATACTAATTGTATTACTTACTATTTTAGAAAGTAATATGAGAAAATATATTATATGAATGTATAAAGTTTATATTGCTAATGCAGATGTTGTTACAGGTTACGGTAACATAGTACCGGAGACATTCTGGGGCAGAGTATTTTGTATCGCGTACGCGCTTATTGGAATACCTTTAACTCTAACGGTCATTGCTGACTTGGGCCGTGTGTTTGCAACTGTTGTCTCAATTATTGGTAAACAAATGCCAGCGTTACCCAGTAAGTATATAAAATACTTTAAAAAAATAACTAGACTTCCTTCGTCATTATATTTGTGTTGAATTTCGCGTACCTGTTATTGTCTTAATGTTTAATATCTTTTAGTTTAATAAAACATAATTAGATTTATAGATATAACATCTCATCTAATTAAAACAACCTGCAATATTACACATTTAGTAGTTAAATCTTATAGTTTTACTGTGTGTTTGTTCGCTCTAGATATTTTAACCACACATTGTTCTTAATTGTTCTCATTATATTAATTTTTATACTCAGCTATAGCCAGATGATTCTGGACACCCTTTAGAGTCGTTACATTCAGTTTATTAAATTGCCTCGTTATAGCGATGAAAAATTCATATAACATTATTTAAGTTCGTATCCCTATGTTCAAAATATTATTTTGTATTTGAATTATGGTTTTGTGAAATTTAGGAGAGTTAATCACATGATTTAGTATATGCTATATATCATATATATATTCTACATATGATTACAAGTAATCAAATATTATAGAAAATCTATAATGAAATGCTATTTTTCGCAAACATTTAGGCAGTTTTGTATTTATTTTTTGGATTATTAATGTAATTTGGTCATGAAATGTCTATTTAATTTTGTTTACAAAAGAAACTACAGAATTTCACTTGACGACGACGCGACGCTTGTATTGAATTCTTTGGCATAAAACTAGAAGAGTCGTGTTTAATCAAAGTAAGGCCAACAAGGCAAACATCAAGGACACGATTTTGGCTAGTTCTAGATAGCGTGCACTACTACCTGTAGTTAGCCAAAATCATGCGACCATCTAAAGCCAAAAATGAAAAGATTAGCGTGAAAGTAGTTGTCAGTAATCGTAGCTCTATGACGTGCGATTATACGTTTCTACAACACCCATAATAGAAACCAAATTACTCGAACTATTATAATTATTGATTTGAAATAAGTTAATTGCAAACAATAAGTAACCCTATCGTTTAATGGACACCTCTAAATTGTTTGTGATTATTAATTTAATAAGAAAAAGTATTAGAGTGTAGATACTGCATTTACATTCAACATCATGATTTGTTCCAGAGTGCTGCAGCCGAGGTTTAGAAGCAAATCCGGCGGGACAAAGATCCTTATATGCTTTAGGAGCTGTAGGATTCCTGTTTGTATACCTGGCAGCCGGTGCAGGATTATTTAAAATGTGGGAGGACGACTGGACGTTTTACGACGGATTTTATTTTTGCTTCATAACGATGACTACTATCGGATTCGGTGATTTAGTTCCTAGTGAGTGAATCAGTTTGTTTTTTAGAATATATTGAGACATTTGACAACCCTTTGGCACCCAAAGATTTCTCCCATCGTCGTCTATCGGCTGCGTGATATTTCGTGAAACACTATTAAGAGCACTCAGTACTATTCCAAAGGTTAACCTGTAAAGATAAACGAACATTTAAAAACTGTTTTTTGTTTTTTATATATAATTATTCGTTTTGGAGCTTACATTAATTTTATCTATACATATAAGAAAATAGGTTACCAAACTCCATTTTATCGTTTTCAGAAAGACCGAAATACATGTTATTATGTACGTTGTATATTTTAATCGGGTTGGCACTAACGTCGACTATTATCGAGCTGGTAAGGCGGCAGTATGCCAGGTCTTGGCAACAGTTACGGGCGCTTTCCGGCCCATTGGCAGACACACTGAGAAGACTGGGCGACGCTGGCAGGGGAGTCGATGTGTCCTCACTACACACAGATTTAAGAAAAGTGCTTACAGTGGTAAGTAATTTTATTTCAATATATGTTCTTTAATTTTCCGGAAAGTGTATGTAAAGTAAATGCCGGAAGCTCTAGTACTTGGTGCGCACATTGGTAGAGATAGAGATCTCTTCAATAGAGATCTCTCCAATAAACTACAACTGCAGAATTTACGATTTATGAGCCTTATGAACGCATTAACTAATACTGATTTAAGACAGTTTGAATCAACAAATTAATTGCATTTAAGTGCATCCAAAATATGCGTGTTGAGATCAGAGACTTGTGTTGACAGATGTTCGTCGTTACCATAAACATTCGCTTCTTGCACAACGACGCGGCGACGGCGTGATTGATTGACGCGTTGTTTGAAGCTACCAAAAAGTGCTCTAGTGTGTATTGTGTAAACAAAAAGAATCAAACACTTTTTAGTAAAGATATTACTCAAGTCTAGTTATTCAGAGAATTGTTTATGTAACCCTTTACATTTATTTTGTAACGGGAAATCTACTATGATACTATATTAGATATCAAGTATCAATTTTAATTGATACATTTAACTTCTTTTACAATATTCATCAAGATCTAAATTTAAAAATATCTATTAGAAGGTACAGAAAATATTATATATATTTACTATATTATACATATTCCACTAATAGTTCTTCCTGTATGTACATAAATAATTAATTAATTAATTATTTGACCCGATTTCTATAGCATTGGTAATGCCATTAATTATTTCACAGAAAAGCTATACCGGCTCGGACTCTATGGTAAAACCTAAGACTACCATTGAACCTCCTAAGGTATTTTGCCAGATCTCGACAAAATAATTACTTATATTTCTGGCTTCTTGGGATCATTCACAATAAATGGTAGCGTTTCTTTGCAGCTTGCATAAGTTATGCTATTTATCTTACTCGTTTGTACTACCGCAACATGATGCGGAATGATTTTCACGAATAAGTGACACTTATATCAATCATATGCCTACAACTAAATCGGCTATAATTATTCGAATCCATTATTCATTCAACACATGCATATCAGGTTGGACAAAGATGATTAGTGCTAATAAGAGATTCTAAAATAGGTCGCTGGTAACTGCTTATATAGAGCTTTCATAAAACCACATCGAGACCGCTTTAATATATGTACATATGTATACACAATATTACACAGTATTTATTTTAGTGCCCAATGACAGTTATCCTGCGTTTTATAATGCTTACCTTTTTTCTAATGCTTTTATTTAACAGGGAAAGCGTGGTTGCATTTTGTTTATTAAATATCTCGGTATAATATAATAATTGTGGCCGAATACAAAGACAAGATGAACATAAGTGACGGTTGTTTAAATTTGTAATAGGACTGGTATTTGCAATGGTTTGATATTGGTTTGCTCGGCAATGTATGTGCCATTGGCAAAAATATCGGTATCAAAGTTTACTGTTCGTAAGATGAATATCTTGGTGTATTTTTATAGTTTCCGATCTAGTGGTCATAAAAACCCAAACTATTATATCGTTGCGTCATTGGCTTCATTCTGAAGTTTCGAGAGTTAGTTGCGATGTTGGCCTGATATAGTTTTCCAAGTTGTAAGGATTTTGTCGTGTTATGATAATTGTAAATGATTGGTATTTTAACGTATAATTATATTAACGTCTGAGCTGCAAAATATAAGCTTATATCAAATTTAGGATGGCTCATACAACTTTACTATGATAAAAGGTATCAGCTTTCATGTTATGGAAATAATATCATAATCTAATATTATTTACATTTTAGATTATGTTATGTGTAGCATAAAGGTGTTCTTTCGGTTTTGTAGTGGATCCCACAAATAATGTAAATCTTAAAATTGCGACATCATCCAGCGATTTCACTTCAGGGTTTTAAATTTTCTTTGATAGCATGCAAGCCATTGTCTCGCCTTGTAGTAAGTGGTAATTACTCTCTTTGTTATGACTCTTTACATTACTGAAGCAATACCAAGAAAATAGCCAATCGGTTGCCTTATAATACCGTGCATATTATAACGCAACGGCTAACATGCATAATAAAAACGTTCTAACACGTGTGATGATTTACTTATAAAACTGTTTCTACATAGTTTTGACTTAATTAGAGCCTCCTATATTAATTCTTAATAAAAATGTTCACTCCCTTAGTTCTGAATTTAGAAATTTTCTTTTAGTAGATGTATATGTATGTATACATATACAGGTATAAGGATCCGTGAAATCCATCGCTTTCAAAACTCTACTCTCTTAAACTGTATTGTATAATGCAAAAAATTCCCCGATATTTCTCTTTGTACACTTGAACAAGCTCATTGGAAAATTACCAGTTTCTGTTACGCGTTGTATTAATCCAATCGTTTGTTGGTTGAATGTGGCATATAAAACACATAGAACTTTAATGCTTCACATGCAGATACATATATTATGTCGTCATATGAGTCAAAAACATCGAAGTTACCTATTTCTGCTTTTAATCCATATAGATTAAATGTAATCTTATTTCTAAAACACCCCAAATAAAGAGAATAAAAAGCTTCCGTTAAAATCTTTGAGATAAAATACTTTAGTTTGAAAATTCTAGAAGCTACTGTAAACGTTGTTATAAGGCGAACAAAAAGTTGAAAGCAGAAAAGCATTTATTTCAAACGGTAATAAATGAGTTCTGCTGTCAGAACTTATTTTCTTTTAGTAGCAATTAAGCTTCCTCTCTTATTTTTGTACAGAAGGGTTTACAATCAAGATGTTTTATATTTATTTTTTGCTGTTACCGACTACGCAAATAAAAAAGAAGCAAGCGTTACTTTTTCGAGCTAATTTAAAAAACGGTCCTGGAAATAATTCATTTTAATTTTTCAGCTAATACAAATTATTTGTTATAGGTGACTATGCCACGTCTAAGCGGTGCTGGTGGAAATGCTTTAACAGATAAACGAAGGCTAGAGTGGGAGGCGGCGGTGGAAGCCGTCATCAGGGACATCACGGCACCAGTGCCTACTCAAAAACCTCCTATAGTTCAGATCGTAATATACGAGTCTTCTGTATAGATAGGCGACATATTTATAGTGGATTAGAATTTTTGTCTAAACAATGTGGACAACTTTAATATGGTGCACTAGCGCCGGTTCATCTATAATGAAATGCTTCCATTAATGCTGTTGCCGAATATTCCAATTATACGAGGCTGATCACGCCCGCCGCTCTTGTTCCGCGTGACATTTAGACATTTGCGTCAGAGTTCAAGGCTAGCTACCCTTGTTGGCTTGAATTGAAATACTCAATAATAAACCGCTAAAATATTGCCTCGTAAAGAATAGCCAGGGCAAGCGCTCGGGATCGAGGTTATGCATGCGACACTTATTGTAGCAATGTGTGGTTCTGTTCGCGTGCCAACATTGGAAAAAGAAGTGACTCGTTGTTTACATTTTGAACTTATTGTTGGACATTTTTGTTGAGAGCGAGACGTTATCACCGGCGCGGCGGCGAATTGTCTAGACAAGTGTGATGATTACATTTATTATTATAGTACCTATACTCAAGTTGATGAGTAGCATGTAATAAACCCTACTAATAGTAATTGTTCAACAGTAAGTTAACAATGTTTTGAATTCTTCTATTGATTTTGTAAAAACCCGACAAAAAGAGAAAAGCCGATAAAGTAAGATATACAAAACGAATGTTTTATTAGCAAGGGAGGCATTGTCACAAGATTGTGGGAATGTGACATTTTGATCTTACTCTTATCCTTAGTGCTATTTATAATGCATTTGCTACTTTATTTTAGTTAATATACATATGTACATACATAGTCGCCAATCACGCCAATTGTAAATGTTTTAGTTTGTACATAGTCATATTGCTTACATTTAGGTGCTTGACGTCATGGCCAGATTAGACTTGATCGGTTCGGCTAGATTATGCCGTGGTCACAAGCTGATTGGTTCGGCGATGTCATGATGCCGTTTGTGAGGTGGAAGTATTTGCATAAGAATTATTTAATATAGTAAAAGCTCCTAGATAGTATGTCGCTGTCAAAATTATGTTAATTATTCAGTGTCAAAAATAATATCATTATTACACATATATTGAGGTTTTCTAAACGTTTCAAACAACTAACATAATTATAATGATACTTTATTTTATTAAATTCACTGTAAATCAAGTAGGTACATTCTTTATCAAGAACCAAAAGCAAATAATAATAATAAAATATGCACTAACACGATGTGATACTCAAATTTGTTTAAGAACTTTCGAACCATGCCAGGATCCTTATCTATTCCTTCCTTCTTTAATACATCGTACCCTAGGCGGTATTTCAGCGCAGCGTTAGGACCCGAAAATGAGCCTCAGCCTTTTATTCTATTTTATTTGCAATATAAATTCATCACTAAATTTAAAATAATCAGTATATAAAACAATCTAGTCTTAATTATCACAAGTATTGTAAATATTCTGATTATTTTCCTTATAAAAATAGATTAATTCGGATATTGCCGCTACAACGAAGATATTTGAATATAATTTAATTTTAGTCATGTATATTCAAACAAATGTTTTAATATAACATAATGTTTATTTCATTGAATTTTTAATTCGTATCTTACTGCTCTATTAACTGAAAGTACATATCGCTCTCTTATACAAATAACTCGAAAATATTTTATTAATATTTTAATTTTCTTCTGTAGTAGTGAACTTTTATGTTGACCAGAATGCTATGGCCATTTTGCCAACAGTATGATAGTTCTAAATTTTGCATAAGATATTTTTTAAACTGCTGCACACTAAATATGTATATCTCGTCTGTCGCGGGGAACTTGCCAAACATTCAAACAACAGATACAAAAGACGCCTAGACTCGTAACAACTATTTTAACTGCCTGCTTTGAAGGTACACAGCGACGGGCGACGTCAATCCAAATAATTCTAATACGATTACTTGACAGGACATACGTTAATGTCGAACCTAAATCTAAATGGAATTGAATAACACGGCATAGAAGACGGTAAAAATGAAAGATTTATTATAATTGTATTATGTATAGATATTATTGAAAATCTTTTACTATTATATATTAGTAACATTTTGAGATATTTTATAATTTTATGTAGATGTGTCTAAATGTTGAGATCAACTTATTATACATATGTTATGATAAACCAAAAAGATTGCTTACTTTTGTCCTAAGTAAACGCCTGACAATATTCCGCATTCTATGAGGCAATGGTTTATGCTAAAATTGTTATTGTCAGCTGAAGCATTGAAATAATGGTTTTGCGTATGTATATTAGTGCTATGCGCAGATGGCTGCATGTTTTATACAACTCACGACCGTTTAAAAAGACATTAATTGTTTAAAATTGTACACAAGGCAACACGTCTAGCTAACTTGTATCACATCACATTTTGTAATAGCCTAAGCGTTTTGGCAGATGTTGTAATTTCACAGTACTGTTCTTGTCATCTATCTATTTTACTCGCCAGCAGAATAATGGTCGTTATTTTATACGTAATTTCTTACTGGTATACAGAATCCGAAAGGAAGCTTAAGATTTAATTATTTGTTCAATAAATCATTTGCATTTTTGAATAGCTTTTTATTTATTTAACATATTCTCGTTACTTAATTGAAATAGATGGGCAGTCTGTACATTCCACTCAAGAGGTGTAAGAACATAGTCAAAACCCGGGTTTGCTCGCAAAATG
Source organism: Catocala fraxini (assembly GCA_930367265.1). Lineage (NCBI taxonomy): Eukaryota > Metazoa > Arthropoda > Insecta > Lepidoptera > Erebidae > Catocala > Catocala fraxini. Next base: position 11,322,053 of record OV884027.1, on the reverse strand, counting down.
AGATTTCACAAAAAAACGTGTACTAAGCAATTCGTGCACTTCTCAGAATGGATATTTCAAAAACGACTACGAGTTTGACTACGACTAATGTTTTTAAATAAACTGCGACGTTTATTTTGGCACCATTTTCAATGTAACATTTCGGGAAGTGCGTGAACAGTGCCCGAAATATAGCGATAGTTCATTTTACGACAGAGGTAAAAGTCGTTTCGTATTCCGTTATCCTAGTCAGCCTTGAGACTAAGAGGTTTCTTAGTCTGGGGGTCAGTCTGAAAACGCAAATTTAAAAACGTTATTATTATTATTATTATTATTATTATTATTTTATAATGTAAAGCAATATATGACTACATAATAAAATGATTTTGTAAGTTCATTATAGAACTTCGAAACAAAGTAACAAAGCAGCAAGTTGCAATCCCAAATGTAATAACATTTTCTACACATTGCGTGAATATAATCCGATCCATATAAACTCTCTTGATTCTGTATTGCGGTGGACCAGTTCGCCTCCTAATTTCGTAGCTCATGAAATATATTGCAATGTTTGTATGGCATGATAATTTATTGCATAAACATTTCGTTAGTCGATACTGAATCGCGTCGATAACATATATAAAATACATTGGTGAAAATAAAACAAACTGTTTACAATTTGGCTTTCATTGAGCACGTTTAAGATACTAACGCATTTGGTTTGTAATGATTATAGCCTTATCTGATATTATCATTAATCTTTTTCTCGTTTAATGTTAGGCTAATAAATTACTTATCAGTGCAATAGCTTTTCGGTTTCTAATTCTAAGGATGCTATATAATGCACATAATGAAGACTTATAAGACTTAACACACCAAATTGAATAACTTTTATATACAATGTGTAACCTAAACCCTGTTGGTCGTTCTAGGTACGTATATATACAATATGTAACGAAAACTCTTTTGTTCCTTTCAGGTGGGTTATTAGTATCACTGTTGAAATATAATTCATTGATTTATTTTGAAAAAAGCGACTATGAAAAAAAATATAAATTTTAAATAAATTATAATACTGAAAAATAGAAAAGTTGTGTACCTCTGTCAAATCGATGACGCATGACGCGTAGGCGCGCGTCAAAATAAATGACTGAATTATATTTCAACAGGAACAACAGGGTTTTGTTACATATTGTATATACATATATGTCGGAGGAAGCTATGAGTCAGGTTGATTGTTGTTTGCACGTATAATTCACAATATAATTTCTTTACATTTTAATTACTTTTAAGATTCTTAATTTTATTGTTTTTATTCTTGATTTGTTAAATTATTCTATAGCTCAAAAACCTTATTAATCTAATAAAAGTTATGAATATTGTAATTCACGTAACGACCAATCAGAGCAGAGCGCGTGCTCGAGTGGGGTCGAGGCGCCATCTTTACTTTAGGAAGCCCGCTGGCCGACAGTTATTGAGACACATTTGAGTGATAGCGACGGATCGAGTTGGAACGTTGAGAGTGTAAAAAATGAAGTAAGATCAGTGCTCTGAACCCACTGCTCGGTCTTAACTGTTATTTTTCATTCGAAATTATTGTGAAGTGAAAATATTGTTTATTCTAAATAAAACTAGTGTAAAACTGGAATCATTGTGTTTTGTGCTCACATATTACCCAGGTGACGCCCACTAAACCCGCAACTACTAATGACGTTGTCATTGAAAACAATACTTCTCCGATATCAGAATTGGGATCTGAACTCCATTCTCACCGGTCTTGGCGATAGCTCAACAAGTTAGCGCCGCGTGGACAGCTGCGAGATGGTTGCTGTGCGATTAGTTACAACAATCAGGTGGATCGCTTTCATTTTATTTCGATGCCGGAGCCTAATGTTTTCTTGTGTAATTAATTGTAGCTGACGTTTAAATATGATATATTTAAACGCACTCGTTATGATAATTCTGTTCAAATAACTGGTACTGGTAATTCCGCTATTTGTTGTACCGACAAACTCTGATTAAGGTTATTTTTAATGAGAATAATCTTGTAATTTTGTTTCATATTCTACCCGACTGTGCTATAAAACATGAGGTTATAATAGGCCGTGATATTTAATAATAAATTATTTCCTTTTTTGTTTGCATTTTAGCAGTATTAAGGCCCATAAGACCTATAGGCATAGAGGACTAGTAAGGCCCTTAAGGCGAACGTTTCTTTTTGGTATTCAGTTGCGTATAGTCGCTGACTAAGGTTTGAACAGCAAACTTTTTAGAATTTTGTGAGTCCAACTGTATTAATTTTCATTTGATTGCTACTGGTTGTAATGGTAAAGCGCAGGTTAGTTTAAAGATAAATACTATCTTCTGTAAAAACGGTGCGACAAATCGTAGCAGGATGTGTTTTAAAGCTAAAGCGCGCGAAGATTAGAGCTAGCATAAACTGGACGTGTACCGCGTGACAAATGATAGTCACCTTGAACTTAATAAGACGTGTAGCGAGACATCTGAACCTTTTACTAATTAACGATACTAAAGTAGAAGTGGTTATTTAGAAAACAAGAGAACTAGTGGCTATGTAGGTACTTGGTTTGATGGCTAAACTAATAAAATTCACTAATGGTGATCTAGTTCTGATTCAAAAAACTAAATCAAACTCAGTTGAATCCTAAATCCTAAGTATGAAGTGCCAATGCCATTAACATTATGTAATTGCTTGATGGATACCGTTATCTTTTGAAGTCCCTTATTGGCAACTGAACTTACAAGTACGCTCGCGTTCGTATAAGAAATTTGCCTTGAAGTAAAGTTCCTGCTGAATTAAACTGGTGTGATTGGCAATCTGATGTTGAGGACATTGGCGTAGGTACCATTGGGAGTACGTATATACATACCATGGCTATTTGGTGGCACTGTACGCACTTGCTGTAGTCGTAACCGAAAGTTGTTCAGGGGGCGATGGACAGCTGGTGGTGCAGCGATGACCTGGGTCTCGGCGGAGACTTTTGTTGTTGGTCGTATCGCGGGAGGCGATAGCGGTATGGGTGCTGGTCACTAGCTGACTAGAAAGCCATGTCATGTCATTGTATGTGGTCGGGATCGGTTAACTTTTGATCGTTGGTTCATTTGATTTTGTGAACAATCTTCACTGAGAGGATAAGACATTTAACTGTTGCAAATAAATAGAGAAATTCCCTTAACACAATTTGATCAGGTAGGCCGAGGTTAACAGTTTACTCCAAGATGATTTCTTTTTCACAGATACATAAGAGGATGTCACAGATCAATGTGCGATTTGATGGCATCAAGGCTCAATTAGTTCAGCTTTCTAACGATGCAAGGAAGCCGCGAATTGACTAAGCGAGACAGTGCTACAATTGTGGCAAAATAAGTCACGTGTCTACCAAATATTTCACTAGTAGTTATCGAGATAGCACTGCTAATGCACGTTCTGAGTTTTCAGTTAACAATGCGCCGCAACAACCTAAGGATTTCGGGCTCCAGAAGAAGGCATCACTGACTAATACTGCAACGAAAAGGACTACATTGCGACGTACTGCCCGAAAAAGGAAGACGCTACTAGTTTGGAGCATGTAGACCGTCGAGTAGATGTTTGTACAATGCAGCCAATTATGGATCACGTTTTGTAAAGCCCGGTGAGAAGTTTTCATTTTGTTTCGATGCAGGCGCAGCCCAGGCAAAGTGTAGCTAACTGATTCATAGACCAAAGACAAGAAACTAAATTTACTTTGGTAGCTATAGACATTTGTTTAAAATGATTAATTATCGGTGTGTGTGTGTGTGTGTGTGTGTGGCGAATAAAGTCTCTTTATAAGATATCCTAACAACGTGGTGGTTGTTAAGGTTTAGTAAAGCTTTGTGAAAGGCGAGGTGCCATTGAAAAGTGAAATCAGTAGGCGAGGTGGCCATTAAAAAGTGAAATCAGTAGGCGAGGTGGCCACTGAAGGCGAGGTGGCCATTAAAAAGTGAAATCAGTAGGCGAGGTGGCCCTTTAGATATTGTTAATAATCCAAAATGTGTAACGCAATAAATGGCGAAGTGGCTGTTTTGATACTACTGACATTATTTAGTATGTAGCGTGGAGTCTATTAGGAATCAGATTCGATAACGAAAAGCTTATCATTATAGGGCACCTATTCAAAGAAAATATCTTAAATGAAGTTGTTGCACAGAAGATAAAATGTGCACGATCTCCTTCAGGAGTAGGTGAGGAGTGGCCGAACTATACAACAGTGTCTCTTTCTTTTCTGCAGATAACGATGATGCGCGGCCTTCAACATCACACGAGGGTTATACGACAGGACGGCCGTGTCGGAGGAAGCTATGAGTCGGGTTGATTGTTGTTTGCACATACATATAATCCACAATATAATTTGTTTAAATTTTAATTACTTTTATAATTCGTAATTTAATTTTATTTGATTTGTTAAATTATTCTATAGCTCAAAAACCTTATTAACCTAATAAAAGTTATGAATATAGTAATTCACGTAACGACCAATCTCGATCAATGCTCGAGTGGGGTCGAGGTGCCATCTTTACTTTAGGAAGGCCGACAATTATTAAGACACATTTGAGTGATAGCGACGGATCGAGTTGGAACGTTGAGAGTGTAAAAAATAAAGTAAAATCAGTGCACTGAATTCACTGCTCGGTCTGAACTGTAATTTTTCATTCGAAATTATTGTGAAGTGAAAAAATTGTTTAATCTAAATAAAAATAGTGTAAAACCGGCATTGTTGTTTTGTGCTCGCATATTACCCAGATGACACCCACTAAACCCGCAATGACGTTGTCATTGAGAACAATAGATATATATATATATGTGTGTATATGTAGATATATTATATATATACAGCTTTTACAAATAAAGAAATCAAAAATCAAATGTCTGTTTTAAGATTTAAATGCCTATTTTCCTTTCCAAAATTGACAACTATAAAAGACCTCAAAGCTCTCCTTTGATATATGCATTCAGTATATATTTTCAAATGATTTGATTAGTATGCCATGATACTTTTTGTTACACATGAAAGTATAGGATAAAGTCAGTATTAGCCTTCGCAATTTAATAGAGTAGGTTTTTGTGTTTTCGCAGGATGCCACGGGCCTCGTTTTTTGTTTCTGCGTGAGCGATCTGATGCGAATAAAAATGTTTATAGCCGGGCTCTGCATAAGCAAATACATGAATTAGTTGGGTCTAAGAAATATTCTAGATTTAGATGTTATTTCATTAATATACTAGCCATAAAAGAAATGTTAGGTTACATTTAAGAATTTAAGCAGCCATAGAAATAAAATTACATTCTATTCATATATTATAATGTTAAAATATAGTTATTATATTATTATAATATGTAGGAATAGTGACAAGGCATTATTCTATGCGGTATCAACGACGGCTTACTAATTATATACATAAATAGTATAATACAGTTAATAATTTATTCAGTTTCTTTTTTATTTAGCAAACACCCATGCTGTTCTATTTGTGTATGCTGCGACTGTAGAGCCGTCATGTCAGTGACTCACTTCCTTGTCGATGCTTCATTCCCCGTACCAATATTGATTTTATGAATATGTACCGACCTAGCGCTTACGCATTGCTGTTTACTGAGAACATCAATTCAATCGTATTACTACCATTTACTCTCTGGAAGCTTTTAGGAATATATAGAAAAGTAATTAGATACTGTTATCAATACCATAATTCGTTGTATAACCAAAAATATATACTGATTTATACCTAAAGGTATTTGAGTAATTTAGTATTGAAGCCATTGATTTTGATTGATTCTTTAACCTTGCCAGCAAATAGTTATTGTTGTAAACTGTGGCCACTATATGTTTATGATATCATTTATTTTGATATCTACTGAAACGATTTCTCATCTTCTAGCCTTGTGTGTTCATATCCCGTTAAAGGTTGGGTGAATGAATTTTCACCATCAAATTATTCGAAGTTTATCATTTTATCATTGTATTACATATTGACTCCTTATACATCTTTAGATATCAACTAAGTTTTTACGCCCATAAGACTACTTTTCCGTTAAGACAATGTCCGCACTGTATTGCGAGGGACAAAGATAAATTAACGGACACAAAATTCGTTCAGGCTTAGTACAATAATTTATAATTCACACATTAGTAGCGTGAGCCACAAATTTTATTGTTCTGTGTCGTATCGGATTAGAATCGATTGAACTGTGCAGGCAGTCACAAGGCGACTGCTGGCCCCCTGCGCCAACCGTACCAAGCAAGGAGAGAAGACACAGCCTACACTTATATAATACTGCTTTTTGAAGTTTGCTCAAATAATTATGAATTTTCTTCAGCATCAGGGCAAGCGAAATGTTTTCTTTTTGAAATAAATTTACAAAGCGTTTCTTATGTGGTCTAAGTACTAAATCTACATCTATGTTAAAAGCATAGCAGATAAAACGAAATATATTTGATTAAACATACTTTATACAAACCTAAACATAATTGCACATAATAATTGTAGTACGTTTGCTGACACTGCATGCACTTGTTTCACATTAACTAAGACCGACGATATAAAGTATTTGGGTATTACCATTGACACAAATCTAAATTTCCGCAAACACATCGATTTGTTATGCACTAGAGTACGTAAATTGATTTATATATTTAAATACTTGCGCAACATAGCTGACTACAAATTGATAAAACAGGTTTATTTAAAGTTGTGTCAATCTATTCTCACATTCTGCATAACCTCTTAGGGTGGAGCAGCCAAATCAAATCTCCTGCCCCTAGAGCGAGCTCAAAGAGCTGTTCTTAAGGTAGCCACACGTCGTCCATTCTTGTTTCCCACACATCAGCTTTACACCGCTTGCAAGGTAGCTAGCTGCTAGCTAACCTAACCATTCGTCAATTATTTATTATGCACACTATACTTAAACAGGCAGGCTTAAACATAACCTTTTGAAATCTTATTTTTGCTGTCAACAAATAAATATTTTTATTATTATATTATTATATATATTATTTCAAAATGATTTCACATTGCCTAATGGGTAACAGTGAAATAAAGGCTCCTATCCCGACACCGACATTGCGTAAGCGGTATGGTGTCCTTACTTTAACGTCGATACTTATTCAGGCCCAGCTCAAAGAACCCAGAATTGTACGAAGGCATTAAACGTTCGGTATCCCTGTGAGCGTCGGTGGCAGAACAAAACCTGACGAGATTGCTGAACTCTTCATGCAGCACTTTTTTGTAAAGTCCCCTTTACGGCACTCTCGTTCGGTGGTCGATGCTGAGCCCGGTAGGGCCATGGGGATTAATTTCAACTCGAAAGAGATCCATAAAACTATACAAACCATGTCGCGGGGTAAATCCCCGGGCCATGACGGACTAAGCATCGAACATCTGCAACATGCTGGTCCACACCTGGCCCGAGTTCTCAATATGTTTTATAGCTTTTGTATGAGTCATAGTTACGTGCCGACTGAAATGATGCGGACTATAGTAGTGCCCATTGCAAAGAACAAGACTGGTGACCTCGCGGATATCAATAACTATAGGCCCATATCACTAGCTACTGTGATAGCTAAAGTGTTCGACGGCATGCTTAACGCACATCTAAGCAAGATGGTAAAAATTCATGATAACCAGTTCGGTTTCCGACCTGGTTTATCGACTGAAAGTGCAGTGCTGTGCCTTAAGCATGCTGTCTCATATTATACGCAGCGGGATACTCCCATTTATGCATGCTTTCTCGATTTCTCGAGGGCTTTTGATTTGGTTGTTTATGACTTATTATGGCAGAAGCTAGAAAATGAAAATGTACCAAAAGAAATAATCAACATTTTTAAATTTTGGTACAGTAACCAGACCAACTCAGTTCGATGGGCTGGAGTTCATTCGCGTCCGTATGGGTTGGAATGCGGGGTGAGGCAGGGGGGATTGAGCTCACCTACGCTTTTCAATCTATACGTAAATGATCTTATTAGCGAACTCAGTAGCACCAGAGTCGGTTGCCACATAGACAGAATCTGTGTCAATAACATCAGTTACGCAGACGACATGGTGCTGCTGAGTGCATCAGTTTGTGGCCTTAGAAAGTTGTTAAGCATTTGTGAAGAATACGCGCAAAGACACGGGTTGCTATATAACTGTAAAAAATCAGAGATCATGGTCTTCGAGACTGGGCGTAAGACGACGGAAAACATGCCTCCGGTAAAACTAAACGGGGTACCATTAAAACGAGTTACAACATTTAAATATCTTGGTCATGTCTTAACTCCTGCTCTCAATGATGATCCTGATATTGAACGCGAGAGGAGGGCGTTGTCGATAAGGGCGAATATGCTGGCTCGCAGATTTGCGCGTTGCTCACTTAAGGTAAAAATCACTCTCTTTCGAGCCTATTGCACCACTTTTTACACGTGCGGCTTGTGGGCCAGATATACGCAGAAGTCGTACAACGCTCTCCGTATTCAATACAACAACGCGTTCCGGGTGCTGGTGGGGCTGCCTCGTTTCTGCAGCGCATCAGGGATGTTCGCAGACGCTCAAGTCAATTGTTTCTTTACGATTATGCGAAAGAGGTGTGCGTCTCTGGTGTGCAGGGTGCGGGGTAGCCCCAATAGCATTCTAAGCATGATTGCTGGTCGGTTGGACTGTATATACGTGAATCGATGCGGTGCCATCTCTCACGGAATGGTACAGCGGTGAGTCGCGTGTATGCGGTCCAGCCGACTAGTTAACTAACTATTAAATTATAATAATAGTTAGTTTCAGTTTTCTTATTATTGTCACACTAACATAGTTTGTAAGTTATACTAACAATTGAATTATATTATGGGTCCTAGTTACTCGAATAAATGAAATTTATTATTTATTTATTTATTAAGAAATTGGGCAAGCAGGGCTTTTGGACTTAGGTATAGAGCACTTTTAGGTGTAAGCACTGCCTCTGTTTGAATAATGTCGCATGATCATATTTTGTCTCTGTGCGGAGATTCCTTACAACCGGATTAACTCTTTATGGATCAGTCCGTACACAGACAAAACATTGAAAAGGTTTACTTTTGTTACTGAGATTTAATTAAAAGTATTGATTTAGATATTACAGACTGTGATAGATATACGAGTAGACGTAGATGTACAAAATACTTAGTACCTTGAACGAACATAGCTTAAACGTAGAAATATGTTTATTTTAATAAAGCGGAGGGAATATTAACTGGTTAAACAAAATTACAAGCTATTAATTCAGGCTATTCTCCACGAATTCGTCTGTAGTATAAAATGATATATATTTTATATATTTCTCCCAAGCAGTAGGTACTTACTCTCTGTACTATAGAAATGGTCACTAATGGCAGTTCAACTCATTTGATACGTTTTAGGCATTGCTTTTTAGGCATAAAGTTTCTAAAGATTATTTGATTACAGCGTTTAAATATTTGTGAGTGGAAATGCCACTCACAATTACAAGACACATAAAAGATATAACAATGTGTCGTAATCTTGACGTGCCCTTGAAATAGGTTGCCATTTTAATATTGAACTTGACAACTACTGCTGAAACCAAATAATGTGCCAAACGATATTGACGAAGCGTTGGGTATAGTATTACACAGAACACAGAAAATACATTTGCGATGCAAATAAATTTGTCACGACAAGGGACTTGAAACTCTTTCCACGAGAAAATTAGGATACATTTCTTATGCTGAAATAAAATGAAAGTAACTTGTTGACTCAAACAAAATTGGAGCCAAATGACAATGAATGAATAGTCTAAAAGGAGATATATGGAGAATGTACGGAATGCCGGACATTTTTCAGATAATCTCCACTTTGACAAGTTTGACTTTGATAAATTGTGACCATCTTTAAATAGCTTGGAACGAAACTTATACACAATATTTTTGCGTAACAACCATTATTTCTTGTAATGTTTTGTAAATGTTAATGCTCCACTAAAGCTGTGTGTTCTCTTTCCACTTTTGATCGGGGCCGCAATGGGTTTCGATAAATGGAACAAGTCTATGTCGCCCAGTTGCCTACGAACTCTTGCAAGGGTGTGACGCAATTTGTCAAAACGGCAATGCTGGCATTCAGATTTGATGTTGCGATTCAGGCCGCGCCCTCACAATTTGTTTGGTTTATGACCCCATTCAGTAAATGTGTCAATTTGTGTCGTGCCGTGACTCCGATGATGTATCATCTACTTGTAGGGAGTGAACATTGGCTCGCATAGCATTACCGTAGTATAAATATCAGTGAACATTTATACTGTGATAAAGTAAACTTAGCTTACGGTATAGCGCAGGTGGCACATCAAAGTATTTCAACTTCAAAACAAATGTTCAGCAACATTTAGATAATAATAACATGATTAACGACTTACCCGACGATTTGTAAAGAGGTCGACGTTGAAGTAATGACACTAATACTATACTTATAACACGTCATTTAGGTATTATGAGATGAAACCAGAGTTGGTAAGAATTTAGGTTACATTAAATTGGAGAAGTATTAAGAAGTACAGACGAAGTCGAATAAAGGGACTTTGTTACATAAATACATTTATTTTACTTTACTTATGCTAAAACACCCAACTACAATTTATTAACGTCAGTCGTCGTGTCAGGTGTGTATCCATTCTTAGACATCTGTTACTAATAGTCGTAATAGTACATTGAACTTTATTGAGATTTGAATAAGAGTGACAATAGTAGCTGTCCATCCATTAATTAATTTATCCACGTGAAGGAAAGTCGTAATCCTTACAATCCTACTAAAACTTATATTGTAAACTAGCTGTTAACTGCGACTTCTTCCGCGTGGATTTTAACTAAAAAGTGTTTGTTCAGTTCGCAGAGTTTACGAAAACGCAATATTTCTGTATTTCTCGTATAGAAAAACCCATGTTTAAATTAATGTCATTCTTCTACGGATTTTGATGAAACTTTACAGTATTATTGTTTATACATCAGAATAACATATAAGCTATAAAAAAATCTATCTTAAGATAAATATAAATTAACGCGAGCGAAGCCGCGGCCATAATCTAGTATTATAAATGCGAATATGAGTTTGTTTGTTTCGCTTTCACGCTTTAACTACTCGACCGATAATCATTAAATTATGCATACACGTTGTCAGGAATAAAAGAGATATAGGGTACCTTGCATCCAGAAAAAAGGCGAAAATTTATGAATAAAATCAACATTACCGCAGGCTAAGCCGCGGGTAAATCTAGTACTTTTATAATGTTGGTTTATATACTTATCAAATAAAATTATGGTTACATAAGCTACTAACATTGCATAGCGTAAAGACAATATATGTACATATGTAGTAAGTCCATAAGCTTTTAAGGCGTTATAGGACAACATTTTGCACTGACTTCCTCTGTTTGTTCCGTACATTTTTGTCTCATAGGAATCGTTTAAATAGCGATGGTCAGTAAGCACGAAAATTAAAAAGAATTAAAAAGAAATGTATGAATCCACCTCAAAATGTTGATAAATTCAATATCGCTGTGGCATCGTTTAGTATATATATTTACATGCCACAATGCACCGGTTATAATTATAATAGTGTTGAAATGTAAAGGCTAGATTAGTAATGGAGTGCTGTAGATGAATGGAGTTTCTTTTTCTCCGTGATGTCCTAACTTGCTGTCTAGGGCAGCATAAAAAATATAAAATGTTTTTATGATTTGCTAAGCTCTTTTATATGATATTCCATTTGATCTTGTAACTTTTGTAGCCTCTGTGGGCCTATTTCTCAATAAATATTCACATATGTTGTTACCGTTTTAATTGCAATAAATAAGACTTTCAGCTATGCGCAAATAGGTTTAACTATATCACCACGTGGCCGTGGTCATAAAGTTAACAACGTTAAGAGACAATGCATTTCTAGAGAGCCATCTCTAGAAATGCATTGTCTCTTAACGTTGAGAAAACGAATTACATAACTTTTTCTTTGTCTTCCGTTTGATTTCCTGAACTATCGAATTATAGTATAATTGCCCATAGTTGCCCTAACAATGTTGATACTTTATGCGCTGGCCCAGACTTTAAATAGGAAATAATATCAAATATGAAGGGGTCATAATAGACAAACACCTTAGTTTCAAACCACATTTAACTCTTCTAGCATCAAGTATTAGAAAACTCATATATATCTTTGAGAACAATGTTGCCGATCAATCCGTTATTAAAAACACATATCTTGCAATATGTCAATCCCTCCTCACGTATTGTATCACAGTCTAGGGTCGAGCGGAACGAGCTCAAAGAGCTGTTCTGAAGGTATCACAGTTTCTTCCTTTCTATTATCCAACCACCGATTTATATAGCTGCTGCAAGGTGCTAACAGTCCGCCAGTTATATGTTCTCTATGCAGTGTTAAAGAAACACTCTTCTTTTACACACACACACGCACACACACACACACACACACACACACACACACACACACACGCACACACACACACACACACACACACACACACCCACACACACACACACATCAAATTTTTTTTTTGCACTTCAAAATGACTACTCTTCCCTGATGGTAAGCAGTTGAGTGGTCTAAGAGCAGTGGCCTCCACACCGTCCTCATAGCAGCCGAGGCGATGTAAAGATCTCTACTTTGACGGCCTGAGATGGTGCTTTTTTCACGCCCCGCTTAACCGGTCGTATTCCGCCGGCTCGCATACCAGCCGGCAGATATGCGGAATACGACCGGTTAAAGGACCCAGGATTGAAGGAAGAAGCAAACACGTGCCTTGGCAGAGAATTCCATGCCTTGATCGTTCGGCAGAGGTATGAGGACCCAAACTTGTTGTTACGCACTCTAGTCGACTCTACCGTGTAAGGATGGCATCTGAGCTCAGCATGCGTTGTTCTGGATAGGAAAGGAGAGGGTGGGATAAGGTGGAATAACTCTTCAGAGCACTCCCCGTGATATATTCTGTAGAAACTTGCCAATGAGGCAATATCCCTACTGACTTGCAGAGGTTCCAGTGAACTCTTGACCTAGAGATTTCCGATGATATGGACAGCCCGCCGCTGTAACCTGTCGAGAGCGTCTAGCAAGTACTGCGCGGAGCTATCCCAAAGATGAGAACAGTACTCCACGCAAGGGCGCACTTGTGCCTTATACAATAGGCACAGCTGCCCAGGCGCCAAGAACCGCCTCAACCTGTTCAGAACTCCGAGTTTTCGCAAAGCTTGTTTAATGACGCTCTTGATGTAGGTTTTGGGATTAAGGGAGCGGCCAAGTTCAACGACAAGATCCTACCTTTTTCCCTCAACCTCAGCCTGTTTGGCCCCAGGGTGTCCGAGATATCGCTCATGCATGGTACTGTCGTCTGCATAACAATGTATGTTGCCGAGATTCAACATATCATTGATATGCAGAAGAAAGAGCGTAGGGGATAAGACGGAGCCCTGAGGCACTCCTGCATTGACCTGCATAAACTTGGAAGCGCGACCGTCGCAAAGGACACTAATACGACGCTTCTGCAGGAATCTTGCAATCCAGGTGCACAGTTGAGGGGGCAAGCCATAGGCCGGAAGCTTGGAAAGAAGAGACCGGTGCCCGACTCTATCGAAAGCTTTGGCTATGTCTAGTCTGATAGCCAAAGACTCGCCGTGCTTGTCCATAGCCTCACCCTAGAGGTGACGGTGACAGGCGTGACATACGCTAGAAGATCACCCATTGATCATTTAGCCCGAAAGCCGTATTGGCGATCATTGATCAACGAGTGATTCTCCAGGTAGCGGACATTTGGGTGTTTATAATTCACTGGAACACCTTGGAGAGCACCGAAGTAATAGCTATGGGTCGATAGTTGCCTGGCTTGGAACGGTCCCCCTTTTTGGGAATCGGTTGACCGTTCGCCTCTTTCCAAGCCTCAGGCACAGTGCCTGCGGCGTAAGACGTCCAGTATAGGCGCGTAAGTGTGGGAGACAACTCCGCTGCACATTTTTTGAGGACCACAGCTGGGATGCCGTCAGGTCCACTGGCTTTTCGAACATCGGGAGACTGTAGTATAATAATAATAATAATAATACTATTGTATCACATACACACAACACCATCTAGCCCAAACTAAGCAGAGCTTGTACTATGGGTACTAGACAATGGATAAACATACATATATACTTTTTTTTTGTAAATACATTCATATTATACATAGAAACACCTAGAGCAAGACAAACATTCATGTTCATGCACACAAATGTTTGATTTGTGCGGGAATCGAACCCGCGACCTCAGGCGTGGCAGTCAATTACACTAACCACTACGCCATCGAGGTCGTATCGCACGAACGTCGCGTTGCCTGATACGTATATCAGGCATTATCCAATAAAAACTTAAACATTAGCGATGGCTCAGTGGGGAGACCAACAGACTGCAATGCAGAGGGTCTCGGGTTCGAACCCACGTCGCGCACCTTTCACTTTCGGAAGTTATATGACTTTTCGAAATTATGTGCGTATTGATTAACAATTATCACCTGCTCCATGCCTCGGAGAGCACTTTAAGCTGTCGGTCCCGGCTGCCATGAACATTTATGGCAGTCATTATTGGGAAGTCAGTATCCTATAGTATCCTGACACTGGTCTAGCCTTAGGGTATCGTTAGCCTTCGGGTTGCGGAGGTCAGGTGGCAGCCGCTCCGTGTAAAAACTGATATCCAGTCAAATCCGGTTAGACTAGAAAAGCCGACCCCAAGTGATTTGGGAATAATAAAGGCTAGGGAGAAGATCTAATAAAAACTTAATGTATGGACACTTGCGCATATACCACAGCCGTGTTTAACGATGAGCCGATTGTCTGTGCGACCTCGGTACATACATAAATTCATGCCTGTTTCCCAGAGGGGTAGGCAGAGACTACGGATTTCCCTTTGCTACGATCCTGACTCACTTCTCTGCCTTCATTCACTTTCATCACATTCCTCATACACGCCCGTCGGTTCAAGGTGCTCTTAACCTGGCCTTTGTCCAGAACGCCTCCGATCTGATCAAGAAACGTTCGCCTAGGTCTTCCTCTTGCGACTATTCCATTCACACTAGCCTTATAAACTTTCTTAATCAGTCTTTCCTCCGACCTTGGTAATTCCCGTTATTCCACGAAACGACTCAGTATAATAACCAAAACCTTCCCCGCCCCTCGTTACCGCATCCCGCACTCTCCCGTATTTGTACCCTCGCTTAGTCAAAGCGTATGCGCCGATTGTTTTGAACGTCCGGTCCTCGTAATAACTTCCGTGTTTCGCAAAAATCTGTGCCTTCTTTACATAAAACACTATTAATCTGTGACTTCTGTGAGTTAGTTGTGAGTTTCATTCTCAATGCTGTAGTAAATGACATGTTAGAAGAAGTGCCTTTAGCTTATCACAATAATAATTTGTTTTATCAGCATTACGGAGCGCCCGCGCACTATCACCCGCAAGTTCGTGATTTTTGAACAATCACTTCGGTAACAGCTGGATTGGTTGCGGCTGGCCCGTTTCATGGCCAGCGCGCTCACCTGACCTTACCCCATTAGATTTTCATTTGTAGGGCGAGGTAAAATGGCTTGTGTACGCTACAGAGTATTCGAACAGGGACGAACTATAAACAAGGATAATATCAAAGGCAGTGCGCCTTTGATAAAGTTCGAAGTGAGTATTTTGTACTTAATCGTGTAAAAGACAATATGCGAAAACGTGCCGAACTATGTATTGTGCAAGGAGGTGACCACATTGAACAATTTTTGAGATTGGTTTAATTTTGTGATTTTAAGAAGTGAATAATTATTGTAAATAGTTTGATTGGGGTGATTGGAGGGATTTTTTATCGTGACAATTTGCGGAAATTACCCGAGACTATGTTGATTGAAGTGTTTTTTTTCGTGGCATTTTATGGAAGTTATCCGAGATCGTGAGCATTTTTTAATATTTTCTTACTACCATAACTGTGTTTGTAGTTTAATTAAATCAATGGCCAGAAATACAAAGGTACTACACGTACATACTTCTCTAAAGTTCTGTCTTTATTTTAAATCTGTCTCTAGTACATTTTAGATTAGTAAAGCAATAAATTAATAATTTATTTGATCGTATAGTACCAACTTTCTTTGCCTGTCCTAAGCTAGGATTGAAGTATGAAGGAAAAATCCTTTACTTATCAAAGGTCATTAGCGTTGGTAGCACGGCGCGTTCGACAGCAATGTGCGACGCGCGCTATTCCACAATTTATGGATATTTCATACAAATTTTCATAAAGGTTTTCTTTGTAGGTTACACAGATATATTTTATTTTTTTATACGTTACGTCTGGCCATAAATTATCGTATCCTATATAATTTTGATTTAACATTTATGTTCTTTTGTTTCTATTTAAATATGATATATTTTAAATTGTCTATAGCTCACATTTTTCATACAATTTGTGATTAATTGTCAAGTTTGGGAGCCTGGTAATCTGTCTGACAGGATTTTCCTAGTTCAGATACCAGTCTCTCACAAAGGAGCATTTGGTTAAATATGTTACAAAATGTTACAGAATATAAGTTGCCTTTGTGAAAGAAAATAAATAAACTTATTATTATTAAACTTATTATAAATTTGGACAAGATTGTATTGATGTATAGGTATTCAAATTTTAAATAAATAACATTAGTAGTTACTAAAATAAGAAGCCGTGACAGACGGGCCGATAATGATATTGTTAATAATAATGATAATAATCACTTTATTTGCCAGAATGTAGGTTTACAAGTAAGTTCTTAATTTAAATATTCTCATTTACTTTCTACCATTGCACATGGTGTGCAAATATTTATTTCTTAGGTGCTAAAACTAAATTAATTTCTTTCAATTTCATTATACATTATAATAATTTATACAATTAAAAAGTCTTAATAAATGTTATTTCTTATTAACTAAAACTAGAATATTCTATAAAATAACAACTCAATTACTCATTATAATGAATTAAATTAAAATGTCATAATAAATGGTATAGGTTATAAATTGGAATCTTCTTCTCTCTTAGCCTTTATTATTCCCAAGTCACTTGGGGTCGGCTTTTCTGGTCTAACCGGATTTGACTGGATATCAGTTTTTACACGGAGCGGCTGCCACCTGACCTCCGCAACCCGAAGGCTAACGATACCCTAAGGCTAGACCAGTGTCAGAATATTATATATATATATATATTATATATTATAGGCTTTCCCAATAACGACTGCCATAGATGTTCATGGCAGCCGGGACCGACGGCTTAACGTGCTCTCCGAGGCACGGAGCAGGCGATAATTGTCAATCAATACGCACATAATTTCGAAAAGTCATATAACTTCCGAAACTCAGAGGTGCGCGACGTGGGTTCGAACCCGAGACCCTCTGCATTGCAGTCTGTTGGTCTCCCCACTGAGCTATCGCTGCTTCTGGTTATAAATTGGAATATATTATATTATTAATTTCAACGATGCACTATGACATGAACATGGCATGAATGATAGAAAGACATAGTAGCTCCAAAAAGGTTCCGTTTGTAGTATATTGGTGAGGAATCCTATAAAATAAATTAAATTACATTTAATACAGATTTAATTAGATAAAGGTTTGGCTGAACATATTTATAAGTGCGTTTCAAATACGAAGTCCCATTTGATAGATGATCGTTGAACAGCGATAGTGAAGAGACCGTTTCAATCGACTCATTACGTAATCGATTACGGATTAACTTTTCAAACAAACTGTAATCGTGGGTTTAGAAAAGAAACAAGAATGATTGAAACAGGAAAACAAAAAAGGAGTCCATCTAAGTTTGACATATCGAAAGAATAGAAAAGTCACAGTTATAAACATATAACGTGTTTAATAGAAAAAGAAAAATCTGGACTTATCCTTGATTAATTCCTAACATAACATACTTATTCCATACTTAGTATAAGGGTGAAATAAATATGGTATAACAGATTTTGATTTTCAAGACGATTACTCTTTAAAAACTATGGGATATTTAAACCATACAATATTATCATATAATATCGCATCTTCAAATCCATTTTTTGATAAAGAAAATATATTAAGGGCTTGCAGAATGGGATTTAAGGTACGTTGCAACGTCATAATAATTAATACCAAATACAAAGGATGATGACCAAATTTGTTTGAGACCCATCCCCCCCTCTCCAACAGATCGTTTGTATGTGTTAGTAGGTTCTAAGACTAGCAACCAGTTTTATCTTAAAATCCATGGGCTATAGAAATAAAAAAATAAAAACATGTTATATAGGTATTACTTCCAATTCGTTACAAGATGTTATAAAAAATAAAATAACAATAAAGCGTATATACATACACTGAACACCGTGCGACGCCCAACATTGTAAACAAACATTGCACAAGCAGGGGTCAGTCTAAGTGAAACAATCCGAAAACGCACAGGAAAGCAACGACGTTTTAGTTACGTCTTAATGTATGCAATGACGATGCTGGTACTTGTTTTACTAATATATTGCTCAACAGTGTGCAATGTTATAAACAACAAATATATAAATAACAAAGATAATAGGTAATTATAATGATACTTTGAAACACAAACTGTTATTTCGTGCCAAAATTAATAATATTAAAACATGATTTTCTTGTTATATGCAGCACTTTTGAGAGATGTCGTCATAGTAAAAAATGATCACCTTACTAAGATTATTTGATTGAGATACTTTTCAAATATGTTGGTCGATGTAAGAGTTGGGGGGACGTTTTCACGCATCGTCCTTTACAAAAGTATTTCTCGGACAATTGTTTTTACCTAAAATTAGTTCGATTTTATCCGATTCATATTGTCTCTTCACTATGACCGAAAGTAAAAAAAATACCATAATGCGTAACCATGGTATTGTAGAAAATGTTACTTTAATTGATGTTTAAATTATTTCAGACTAATATCAATAGAAATTATTAGTTGATTATGTTTGTGAAACAATTACATCATATTTTGTATAGATTCTAGTTATTTTTAAATAGTGTTTAGCACCATAAGTAATTATTGTTTATTTTAGCAATTTATATAAAATGTGCAGATTTACGTGCTATGAAGCGTCAAAAAGGACTTCGTATTTGAAACAGGCATAAACTTCTTATATTAACTATAAACTCTATACTCTCTATAATTATGTCAAGTCAGTACTCGAAATTATTATTCAATATATCCAACAATACTTAGTAATTGTATTTCCCTACATTATAACATAATTACTACGTACGCTTATATAAGAAATTAAGGTTCTTTTCGATAGCAATTATGATATTGTCTATAATTGAATATCTAATCGGTTATTGTTTTCAAACCCTTTATTAATTTTATTTTAGTTATATACAGAGTGAAATATTTTTGAGAAATATAAAATTATGTTCTATTTTTTTAATTTGAGGGCTTAGTTAGTAGCTTAGTAGTCTGTGAAACAATTGTCCATATTTATAAATACATTCCTTTTTCTGCTTTCGTTTTAACTTCTTGATATGATTCGACTCTCACTTCTTCCTTTTTTTGTTGGATAAAGGTAAGACTAGGTCTTCCACTTCCACTAGACATTGCACCAACAGAAATTGAATAAGTTCCTTAGAGTTAATCTTTGTTCTGCCTAAGTTACTGTTTCTTTAGCTGCCTCCTTTTATAAAGTCTCATTGTTTGTATCCTAATAGGCAAATCATTTTTACCCCAAGGAATTTAAAAATCTGTTTGTATACCCTTGCTCTTTTGACCTTATAAAGGAACTAGTTGACGCGCGCAACTTAATCTTCGTCACATAAGAGAATTTGCCCTGATTTTGCAATATTTTTCATTGAAGCTGCGCTCCTATTGGTCGTATACAGCTTATAGCCTTCCTCGATAAATTAGCTATCCAACACTACAAGAATTCGAGCCAGTAGATCCTAAGATAAACGCGTTCAACCAACCCAACAAACAAACACTTCAGCCTTATAATATTAGTATAGATGAACAAAAGATTTTTTTGGTAGATAATATCATTATGACAATTTTAAATGAATTGTATATTTATTATCATTAGATAAATACATTTAGTTATTTTGACAATATTCCCAAACTTGGGACACCTTTTAGAATGTCCGTTATAAATACGTATTTCCTTTTCTGTTCAACCATTACTGATGGAATACTTCTCCAAACTATTACCAATTTTAAAGCTCAAAGTAATTTCAAATAAGAAAAATGGAGCTAGAATTTGAAATATATATAAAAAGAATTGATACTTGTTTAAGGATGATTGGAATGTCGATAGACAAAAAGGATATTACGCGTACTATGTTCGAACGTCTAAAATACCATTGGCTGTGCCCTATCCATCTATTATTGTTTAATATCTCTATACTTGGACAAATCGTATGGCTGGTATTGGGTATTATTACTGGT
This sequence comes from Catocala fraxini, assembly GCA_930367265.1. Taxonomy (NCBI): domain Eukaryota; kingdom Metazoa; phylum Arthropoda; class Insecta; order Lepidoptera; family Erebidae; genus Catocala; species Catocala fraxini. The sequence goes on along the minus strand of OV884027.1, from coordinate 11,301,621 downwards.
GAAAGTCTGCTAAAAATTACTTATTTGTTGCCTTGTGTTACAATGTGCATGCTCGGTGATTTTAAGATTTGTTCTTTCATCTATTATGTCCATCATATCCACGATGTGATTCATAGATTGAGAACATTGGAGTTTGAGAAACGGCCCAATGAAGATATAGCGGAAAACAATTTAAGGAGTACGTGGTTAAAGTTATTAAAAAACGTATTCAAATTACTTTTTCTATTGACTGCCGCTGGGGTAATTACTTTTGGAATAGGACCTTTTGTTATTATGGCTTCATATTATTACTCTACGGGGGAAGTAAAATTCTTTTTGCCTTTTATATTATGGTATCCATTTGATCCATTCCAAATTCGAAGTTGGCCCTTTGTGTATATTCAGCAGTTGTGGGCAGGTAAGTGTTTATTTATTGTATTAATTTCCGAGCACATTTTGAGAAAGATATAAAGTGTTTGGTAAATCGCTATTTATTGATTGAATCGGTCTACATTAAGACTGAAAGAATTCAGCACAGAATTTATAACAAAAACTGGTCCAGTTTTCGTTATAAATTCTGTTAATAATATAGTTCCAATCTGGTCTCACGGCCATAAAAACCACAAATGGGATACTTCTAAGTTAAAATAAACCTCGAATGTTAACATAAATTGCATTTCAGTTTACAATTGACGTTAATTACACTATATCTTAATTCTATTTAAACATATTTTTATTATGAGTATTGGGCCACAGGTACCTCGCATGAATTGATTTCTGTACATAGCAAACATTTAGTTTTATAGGATTTCATAGAAGTTTCTACGACCTAGGATATTCTCATGTATCTACGAAACGAACGTCACACCTACGTCACAAAACCTATTGATACTTTATGAACATAGAGATTCTACGAAAATAAATGAATTAAATTTACAATTTGAATAATATTTGTGGCTGCCTGTTGATGATTGCACTTGAAGCGTATGATCAATGGTTTATGTGATGAGCCATAATAACAGATTTATTGCGGTGCCGCAAGCTCATATAAATGGTTCTTACGTTTGTTATTGGCGCTAGCTCTTGGTGGAAGTATGGAAATTTTGGCGTCCTTGTGGTTAGACAATAATTATTTTAGTAACCACTACACGACAATCAATCCTGTCACCTGTGACCAAATCGTGCACGACCCAGGCAAAATTACGCGTAGAGCATATACGCGAAGTGATTTAAGGGTAATTTTTCCTAGTTTGAATTTGTGTTTGTCGGTATCTATGTCAAGCACGGTAGTTATGTAAAATAAAAACTGCCTCCGTGGCGCAGCGGCAATTAATGCGACTGCTGTGCTTGAGGTCTCGGGTTCGAATCCCGGGTCGGCCAACAAAAAGTTATTGGGTTTTTCTAAGAAATCTCAGTTGCAGTCCGGAGTTACCCCCGTGCCTCAAAAAGTACCTAAAGCCGTTGGCCATGCGCCTGATCTCTCTCCGGTCGTGTCGGATTGCTGTCCCATCGGATTATGAGAGTTAGGGAACATTAAGTGTACTTGTGTTTGCGAATACATCGATGCACTTGTCACCGTTAAGATTGGCCGCCGTGACCGAAATTCGGTCTGGAGGACATTACGTTCTGTAAAATGTCTTTATTTATGTTAGATTCCATAATCTTCTTAATTTAAAACAATTCATGATATTTGAATATTTTCAGCATTTGTGGCAGTATTGTCTGTGTATGGACCAGATTGTTTCTTTTTTACTTGTTGTACTTTTATCCATATGCAGTTCGTATATTTACATCGTGATTTGGAACAAATAGTAAAAAAAGATGCATGGAGATTGCAAACCAATACTAGACTTGGTGCATTTAAGACGAAATTAGTACAGCTAGTGAATCGACACAGAGAGATGATACGGTACGTTAATTTGAAATATCTATACAAACTAGCGGTCGCCAAGTAGTCAAAATTCGACCACAATTGATTTAAATTTTAAGTTTGATCGTTATTAAGGTTTTATTGTCCATAACATTTCCTTATAATCACATTTCATTTAGATTTCGCCAAGGCTTATTGTACAGGTTAATTTGCCTATATTTTTCAAACAAATTATTATTTATATAACTATTCACTTTCATTGACGGTATTCCTAAGCTTGCTACTTTTTTTTTTATTACGTATAAATAAGGTATGTAATTATAGTTACGAAGAATTGTACGAAGTCAGACGAACAGTGCCGAAATACTACGAACGCGATTTGACTGTGTGTGTCAAATGGATGGTTGTGTGCGTGTCGTATTTTTTCATTAATTTAATGTATTTCTAATGCATATTTTATAAAAATATTAGGATTAGCCACTCCTTCTCCATATAAACTTTAACTGTGCCAAATTTCATACTCCTCCGTCAGCGCAATTTTTGTGAAAAGGTGTACAAAGTTTTTGCTTCACGTATTAATATATAGATATTATAAATACATAATATAATGCTAGACAACGGGTCTTACTCGCAATAAAGTATTTAAAAGGTAATATTATTGATTATATTATTGATTTGTTTGTTTGTTTGTAAAGATTTAACTTAAAAACTAAAAAAAAATATTTCTTCATTAGAAAGCTATATTATCACCGAGTAAAGTAGGCTAAATTATATTTAAAAAAGAACTTTTATTTATATAACCGAACCTAATCTACTTTTACGCGAGTGAAGCCTGAAAGCTAGTACCTTATGTGATAGTAACTATGATATAACAAACAACATTTTTAAATAGTTCTGGTTTATTATTAGTATATAGGAGTTTGTTTTGGAGCGAACACCAAGTGGGCTTCTGAGCCACAGTTCTAACCATAGGAATGATGCTGATCTAAGGTTACGCCAGTTATCAAAATAACATGGCTGTACTTACTTATTGAGTCTATTCATATAATTTTAGATGTGAATACTTGTTCACGATAGCCAAGCTCGCAATCTTTGAACTTTGTTTGAGTTTGAGGCATAAACTCGAATAATTATTTACAAACCATTTCATGCTCGTAAATTATATTTATGTGAATTGTCCTTTTTCCTTAATATCGTTGTTTACTTTAAGTATTTTGTTATACATAAATTAGATTACGATATCATGAACATTTCATGACATCGTAATCTAATTTATAACAAAATACATTATGGTAAAATCTTTGAACAAAAAGAAGATGTATTTTAAATCGACTAATTCCAATAATGTTATCGTCTTATATGGCTGGCGTAGTGTGTAAATGTTTTGCATTTCAGTTTTCGATCAAATCGAATCGAGTGATCTACAAAATCATTACTTTTTCTGTTCCCTGTAACGGAAATAATACTGAATTCGCAAAACAGATATTTGAGTATTGAACGAATATTTATTTAGGTCTTTTAATTTTAAGTCATTATGGAGCAATGCCAAAACAAATCAGAATTCCGTTGCCAAAACAGACTAATTTATTTATTTTGGTCCGAAGCTTCTGTTTCTTTTATTTGTGCAAGCCAATGACACGTTATATAAATTATTATATGTTTTAATTTCAGATGTGTGGAATTATTGAATATTGTGTATTGCAAATCGACTTTGTTCAATGTGGTTACAAGTTCCGTAACTATATGTGCTGCTGGATTCAACTTGATGGTGCTGTTTTTAAATTAAATATAATGTATCTTACTTTACATAGTAATTTTAATGACTATTTATTTTATTTCAGGCTATTCAAAATTATGTTCTAATGGCGCCGTTTTGCTCCTTTTTAATTTTCGGAATGATGCAGGTGTTTTTTTATTGTTATTATGGTGACTACGTGATGAGATCTGTGAGTAAATTTGATTTATAACGCACAAAAATGGTCTTATTGTACCTAGTAAGTAATACTTTTAACCTCACTTTAGAGCACGGCAGTAGGGGACGCCATTTACAACAGTCGCTGGTATGAAGCAAGCGCAAGCGAGAGAAGATACCTAATTACTGTTTTAGTAAGGTCAGTTAAATTCTTTAATAATTGTTATTGAATAATAGATATATCTACCTATAAATAAAACACAATTCTAATTATGTATTGGTTTGTATCATCTGTTTAATCTCCTGGTCAGCGTCCTGAATTAGAGGTCCAGACACAATGCTTTGTATTTCTTTCCATTGTATCTGGATTAGGGATATCGACTCGGTAGTGTAAATGAAGTTGTGTTCTTATATGCTTTGCAATACTTTATTCCAGATCACAGAAACCTTGTAAATTTACAGCTTATCGATTTGTTGATGTTAACTTGGGTGCGTTTAGTCGGGTAAGCCAACGCGATTACTCCTACAAACTGGTTTTAGAGAATCTAACTCATTGTTTATATTTGTGTAACTTGTTGCAGATCCTGAGTACATCATGGTCTTACTTTGCTTTGCTTAATCAAATGTATCAAAATTAAAATATTTTGGAGCCTGCTAGCGGCCGGTGGCGGCCGTCAGAGGTCAATTGTTCTTCACTTAGACTTTCAACTGTAGCAATTAACAGATTAACTGAGCAAAGTACTTATTGTATCATGTAGTCTAGTTTTTATTACGAGATTATTGCTGTTAATGAATAAACATGTAGCTGTTCGAGCAAATTGTTAAATCGTCTTTGTTTCATTATTTTAAAGTATTATTTGAAGTTAAAAACACGTTTATACTCTATAATTACATGTATACTATTACACGTAATAGAGGATGAGTCTATAGCAGCCTATCGGACAGTTTTATAAATTTTGTGCTTTTACTGAGTGTTTCTGAGCAGAAAAACTTGCCATCTAACAGAACACCCCAGGAATTAATCGAATTTATAGGACTTTTTATACAGCAGGTGCATTCAAGTTCATTTGGCTGCATGAACGTAAATATAGACATATTGTTAGATACCGAGATGTCACTCATTGTCTTTACATTTGTGTACTCCTATTCAATAACTTTTTACGATACGTAATCAAAGTTTATGCGGCAGAGAACCCGTCGTTGCTCACGACCGGTGTGGTGACAAAAGCATAATTATAGTCATAATCTTAAACCATTTCTTAGTACATTTATTATTGTAGCACATACATGAGTAGGAAAACTCTTTCTTAGACTAAAGGATTCAAATTATAAGCAATATTGAACACCTATGCGCTCCAGACCGTCAAATATCCTCATAATTTGTCTTTATCAGTACGAAAGAATTGGTTGCCAGAGTTTTTATCTTACGTTAACATGTTTATGATTATGATAGTATCGCGGTCACTTACTAGACGGGCTGCGAACAAATTGAAACACTGTGTGAGTTTACGACGAGGCGTGGTTGAAACTAATATTTTGTAACCCTGTAAAGATATGCCGTCGACCCAAATAACAATTTGCTGTATCTCCATTTCAATTCCACAACAAAGTCTTTCCTCTATTCGATAGTATTGTTTTTGGTATCTCGTGTAATGTTCAGTATCGTGGTCACCACGTTCACAAACGTTCAGACTCTCGCTAAAGAACACCGATTCCTATCAAGGATGCTTCGCGAGGCTATTGAAATAATGATTGCTGATTTTAACACTGCAAACTTAAGTTTGTCCGTCAATATTATTTACATACGTATGTTGGTGTTAGAACTATGTTCGCTGCTTGCCTCATCTATAATTTATGAACTCTAGTATGCAAATTACTTCTTATTTAATGAAGCGCTTGCTACACCACTAGTTGCTGACCCTTATAATTAGGAGTCGCTGTGTACTAGTCTAACGGGCAAAAATTATGTTTTACTTCTGATAGCGCAACACCTGCTCATCACAGAAACAAAAGTAATTATCTTCTGTAGTAGTATTTTGACTGAAATCCCAGGTTTAAGTAATCCCGATGTGTCGTATTTAACTTTAAACCAATAAACTAATTAAGAAGTTTGGGGAACTGTTTCCTAGATCATGTTATAAATAGAAGTATTTAATAAAAAGGGATTCATTGTTACTATCATCTTAATTTTTTTTGTTTAATGGCAAAAAAAAACAGGATTTGCCGTTATTTATAAACATGTGTATAATACGAAAAAATATTTTAATGTTCTGGCTTTATTCGATAGAAACGACATCCAAATTATTGTATCCTTTTTATATAGTTATAAAACAAAACGTCTCTTTTTGTCTCGTTTGTGCGCTTTTAACTCGAAAACCGCCGATTTTTATTTACTATGTATCATCTTAAAATATTTTAGTTTAGGATGTTGATAGGACCATACCATCTACATAAAACACTTAAAAATTAAAAAATTCAATATTCAAGAGTATATTTTTTCAGGTTAGGTTACAAGGTAACTTATGAATGGTAAAGTTACACAATTTTTTTTCTGTGAATTCACGTTTACTGCCACGTTCAGCAAAGCAAGGATGTAGGGCTCATGAGAAGAACGGGCAAGAAACTCATAGCCACTCTTTTTAATCGCCAAGTTTTTTGTTTACAAATCATAACTGTTGTAAGGTGCTGCAACCATTTCTCCATGAACAACTGAACATACTCAAGCATTTAATAAAATTTGATGGTAGCCTCTAAAGCAGCAGTATCGTAAATAGGAGCATCCACTTACATGTACATAAATAATCAAGACAAGGCATGATTGTATTCCGTAGTTTAATCTAACTGTTTAAATAAAAATGTAGTAAGTAAATTATCGAATACCACGATACCAAGGTCTAAATTATCGAATTCCACGATACCAAGGTCGACCAGGTACCACAAGTAGCACCCGTTCACGAGTACTACGCATGGGCCAGCCATCGCCATATTGAAAGAAAGGGAACGACCCAGTCCATGACGCTACCACAAGCAATGGCATTTGAGTGAATATGACGGTCCTTGGCATGTTAACTCAGAATAAGACTCAAAAAGAAAACTTTACGGAACTGTCCATGATCACGAAATGACTTCATTGCACATTCTTCTTGATTAAAATACGACTGAGTGTAACAACAATGTAAATTCTAGCTTAAACAAGGTGTAACAACATAATATATTAAAATAATGTATTAAAAATTATAAGTATTAGTATTTGTCATTTAACGTCCTTTGATCTGATGCAAATATTAGTGCCATGGATGTTTGTCATTAAAATTATCATCTATATTATAATATGCTTTAGAAATTAAGCAAGTTTTAATTTTAACTTAAAATGTAATCTTGTAATTCTAGAATATTGGTCGGAATTTTATTATAAAAACGAATACTAAGGAACCCATGAAGGAACCATAAACTTTATGTAGACGGTAGAATGGAACTCATAATTTATATTTATTTCTAGTATTGATGTTATATATGTCACCATATTTTATGTATAAATGTATATTTTGACGGACGTGCATAATATTAAAATAAATATATTGTGAAGCTACAGTTAAAATACCTATATTCTTAAATTTTTCTCTGAGTGAGATTCTAGTTCCTAATTGACAAATAGCACGCACAGCTCTTTTTTGCAATATAAATATACTTTGTATATCAGCTGCTTTACACCATAATAATATTCTATAACAATAAAATAATATATTATGTTTCTGAAATATATGTATATTAATAATTATTATTAGTCACCCGTATCTTATTAAATGATGTATAGATTATATATATATATATATATATTATATATATATATATATATATATATATATATATATATATATATATATATATATAATCTATACATATATATATATATATATTATATAATATATATATATATAGATTATATATAATATTATATAAATATTATATAAATGCTGCTGCTGCTAATATAATATTATATAAATGCTGGTCACAAAAAAGTTTATTGAATTCGAATTTCTAATTTTCATGAACATGAAAATGTGTACTTTTAGAATATTATTCATTTTTAAATATGGAGTGAACACTTAAAGAGGACCGTGTTGCGGTTATTGCGTTGCATCGTTGCGGTTACGCGCCAATTCGGATATTTGACATATTGAAAAATTTGAATATAACCAAAAGATAAACCAATCTTTTCGTACCATCAAACGATACAATGAAGACTCTAGTGTAGATGATAGGTCAAGAAGTGGTCGCCCTCGCTCTGTTAGGACTGCAGCAGATAAAAGCTGTGAAGGCGTAAATTCGAAGAAATCCTATACGTAACTTTTGGCCCTTCAGATGGGTTTAAGCAGAACCACGGTGAAAAGGGTGTTAAATGAAAACTTAGGGGTTCCGGCATAACGAAGAAAAACAGGACATCGTTTGGACTCTCGTTTAATGGACCTGAGGTTGAAGAGATGTCGTGCTTTGTTGAAGGAGTGTAGTGGTTACTGTAACCGACTGCCACGACTGAGGTCGCGGGTTCGATTCCCGCACAAGTCAAACATTTGTGTGCATGGATGTTTGTCTTGGTCTGGGTGTTCCTATGTATAACATGTATGTATTTACAAAAAAAAGTATATATATGTATGTTTATCCATTGTCTAGTACCCATAGAACAAGCTCTGCTTAGTTAGGGCTAGTTGGTGTTGTGTGTATGTGGTAGAATATTATTATTATTATTCAAATTATTATTTAGGACTCGTAGCTTCATCCTAGAATCATTAATTGATATAGGGGCGCATTGTTATCATGATGTTAAGAGATCTTTGAAATAAACAACAAATTATAACTAAGTGGAATGATAGGCTGTCTTTATCTCTAATGAAGGCAATCTTACTTTAGATGTCTATATTGACTGGGCTTTATGGCCTACTGATGAGTCTTATTGAAACGATTATTGTTTGTTAATGTACAAAAGTCTCGCAAATTGCTTAACGGTTTTTACAGACTCGGGTAAACATTGGGTGATAATTTAAAAGTACGACTTAGTCTGTTTTGGTAGCTAACGCCCTCTTAATTATCACTGAATAATGACCCCTTACACGATTAATAGCAAAGCTATTCTACAGAATTTTTAAAAAGTACTTTAATTGAATTTGAGCTTTTAAAAGTGAATCTTTGATCAGCGTACTTGTTCACATTAGCTTCTATTTTACACAATTGGTACCAATTGCGTACTAACATGTGTTTTTATCTGACATTATTTAAAACGATATTAAATTTGTGTATTCCATATAAATAACCACACTAGAAGACATACATGTGCATACACGTAATAAAAATATCATACAAAACTGTAATTACAATTTTTTATATACCAAAATTTAGTTTTCTTCTCAGGAGATACAAATAGAAACTGAACAGCAGCGATAGCATCGTGGGAAACCGTTGGACTGCCACGCAGAAGTCTCGAGTTCGATCCTAAGGTGCGCATCTCTAACTTTTCGAAGTTATGTGCGTATTAAATAGTTAATTATCGCTTGCTTTAACGGTGAAGGAAAACATCTTAAGGAAACCTGCATGTCTGAGAGTTCTTCATAAAAGTCTGCCAACCCGCACTGGGCCAGCGTGGTGGACCATTATAGTCCATAGCCTGAACCCTTCTCATACTGAGCTGTGATGAGACACTTTAATAACGAGCAGATATTTTTTTTAATAATAACCAAACCGTATACTCTATTCTCTTCAGATGTATTTGTCTGGTATTGCGGCACAAGGCATACTCAAATTGAATGTGGGTCATGAATGCGGTAGTTGTTACCGTTGCGCCAGATTGTAAATAATCCTAGAATCGACGGCGAAATTTGAACACACAATTGTAAAAATACTGACCAAAGTAGAACTCGTGATTTATCGAACATTATGTTTAAAAATACTTAAGCCTACAGATTTTTCTTTTGTAGTCATATAACATTAAGAATTTTTATTAAGTTCATACAGCATATACAACCGTGATGAATCGTCTGAAAATATTTGGCACAACTTTTGCAGGTGACAAGAATATGCTCTTTCTCTCATATACTACATATTATAACAATACTTAAGCTATCGATACGTATTTGTTCTGAATGTGTTTTATTGATTGAAGCTGGCAAATCATAGCATCGCACCATAATAAGTCAAGACAATTTCAATGGTTTCTATTTATTTATAGTTATAGATTTCGTCTGATGATTCATGCACGTTATTTATATCTGCAAGCTTTATACGGCAACAGCATAATTTAAAGTTCATCTTATGAAGCCGTTGGTCGCGTCCGCGTGGCATACAAGTCATTAGTGACGTCATTTACGAGGAACACAGGATGCATATCTCCAGTCCTATCCAATGAAATAAGATGTATCTTAGCCTAGATTGTAAGCTAAAGCCATGTTCATACATATCTTAAACGTATGTACAATGTAGAACTTGTGTGACAAGAAAGAAATTCCCACAGTTTAGATCAGCGTTCGAAAGAACATCACGTCTCGAGTTATTACTCGACACGCGACATACTCTTTCAAATTCAGCTAATCACCATTATATAGGCGGCCATAAAAAAGGGGTTATTTTTATTTGCTTAACTTGAATTTAAATATAATAAGAACGAAAATATAGGTACATTTATAGTCTTTAAATTTCATTAGCTCTTATTTCAGTTATGAAATCAAATTATGTATCTTCTTTGTTCCTCAAATACGTATAGCTACAGCATCATAGCACATAGTGCGCCGCAATTTTTTTATTTCTTTTTACCTATCGGTTTATTTTAATTAGTATATTTATTTTTGTTTATTTGTTTGGAACTACCATGAAGCCATTTCGACATAGCACTATAAACCTAAATACTGACTTTATATTGTTTGTTTACCTTCACTGAGGGGGCCTGGTAATCTGTATGACAGAGAAACCTAGTTCAGATACCAGTCTCCCACAAAGGATCTGTTTTCTACTAATTGTACCTTTGTAATTTTACGCCTAAGATACCTTTGTGGAAGAAAAATAAATTAATGTTATTATTATTATTTCGGTTCGATCGTTAATTTGTCTAAATGTTGTATCTTATACAGACGTACTTTTATAATGATGTATCGTCGTTTAATAAATAACTCGATTTTACCATTACAACTTTGACCGCATGCATTTTAGAAAATCCTGAAAATAGTTATTATTGAAAAATTTTATTAGTAAAGATTTTTTAATTATAGAAATAGCTGCGTCCGGTTTCTTCATCACTTCACTACATATTATAATACAAAGTTCCCCCCCGCGTCTGTTCGCGATAAACTCAAAAACTAGCGAACGGATTTTCATGCGGTTTTTACCAATAGACAGAGCGATTTATGAGAAAGGTTTGACTGTTTAATGTGTTAAGGTTTTGTACTACCCGTGCGAATCCGGGGCGGGTCGCTAGGTGCGGATAAACATAAAGACAGATGCCGATAGCGGCTATGTTTCGTACTATTCAGAGATAAGCCGTCGAATACCAAAGAACATCAAAGCTTTTATCTGGTTATGTCATTGTTTGGTCAGTGTCCAACAGACTCGGATCGTATGTCGATTAACGCACATGGTGACGGAGAGGTGTGTCCGGTGTAATTAACAGGGTGCGACTAAATTGCCGTAATTGTCGCAGTCAACATACATGGGATTTGTAATTAAACGTCACCTTCTGGTACAGATATAGAGATTTTGGTTTGTTTTGAACTTAAATGTATGTTTTAATGTGCAACTATTTTACTTTTTCTCTCTACAGAGTTTTAAGGTCCTTAATAATAATTATCATATTAATGAAATAATTAATTAAGATTCAATAGCTTAGAAGCTATGCGGACACAAGCTTCGACTACGTGGGCATGTAGTGTATGTGCCTTTGACTACATTTACGTGCATCACATGAAGTCCCATACTCTGGTTCTACTGAAATCAGTTACGAGCCCGTTCGCCCCTCAAGGTTCGCCCCAAGTAGGTATTTGTTAGGTTTCTTCTTAAAATCCACCCAAAAATAGGCGCCCCACTAAGCGGGGCCCCGGCTTTCTATGAAAGGGGCGAAAATCAAGGGGCGTACGGGCTCATAGCCCTGAAATCTCTCATATTTTAGTTGAACTCTAAGCTACCAAACTATCAATATAAAAATAATATACAGCAAATTTCTAAAAGCCTTTTATTCAATGCAGACTTCCACTACAAGGTTAACCATCACCAACGTACACTCATAGATTTGGTACATTATAATTGTATAGACTGCATGGATGGCGTAGTAGTTTAAGAAGTCGCCTCGCCACTGCCGCCGCGCTGAGTGTTGTGGGTTCGGTCCCCACACGGGACAAAAATTTGTGTTAATATGTAGTTTTTTCGAGTCTGGGTGTTCTATTTGTCCGTTATTTAAATATTTGTAGTCCCCCGCTATACAGAAATAAACCCTAGTCCCTCACTAGGGTTTATTTCTGTAGTCTTTAAAAAAATTATAATAAAATATATTATAATAAAGATTTAATAAGTCTATAGCATATTCTGTCAATATATTTCTTTGACTTTTCTACAATTCTCACACAACAGTCGCAGCTCTAGTGTATGCGACTGTTGTGCGAGTCAGACAAAGTTCTGTTGGAATTTTTGTAAAGAAATTCTTAGTAGGCCGCATGGATTCTGAAACTATGCCCGGGCAGGCTTGAAACTAGTGCAGACTGGATCACTGAATGAACCTAAAAAAATATTAGGTATTTAACGAAATTGTCTTTTTGCATAATTCGGCCGAACAGATTTGTGCAAAATGACCGCTAAGCTCTCGAGATACGACAATAGGCACGCTCCCTATTCGTGTATATTCATACCCATAGCTGGCGAAATTTGCCTACTCTTCCACGGATATAGGCGTAAAACTATGTATGTATGCCTGCCTTACAATTGAATTATTGATTTAAGTCTTCATTTAACGGTTTTCATCTAATATTGTCACAATGCAGACACAAATATTTTCCTGTTGTCAGACTAATTCCAAACATTTATAATATTTTAGAGTCTTCATGTACTAATTTACGAAATATACGCATTATTATATGTATCCTTCAGTGCAAAATTTATGACACATTATATATGAGTATGCTCTGCAAGCACTTCCAGATTATTTGCCACAGATACACACTGATTTCATTATAGTAGTGTGCCATTGTTTGACCACGAAAGTTAGTTTTAATCAAAATGGCGCCTATTCAGATACAAATGCTTGACACAAACGAAACTAATTGCAGCGATAATACTGTTAGTCGTTTCAGTCGGCACAATCAGCGGTTATTCGGATAAATTGCTGCGGCTATGTGCTAGATATTATTATGTAAACTATCTGCATACCGCATTGCCCAATACATTGACTTTATTCAAACTAATTAGTCGCTTGCGATAATGTCGTAAAATAGAAAACACAATTTACCTATTTTATGACCTAACAAAGTCAGTTAAAGATTTATTGCGGCCCTTGTTTGCTGCCGTAACCACACATGATGGCAAAAGAAAAATATAATGTTACATTGAATGTCATATTCATACTTGCTTGTACATATATTTAAATAGTACGAATTCTAACTCAGTTGATAAAATTTGTACTTCTGTATGGTATTTTAAGCATAGCGTATCTCTCTGTATCTGTATTTCTGTTTTGGTCCGGCCAACGAGTATTTGCGGTTTCCAAAATCATATGACGTTGTAAATGTAAGGTGAATATTATATTTGTCTAATATTTACAATGTGTAAATATAATTTGCTAGTTGAACTATAACGCCATTTGTCGATTTTTATCATAACTTGATAATAATATTGCCTTATTAGCGAGGCAATGTTATAGGCTGAATGTGACCTCAATATGTCCAGTTATATAGAATCGAATTAAGCGTAACTTTGCCGAAATCTATTATAATCAAATAATTACGAAAAAACGAAACCACCACATATCCTCGCATTGCCCACCCTACCACCCCAACTACTGCAGTAGAAATATATATATATATATATATATAATAGTAGATTGACAATGCTCCTTTGATGCTACGATACGACGATATACGATGAACGGTACTGGCATATCATTTACAATAAAAAGCAATCTAATTGGTTAAGAAATACCGGCGATAGGAGGATATGAGAAAAAGTATATGTCTGAACCTCTGACATTTGTTTATACTCGGATAAAATACGTTATTAAATTTATTATTTAACTTCCTGCTTTTTAATTAGTTATTAAAGGCCTTGAGTAAAGTTTCGTGTCTACGTTGTAAACTGTTAAGAAGTTCTCTCGTGAGGCGCCGACCTTAATTGCATTGTCGGTTTAGTTGTGATGTTCATATATAGCTCAGAGTAAAAACCTTTGCAAAGATCTTTGAAATATGTCAAGTATAAAATAATATCAGCCCCTTAAGGCCTGTTCAAACCTAAGCGGTATTCGCTACCGTCTGCGGTAGAAAAAACCAAGTGGGTATGCGGTAATATTACTGTTCACACCAAAGCGGATTTTGCTATCCTTGTAGGTAGAGTATTCGAGTATCGCTCAGGAAGGTAAGAAGTTCTCGCCAGTTAGTCATTTCTGTGTCGCCAAAGAATGTACACGTCAGTCACGTTGTAATATCTGCAGAGCATTTGATTTTAGTGATAGATAGCGATGAAGAGGAAGTTTTACTTTTATTAACCTTAATTGACTCACCAGTTAAGAAAAGAATTTGGCTCCATGACATCAACAGACAACACCGAATTCATGAGGAATTCCACACTTTATCGTTCATAGCCAAGATTAAGACTGAATGAAGATAGAGCATTATCTTGAATACATCGCAGAGCAGACTGAAGTTAAGAATCATTGTTAGACTGGGGATAACATGATTGTTGAAAAATACATCGATCATTTTGGCTTGTATTAGGCTAAGTGGTTTAATCTGTTTTGCCTGACAAGCGAAACAATACCTATGCGGTACTATGGCACCAACTACTCCGCTCTAGCCGAACTTGATACTAAATACCTAAACGAAACCCACGCGGTATGTACCTCTATCCACAGCGGCAGCGAATACCGCTCATGTTTGAATAGGCCTTTATATATACTGTCCCACTGCTGGGCACGGGCCACTTCTCAGTGTGGGAGGTTGAGGCCATAGTCTACCACGCTAGTTCAGTGCGGGTTAGCAGGCTTCACATATTTACGAGAATTCTTAGACATGCAACCTGCATGTCTAAGTTGATCACGATGTTTTCCTTCACCGTTAAAGATAGTGATTATTAACTATTTAATATTTACAAAACTTCTATAAGATTGTGGTTCTGCCCAGGGACCGAACTGCCACCTTTGTATGGTAGTCCAACGGTCTCTCACTAGGCTTAAGCTGCTATATATGTCTTTCAAGTACACATAAATCTAAAATATTATTTTAGATATTTCAATACATAAAACTCTTATTTAAAATGTGAACCTGTATATTCATTTAACTAAATATTTAATTATAGTAATTAGATAGTTATTGAATAGTAGAGCCTTACTGGTCTCAGCATAAATAGGATGGCTTGACTGGGACATACTGGGTACTGTCATACAGAATATTGACTAAAAGTAGAAGTTCACGTATTGTTGCTTTTCATAAGGCGAGTAAGAGCACTGGGATCCCAATGGATGATTTTATCAACTACTTCTTTTTCCTACCACCTCCCACCCATCTCCTACACATAGGCTACGCAATCTGCTTACCATCGGACAGGCGATGTCCTTGTTTGCCAGGTATATGGCTTACGATACGCAGCGGCTTGGTTGTGTTTTCTTGGAATTCCTTCTATGATGCAAAAATACACAGCAAAGCCCAAAAGCAAATAACTTTAGATTGGCACTAATTTAACTTTCTGGGTGTTATCAAACTGTTACTATCAATTTGGGTCCCACGCGATTACCTGCAAAGGAAATTAAAAGTCACGCAAACAATAACACGCTATTATAAAAAGCTGTTCTTAAAATAAATTATAGTATTCGTTTTTTTCTTTATATATGGAAATAATGAATGTTTGACAAAACTTTGGTGGTCCGCTTTAAAAGTAGATTTTAAATTTTGCTCTGTTCAGATTTTACGTTGGTTAATATAATATTTAAGTTACCACAATCATACTATCAAATGAATTCAGTTTTTAATTCGAAATATATTAGCCTGACGTATGTCGAACAAAGCCAAAATGTCGCACAAATAAAATAGACTTACATAATATGGCATATTCAGTGTGGGTGACGACTCTCGTCATATTCCTACTCAATATCATTCGATGGCCAGTATCTGCTATACCGGAACTTTTGTAAACATATGCGTTTAATAATATCAGAAACACTGCTGCTCTGTTTATATTGAATTGTCACTGCTACGGAACATGTGCGTATTATTTAGAAAGCCTATATAAATGTATAACAAATTTTCGATAGGAAATAATTTATAAACATTGAGAGTTCAATCCATAAAGCAAGACTTGAATATGAGAACTATTAAGACCTTGTAGTGGCTTATTATCTTTATGATTAAACATAGTAAATTGTGAAACATGGCTACAAGAATATTGTTTTTTTAAGTAAAAAAGCTATTTTCTGAATAATAAGAGAAGCTATTTTCATATTATAAAATGTAGATACATTTTATAATATGAAATATCATCACAGCCATAATATTACGTCTCACAGCTATATCTGGTACAGATCTTCTTACTAGCATAAGTGTCAATTTGTGGTAGAGTGTTGGTGATTTCACTTAGATCGTGTGATCAATGGTTTATGTGATGTGCCATAATAACAGATTTATTGCGGTGCCGCAAGCTCATATAAACCATTCTTACGTCAGTTATTGGCACTAGTACAAGTGTGGACATTTTGCGGTTAGATAATAATTCTTGTTTAGTAATGCAATGCGACGCACTCAAACAGTAGGCAGTACGGAATAAATATCCGTTTAATTGTTTGCTTAGTTTGCCGGATCTGAATTTGTGTACATAATAACTGTGGAAAGCGCGGTAGTTGTATCAAATCACCAGGTTTTCTTAACCTAGTTATTTCCGATTATATAATTTTGTCAAATGAAAAGCAGCATGGGTATGAGTATTTTCTGTGTATGGACCAGTGTTTTTTTATTTGCTGCACTTATATAGTACATATAAACATTTTCCCCTACCCGAGAATCGAACCTCAGTCATGACAAACAGCTGCGCCACTAAGGACGTGTAGAGAATTATTAAATGTGTATTCATGAATTCATAAATTTTTCCGCTTGAATACTGACCGTAAAATTTGTTAGTTTGTTTTCATACAAGCCGATTTTAAAAAGAGTTTCCTAAAAAATTTTTAACTTCTGACTGACATTTTGTATTTTTTAGTATTTTTCAGTCTTTCCGCTCCGCAAACTTCAGAGTTATGGGAGGAGAGAGGTATTGTAGTAGTGCAACAGAATTTAAGAGATTAATAAGATTTTCGTGTCTGCGCATTCCATCGAGGTGCTGATAGGATCGTCAAGTTCAAATAAATATTCTAATCATATTTCATAGACTGCCACTTAGCAATATAATATATTTTACCAGAGAACAAATTATAACTCCTACATCGTGTTATAAGGGCTCTGGCGGTCAGAGGTAACATGTTGGCACGTAGATTTGCACGGTGCTCAGACTCAGTTAAGGTTACTTTGTTCAAAGCATACTGCCAGAGCTTTTACACCGGGAATCTATGGGTCAACTACACCAAGAGATCGCTGAATGTCCTGCGCGTACAGTATAATAACGCATTCAGGATGTTGTTGCGACTGCCCCGTTTCTGCAGTGCCTCGGAAATGTTTGCAAAAACTCACACAGACGGCTTTCATGCCATTATACGCAAAAAAACTGCGTCGCTGTTGAGCAGAGTGCGGAGTAGTCGCAACTATATCCTGAGAGCTGTGGCGGAGAGTTATACTCCGAACATCAGCCATTTTGTGCGGAGGCTTATTAAATAGGAAACATGTTTTTCTGTTTGGTCATCCTCTTGCATTACTGTTTTATTTTATTTTATTTAATTTGTTTTGTTCAACGTACGCTACTAACACTAGATATAAGCTATTTGTAATACTAACACAATATGGATCCCTGTTGTCCGAATTAAATGCATTTTAATTTAATTTAATTTTTAATAATGCAAAGCTGGCGTTGAAAATTTTCTTTCGCAGCTGCTCCCCAACTTAGGGGGGCCAGACGCCTGCTCTATAGTGGGATCGTGCGGTCCATGGCGTTATACGGCGGCGCTCCTGTATGGGCTCCCTCTCTGACGGTACGCAATGCAGGAATATTATATCCACCGCAACGCGCGATGGCTGTCAGGATCATAAAAGGTTCGCACGATCTCCTTCGAAGCGGCGAGCCTCTTTGCCGGCACTCCGCCCTGGGATCTGGAAGCGAGAGCCCTCGCGTCATTGCATCAATGGCGCGGGGAAGCGTTGAGGTGCGGCCTGCGCCTACTCCTTTTTTTTTTGACCCAGGAAAATCCTTTATGGATACCCCCTCCCCCCGGGGGAGGGGAGGATGGTCATGTGATACTCTCCGCCCCTGAAGGGGGTCGGTATACACACTAAAAACCTGGGGTGAGCAGTCCCTCCGCCGACGGAGTGAGGCGGGATGGGGTCGCGTTAGCAATCACCATCCCGCCCCGGCGGTTGGCCCGGCTGATGGTGACCGGTCCTCAGCACCTATGGAGGGAAGGCCTTGGCCGAGGCTTGCTCACCAAGGCCATCCCCCAGACGTGTGGGGCCGTGCAAGCCGGTAGAGAGTCCCCCGACTCTGTACCAGTGACCCCACTATACAGGAGCAAAAAGGCGGGCAAATCGCCTCCTTCTCGCTCCCGTCCGTCTGCGCCGGAGAGGGTCAGCGAGGAGGTTGTTCTCCCTGACCCTCTCCGCGGTCTCCTTCTGCGCCATGACAGCTTCGCAGAAGGAGACCACTGCCTGCCACGACCTCTCGCCGCCGAGCATGGCGTTGATCACGCTCGGCAGGGAGAGATCTCCGCCTATTATGGTCGAAAGCGTGTGCCGCTGCGGTCCCCACGCGGCACACGCCTCCAGCGTGTGGAGCGCCGTGTCTTCCGGCGTCCCACACTCGTGGCAGGCCGAGGTCGCCTCCCGTCTCGCGATCTGGTGCAAATACTTTCCGAAGCATCCGTGCCCGGAAAGCACCTGCACCAGTCGGAAGGTCAGCGACCCGAATTGCCGCCCAATCATCCCCGGAGGACCGGCCGAATGGCCTCCACCGTCCACTGGCCCGGGGCCGGTGGAGCCAGGTCCTCCGTCCACCGCCTCAATAGGGCGGCCCGCGCCTGTCGCCGCATGCGTGCGACCTCCTCCCACCCCGGGGGCTCCCCGCGGGATCTCCTCGCCGCCACGAAGTGGTAAACTTCGGCGAGGATCTCCGCTTGTAGCTCCCAGGGGGGGTCACTGGCCAGCACGCACGCCGCCGTCCAGGACACCGTCCGGTAACCGCGTGTGGCCCTCGTCGCGACGACCCGCTGCGGACGTCGCAGCAGGGTCTTATTGTCGCGACTAAGGGCGTCCGCCCAGACCGGTGCCCCGTAAAGGGCCATACTCCGGATCACTCCGGAGTACAGTCGGCGACAGGTGGCATTCGGGCCACCCACGTTGGGCAGCAGCCTCCCCAGGGCGGCCGCCGCTCCCAGGACTCTTGGGGCCAGCTGGGTGAAGTGTGCCCCAAAAGTCCACCTCCCGTCCAGGATGAGACCCAAGTACCTCATTTGGGTCCCAACCCGGACCAGGACCCCGTCCAGTGCCACTCGCGTACCTGGAGGAGGTCCTCCCCGAGGCCCATGAAACAATAGGGCCTCGGTCTTGGAGAGGGCAACCTACAATCCCAGGGCGCGGATACGGTCGACCACTAGGGCAGCTCCCACCGCGGCCAACCGCACCGCCTCCCCTAGATCCCTCCCCTTGACTACGACCAGGGTGTCATCGGCATAGCTCGCCACCCGCATACTCGCGGAAAGCGTGCCCCGAAGCACCCAGTCGTAGCCAACGTTCCACAGGAGCGGTCCCAGCACCGACCCCTGTGGAACCCCGCAGGATACGCGACGGCGCCTCAAACCGTCGCGTCCCTCCACCAGGACCTCGCGGTCCTGCAGGTAGTCGGCCAACAGCCTCCGCAAATACAGGGGCACTCCGTGATACCGGAGCGCCTCCTGTACTGTTCCATGCGAGAGGCTGTTGAAGGCGTTGGCAATGTCCAGCGAGATAGCCAACGCCTTGTTCCCTCCACCGACCGGTTCCTGCGTCCAGTCTTTGAGCCAGAGCAGGGCGTCTATCGTAGACCGCCCCGCTCTGAACCCATACT
Source organism: Catocala fraxini (assembly GCA_930367265.1). Lineage (NCBI taxonomy): Eukaryota > Metazoa > Arthropoda > Insecta > Lepidoptera > Erebidae > Catocala > Catocala fraxini. The sequence goes on along the minus strand of OV884027.1, from coordinate 11,281,453 downwards.
GGGCCTGCGATAGTGCCGGCCCAGTCCCCTCCAAGTGCTAGATGACACGGGAAGCCACCACTCTCTCTAGCAGCTTTCCCGTGTCATCCAGCAACACGATTGGCCTGTATGCGGAAGGCGAGGTTGTGTCTCGCCCGTCCTTCCACAACTTAGGGAACTAGGGACGACTCCGCCACGACCAAGTGGCGGCCCAAATCTGCCGGGTCTGCAGGATGAATGCGTGAGTGATCCCTGCGTCTCGGCCACAGATTGCGAGTAGGAACACCATGATAGGTAGTTAGTCGGTAGGACCGAGATTTCGCCATCTTTTCCCGGGTGAGCCCGACATAACCCCTCCGTGATGAAATAAGAACAAAGGCAATTAAAATAGTTAATTTTACAACGTAACTGACAGTGCACAATTACATGGATGAGAAAGCCTATGTACTTAACCTGCAATATGATACTGCATGGATACCTTAAGGTCCAAAATCCTGTGAACTCTTGAATTAGAGTTAATATGAATGAACTAGATGGCGTTGTTTTATAAATATTACAACGCATACACATTTTAGCAAACAGGTGAAATTTATAACCAATTATAATCTCAATCAAAAAGACACTCGAACGCAGGGACAGAATAATGTTTGCGTAAGAACAGAATAGCGACTCATTGAAAGTAATCTATAAAATAAACTACCTACTATAAATATATAAATGCATTTGTAATTCTTTGCTTTTTGTTTTACCCTGAAATGTGTTCTTTTTTTAATAAACTGTTGTTAACAGAGATTAAAAATTGTTTAAAGTAAATTTTACAACATTGAGTTATTAAGCAATGTCGTTATTTATATTATAACAGTGCACCGCCATCTATTACGATATAAATAAACTACTTAACAGTTCTTCTATCGACATCCGTTAGACGGCGTCAATTAACGGCTTGTACCATTTTAGTTTTGACATGGGTATGCATTTTTGCAGCTCAATGTACAATGTAAAGCAGACATGTACGCATTAGACACGTTGGCACATTGCTATTAAATTTAGCGCAGGCGTCCATAATTTCAACATCCATTGATGTGTATTGAAGTTTTCATGCTTCGGTCGATGGAGTCCTTTTGTCAAGATATCGGCGACCATGTCTCTAGTGCATCTATATTGAACCATGACTTGTTTGGCAGCAATCTTCTCTCGTACAAAGTGATAACGGACGTCTATATGCTTACTGCGTGCGTGGCAGACAGTATTACCTGAAAGACTAATCGCACTCTGATTATCGCAGGAAGGGGTTATAGGTGTACCTTTAAGTTCGGGTTGAAACTCGTCTGCCAGCTGTTTTAACCAAAGAGCTTTCTGAATGGCCGACGTTAGACCCATATTCAGTCTCACTTGTGGAAAGAGCTATGGCCTGCTGTTTCTTAGAATTCCAGCTTATTGCGGCACCATATTTTTTTTTTTTTTTTTTACCTGGTGGAATGCATGACGCGTACCCCTCCGCGGGGGCGGGCGGAGGGGTTATGTCGGACTCGCCGGGGTAAAAGAAGATGGTAAAGATGATAACGTACCTCCCGGAATACCGACTAAACCTACCACGGTGTTCCTCGACAAAACCACTATCGACGGGGCCGCGCGAAACACTTGCGCATGCGGTCGCGACCCCGCCGAGGTTTCGGCCGATAAGACCTACCCTATTGGCACTTCTAACATTCTCTTTCTCTTCTAACTTCCTTCCCCCCTAGAGGGGAGACGGACTCGACATAGAGGCGCGCGTGGGAACACGCACGCCGCCTCTCGGACTTGGTGCTGAACGGATGGCGGGCAGGCCCATAAAGCCCGCCACTCCCAGGTCAAACCTCAGGGTGTTATTGCGGCACCCTTTTTTTTTTTTTTTTTTTTTTACGTGGGGGAATGCATGACGCATACCCCTCCGCGGGGGCGGGCGGAGGGGTTATGTCGGACTCGCCGGGGTAAAAGAAAGATGGTAAAGATGTTAAAGTACCTCCCGGAATACCGACTAAACCTACCACGGTGTTCCTCAACAAAACCACTATCGACGGGGCCGCGCGAATCACTTTCGCATGCGGTCGCGACCCCGCCGAGATTATTGCGGCACCCTGGAATAAAAAAAATATGTAGCCTGTGCAAGATCTTCTATCCTCATTATCATTTACCCAATCTGAATCGCAATAGCCTGAAATTTTCCCATCAACATTCCTTTTATAAACCAGTTTCATATGCATTGTAGCTTTCAGGTACCTCAAAACTCGTTTCAGAGCCACCCAATGTTCATTAGTAGATTGACTATTGTATCTAATCAGAGAATTTACTACATAAGTAATGTCTGGTCGAGTCCCCTGTGATAAGTACAATAAACATACAATTATTTCTTGGTATGGAATGTTCTTTAAAATTTCTTGTTGACCTTCACCCTTCTTCAGTCTGATATTAGTATCAGCAAGTGTCCACATTGGCTTACAATTGTTCATACCAAATCGTGTATATAATAATATAATTTCTATGTAAATAGCTTGATCAATAGAAATCTCTTCTACATTTTCATCTTGTGAAATTCTAAAACCAATGCAATGTTTGGCTGTTTCTAAGTCGTTCATATAAAATGTTTGTTTTAATTTCCCTTTTATCAATTGTGTGGTTTCTTCATTATTAAAGTAATAAAATATATCGTCTACATATACTGTCATAAAAAAAATATCATTTTGATTTAAAATTCGGTAGTAAACGCATGGATTTATGTTTGAACGAGTCATTCCAATTTCTAATAAAGTAGTATTTAATTTCTTGTTCTATTGTCTACTGGCTTGTTTAAGTGCATATATTGACTTGTTCAGTCTACAAACTTTATTTTGATCTTCATAGCCACGTGGAAAATACATGTAGATTTCTTCATTGATGTCACCCTGTAAGAATGCTGTCACGTAAGAATGCGTCCATTTGGTGTATTTTAAGTCTCGCAAACAAAGAAATATACTTACGTATCTTCAACATAAATGAAATTTTAATTTTAGTTTTATTCTATACTGGTATTTAGGTGATAATGCATGTTAACACCTTATAATTCGTTTCTTCCAAGACGTAGAAACTAATTATACGGTATAACTCCAGGTATAAATTAAAAAGAAAACATTTGTACACACTATAGGTAACGTAGAATTAAATAGTGTTCTATGATTTCTACAGTGTGTTCAAATATTTAACTTTGTATTTATATTTATATTCTAGTAAATAGTAAACGCTAGTTGTTTGAATGCTAGATATAATCGTGCCGCATTTGTTTCTGGTCGCCTATTATAAATATGGTGCCAGCAAGTGTCTATATAGACCACAAGAGTGGTGTAGTGGTGAGTGAGATATCTACAGTAAATGTCTATACATTTACTGCAGAAATCTCAGCTTTGCTAAACGAGGTTTATATAATTTTTATTTACTTATGTCTCGGGGTTGATAAGCTCTTCGAGTCAGTCCAGCCGCTTACAATGATCTCAAAGTTATATAATATATATATTATGATATTCATGCTTGCTACCTTACTATTAGTGAAATTATAGTATAACTAGATTTCGCTCGCGGGTTCGCGCGTATTAATCTAGATTTTGTCAGCGAGTCAGTGAAAATTCTTTCCCTCGGAAAAAGGGTTTTTGTGGATTTAAAGAGTGTTATGTCATCCTATATCCTCTTCTGTACCCCTGACAACGTGTATGCGAAATTTTATAATGAGCGGTCAAGTAGTAGTAGGGCATGAAACCATAACAATCAAACAAACAAATTAAGATTAAGGTCCAGGATGTTGAACATACTAGCCTACAACACCTACATAATCGCTTCTTAATGTCTGCTAGGCAGCATACAGACAGCAGACTATTTGATTACAATTAGATTACATAGAATGTTCTGCAATGTTAACTTTGAACATTCTGTATGACATTCATACCGTTCCTTACTGTAGACGTCAATAAAGATAATTGTTTCGCTGCATATTTTCTAGAAAAAGTATTGTAAAATATTTAGTAGGTAGTAATATATATAAGGTAGTATACGTGTAAATAGGAATACTGCAAGAACAGCTTTAGCGTTTTACAAAAGGCTCAAAAATGCTTGTCGAATTTAAGAAGTGTATCCAGAGCGTGAACTTTTTCCTAAAATTAATTGGATTAACGCCCGAAATTCAAGACAATCAAAGGACCTTATTCGAACGTTTTTGCAATCACCCAATTTATGCGATAAATTTTATTTCTTTGGGCTTACAAATAATTGCTGAAGTGTTATGGTTACTCGAAGCAATAAAAAGTAACAAGAGTTTCCTAGAAATAATATTTATAATTCCTTGTCTTACTCTTTGCACATTAAGTATGTTCAAATCGTTTTTCACTTTGATGTATGCCCATTGTATCAATGATCTCTTGCAGAGATTAACTATATTGCAATCGGATCTTATGTCATCGGAGACAGAAACAAAAGAATCTGTAATTAAATTGGTTGGTGTACATATATCAAAACTTAATACTATATCCAAAATTTTAAAGTATTTGGTAGTAGTTGTATTATTTATGTTCGCATCGGGGCCGTTGTTTATAATGTTAAAGCAATATCATAATACACATGAAGTAGAGTTGACGTTACCATTTTATTCATATTATCCGTTCAACATGCATGATATGAAATATTATCTATGCGCATATGTTTATCAAACCTGGGCAAGTAAGTATCTATTATTGCTTTTTTTATTACTGTAACAGCTTTTATTTTATAGGCATCTATTTAACAGCAAGATTTAAAAATTGTAAAAGGAAGCTTAATCTAATGATAATTTTAATTTATCAATCATTCCAACTATAAACATTATTTATCACTCGTCCCTATTTCCAACATTAAGTTTCAAAATCCTCAGAGTATTACTGCGGTGGTATAGTCGTGTATTATTGCTAAAATGTGTATTTTTGTTCGCTATTTTTGTATTATCGGTCTCAAGTCTATAGTACAAATTGAGCTAGTTTTAATTTTGGTGGGTACTCTTAGATAAATGTGATTAATTAACGTTTTCCTTTTATTTATGATACATATAAAAATAAACTGTCGCGTTCCTAAGTCAACAGTATCAGCACCAGAAATAATAATTTATAACTACTACTATGATGTCTCAATCATAATCACATAATACTTTTATATTTCTTGTTCTAGCGTTCATAACCATCTACTTTGTCTTCGTTCCTAACTATCTTTACGTCACCTGCTGTACATTTGTTTACATTCATTTCTTAGTATTGCAATATGATATGGAGAGAGTTGTAACAGAAGATGTTACGGAAACAGGCAGTCATACAATTAAAATTAATATTAGAAAACTAGCTATTCGACATGTCGAATTAATAAGGTAAATCTGTATATATATATATATAATATTTAGACTCTTTTAAATCGAATTAACAACGTTTACTGCACGTAGCTTTTCGTGTAAGAAGAAGAATATTTTTGCTATTTTCGTAACTTTAATGAAGTTGAAAAAGCAGCTCTTCTTTATTATAATTATTATGTGGTATAATGATAATGAAATAATTCAAAATATGCAACATATTAGATATTATATGTAAGTTTCATGCTCTGAATTATTTATTTTAAATTTTAATGATAAAATTATTTTTTAATGTTTCAGATGTGTGGAATTGCTAGAGCTAATCTTCTCCAAGTCAATATTGCTTAATGCTCTTACCAGTTCTATTATTATTTGCGTTACAGGATTTAATGTTATGGTAATCAATTTAATTCACCTATGTGTGTGATGGTACGAAATAATTAGACAGTTTAACGACGCACTATAATAAAAATTTCGAAAAATGTGCAAAGTTGCACGATTTTCGAATTTTATAATCATTCAAAATCAATTTACTTGTATTGCACCTAACTGAATAATCTTCTAAAAGAAAGAATTGTTATTCTAATGTTTTAGCGTATAGTTAGTACCTCTCGTTATAATATAACTTTGAATTATGTTCTGCTTTCAGATTAACGATGACATTTTGACAATGGCTTCTTTCGCATCAGCCCAATCATTTGGTTTGATACAAATATTTTTGTACTGCTACAATGGTGATAATATAATGAGATCGGTAAATTTTAGGCATTCTTTACCAAAATATTGAGGTGATGCTAAATAATAAGTAGAGTAGGCATCGTATCTGGAGCCAAACTCGTAAACTGACAATTATTGGAAGTTTTAGAGTGAATAATTATATACATCACTGTGTGTTTTCTTTGAGGTTATCGTGCTCATCTTAAGTGTTAGATGTGCTTTCTGCGTTAGCATAACGTATAATTACGTGTTTGCCCCATATGCGTCACGAAAACGCTACATGCGCGCGGCATGCTACTCGCATCTTGGGCACTAAATAGCGGCAAGAGACTGCTGTTCGATCTGTCAATTACAATTACGAAAAGGTCGGCTTCAGCCGGATCCATTCTCACTATTGGAGCAGGCAGAGAATTATAGCTTCGTCGTTTTTTTTTTGCAAACAGAAGAAAATGTTAACCCAAAAATGTTACCTCCATATGAATGTAATATTTTACTATAACGGTATAAAATATTTTATTTCAAATGACGTACTACATAAAGATACACATCTGAATCATTTGTGCACTGTAAAATATTTGACTGCGATGAGAGCGTGCATTTATTGGTCACGCTGTTGGAAACCCGCTTGCAAATTGTAAATTGATAAGAATTTTTCGTATTGCTCTCGTTAAATCATTGTTAATCTTGCCAAGAAATATAATTTATTATAAGAAGAAAAATATTTTTTAGATAATATATTATTAAAAAAAACCATTTAAGAATTTTTATAATAGAATGTATATGATATGGTATTGTATGCCATTTGTAATGTTATTCAATTTTCAGAGTCTGCATGTGAGTGACGCTGTCTATAGCAGTCAATGGTATGATGTAGACCCTAAGGAGAAGCGCAGTTTACTTATTATTTTAATAAGGTAATAAATAAAGAGGTATATATTTAATATTACAATTTAGCTGGGCAAACAATAAAGTAACTCGTTAGTGTTGGTAGGTGAGGTCCTAAGTGGAATCAAGAATAGAGATTATAATAATTTTGTGTTTTCTCTTTTCAGAGCTCAAAAGCCTTGCAAAATTACTGCATACAATTATTTTGATATAAACTTGGAAGCTTTTACGAGTGTAAGTATATTTTTAGAGATTGGATGTTGTAAAATTACCTACTTAAAATGGAATTAAAATAATATGAGAATTTTCAGATATTGAGTACATCGTGGTCGTATTTTGCGCTTTTAAAAACAATGTATCACCCTGATACAATTAAACCTGAATAACCTTGAATCAAAGTCTTAAGCAAGCAATCAGAAACCTTGACATTCATTGTTGTTGTAAAAATAAGGCTTACTTAGGGATGTAGTTGTATAGTATATCAGCATCGGTACATCCAGCCAGATTTAATGATTGCAGCATACTATTCATATGTTATTGTCACGACAATAGAATAATAATATTGCTTTTCCAAATAATGCAAGTAATACAATACGTAGAAAATATAATAAGAATAAATATTTTTTAATTTCTCAAATGAATCTCATCTCATCATTCTTCAAAAGCGTGCAGTACGTAGCATTTATAATTTAGGCTCACGAGTTTTCCTGAAGAAGCGTTTTAATGAAATTGGTATACTTACCGTTGCGTCGCAATATATAGGTATTTACGAATATTATGTGTATAAAACATAATATTCACTTATATAATAAGAATAGTGATATTCACAACTTAAACACTAGAAATAAGCATAAGTTAGTAGGTCCTTATCATCGTTTGTTACATAAAGTTCACAATTCATTTGCAGGACTCAGTATACGCTTTTTTAATAAACTACCGATTGATATTATAAATTTGCCTTTACTCAAATTTGAAAGTGCTGTTAAAAGTCAGCTTAGCCGGATGGGCTATTATTCAATCAATGATTACTTAAATGATAAAAACTCATGGAACTAGTTGCTTGTTTCATGCAGGATTCAAACAATGTATGTATTATATAAGTCAATTTAGTTATGTGAAGGTACTTCGTGTTTATTTTGTGATGTTAAAGTATCTTTCTTTTCTTTTACACAAACGTTATAAGTATTAACGTAAATTTTGTTTTTACTACATTTAGTCACGAAGTTCCTTTTCACGTCACAAAGTGTAAGTGTATGCGTCCTCATGCAATACTACTGTCTATTACAAATGGCTACCTACTGATAAATATTATTACAAACCTCAAATGCTTCTTACATAATATTATTAACTTTTTCTATATTTTTAGAATTTAGTTTTGTATGAGCAGTGATATATGGCATAATGACTGCAACACCTGGTACATATACATACAAATAATATAATGTAAGTAAATAATAAATACAAATACGTTGTAAAATACTAAAATTATTAGTTGATGGCGATTTAAAAGAGTGGCTTTGAGTTTGTTGCAGGTATCTTCTCATAGGCTCAACCTTTTGCCTGAACCTTGCAACTAACATAAATGTAAATTCAGTAAATGTAATAAACTCACTAACCCCTTTGACGCTCATAAGTGTTACTTTCTGACCTGAGTGAATAAATGATTTTTGACTTTGACTTTGACTTTAATAATCCAATATTTACTAGCGCTAAAAATTTTACATCTTCAGCGCAAATGCATCGTTATTTGTTCGTGAACGAACGACTAGTAGATTGATTAATGATTTCTTTATAATCAGTACCTTATTAAACAAAATCGCCGTTTTTATTTTAAAAAGTATATTTGGTCAGCCCGTGATAGTTAACACCCACCAAATTATCACTGAACAATGCTCTGCTATACGATTAATAGTACCTAACGTTTTTTACAAAAGTTTTCCAATTGCACGCTAATCGAATTTAAGGCCAGGGGCCTTTTAGAAGTCGTCTAAATAGTATTCTTGCGAAAATTGCTATCAATGGTACCAATTTGTTTAATGTATGTGAGGGCAGATTCTCGTAATAAAAACTGTCTCAGCCCGCCAATTGTTGGGATGCCAGACATAATTAAAATCCTATTGTGTCTGGCTGCGCCGTAAATAATTATTAATAGACTTTCGATCTAGTCTAATAAACGTCGCATGTAAACTGAAATGCTAATTATGGTCACATTTTTCATTACTTTTAATGTATGTTAATACCATTTGTGATATTTTTTGACTGAAATCGGAATCGGCACTCTATTTTGTACAGTTTTTATTAAGAAAATTGACTCTGGTACCAATCAATACAATATTCGTGTATTCCATATAGAAACCCACGTGAGAAGACATACATGTAAGTTTCTTTCACGAGGAACATTTTTTATGTGCTATCTCCTTTTTAATAAAATCCAAGCTGTATACTTTATACCTCTTCAGATGTATTTGTCTGGTATTGCGGCACAATGTATACTCATTTTGAATGTGGGTCATGAATGCGGTAGTTGTTACCGTTGCGCCAGATTGTAAATAATCCTAGAATCGACGGCAAATGTGAACACACAATTGTAAAAATACTGACCAAAGTAGTAAAACTCGTGATTTATTGATCATTATGTTTGGTGTATCGAAAACAGTTTAAAAATACTTATAGCATATTTTTTTTACTGTATATTTATGAGGTAAGACTTGCTCACCTGTATTATAATATTTCCTACATTAATCAAATATTTATTTGTTAATAGCAATCATAAAACATTAAGAATTACATGCAGTTCTTACAACATTATGTGTCGTGATGAATCGTCTGAAAACAATGGAACATATTTTGCAGGTGACAAGAATACGCAGGTGAATGTTTATTACCGTCTAATACGAGTTCTTGACGAATACCTCATTTTATATAAATTCATAAGATTCTCATACTTATACTGTTGAGACTGTTTTAAATGTTTTCTTTGGTGTAGTGTTAGTCGATTGAACTGCTGTACATAGGGCCCCAGTTCGATGATTTTGTCAAGAAATTCTTAGTAGCAACACGACAAGTTATATGGGAACTAAAGCCATACTTGGCAAGATGTAATACATCTCTGTGTATGACACCTACATTTTGTTTGTGTGTGCGTCTGACGCTTATTTACCCTTGGAGATAAGAGCAGCGATAGCTCAGTGGGGAGACCAACTGACTGCAATGCAGAGGGTCTCGGGTTCGTACCCACGTCGCGCACCTCTGACTTTCGGAAGTTATGTGACTTTCCGAAATTATGTGCGTATTGATTGACAATTGTCGCCTGCTCCGTGCCTCGGAGAGCACGTTAAGCCGTCGGTCCCGGCTGCCATGAACATCTATGGCAGTCGTTATTGGGAGAGTGTCGACACAAAAGATCCCACTGGGTCGAAGTGTCGCCGGTCTGCACTGACTGGCCCCCACATGAGATACATACCTACCTACATACCCTTGGGGAGATAGGCATGAGACTATGTACACTTGAAATAACTAAATTCTCACAGGTTAGAGGTTGGTGTAGCGTTCGTTTCAAACAAAGTTAATCACCATCGTAAGGCGGCCATAGAAAGGGTTTTTGTGACTTCCTATTATCTTTGTCATTGCGTTCACCAGGGATTCACATAAACTTTTGAGGCAATGTGCTAGATATTATTACGGCAATCATCTACATACCGCGTTGCCCAATACATGATTTTATTCAAACAAATAGCACGCTTACAGTAATGTCGTAAAATAGAAAAAACACGGGTTACATATTTTATGACTTAACAAAGTTAATTAAAGATTTATTGCGGTTCGTGTTTGCTGTCGTAGCCACACATGTGGGAAAGAAGGAGTTAATTGTACACTGGGTATTATTTTAATTATATATATATGTTCTGTACGTGTGTTCCTCCTAAACAGTTGGATCGAATTTGATGATGTTTTTTGTTTTTGAAAGTATTTAGTATATATGTATATTCACGAATATGATAGCTACAAGAAGACTGTTTTTAAAGTTGAAAGCTATTTTCTAAATACTAATAAAATATAAACATTGTATAATAGTGTCCATTATGTTGATTTCATATTTTATTCTTTCTTCTGGTATTACCAAACTAGTTCGTAACACGTTAATTATAGCCACACAGCACCTGCAAAGTTAGTGTACTATAGTATTCTGAAGTAGAATCGCTTATAACCAGTGTACAGACGGCTACAAATCAAGTTAACAGCCCATATACGCATAACTACGCTACATACAAAATAGAGAATTGTCGGAAAGGGACAGTGCATAGTGGTGTCGATATAATGGTAAGGATAGAGCCTAACAAAAATATAACGCACTCTCTCGCACGATTTGCGGCGTTCTACTTCTAATAGTTCTAAGTCCAAACAGTCTAGGTTGATGTGTCGCAGTGTGTACAAGACACAATACGGCCGCTTACTTCTCGGTTTGATTAAAGTTGTTCTATTGTCTGCATAATGGGGCTAACTTGAGTGGGCATGCCGGGTGACTCGAATATAAGAGCCCACAAAGGACTTGGTACATAATGAAATGGGAATATTGTTACACCCGAAACTACATCCCTAGGTTGTCCAATCAAATTAAATATAATGTGATTCTATCCAAACAGCAATTTTATTTTTAGTGAATATGTAGTAGAATTATGTAAGTACATTTGTGTAATAAAATTGATCAAACAATGTTTTTGTAATGTTTATTACAATTTAAATTCATATTTTATATAGGACTAGCTTTTACTCACGGCTTTACTCGCGTAAATGTAGGTTAGGTTGACACTCTAATCACCTAGTGGTATGAAATGTACTTTACGACCTATTCTCGTACCTACCAAATATAAATAAATAATTTCATATAAATCGATTGAGCCGTTTCGGAGGAGTGCGACCACAAACACCGTGACACGAGATTTGTATTTATATAGATTTAGCTTCGTTTGAGTAATATGTCGAACGCATCGTTACTTTTTGAGGTTGAATGTTAAACAATGTAATTGTGTTGATATTATTAAGACATTATCCGAAATAAATTTGTATTTCTAGGTTATCTTGATAGAGTAGATTGCAGTTTTAAATATTTACATATAATATCATTTACATATGTTAATAATATTATAAGTAAATAATCTTACAAACATTGTTGATAGTAGCGCTTAATTAAAGTAAAAGCATAATGTTTGTAAAATATGGGCATGATACTGACAGTCGTCTATATGTATATATACATATGTACATTTTGGCAACAGGCAACATTGGAGAGCCCTTTCCAATGTCACGGGTCTATTTAAATATTTTGTAGGTAGGATACTTTTTACTAATTTAGTTCATTAGACAAGTGGCAAAAATACGTCATTTTTAATTAGGAATTTATTTTAGATAAATATTTTATTGCGATACTTCTATCTCGACATAATTATTATCACTTAATCTTTTACTGTGCTGTCTGTTTCTGCAATAATTATGAAATATAAATTACTTATATAAATTATTCCGGTTACTGAATGTATAAATCTCGCGTAGATCTCTAGTGATGAATAAACCTAAATGGTTAGTACAGATGTTATTTATTTCTCCTTAAATGTTGGGGTGTACAATCCATCGTGTCGTAGGGTACAATTAACATACTACGATACTTTATTTTTCTAGATACAAGTAGAGAATATACTTTCTTTATTGGCATAGAATTTATTATATTTAACGTTTTAAGTGACTGGCGGTAAAATAGGACAAGGATTATTTATTATGAAGCTAGACATTCGTGTCACGAGCAACTTAAAATCACGCAATAACGCTATCCCGATATTTTATTTTTAGAGAGGTTGGGCTAAGCGAAGTATCGAATTCAGCTTAATTTTGAACAGCCTGACTAGATAACTACATATATCGTATAGAAAGACCGTAGCCGAATTATCTTGTGTTGTATCCTTACTATGAGTAGGGTTTTACGAGATCTTTCCCTAAGGATTATACGAGGTGCCAAACTGTTAAAAGAGTCACTCAAGCCGTTAGTTTTGAGAGCGCGACTTTATTACAAAGCTGGAAACGCGCGCGCGGGTAATGTGACCGAATTTCTTAAATTTGACATCAGGTTAGTAATATTCTACTACCATCAAGCGAATTGTATGCTTGTCAGCTACCTTGAAGGTATAAAAGTACATAAAAAATACCACATACTGAATATTGAAAACTGCAATGTAGTTGAAACGAAAGCTGTACACTACGCGACGAGTAAAGGTAATTTTTCGTGTGGCCCTAATTTTACGTTTCTGACCATGAATTTAAATAAATTTTGCAAGTAGAAACGTTCGTACATATAGAAAGATGTTTTGGTAATTTTTCGTTACGCTGTCCCTTACACTCTGTCATCCGTAGTATTGCTATATAGATGGAAATCTGTTCGTTCAATATTACGTAGAGTCTAAAGCTATACCTGGCAAAATGTAGATGTAATACACCTGTACCTACCTTTTCGGAGATATACAGCCGTAAGACTATGCAGATACGTATTATGGTGAAGAAGATACACATATTGGCACATGTTTGCTCGGCAGAGGCCAATTGGCGGCTATTAAAAGGGTAGGCAAACATTATTATATCTAGACTTCGCTATGTTTTTAGGTTTTACGTGTTGCAACTGAGAATTTTCTTTGCGTAAAAACTAATAACACTTTGCTTGACACTGGAGTCATATTTACACCCAAATTAATATTGGGGTTGCAATAATACTTACGCTACGGGATCAAAGACTAGGGAAAAAACATATTAATTTAGTTTAATTACAATAGGCAATGACATAAGTCCTGGCGCTTAAAATATTGATGGTTTAATATACATTTGTATCTAGTATCTACTAGAGTTCGCCTAGTGGTCGAAATTCGACCATAATTTGTCTTATTTTTACTAACTATATACATATTAGAATTTTTTTATTAGAAACACTAACGCACGTCAAACAAATAAAATAAAATTAGTTGACAAGCAGAGAAGAAAACTGAATTATTTTGTCCTTGCCTAGTTATAATTAGATTATAAATCCAGTGTTTATTTGGTTATTATTTCATAGCTGAGCCGCTAAACGGTTACTGAAATGTATTTTATTTTATTTATCGGTGCATCTATCTGTGAGTTAGGATCGACAATGTACCTTCTAACTGCAAGCTAAAGCTTTATATTTTGAAAGCACCGGTAAGTGGTACAGAGTATACTTTATTAGCAGTGATCGGAGTAGGTAGATTGAAATGGGGTCATTGATCCGAAACGTATATATTAATATGGACATTCCTCCGGAATTGGTGGATTATTAAAAAAAAACCGGAACTTATGTAGGAATTTTATTCTGCCAGAGTGGAAGGAGTCATTTGATGATTTGCCATCCTCAAAAAAAGGTAGGAATTGTAATAAAATGAGCAATATTATTCTTTATTATTCTTCATATTTTTTTTAACGGCACACAGTCACGATTTGACAAAACCCAACGACCAATCAGAACAAAGGATCATGGGTGGTACAATAACCGGTTATCAGAACAATGCGTACGCCCGCCGACGACATGCCAGGTAGCTCACTCGTTTACTTCGGTTCGTAGAGTGCGCATCTTTGTTTGTTACTGTGTTGTGAAAACGTTACTTGACCCTGGCTTGTGTACATACTGACTTCTGGAATCTGCTCTAAACCACGATTTGGCTCGAATATACGGACTCAGATTTTTCACTATTGAATTGGATCTACATATTTAAACCAAGCTTTGGTAAGTAATATTTTACTAGTTACAAGGAGTATAAAGCATGTTTGGATGTACTATAAGAATATTTTTAGTATTGTGTTTGTTCGCTTAACCTGCTGAACATACCATGAGTCTTAATATTGTTAAATCTTTAATAGAATATGAACCAGTGAGCTTAGTGCGAAACAAAATTATGATATTCTAGTAATGTAGTCGCAATTCAGCTAACTCCACTATTAACCGACATTTTACTGGAATCCGTATATAATTTGAATGCCCTGTGTCCTCTTGCAATGTATTGGTAAAATAAATTACTATAGGCCTTATCTACTTCTCTACAAAATATTCTACGTAACAAGCCCTTTCATTTGATACCCATATTGATGGGATTGAAAAAAAAAAATAAGTTGTCCGCCATCTTGTAGCGGCAGCCATTTTGGATTGACAATAATATTGAATATACATAATTGTATTGTCACCAGAATCAAAGGCGAATACCAAATTTTAGATCAATCGGTTGACAGGAAGAGGGTGAAATTTCAATGACTAAATTTGATCCACGAAAAATAAAACAAACGGAGTAAGCTAAATAAACTAAATAAAATGTAATTTTTTCATGTCTTTGTTTTAGGTGATATATACGAGGTTCCATCTCTAAAACAAAGTTCAGATATGGCAAACGTCAAGGCTGAAACTGTAGAAAAATGGATATCCGGTCATCCCGAACTACTTTACGATCACGCTAGTGGTACAATATACTGTTCAAAATGTGAAAGCCAATTGAAAACCATAAATAAAGGAAACGTTAAAAGACATATCGAAGGAGCAGTACACCAGGGAAAGTTTAAGCGGCCCGAAGAGGAATTTTATTTCGATCTTATAAAATTTCTCATTTTGTGCAATATTCCGTGGTCTCAGATGAACAATACTACTTTTCAAGATTTCTTTAAAAATATATGTGTAGTACCTGTTGTTGTACGTGTACTAATCGTACTCTGCCAGATGAATCACAGTTACGGAAAGTTTACTTGGACAAGTTTTTTAAGAATAAAATCAATTCGATTCGGCAAAATTATAAAAATGAGAAACTATGGATATCATTAGATGAAACGACAGACTTTTTAGGTCGCTATATAGTCCATTTTTTAATAAAACCATTACATCCTAGCAATTTGACTAGACCTTATTTGGTAGCATGTAAAATGCTAACTGTAGTTAATGGACAAACAATCACGCAATTTGTGTTAGAATGTTTGGAAAACTTTTGGGAAGATTCTTTTGAATCAAAGGTAGGTAACATTCTTGTCCTCTGCACTGATAGCGTTGCATATATGCTGTCTGCAGGACGAAATTTAAAACAATACTTACCTGAAATGAAGCACGTAACATGTTTGGCGCACTCTCTTCATCGCGTATCTGAGCAAATTAGGTTAGAATATCACGATGTTAACATTTTAATAGCAAATGTTAAAAAGGTATTTTTGAAAGCCCCAAGTAGAGTAAAAATTTTAAAAGAAAAATATCCAGATTTGCCGCTATCTCCCCAACCAGTTGTTACAAGATGGGGCACTTGGTTAGAGGCAGCATTTTATTACGCTCAAAACTTTGAAAAAATAAAAGAAGTATTATCTTGTTTAAGCAGCTCTGATGCGGTATCTATTCGAGAGGCAAAAAATATTATAGAAATAGAAAATTTAAAAGAAGATTTAAATTACATTAAAGACAATTATTTTATAATTCATTTGTCTTTAAAAGAATTGCAAAAGCATAATTTATCGTTGACAGATTCACTTTTAGCATTTGACAACGTCAGATGCTATAAATCAGTGCAATTCAGAAAATATAAAAAATAAAATAGAACGTATTATGGAACGAAACCCAGATTTAGACATACTTAGAGAATATAGTGAGGCCATTGAAAAAAATGAGGCACATAATTTAATACCTTTTTTAAAATTTGCTCCTTTGACATCGTCAGATGTAGAACGGTCTTTTTCCATTTATAAATGGACTTTAGATGTTAAAAGAAATAGGTTGAAAATAGAAAATATAGAGAAACTCATAGTTATATATTTTAATTGTAAAGATCAGGATTACCAGGATGCTGACATTGTAATCGATGAAGATTAAAAATTTGAATAAATGTAAAATGTACATATTTAACAATAAACAATGTTGATTTTTATCTTTTTTCTTTATTCTACCCCTTTTTTTGGTCCTAAAATCTGACTAAAATCAACCTGTTCCTTCGTATGCCCTTTACGTTTCAGAGTCGTGGTGCATCCTTAGAACAGTCTCACGACCCCAGCAGGCATTGGCCCTCTATGGGGCCCCGTCATGTATTCTACCCTTAATGCAAATTACCATGACACCTATGAAAATATTTAAATTTAAGTGCAACAATTTATGTCTATCTATAAAAGTTCTAGCCATAAAAGGCTAAAAATAAAAAAATAAAAATTAAAGCTTCGATCGGAATTCGATTGTTTTTATTATTCAACAGATAAATAATGAATTAATTTAGTTTTGATACCTTCCTTTAAATTTTGAATTGAGTAGGAATAATATCACTACCAACATTAACAATATTTAATTGAATCCGGAAATACCGGAATTACTTTCCGGGAAAATGGCTTATCCATGTTATTCTTTCTGTGTGCATTTATGATACAAGTACCAAAAATCAATCTACCTACTCCGATCACTGTTTATTAGTATTTAACTTTTCGCATCAACGGCTCTTTTCCTGTAATATGGCAGCCACGTTAATTACAGCAGGCGGTGAGTTCGTAATGAAGTTTGGTATGGCAATTGTTTGAGCCCTTGAAAAGGATGTAGACTATTTTTAAAAACGAACGAAGTCGCGGGCAGCAGCTAGTATATTATAAAAATCTTCATATGGAAATGTGATTCGAAAATAGGTATTTTTCATTAGACTTTATACCGTCTCGCGTCCCATAAATCGACGGTACTTATTTCTATAACTGCTTTAATAGCCTACTATAAAACTAGAACAAAAACATAAAACCACGCGACTAATGGATATTTGCATGTGAAATACTCTATTCAATTATGTCTAGCTAATCAATAGTTCTCACTTAACTAAGTCTTATTTGTTTCTCCGATGGTATCGTGAGATTAGGTTCCAAATACAATAAGCCTGAATGGTTGACCTTCACTCGTTAAGTGGAATAACTTGGCAACAAGCTGACTTTATATACAAATATTATGAGGCAAACATGAAAGAGAGCTGTAAAAGATATTGTTCTTTGTTACTGACATAAAATTATACGAAAAAGAAACTTGGCTGTTTTGCAAGTATGTCGCGGTTCTTCTAAACGTAAGAAATTCAAATACATTCACTATAGCTTATTTCAGCTTGGGGATATTGTACGAAGCTACTTGTATTTTTCACTGTCTCAAAAATATGTATTTTAATATAATATATGTGAGCTGATATTTTTTGAATTAAATATTTACCTTTCGGGAGCGAATATGTCCAGTCTGGCTAAAGATGACGCAATTCCTATAATTATATGAGAATGCAATATAAACCCATTAGTAGGACAGTTTATAAACAAGCCTGTTTTATCAATGCTGGCAAGATTACAAAATCTTAGTTTAGCTGTTGAGTAAATAATATTATGTTTATAAAATAACTAGTCTTTGTACACATACGTATAAACAATTTGTATCTTGGAAGTGTTTCATTGGTATTGGCAAGTTTTAAGTCTAATAATGAGGTTACTCGATAAATAATATATATCTTTATTTTACAGTATTGTATGTACATTGTACATAGAAAGCTATGTACAATGTACATACAATACTGTAAAACTGACGATAACAAAAGGGTGTCAAGGAACGTTACGGCCAGTGGCAACTCTGGCTGTGGTCATTGCAATACTAGGATAATATTCGCGAGTTGCCGACTTAGATATTGATGAAAAGGAACGAATAAGAAAAGTTAATGCGTGTCAGGAATTGTTACTAGCTGGGTGAAACGCGATAACGGTGTTAATACTCGTACATCGGCTACTTGCAAGAGGGTCGTACTAGCAACATCTCATCTGCCTCATACCATCACCAGACTATGGGCAACTGCGGATTCTTTTAAACAAATCACATTAAAAACATCGCTACATACCTACGTTGCCTTGAGCCTGACTAGATACAAGCAATTTGTCTATTGAATAAACATCGAAACAGTTTAGATTTTAACGCTACTAATAATAAAAATTTTGCAATATCATAATAACAAAACTTATATTGTGCTGTTATGATATTTTAACTTTCCGGAAGATTTCCCCTTAAAGCATAAACAGAAATATATAGTTTAGCATTTATTATAATTGAATGTGAATATATATCTTTGTTTTTATTTAGATGTTTCTACTCCAGTAGTTTAAAAGAAAGTGGCAATGTTGCTTACTACTTTATTGGTTTTCCTAATGTGTTTGTTTATTTGGCCCTTGTTCTCGTTAAAAAGAATGTTTTTACTTCCTTTTTCGACGCAAACAAAGGATCTTATACAAAAATGCACATCACTTTATATTTTAGGAGACGTCATATATGAGATTTATTTCGAAAAATATAGGAAACCTGCTTATTAATTATCTACTAAGATATTATAAATAAACGTTTGTGAATATGGAAACCGGAGTAAACCTGCTGCTGTGAGCAATCTATATAGCTTATTAAGGAAAAAAATAGAAACGTTTCATTAGTCCACAATTTAATATATGTTTGTTGTCAATTTGTCGTATTTTTTTAATAATTATGTTAATGGTGTCCATGGGCGGCGGTAATCGCTTACCATCAGGCGGTCCGTCTGCTAGTTTAAACCTATACCATAAAAAAATTATATTTATAGGTATAATCTTAAAACAATAATTCTAGTTATTGTTCTGAGTAATATTGCGAAGGTATGGACTTTTGCAATATTATACACCAGACACCTATTTATGGTAGCAACGCGATACGGGCGGCAGAAACCGTTATTTGATCGTGTTTTTGAGGTAGGCGCTTTATGTGGGCGCCTACATTAAATTAATACAAATTTTAAATAATTAACTTCACAACAATCAAGCTTAGAATAACAAGGTATATATTAACATCTGTATTCATGTGAAATCATAAAAAATAGAGATTGAAACTTCAAAGCGAATTAAATGGTTATAATTTTATATATTCCGCTACAACTTCGTAGAGACATTGCGTCCCTTAGCGTATTCTATCGCCTCTATCATGATGAATGCTCCGAGGAGTTATTTGACCTCATCCCACCTTCTCCCTTCCTTTTGAGAACCACACGTGCCGGACTTCGTATCCACGGATGGACGGTTAGCACAATCCCGTCACACACCAAAAGGTTCCGCAATGCCTTCTTATGCCGTACCATGCAACTTTGGAATGGTCTTCCGACACATGTGTTCCCTCCCTTCTATGACATTGGGTCCTTCAAACGTAGTGTGAAGAAGCATCTGGTCGGACCGGCTTGACCTTGGCGACGGCTAGAAGACATCTATCTTCTCCTCGTCGTCACTGTCTCTGGACTGTAATTGGACTTTCCATCAGGTACAATACAATCAGTTTGCCATGTCAAAATAAAAAAAACAAAAATCACAAATCTCTTAGTTTCAACGGACACAGAGACCCAAGACTCGAAAATACTATTTGTGGATCATACAAATGTAAGTTGCATCTCACAATTTCTCTACGTATTCGAAATTATGACTGGACTATGAAGTAATATTAAAGTTTCTAATACTCTTTCGTATTTATTGGAGTTTTAAGTTATGATCAGAGCTAATGTTTTAAACCCGCGGTCGCAATAAAATATCTATCCTATCTGATTGCATAAATATAAACGTAATGCGTACTGAATGCGACTGCTGTGCACAAGGTCACCGGTTCAATCTTTGGGTGTGGAGAACAAAAAGTTATTGACTTTTCTGTCAAAAAATTCTCAATGGACGCCCGGAATTAAAAGATGGCGGTGCCAACACAACCCTGTACCAGCCTGCTATAAATCCTATCGTCTCGGATTGCCGTCCCATCGGACTATGAGAGCAAGGGAATAGAGAGTTCAATATGATTTACACAAAAAACAATTTAACTCTCTTGTGTACCAAAGCATCCTCCGCCGATGGCTAGTCTCTGTTAGGATTGACGTGACCGAAATCCAGCCGCGTGAATATTATTATAATATTTTCAAAGATTATATCAACAAAATATTTTGTTTTGTGATAAGTTTCCCTAATACATTACATGTCACATTATCCACTGTCTACGTACTTTGTACTAAAATATATAGGTAATGTTCGCCATGGACGAAGCGATAAATGCACTGAAGTTTTATTCATTGTGTTGTGTATCTTTGCTGGATAATAAGATTGAGAATAAAATAAAGGTAATACCTACTTATAACTTTACGTATTATAAACGGTATTCACAGTAATAGAGTTAATGCGCTTATGATATTGATCTATAGAGGTGTCCTTTATTTTTCATCGCCTTTTAAATACCCTTCTATCAGGCACCGAGGTACGACGGATGCGGTAAGTGATTTGTTATGTAGGTGTATTCGGTAAGCAGAATAATATGCATATATTAAATCAAATGATTATTTTAATTAAAAATAGAATTATCTTTACTCTAATGATGTCTTATGATAAAGATAATATAAGTATTAATTATATTATAAAACGTGTGATTTATAACGTGTTGTAGATTAAGTAGTTTCAACATGATTTTATAGATAGAGATACAAATATACTAAAGTACAGTAATATAATTAATGTTATGACAAATATTATTATAACAAATATATTAAAATAAATAAATATGGATAAATTATCAAATTGTTATATAATTAAGTTTCATTAATGTCAAAGAAATAATCAGAAAATGATAAATAATGTGAATCATTTTAAATGTCTTAAATAAATAAATAAGTAGCTGCAGGTCTAATTATAATATGTTTTGGATGACATACTAAATATATTCTTACCGTTAGTAAAAAATAAAGCCAAACATAACTTCGATAGATAACTCTTGCATTTTAAATTAGTTTTCCATTTGTGAATTACGACAGAAAATAACACCGTATTTAAATCTTGAGGCGGTCCATAACATGCGGTGAGAAGAGAGATGCACTCTTCTGTTAACGGTTGAGCAAGTTTATACAAGGCATAAGCAGAAGTACTAACTTTCTTACTAGTCTCGACAGTGTGAGCTTTCCACTGAGTTTATCGTTTATAATCAGCTCTATTGGCATGAATGGATAGCATGTGCATATTTTGATATTCTCGTAGACCATTTTAATAAAACTGGGATAGACCTAGCTAAGACGAAATCAAACTGTCATATGAAATGCGGTATCACATTCCCTAGTCAAAAAATAAAAACGATACTACCTCTGATGCAGTTCAAATGGAAGATATTTTATAGTCTTCATTATACCATACACATTCCATAAAGGCATTCATTTCGTCCACGAGCTAAAGCAAAAAGGTGTGCATTACGAGGAAAAGCCAAGGACAAAAATAGGGACCGCGGGGGTGATTGAAACTGAAAATTTACCATTGGGTTATGACTTATGAGTCATAATTATGTGTTATTGTTATACGTTGCAGTTCGGCGGAGAGTAGGGTTTTCTCAGCCCCATAGGGATGCCCTGTGGTGTTAGTCTGAGTCTTTTGTGCTGGGGGGGTAGTACTCCTTTCTTATAGTATCGGCAACATGATACTTATTGTGTTACAATTCTTCGGTATGGTAACAGACTGCCTGCCAGGCCTTTTCAGGCTGACTGTCGGCTTGTTTATTTACTTAGTGGTCTAATGAAATAATTTAAAACAAAATGACGAGATAAACTTATGAGTCTATATTAAGAGCAAATGAAAGAAATTAAAAAAAAATGCGTGGTTGATTTACTTAATTTATGAAAAAGATTAGATCAAAATAGATTTTACAGCAGACAAAATGGTCCAGACTGTGAATACGGCCTGGACAAGTAACTGTCCTGAAAGGGAACTTAGGCCCAATAGGGTACCGTGGTGGACGCCAGAGATGGTCAAGCTGCGGTCAGAAGTCAGGCGAGCGTTCAACAATGCTAGGATCAGCAGGGACTATAGCGGTTACGCTCGCTGTTTGACCAACTACAACAAAGCTTTACGGAAAGCCAAACGGAAGGCTTGCAGAGCCCACTGTGAGAACATCAGTACTATTCCTGAAGGAATGAGGCTCTCCAAAGCAATCTCGACTGTCAGAGCACACCCATTGACAACCATTAAAGATAGCAATGGGCAGTGAACAGGGTCTGGTAAGGAGATACTAGCAATGATGCTAAACACACACTTTCCGGACTGTAAGATAATAGAAAAGGAGCAGGAGGACCCGATCAGCCTGGTTGAACTAAGCTACCGTACAACCAAAGCAGATTGGGACACTGCAAGGAAGGTAGTGGATGAAGGGAAGATCGGATGGGCTCTAAATGGTTTTCAACCGTTCAAGTTACCTGGTCCAGACATGGTTTACCCCATTATCCTACAACAGGGAGCTGCACTCTTGGTTCCGCATTTGTGCAGATTATACAGAGCCTGTATAGCTTTTGGATACATTCCAAAGATATGGAAGCGAGTTAAAGTCATCTACATACCGAAACCGGGCAAAGCTGACTACGAAGAAGCCAAGGCATACCGACCTATCAGTCTTGAGTCGTTCTTCCTGAAACCCCTGGAGAAGTTGGTAGGTAGACATGGCGGGGAGAGGGAGCATTAGGGAAATTCCCCCTCCACGGGCTACAATGTGCTTACCAGTCGGAAAAATCCATTGAGACGGCACAGCATTTTGTGGTAAATAAGGCAGAACATGCATTAGATAACCGAAAAGTATGCATTGCTGCATTCCTGGATATTGAGGGAGCTTTCGATTGGACCATCTTTGATGCCATTAGTGTGGCATCGGCAAATCACAGCATAGAGCCAACCATTTGCAAGTGGATCGATTGTATACTCAGGAGCAGAATTATTAGGTCTGAGTTGTTAGGAGATGAAATGATTGCAACGACCACCAAAGGCTGCCCTCAGGGTGGAGTACTCTCACCACTTATGGTGCTTGGTGGTTAATTCACTCTTAGAACAACTCAACAAAGGTCCGTACTTAACGGTCGGATATGCGGATGATAGATGATACTCGTCAATGGAAAATTTCCGAGCACAGTATCCAGTCTCATGCAGAGG
The DNA here is from genome assembly GCA_930367265.1 of Catocala fraxini. Lineage (NCBI taxonomy): Eukaryota > Metazoa > Arthropoda > Insecta > Lepidoptera > Erebidae > Catocala > Catocala fraxini. The sequence goes on along the minus strand of OV884027.1, from coordinate 11,257,506 downwards.
GCCCTGATTATGGTAGAAAAATGGTGCAGTAGTAACCATTTATCGATCAACCCAGGGAAAACTACTGTTGTGCCGTTTACTAGGAAGAGGGATCTGACAGGGTTGGGAACTCTATCCATGTATGGTACACAGCTACAATGGTCCACGCAGGTGAAGTATCTAAGCATGACCTCGGATAACACGCTAACGTGGAGTGGAAACCTCATGTAGACAAAGCCATAGTGTAGGCCCAGCGGGTGTTTGGCATGATTCGTTCTACTTATAGGAAGACCTGGGGCCTGAAGTCCAAGGTCAACAAATGGCTATACACGATGATGATAAGACCCATACTCACATATGGGAAGCATTGTCTGGTGGCCAAGAACTAAACTAGCAACATGCAGGAAAGCGCTGTCTAAGGTGCAGTGATTAGCCTGCATGGCTATAACAGGGGCGTTTCCGACTACGCCAATGGTTGCGTTAGAGATCCTGCTGGACCTAACGCCGCTACACATTGTTGTGATGTTAGAGGTCGAGAGAGAGGGGCGCTACATAGACTATCTGTGCATGGGCTGTGGAGCGTCAACATGCCGGTAACTCGACATACAAAACTGGAGATTTCAAAGGATCTCAAAGAGATTATGAGCATGGGATGCGACAAAATGCAACCAATGCACATATTCAAAAATAATTTTAAAATAAAGGTCCCCACAAGGGACGAATGGAGACAAGGTCTACAATCACCTAACAAGGGTTGTCTCATCTGGTACACCGATGGTTCCAAAATGAAAACAGGATCAGGCGCTGGTATTTATGCCAACGACTGCAAGGTGAGCCAAAGCATGGGCAGATATGCAACGATCTTCCAGGCGGAAACCTATGCTATAATTGCCTGTGCGAAGGAGAATATCAAAAAAAAATTTCACTGACAAGACTGTTTATATTCTCAGTGACAGTTAAGCTGCTCTTAAGGCTCTGAACTCCTGTAGGGTGGACTCCGGACTGGTCCTGAACTGTGTTAAAGCCCTTAACAAACTTGGCAGGAAAAACACAGTCAGGCTGGTGTGGGTTCCGGGGCATGCAGGTGTGCAGGGTAATGAGGAGGCTGATGAATTAGCCAGGAAGGGCTCGGAGCAACTATTTGTTGGCCACGAGCCATTCATAGGACTCTCTGAGAGTACCGTCAAGGCAGCTATGAATGCACATGGCAATGATAAACACAGGCTAGCGTGGATGGCCCTTAAGGGGCTGGAACACTCCAAGAAATTCATTGCAAACAGAGCCACGGGCTTCACCCGGAAGTTCTGCGGGTACAACAAGGGCCAAATACGCCTGCTCACAAGAGCGTTCACTGGTCATTTTGGCACCAACGACTTCCTGTGCAGATTGAGTTTAGCAAACAATTTGATCTGCAGAGCCTGTGGTGAACAGGACGAGTCCATATCACACCTACTGTGTGAATGTGACGCGTTGGCTGGACTAAGCATGGGTCTGATGGGATTGGCATATCTGAACCCTGAAGACTTTAGGTTTTTCCCTCTGAAGTGTATGCTGCGACTGATGCAGTACATTCATAGAGAGATAGCTCAGGGATAGATCTCGAGGCCGACACAAAAGATCCCACTGGGTCGAAGTGTCGCCGGTCTACACTAACTGGCCCCCGTAATGAGACAAGATAAGATAAAAGTTAAAAAAAAGGCCTTATTCAGTCTTTCTTTATATTCACTGCCTGAACAACGACCTACGTCGATAATATTAGTTAATGTGTGGTTATTATTTGCATATATATGTACATTTTATTTATAAAATTTATTAATGACTTAAACTATATAAAGCTTTTTGCTGTACCCAATGTTTATGAAATAGTGTTAAAAGCACCGTGCCATAATTATTGGAACACACGCCATAATGCAGTATTTTTAAAAGCAAACTAATTTGAACCTAATTACTTCATGAAATAAGAGTTCAATTTTGAAAAGTATTATTTAGAAATTTTATTAAAACTCCATCAGTATCGCGGTGATGTTTTAGGGTTGGATTTATCAACATGCGTGTATTTTATCAGAAGGCTTGGTCAGTTTGTTCCGGTATATCTACAAATTAATCAGTACAATTTATTTGCTTACTTGTTTTATTACTATCATCATTTTGTGAATAAAATAGCGAAATCATTTCAATTAGACCTCTTAGTACGTTAACCTGTCAGCTTAACTTTAACGAGAAATAATGTTAAAAGCGTTCTCGGGACGCCGCGTCCGAGTTAAGGTTTCAGACACATTAAATAATGACATATCACGTGGCTCGCTTGTTATAATTCTTAATTCCATAGTTATTTTTGTAAATAATCATCAAGCTGACAATAGAGTTGGCAGTTGTATAGTTTAAGTAACATTTTATGTCTCTTTCAATACTTTATTACATACTATATTTTTACGTTCACGTATCGTGACATACGACTATTAATCTTGATCTACAACACATTATCTAATTGTAAAGAATATTTATTTTCATATAGAACGTACAATAAACGTGGACGCCAATACACGAGGTTAATCTGTACGGCCACTTCGATTAAACGGAGTGCCGTGCCTTGCTTATACGGACAATTGGTTACGTAATGTTATGTGTATAATGTGTATAGTATTTGTGCTGTTACGATTTTTGTAGTGTCCAGCAATGAGGTACTTAAATTGATAAATAATTCCTTTATTAAAGAGTACGCCTGCGCTATGGAATATGTAATTATTTTACGTTAGTAAACAGTACAATTATGGTCGCTGCTGCATTACACAGGATCAACTCAGCTACGGAGGGCGCAAGATGACTTCCAGCCACCTTGAGGTTTGTCCTGGGGGTGGTGGGCTTCGTGGGCCTGCCCATCCGTTTAGCATCGAGTCCAAGAGGCGGCGTGCGTGTTCCCACGCGCGCCTCTGTATCATGTCCGTCTCCCCTCTAGGGGTGGGGGACAGGGCTTTAAATTGAGTTTCGCCCAAAAGGCGGGTCTTTCGTGTAGTGGCCTGCCGTTTCATACGACGGACTGAAACCTCGGCGGGGTCGCGACCGCATGCGCAGGTGATTCGCGCGGCCCCGTCGATAGCGGTTTTGTCGAGAAACACCGTAGTAGGTTTAGTCGGTATTCCGGGCGGTACATTATTCTTATTCTATCTTTCTCAGCTGCATGTGTGAATCTTATCCGCTGCATGGTGTACTGGAAGTAGCAAATTGAACTATTTATAATTTTCTAAAACCTTATGATACTGCAATAACGTTGTTTTCTTTATTTTTGTTTATTATGTATATAATAGATGATGTTGTGTGTATGCGATAGAATATTATTATGTTTCTTTTATCACAGGTATTTTCTAACATATTATATTAGAAAAATGAATGGCCCTTTGGGAGGCTTACACGGAGACATGGGTCCAACGTAAAGAGGCCCTTCGAGAGTTTTAATTAAAGGTGGGATAGAACAATTACTACGCCACTAGACGCAGTAGCCGCAGCAGGTGTAGGACTATTGCTATGTATGGATTCTAATAAATGGGCTATAGGTATGGGTGTTCGGTGGACCGGTATATTGCTAACTATGCATGAAAGACGGCGTCTGCCCTGAATACTCTAATAGCATTAATGCAATGGGCTTGTGAGTCGCCACGGTGACTCGCCAACTCACTAGATGGGCCCCCTGAATAGCCACCACAGGCATACAAGGCAGCAGCAGACCGCAACACCGGTGCGAGTGACTAGGGGTGTTGAGCGGTGCGGCGCCGGTTTCACCAACACGGGTCTCGTTACAACGGAGACCCGAAGTGGGTTTCCCCGTAGTTATGCCCTTGAAAATGACACGTCCACCCCCAGGCATATAGCTCTGGCGGCCTCCCTCTGACCGGCCGATCAAGGCAAGCCAGAGTTGAGATTCCTACGGGCGCTCTTGAAGTTGCACCCCAGCTATCCAATAACGGCAATCCGGGGACGAGGCCCTAACCGACTCTCTGAGGCACTCAGAACCGCAGTGTCGCCACTGACATTCTGCTAGCTACAAGCTGCCCTGCGGTTTGTGCGCTTTTATTTAACCTGGTGATACATTTTTTGTTTATATCACAAGGCGAAGGTGATAGTTTAAAAGCTAGTATACTGTGCCCTCCAATATCGCGTTAGTCTCATGATGAGATAATGACTATCCCAGAGGGGTTTTATTATTATTATAATTAAATTGCTAAATATAATCTTGCTCTTAAACAGACAATTACAGTCATATTTTGTAATTTGCATAGCCCTAAATTAAAAATATTTTTCGCAATATCGTTTACAAAATAGTGGCGACATTATCAAGATGCTAATTTAAAGAATATTTACCCCTTACATTACTTACATTACATTACTTATACATCCCTTAGAAAATACGAGAATTCGTTTAAATGCAGGCAATAGCTATTTTATGTCTATGAAGTTACAACAAATGGTAGTCTCATAACAAAATCCAACTTTTAAATCGACTTTAATTAGGAGGAGGTTTTAAATTTTTTAATGTATTTTATCTTCATATCTCCGGTATTTCTCAACCGATTTGGAAGATTTTATTATTTGTAAGTAATTACTTACAGTGAGGTGCCATATTCATTAATCGAGAAGTTTATTCTATATAATATATTAATTTTTCTATTAATGAAACGCCGCGACGGTTAACCGCAAATTAGTAACGAAAAGTATTTAGCGTTTCTTGGGCTTGTAGTTGATATGTACCGAGGAGTTCTATAGGGGTGTCTACTCATATTATGTAAGTGACACTTAGGTATCTTTTAACAAACAAACTTACCAATAGGTTATGTTAGAGCATGCTACTAGTATTAGATAGTTTACGGGAATCACCAAGCCACCCATCTAGGATCTGACCTTAGTAAGTGTTAATTAATATTAAATAATATTACCTTATATGCTTATACTAAATATCGCCGCTGGCGCTACAAGGACACAACAAGCCTAAATAAATTATATACTATTATATCTCAGATAATTTGGCACGTAAAAGGCATAATATATAGACGGAATTTAACAACTACGACCTATTTTTGCGTAATAGCAGTAGCACTGAGAGATAAAACTGTCTGATCTTTTAAGTACCTACTACTACTTCTAGTAATATAGTTTGAAATTAGTTCATTTAAAATCGGTATATTAAATTATAATATACTGTAATTAAAGTAACAAGAACAAATAACGTATGAATCAGAGAACTAAAACAGTATAAGTTGTTTCTAAATTCTAACTTTGCTTATATTGCGTGTGTCCAGGCCTGGGTGAAAGTTTGAATATAACTCTAGGCCCGTCTCGTTGTCTTAGTTTCTCTTAGTTTTATTGTGTTACTTCATTCCCGTAATGGATATATACAGTACTACGCAATTTAAACAACTTTGAAGTACCTTAACATAGCATTAAGGATAACCGCAAGTAATGTTACAAAGGTATATATTTCGTATTCGATGGAAATTAAATTTAGGCATACTCGCTTCTAACATTATTAGTTTCGTATAAGTTATGACCTGTGGTTATGACCACGTATATATCAAAGAGACCGGATATAGAATCGTTGATTTATCTTATCCTCCCGTAAAATAGATGCCATGCAATGAAATATTGATTATATTTCATTAGATGCCATCTATTCTATTCTAGATAACAATGTATTGAATAAAATATATAAGCTGATTCTAATATCCCGCATATACATATTTATAAAGTATATCAACACAGTAAACGTTAATTTATTTTGTCTACTGAGACGAGATAACATTTCGATAAATTAAGCTTGGCATTAGTCGTTATCATGTTATCTTGCCTCAGTGGGCGCCTTAGCATCCAGAGAAAACAGAGTTAACAAAACAGGCACGTCTACAAGTTTTGGTACTTTCATCATACAAAATACAAATTTACGTGAACACCGTCGGATAATGCATACGTAACAGCCGACGGTTGCGGTAAATTATATTAGATACCGATGAATAAATTATGTATATTTTATTTGATTTGACCCTGAAAGTAGTCCTAAATATAATCAAAAATGCTACAAGCCTTCAGAAAATTGAATAATAGAGACATAAGCAAGACTATGTTAAATAATGTGGTCACGTAGCTTTTAAATCTAATATGTATAGATTAGTTATAGCATGTACATGTGTATATTATGTAAGTATAATTGTGCAGGGCAGATAGTGCTGCACCGTGCAACGATGATCGACAATTGTATATATATATGTCTCCTAATTTTCAATTGGCATATAGGAGTAGATTTGGTATATGAAAGTAAAATATTTACTGCAAATGCAATCATTTAATATTTTAGGGATTAAAGAATTTTTCTATGCTGTCTTAAAATGTCTAAACCTTTCCGCAGCCTTACCTATATCCCAGTTTTGCTTAATGTTTAAATCAAAATGCTTGCTCAATATCTTTGTTTGCTTTTGGGAAACCATTCGTCTCTTCTTGTCATTATATAAGTAATTTTCGTCGAATGCTATTATCCTAGGGATATCTAAAACATTAAATTAAGTTTGACATTCGATTAAAGTTTCGTGATACGGCGTCCCAGCAGTGCTGTGAAATATAATTTGTATGTATTTTCACAGGATATAATGTAATTGGTAAAATAATGTATTCTATGCATTTTATACTCTTACGAAAAGTGCTGCAATAATTGTCTAATAGATTTAATATAAATAAATCCTGTTGCTAACTGTACCAAAATGTGTTTGTAGTGTAACTTATGTAGGTATGCAATCTTAGTAAAATATTTCAGTCTATTTCTAATCCTTTACGCAGGGGATCCGATCGGAAAAAATATATAACAAATCTGATCCACTAGTGGATCAGATTCAGAGGATAGGAACGGAATAACTTGTGATTTGGACGGTGTGTTATGGATTCGATCTCCACATGGAACTAAAATTTTTATATTGATGATTGTTGTTCCGAGTCTGGGTGTTCGTGGTCGTTATGTTTACAATAAATTTAGAAAAGTCTTGAAAACAAATGGTTCACCAGTCCCGGCATAAAATGTTAGCCCACATGCGAAGACATTATAACATAGAATGTTTCTGTTTACTGTCCCGAAAGGGAATGCATTTCTTGTAGAAATGGCAGCACGACTCCCCGCTGAATCGTAAAAGTTTCAGTATCTACCTCTAATCTACTTTTCACACACCGTGGGCGATTTTTATTTTATTCTGCTTCATTTCAATATTATATCGTTAGGTACATAACTACTTGTAGTGTATATTTGTTCAGTAATGTTGAATCAATTGAATTGGCTCATGGTTGCTAGTAGTATTTAAACCTCCGGTTCATAATAAAACATACATTTCACTTACGAATTATAGGCAAATTTCATTAATAATTTGCCCGTTTGTCGACTGTTGGCTGATACAAGAAACATTTATAAACTTTCATTTATAAAAAAAATATATTTGCCCTATTTCCCCCTTAGAAAATTTTACTATGCCGAAACTCATAAACCTCCGTCCCCAATATTTTTCACGTATTTATTGATGTTATAATATCATAATTTTTCTTAATATCTATGGTAAAGACAAAGCCTTCAAAGCAATCGATCTTTATTTGTAATCGATTACATTATGATATTTACCTTTAGGCACATAGCCGGTAAGCAACGTGAGTGAGTGAGTGATGATATCACAATAACAATTTAAATGTTTGGTTGTTACTACCTTCAAGCAAATAAAACTTATACACAACCATCCAAACAGATATCTATAGTACATAAAAGTCAAATTTGTCCTGAGACACGCTAAATACTTAAGCTCAGTATATATAACTTTAGTTATCTGAGTTCGGACTAATTCGAATTAAGTTACTGATTGCCTCCCCGACTGACGTATCAAGACACAGCTAAGTGCACAGTCTAGAAACTCGAGATTTTCCAGCTAGATGCCTTATAAGTATAACGTAGATATCTATATAAAGAGAGCTTTTCAAGATTCTTCTTCTAACAGGATCGATTAAAATAGTAGTATACATACTGTCGCATTTTGCTCAGTGAATGAGAGCACCGGAAGCACTATCACCTCCCAGTCCCCGTGCTTAATCACACTAGTTGAAAAAGACAATTTTATTGTTTATGCAATTTTAAAAATACTTCTATATAACGTAAATAGGGCACAACGAAGTATTTGTGTGTGTGTTTGTCTCATAGTGACAACGAAGTTATATTTCGTATTATTTCGAACTGTTCCCTTCTTTTTTAAAACTGATACAATACGCGATAGTTACAATCAAGCTTTTTATCAATAGTCTCGGTCACATAAAAACAGATTACTTCGACTAGTATCTAGTGGACTCTGAACTCAAAACAACGTGTTGAGATTTTTTGTATGTCTAGTCATCTGCTTGTACATTTAATCATTAAACGGATTTTAGTGTAGCTTTTACAGTTGGACAGTTTTAAACATTTAATTACGTTTGGTAAGTCGGAAAAAAGATGCGTAGGTTGATCCAGGTAAATTTAATCACGGGCGAACTATATTCGTACTTCAAATTCTGATATATGAGTATATTTATTTCGTGGAATGTACTATATAATTGAGACTGATAAGTAATTACACTTTATAGAAGAACGTCAATAGTGCCTCGCAGAAAATTCACCCGAAAGATTTATACAAAATTAATGTTTAGAACAATCTCATTGCTTGCGATCATTTGATTTTTTGTCCACAAATTCTTACGTTAAGCAAACTTGGCATAATAATAGTATGTTAATTCATCCGTTCTACATCTAACAAAGAAACAGTTTACGGCTTATATCATCTTCCACCGCCCAATTTCATGATAATAAGGCCAATATATGAATTCATTTAAATGATAATATAGTTCTATCTATGGTAATCGAAAAATATTTTTCCTTGTCAAATCAAAGGAGTGTAAGAATAATGTCTATCCTATATTTATCCTTATTATAGGGTATTGAGATAATATCTTGTGAGACGTGTAGTAAGTGCGATCATAAATTTGTTGTTTGCATATGATGCCTCAGCCGACAGAATGCGCGATTATCATAGCATTAACACGTAATTAGATGTATGTACTGCCTTTATATAGGTATGTATATTGCACGTACGTTAGGTAATGATTATTTCTTATAATACGATTCATGGAAATATACGTAATTTTGATAATTATTCGAATACGTGAAACTTTAATATCGATTGATAATTTAATTATCTAGTAGATCTATCCATAAAATATACATACGAATATGAATGTCAGCTCTGCAAATTCCGATACGGGTGATGCATGAGATCAGGAAGATCTAAAATACTGTCAAATCAAAAGTTTAGGATATGATTCGAATTATACTCAGTGACAAAATATCGATGAACTATGCATAGCATTAATGGAAACAGCGTTGTTCCACATCAGTAGTGCCTAAATTCTGCGCAGCCGCTATTGCTGAGACGATCTTAAAGGGTATAAAATATTTTATGCCCAACTCGTTAGTAGATGGCAGCAGAATGGCAGAATTGGTGAGAAACCCGCAGTGCCTTCTGGTTAATCACCAAAGCTACAGAGGGATACATTTGTCCCGAGGATACAAGTCACGAGGACGACTGTCATTGTGACCACCACCAAATGCTGATGGTGACTTGGTCTATTGCGCTAAAGAGAAAGCCAATTTATTCGGTACTCTTTTTGCCTCGAACTTGTCTTTGAATGATGATGGAAGCGCCATAGTGCCTACCACATCGAGGACGAATATTTGCCAGCATTCGGCAATTTAAATCCCACTAAGGGAAGTGTTGATAATATTGCAAACTTATTATTATAATAATGGATCAAATTAAGCATACAAGTGGTATAAAATCGTAACCACATAATCAAATAGTGTGTAAATGAGTAGTGGATCCACGTAAGTACCCCGATTGTTGAATATAATTCGTATAATTTGGTGTTCTGCGGTTCGTGGGTATGTCTTTTTGTCGAATATTAATGGCAACACTACATTACTGAAGATGACGTTGCCATGTTGCCAAAAAAAATGAAAGGAAGCAAGTTATTCAATCGCAAAGTTGGTTCTAGTTATAAACAGGCATATTGCTGGATCAATTTTGTGCGAAAAGAGGTGTTTATCTATTCAAAATATTTAAATAAAGAGTAAAATAATAATATCAGCCTTGGATATAAAATGTCTCACTGTTAGGCACTGTCCTCTTCTCAGAGTGAGAAGGATTAGGTAGATGGGTTTTTACATATGTAAATGTACAATAATAATAGGCTACTTATTGTATTAAATTCACATTAAAACTATATTTAATCAAAAGAAAAATATTTACAATTTAAATATTGGACACAAAAGACTTGTTTATGTAGTCTGTTTTAACATTGTATTACCTGAACTAGGTCAGAGACCTGTGTTTCAGGCTGTTTACATTTTTATTCTACTGTTAATATAGTAAGGGTCTACAAAAAAAAGCATTTATGCATGTACTGCAAACAAATATTGTTAAGTATACAATTAAAATAGTTTCAAACAATAACAATTATAAATGAAAATTGCTTAAACAATAAGAAATTATTTTACAACTACTAGCAATTTCTCTGTATCTGAATACGTAAGCGTTTTTAGGTACTTTGTTAAAACTATGTGACATTGATTATGATTAGTGCTATATATTATATCGAATAACTTATTTAGTTTATAGTACAAAAAAGGCCATAAGAATAAGAAAAATCTCTTCATGTAAGCATGCTTGGTTTGGAAACTTTCACAAACTAAGTGTTTCCTTCTTTTATTTGTAGATAAAAAGGGCAGAAGCGTATGTTGTTTAAGGACAGTGTGCAGGATAAATAGTTGTCAGACCGTAGTTCATAGGTAGGGAATATGAAAGGGCGGAATGTGGCTACCTTTAAGATGGCTGTTTGCGTACGTTCTAATGGTAATAATATTGTTTTCAATGCTCCACCCCATGATGTTATACAATAGGTTATGATTGATTGGCATAATGCTAAATACACCTGTTTTAGTAATTTAAATTTTGCAGCGCTACGAAGATTCTTGAAAATATATATTTTAATTGTGACTCATATGAAGTTTGATGGTAGGAACTTATTATGAGATTACTTTTTGTGTATTTATTTAGATTAAAAAGCAATTACGTGGCGGAAATCATGTAGCTAAAGATTTATTTTTACTTATAGACCAGTCGTCAATGACAAAAAACAAAGATTAATCAGAGGTGAATCTGTATGCAAACCGTTAACTTAAATAAAAAGAAGTGTATAAATCTATAGACCATAAATATATTTAGGATAAATTGCTATACTAACGCTTTATGTAATTAAGAGAAAGCAATTGAAAAAGCTATCTTATGGCCTTACCTGTCTTGGGGTAACTGAAATACGATTGCTTAAATGAATTCGTTCAACTAAAGCGCACGTAATAAATATTCTTAAAAGTCTTGAGGCACTCTACATAAGTGTGTAGGTATATGCAGACGGTTTTAATCCCAACTTCAATGAGACTAGATCTGCTGTTGATAAATAATAATAATAATAATAATAATATTCTACCACATACACACAACACCATCTAGCCCAAACTAAGCAGAGCTTGTACTATGGGTACTAGACAATGGATAAACATACATATATACTTTTTTTTTTGTAAATACATACATATTATACATAGAAACACCCAGACCGAGACAAACATCCATGTTCATGTAGAAACGTTACAGTACATTTTATGAATTAACATGCAGTTCGGCCGGTCGTATCCTCAGTGCAATATTTGTAATGCGTGGTGAAATTGGGATGTAGTCTACATGTGTAACATTGATAAGTGTTGTTCAAGGATACAGAACAGTTAAGATAATAATTCGCCTGTCTCAAATGTAGAGGTTAATCTAAACACCTGAGTCCGGTACAGTTTGACAAATTATCTCCAGCATGAGCAGATAGTCTCCACTTAGCTAAGGTCTCTATCAGATGATCATGTATCAAGGCTGATGCAGAATCCTACCATAGGTTGCATAGTAAGTCGTTTACATATACAGGCAATACAAATTTAGCTAAAGCCATATCCAGCGCAGAACAATCATTAAACGTCACGGCAGCTTGCACTGCGTTCAATAAACGCATGCAAAATGTTTGTTCTCATTGATAAAAAGCAATACACGCAGAGGTGAAATATTGTTTATTTTGCCTACTCTGTACATGCCGTATTTCGTCCAAAGTACTTCCTTTCTCAGTTTATGACTGTACGATTGAATGGGAGGGAACTCTATATCATAAGTATATAATATCTGTTAGATAAGTTATAGAGGTGTACTGATATCAGAGAATAAAAAGGAGTATCATGGAAGTATTTCCTTTGAATAATAGCGATTTTCAGCCCAGTATTAAGAATGTTAAAGTAAATCCTAATAAATGTGCGGCAGTATTGAACTATGTTACTTCTTATTTTCACAAGTCGGAGAAAACTATACATTTTTATTCAATAGTATTGCTAACGTAATTTCATTACTTCATTAGCTGTATTAGGTTAATCGTCTTTATATCGTATTGCCAAAGGGTAGGTCTCTTCGTTCTTCCTCGGCGGGGTCGCGACCGCATGTGCAAGTGATTCGCGCGATCCCGTCGATAGCGGTTTTATCGAGGAACACCGTGGTAGGTTTAGTCGGTATTCCGGGAGGTCCATTATCATAATTTCATCATCTTTCTTTTACCCCGGTGAGTCCGACATAGCCCCCATTTACTTGTATTACTCGAGCTGCTTAAGCAACTGCGCTATACACATGCAGAGCTGCTTAAAGAATGCATACTTAAAATACTTCGCTCTCAAACGTGTTCTTGCAGGAAGCGCCTGGCACAGACGGACACTCTAACGTGTATTGCAAACAATCTAGTTGTCTCCTATAGTTCGTAATACATACACATATCTAAATGCCTTCGACGAGCAATGATGCGCCAAGTGGAAAATGCAGTCGCAGTAATGGGTACGTTAAAACTACACGGTAAGTGGTAACCATAACCCTCACTGGAAAACGCGAGACATTCTATGTAGCGCACCAGTTTGAAGCGCACCAGTTCATAGCGGACATATTATAGTATTCGATGTAGCGCAACTATGTGGTGCGCAAACATATTTATTATTTTCTTTTTCACTTTGCGCATAATGGGTCATGGAGCATATAGGGGAGGTATTAACTAATAAAAATATCGAAAGAAATTAACATAGCTGGGGCTATACCACTGTCTCGTATAGCAGTATTATTATGACTTATAATATACGAAAGAACGAGCTTGCGCTATACAGCTGCCTCGCTTTTCAGTATAGAACGAATAGATCAAATAAGTTTTTTTTCCTTTTTACGTGGGGGAATGCATTGAAGAATGCCCCTCCGCGGGCACGGGCGGAGGGGTTACGTCGGACTCACCAGGGTAAAAGAAAGCTGTTGAAACGCTAAAAATGGACCTCCAGGAATACCGACTAAACCCATCACGGTATTCCTCGACAAAACCGCTATCGACGGGGCCACGCGAATCACTTGCGGTCGCGACCCTGCCGAGGATTCGGCCCGCCGCATGAAACGGCAGGCCACTACACGAAGAGAACTACCCTATAGGCACTCACTCACAAAATCCTACTGTCTTCCCCTAGAGGAGAGACGGACTCGACACAGAGGTCCGCGTGGGAACACGCACGCCGCCTCTCGGACCTGGTGCTGATCGGATGGCGGGCAGGCCCACGAAGCCCACCATCCCCAGGTCAAACCTCAGGGTAGCTGAAGGTCGTCTCGCGCCCTCCGGCGCCCGGTTCTGCGGTTGGGGAGAGGGTTTAAGCGCTCCCGCTCCCGCTTCGCCGCCACCTTGACGGAAATCACTTCCTCACAGAAGGAGGCGACGGCGTTCCATGACCTCTCGCTCCGGACCATACACTGAACTACGGCCGGCAGCGAAAGTGCAACCAATCCGATTGCCACGATCAACTTATGGCGCTGCGATGTCCAGGTGGGGCAATCCGCAAAAGTGTGCAGCGCCGTGACCTCAACAACGTCGCGGCAGTCGCCGCAGTGGTGACAACCGGGCGTCTCTTGCCGGCCTATACGACACGGGAACTGGCCAGTCGGAAGGTGAGGGCGCCATGCCGCCTCGCCAGCCACTTTTCAAACACGGGACTTACCGCCACGATCGTGCCGTGCCCGTGGTGCTAGTACCCCTGTTTTATTGTTTAGCAACGGTAGTATAACTATGAATAAAATATTAGGTCTGGTTCTTTTATATCTAATATCACAATCAGTTTCATAAAAAAAATATAGATTAAAATGAATACCAAATGGTCTAAATGTAAAATACACATACATATTTGTATTCAAATGCTATGTAGCTAACAGCTGCTACTACATAGTAAAATACCAAAAGCACATTGTCTGCCAATAAGTACCGCGAAGACTAAAATAATGTATGTAAGAATTCAGTAAAAATGTTGTGTAGACGACCCAGTGAAAATATTGCATGGTCACGCTAGTAAAAAGAGACATACATATATATCGGGAGGATTTCATTTGGATTGTTTTTGTGGCTTAGTGTGCGGTGCTGTTTATGTAAAGTCCGTGGAGGATACATATAGTTGTTGTTTTTAGCTAATTATATTAATCAATTTGACGTATGTCGTATAGCCGTTCAATTCTGAATTCATCAATAATATATTTTGGCTAGAAAATTAGTTAATACTAGTTTAACAAGAATTTTCTGTAAAAAACCTTACATTTAAAATTATAAAAATGATTTGATAAATCAGTGATAAGAAAATGCCGCTTTCAGCTAGTTTTCGACGCGGTATGTTTATTTTAATATGATAAAATCAAAATCTACCTTTTCAGAGTTTAGTTGTTGATTTGAGATTAAGGTTCAAGTGTTACGGAGCAGAAATAAAAATAATAATAATAATAAGGTTCAAGTGTTACGGAGCAAAAATGCTTTGTGATTGTAATTAAAGTGTATTTAATAACATACAATCTTGGTTTTATAAGAAGTAGCACAATTTTGACTACAGTCCGTAATATCAACCATAGATTTTAAACAAAGATATTATTTAAAATTTCTGTCATTACGTATTGAAAACACAGTTTTTGGTCTGAGTGAAATACGTAAATTTTGACAACTAGACAGGTTGAATTCCATCGAGATAGCAATTGGTGTTTTTAAGTTAATGTTAGCCTGTCAATTGTTGGAATGCCAGACATAATTGTCTGGTTGCCTGTGAGCCGAATGTTTAATGAGGTCATAGACGTGCCATCAAATAATGTTGACATTGTGATTATTGGGAAAATAATAACAATGAATACTATCAACTCAAAACTCTTTATTTACTACAAAAAAATAGGAATATTTTGCAATATTTCAACTATACGCGTAATTTAAATTAAAAGTAATTAGCATTTTCGCTTATATTACTTGTCAATATTTTCTGTTTCAATTAATTCTAACTCTTTCCTTATTTCAATAAATTTTTGAATCCATATTGAACTAGACTGGAAATCAGTCAGCTGCATTTAAAATTATTTAATTTCCAACCAATTGAATTGAGATAAATTTAGTTTATCAAATGACGTCACATCAGGGTACATAATAAACTTGAGTATTTCTGATAATTCTTTGAACTGAGTGAATCTCGCTGAAAATTCCTCGATTGAAGAACCAATCACAGAAATAAATTCTTCAGCAACTTGGTCTTTGTCTGATTTCTCATGTATTTCTAAATCGTTGAAATATTTTTCTCAAATTTGGAAAATATTTGTTGTTTCTTGTAATAATATCGGCTAGCCTCAAAAGCGCGAATGAGATCTATCATGACGATAATTGTTTTATTTATGCCTTGAAGCTTCATGATTAACTTATTTCAATGTTGGCATATTATGTCTGTAAAAAACATCAATTTTGAAAGCCACATAACATCCAACAGCTGTGGATATTCTTCAACTTATCTCTCATTTTGCATAAACAGTCTGATTTCTTCCAAGCAATTAACAAATCTTTGATGTACGTTCCCGCGACTCAACTAGCGAACATTATTGTACATCAGTAAGCCATTGTACACAGAGTTGACTTCATCTAACAAAGCATCAAACTTTCGCTTGTTTAAAGCCTGCGACGAAATGAGGTTGACTATTTTTGTGACTACCGCCATTACATTATCAAGAAATGTTAAACCACGCTTAGCGCACAAGACTTGTTTGTGAATGATGCAGTGGAATTCAAGAATCGAATGCTCTAAGTCTGTTTGAAATAAACTTATAAAACCATCTTTTTACCCACCATACTTGGAGCACCATCAGTTGTTACGGAAACAATTTTTTCAAATCAATTTCTTTTACAGCAAGCTTAATTTTAACAGCTGTACAAATATCAGTACGATTTGTATTAGTTAGCAACTGCCAAATTAAGATATGCTTAAACCTTGTAAAAAAAGGACCTGTAATGTTGTCCGAGCCGACTGCACAATCGTTTCTCAAATTCGATATTAATACTTCAATTTCAGACTCATATATACTCAGCAATACAAAACTATCCAGATGTGTGGCGAAGTTATCAGCCACGTTGGATTTATCTGCGGATTTGGGTATTTTTTCGGCTAAAAAACGCCCAATATTAGCAAAATAATGGTTAAGTTGGTTGATTGAGTATTGGGGTTCGAATAATGAGAGAAGCTTATTAGCTGAAGTATTTTGTTTTGTTGAGTTGGTAATAGTTCTAATAGACTCCCAGATTTTTTAATTATTATTGCCTGCATTAATTATTAAGTTTTTATCGTAGTTCAGTTTTGTGGACTTGAGAAGAGCTGTACAATAATTCTTGTATCGGTCAAAAGTCATTTTTAGAATTTCATTATGAGGCCATTTTTTAAGTTTCATATGTAGACGGTCCCGACTGCGTAAATTTTTCAGAAGACCTGACGTCATCCATGGTTGTTTAAAGCGTTTACGGTTAGGAACTACTTTTAGGAAAGTGTTTGCGCGTATGGATGTATTTAAGGTTTCAATGAAGTAGTTTGTCGCTTCATTGACATCATTGATGCTATATAAATAACTAAAATCAGTCTGCAATAGATCTTCTTCTATATTATCATAATTAAATACTTTAATTGTTTTGGTTTTTGTTATTAGTATTAATTGTCGGTCGCTTTAATGGTAAAGGAAAACATCGTCAGGAAACCTGGATGTCTAGGAGTAGGAATTCTCTATAATGTTGTCGAAGATATGTGAAGTCTGCCAACCCACTGCACTGGGCCTCCGTGGTGGAAAATGATCATGGAATGGTTTATAGCCTAATCCTTGTCACACGCATTTGGGCACGGGCCTTTTCTCATAAAAGCCCGTGTCCAGCAGTGGGACAGTTTAATATAAGGCTAATATTATTATATTTAATGTTCCTTTTGGAATAATAGCACATTTTTAAATTAGTTACTATTTATAAAAACTAATATATACGTTTTCAGAAATGTTGACGGCAATAAAAAATGCTAAAAAAAACAAAGAGCAGCAAGAGACAGATAATAATTCTAAAGAAGAAGTTGCGAATGAAGATGAAGAAGAAGACAGCATTAATAATACTACACTAATTATGCCCACCACAACTACGACACAACCGGCTGGTGGACATCCCGACACAAGTAGTCAAGCCTCGCCTGATACAGCAAATGGTTCCTGAAATTAGCATTCATTATATTCTAAACGAATTTTTTATGTGAAATATTAAGGTATTTTACTGAAATACTGCTTAAAAGGTATTTTATTTGTCACCAAAAAACTGACTTTTTCAAGGATTCATTTTATTACACCTAAACTGCCAAATTAATTGTCGTCGTAAACCCCGTGTCGTCTTATATAGATATGATGGCAGCCAGGGTCGACGGTTAACGACCAGGAGAATGCCTTCTATCAGGGTCATTGTCATTATT
Organism: Catocala fraxini; assembly: GCA_930367265.1. Classification (NCBI taxonomy): domain Eukaryota; kingdom Metazoa; phylum Arthropoda; class Insecta; order Lepidoptera; family Erebidae; genus Catocala; species Catocala fraxini. The sequence continues at coordinate 11,239,559 of OV884027.1, read as the reverse complement.
GTAAATCTCCCGACAACAGAAACCATTAACACTTTGCTCGACCCGGGAATTATACCCAAATTAAAACCTCATTGTTGACAATTACGCCAGAGTTTTTAATTAGTTACGCGACTAGACAGCGATTAAATTACCTATTGAGCTAATTAACACTAAAATACTTAAGACTGTATGTTATAGTCTTGTTTAGTATATTTTTAGATTATTCCGTTATTATTTTCTCTTTGTTTACTTCTGTCTGTTAAATTCAGAATCTATACAGTAAGAGAAGATTTGTGTATGGTTGCAAAATAGGTGACTTGAATATGAAATTACGATTTCTCAAGCAGGCAATAATGGTGTGCTTTTTTGTACTCTCCATTTAATTACTGTTGGCAGGATCTGTATGAATTGGGACTTTACACTTAATACTAGTCTTTGGCGGCTAAGTATTGTCGTTTTGCCTATTCTAGTCGAGAAGCAGATTCAAAGGTGGAATAGCCGTTCATATTCGGTTTCCCAATAGAAATTGGTTTGGTATTTTGGTGGTTTGTTATTGTAGTATGCAATGAAGAATCTCTGAGCATTATAGCGGCTGTGGCTCATTGGTCAAGCGATCAAGAGATCGTGGGTTCGAATGTTACCCGTTACACTACCGATATGAAACCATTCCTGACATTTAGTCGAGCTGGAGGAATTAACAAGAATACAGGAATTTGTTACATGACTCGCTAGTAAAAAAATACCAATGGATGTGCTATAACCAATGGTTTATCATAAAATGGATTGTGTAGTGGTTTGTCTGCCATCAAAGTCAATAAAAACAATAGGTTAGAACCTACTGTATGTTATACAGTTTCTGGTTAAAAAGTCTGGTAATTTCATTGTTTTGGTTTGTTAATCATAAATTTATATGGTATTCATTATAAAAGATTGAAAGAGTTATGACACTGCGTTTAGCCCGGTAAATAGGAATTCTGGAGTCTGAGATACCTATCACATCTATACTTTTCCTATCATATCTTCCCATCACACAAATAATTCTCCTGGTATAGCATGCAATGTATGATTGACAGCTTACTATTTATTAAGATATATTTACTTGTAATAGACCTGAGGACTTGCGTTGACTGTTGAGGTAATAGTTTAATAATCTCCGGCTCCTGCATTTTGTTTGATCATTGTGTATTTGTCTGCCAAAAACTTTTTAAGAGAATAATGTAAATAGACAAGCAGATCTGCATTAACAAATGGGTAATACAATTTTATTAGAATTTAATTTCTTGCTGTTCTATCCAATTGTAATATTCAAATTGTATAACACTAGACGAAAATGAAATTTTGTTGTTACGCAGTTTAATTGTGTTAGGCAAATCTACGCACTGTTAAAACATGTCGCTGTTAAGATAGTAGTATAATTTACAATTGTAAATCATATATTGTAACTGAAATGTGCTGCAGTGATTATAGAGACAAGGATAAAATTGATCGAGCTCGTTGGGGCGGCGCATGGCGTCGGATCGGCGCCAGTCTACAACGCCCCCTAAAAAGGTTAAGTTGAAAACATACTGCCTGATCCACACTAAACAGACCAGCTGATTTTACCAGCTGGTAATTCTACTTTATTTTAGTTGCACGGTGTTTATTACATTTAAACTACTTCTCGTAATTCAGATACATATACATAATATAAATATAATTATTCGAATTTCGAAATGCGAACCCAAACATACTCGTTGCTAAAACTAAACTTGATCCATTGATATACCGCTATTAATATGGACCACATAAACTCATGCTACGTAGTACCCATTTGGAAACTAGGATCGTGCTTACAAAACAGATTTCCAATCAAGTTTAATATCAAATATGAGCTGAAATGCAATGTAGGTATGTTCATATTTGACGTATTTATATTTAACACTGAGATTCGATCGGAATTCCATTTTGAACTGTTTTTATTACGATAATTGACTCTCAGGCTACAAACAACTTGATAGCAGTATTATAGGCAAATGTGTGAATCCGGCCTAACATCTGCAATTTGTTTCATTTGGGTCATATGTCGTAGTTCTCGTAATGTGTCGCCCGCCGCCCGTTGGAACATTACCTAACCTCATTTCAAGGTCTCGCAATGTATGTACTTACACACATTTTATTGTAAGGAGAGTGTCGGTTTACATTAGTGTACTGTCTATAACCCTATCTCAGTATACAGTGCTTAAATCGAGGAAATGAAATGTCAAACTTTGTGTATCAACTGTAGCTTGGCGATTCCTGTACACTACATTTACAGTGCCTACATATTGTTCTCTTTAGTATCTCTAGTTAGTGTTTCGTAATAATTAGCATATACAAAATAAAATAAAAATGGATGAATGTGATGGAAAAATACAAGCCAGTTTTTTGTTTTTATTTAACATAACTGTACGTCGACACATTTGGCAGATCAATCAATATTATAGTGTAATCACTAATCACCTACCAGCGTAACTAATGTGGAGTTAAATTCACATTTAGATATAAATATTAGTTTTTACCTTATGATTTTAACGTTGTCATGCTATGACGCTGTCGTTATAGCATGCCAACATTAAAATCATTAAGTTGTAAAATATGTAAAGCGATATTAGACCGTTGCGCGTCGCGCATTGGCTGGCTCCGAAATGTGCTATTATTTCTATAATGAGACGAAACCGAGGATCACATTAGCGAGTTCTTGTTTTATTTGACTAGAAATTTGGTATTTTTACTAAATCTATTACAAAGCTTTTAATGACTAAAAAATCTGTCAGGCGCTTTTATTGTTGTTAGCAATAAATGATTAAGCAGCTTAGCCTACTGCAGGCGTTAATGCTACTCCGCTCTCACACAAAAGGATGGAGAATTTGACATGTTTGTACAGCACATTAATTAAACTTGCAAAACACTTGTTTTGGAGTCGAAATTCGCTGCACGCAACGCAACGCATCTTCAATATTTATTATTAAAAAATATGTAAATAATAATAATAATAATAATGTTAATTGTCACTCATAAAATTTTACAAAATGCTCTTGTTTTAGCTACACAAGTGAATTTAAGGTAAACAAAATATCTGTACAAAAAAAGCGGTTGTCGTTGACGGCTGTGCTAGTTTGAACTGTGTTACAGCCGCCAGCGCCTTCCACCCTATACGATTAAAATAAATAAATAAAATATAAATGTTTATTTGTCCAAAATAATGAGTTACCAACAAAGTAATTACAAAATAATGTTGTTTTTTATTTACAAATGGTACTGGTCCTGTTGCCCAAACTAGGCTGTAGCCTGTATTTTGGGAGACAGTGCTCAGTCAAAAAGATTATTTGTTTAACGCATAAGTAAGTATGATGAGTTTGTAAATTATACTAATACATGGCTATAAATAGTTTTATCTAAAAACATAACATACGAAAATAAAAATATCAAAAATAAAAAGAAAAATAATTAAAAACAACACTGAGTATAAAAATTAAAATTAAAATTACCACAACGTTCCAAAGAGTATGTGAATGTGTATGATTAATTGATTATGGTTGTGTGCATGGGTGTTTGTATGCGCGCATGTCCCATAATGAGTGAGTGTGCGTTCATGTATGTGTATGTGTATCCTTGTATGTTATGACAAGTTGCAAGCGGTAAATATGGACTCTGTCTCTAAGTAATTGAGTTTTCAAAGCCAGTTACGTACAGTTATCTTGCATTTATTAAGAGTCAGAGGCTATATATTTTTTACTTTATTCGCTTGGTTATATAATTGGTTACCGATTGCATAAAATTGGGACCGAGCCAGTGCCGTTCTATGTGATTTTACTGAGCATATTCTGGTTTTGTTCCGCTTTAAGATACGCTTGAATTCTATGGTTTTATGTTTACGGAGAATAGCTGATAGCATGAAAAGCTGTCTGACTGTTAGGGCTGAAGATTCAGTGTATAATAGAGAGGTATCATACCTTGGTGGTTTGCCAAGCATGACCGTTAGTATACCACGTTGAGTACGTTCTAGGCGTAGACGGGTAGTTTTAACAGATCCTATGTTATGACATTGTACTGTAGCAGGCTCTGAGCAAGCGCGTAATATACACACATCAGTGTTTCGAGATCTGCTGAGTTTCGGATTTTTCTAAGAACTGGTAGTCATTTTCTGTTGCGGTTTGCCACGCTATCTATGTGTGCCATGTGACCAATTTAATGAACTAAGTTCCAAATATTTTATTGAAGATGTTCGTGTTATGTTAGAGCAATTACATACGTTTTCTTGATTGCAAATATGGGCTTTAATATTGAATTCAGTAGATGGTTGGGCACTGTTACGATGAGCAAAAGTAAGATTTAATGTCAAAAGATTATTATGTAGCCATTTCATTACATCAGTCATCGCTCTCTCGGTGTGTTTTTTAGTCTCTACCCAATTTCTGCCGTGAATGATAAGTGCATGCAAAGTTGATAATATTGCAGTTTTTAGGGATTTGGTACATAATGAGTTTATATAAATTAGAAAGAGCGTAGAGCCCAGAACGCTACTCAGCGGCACACCAAAAGAAAAAGAGGCCTGCGATCTAGTATAATTCCCAATTTCGACGCACTGGGTTCGGTTTGTAAGATAATAACGAAATATGTCAAGTGCAATTGCACGAATACTAATTGACTCAAGCTTGTGCAGCAGTGAGGGGACAGATATGGTGTCGAATGCTTTCGATGTAACCACACCTATCACCTTCGAAAACTGATCAAGCTCGTTTGCGATAATTTCGGTTAATTCTAAATCCACTAAAGATGCCATCTTTAGTGGATTTACCTCTAATAAATCCATATTGATTATTGGCAATAACTTTGTGTAGAGACAAAAATGTAATATGCCTTGTATTTAGCAGTTTTTCAAGAATCTTAGACACAGCTGTCAACACAGATATCAGTCTGTAGTTACCTACAGTGCTCATATCACCACACTTGTGTATGGGACGTACCAAAGCTTTCTTTAAGACATCTGGAAAAACACTCGACGTTGGACTTAAATTGCATACATAATAATTATTGGCACTCTTGATTACCTTTGTGGGTATTTTGTGAATGCCTGGAACGGAGTTAGATTTAAGATTTGAGATGATGACATCAATTTCACTATAGTCAGTCTCATATAGCGCCATAGAGTCTGTAGGCAACAGTGTAGGATTATGGGAAGTATTAGTAGAGCAGGCTAGAGATTGACCTAATATCGAATTAGCTAATTCTGCACCTATACCCACAAAACAGTTGTTAACCTGGTTAAAACTTATATATATGTAATCTTTACTAATATTATAAATTTGAAACTAACTCTGTCTGTCTGTTACCTTTTCACGGCAAAACCACTCAACCAATTTAGTTGAAATTTGGTACAGATATAGTTTAAAACCTGAGGAAGGACATAGGTTACTTTTTATTGATGTAGGTACCACGCGGGCGGAGCTGCACGCATACGCTAGTATATTATATGTATGTAAAAATAAAACAATAAGACGTAAAGCATCTTTTAAAATATATATAAATTTAAGCAACATCGTCTGAAAACCCAACGATTGTGAAAAATATTATATATTACAATACATTAACATGTTTCTTGCACCTGTCGTTTGATAACATCTTCTGCCATCAAGTTTTCTGCTTTATTTTGTGCCAATGCATATGTTCATAAGCGTGACGCTAAGATACATATTTATTTATCTGAAAATTAACTTCGTATGTTGTAAAAATATGTCTATTTGTTTTTGTTGTGATGCGATAGCGTGGGATAATTGCAGTACGTTCACAATAAGCGAATATGAGATAATGATAAGTCTCCCCGTGACCATGGCTGCTGAAAAGCTACCGAAACGTCGGGGAAAGTGTAAAAATAAATTAAATCTAAATAGTTTAATAATAATTTAATTAACTTAAAAATTAGTAAAGTTTAATAGTAGTAGTAGTGTAACAATTTTCAAAATTTTGTAATAAAGTGTTAAATAAACGCGATAAAATCCGTATATAGCAGTTTAATTTCAATGAGATAATGAGTTTATTTAAAGCGATATTTTAATAACTTAATGTCTTGCATTACGATGTAGGTATAACATATTTCGCTGATCATAACAAAGGCCTTGTGTCAAAGACTCACATACTTAGTTCTCCAATTACTTTAATTCCATGTTTAATATCTTTTGGGTCACGTTTACTATTAGCTAAGCTTATATATGGTTATTTGCCAAAGTTTAGCATCCATGAAATATTTTCCAGGAGTCACGCACAAGGTACACTAAAATTTAAAATAGACACGAGTGAATGCACTTTATAGGAATAGCAAAGTTGACGCAAGGTCCAGGTGGATTCGAGGTGTGGACGAACGTAGAGATAAGTCGAGGCAAAGGTAAATTAACTCTGAACTTGCATGTGCTGCATTCCGAGACAAATATTCAAATACTCTATAGTTATAAATAAAATTTATTTGTATTAAATATATATATATATATATATATATATATATATATATATATATATATATATATATATATATATATATATATAATAAATAAACGTGAATGTTTCACGTAAACGTAAGAGATATAATAATAATAAAGAATATTATTACGAGAATTTTAACACCCCTTTAGATTAAACTTCTTTAACAAATTTTCTTCAGATACTTGTAAAGATTATATCCACATTGGGGCATAGGATTTATGGTCTATTAATGTGTTCCGCTGCCCATTAAAGGTTCGACAAGGGGACTTGAGTTGCCTATAAAACAAGTGGGGTGACTGAAATATAGACAAGCGAAATAAAAGGCAGTAACCCACAGTAACTAGGACGAGGCAGTAAATTACTATGTTATCCCAACTAAGTAAAAGAAATCGCAATTCAAACCTTTGTTGGTTTAATACATGCTAGCAAACTTTTTGTTTTCAATTCAGTACTCAGTGTAATAGATAACATGGAAGTTACAATATTACCTATTTTGGAAAATATCTGTGTTTTCATAATCTTTAAAATGTCTATTTTTTAGTTACCTACTTATACTATTTGCATAAAAACAAATAATGTCAGAACAAAGATGAACTTAATGTGGAAGACATTTTTATCATTTAATCTTTGAATGACACCGACAAATTACGCTAATTACGTGCAATTAGTACGGTAGATAATATCTATGTGTCTAAGTAAAACGTAGAGACACATGTATTTCCATAAGAATAAGGGGTAGAGTGGAACTAACAGATCTGGCTCTAGTATCTTAATATAGAGTTTACAATTTATCAGGTGATTTTGAATGTTGCACGGTGGTACATTTTTTTATCAAGTTAAAGAGTCAGTGTGTTGTCATTGTATATGCAGGATACTTAATAATAAAAACAGGTAAATAAAATATAATCAACTGTATTAACAATGTTAATGCGTGCAGTAATCCATATTCCTTAAAGTGAATAATCTCTTAAATCAAGCTTAATATCCATGTATATATAAAAACTCGTGTCACGGTGACGGTGTTTGTGGTCGCACCCCTCCGAAACGGCTCGACCGATTTTTATGAATAAATTTGTATGGCAGAACAACGTTTGCCGCGTCATCTAGAATAAAAAGATATGAATAACGATAAATTTTTGCATACTCTATATATCTGAACGACCGCATTTTCTTTTTAATATGGCGCATAATGTGAGCCTTAGCTGTTTTAGGGAATTTTCAATTGACCTACAACATCTAATATGATTCGGTTATTATAGTCTGGAAAACAAGCAAAAGACATATTCATTTAATTTAGAGTTCCGTACGATTATTACGGTATGCGGACTATTATTTCTCGACACCTAAACTGAATGGATTAAATTTATTATTGTTATATTTATGTTGAGACATGTATGTATGTATGTAACAATATGTACTAAATTAAATATTGTTAGTAACAGCGATTTTCAGGAGTCACGTCTCAGGTTCGATCGCACCTCTTGAAGTATCGCTCGCTTTAACGGTGAAAGAAAATAACGTATGGACACCTACACGTCTGACAATTTTGCCAACCCGCATTAGGGCAGCATTGTTTTAAATGGTCTAACCATTACCATACTGAGAAAAGGTTCGTATCTAGCAGTTGGTAGTTAATAAACAGTATGCGTATAGTAGCAGTAATAACATAATGGTTCTACGCTGTCTATTTAAAGACAGCGTTAGGCAAGTTCCAAATTTATATCGAAGTCGTAAAATAGTTTCACATCCATTGACTTATTTCGCTTTCAGAGACGTCAAAATTAAAGAACAGTGCCAGCAAACTTGTTAAGTTTAAAGAGGATACTCATGTAATCCACGTGCAGGTCATGTATGTATTTTGTGATTCTTAGCTTGTATTTTAATGTTTTTAGTACTGCCGAACTCAAATGGAACTGAGCTGGCTATAGCTGTCACATGGCTGAAGAGAAGTGGACAAAAATCACTAGAGACTGGGGACCAAATAATAAACGGCCCCGCGGCAGGCCCAGATTGAGATGGCGGGATGAACTGGATGCATTTAACCGGGATTGGAGACAATTGGCGCTGGACAGAAAGGAGTGGAAAGATTGAAGGGAGGCCTTTGCCCTGCAGTGGGACGGTACAGGCTAAAAATAAATAAAATAAATAGTATTATGGAATTTTCTAACTTACATAACAAATGTATTTGTGTCATTAATTAATCAATCACGCAAATTGTTGCAGTCCCCTATTGGAAAATTATTTTACCGTTGAAATCCAGACCAATTGACATTTTTAAATAGTCAGCATACTTGCCCAAATCTTGTCCTACGTCACATTTGCAGTATATGGTAGTATTTAAGGGTATATTTATTTAATTTCTCCTTTTAATATATACGCAGTTATTTTTACCAAGCAAATATATTTTATTTCATAGTATTTTTTATGTCAAAATAAGGCTGACAGGTCTATGTTGAGTAAATTATTCAAAATTAGAATCCTTAGAACCCTCCCGAGGGTCGGGCAACTAGACCGTTCATAAATTCTAACGAGAACACACATAAAAACTAACAAGGTATTTTTATTTTCAAATATATTTTTGCCAAAACAATATTCATTTGACAGGTAATTTAGGCAGTGCTTATTTGCAAGTTCGTTTTTAGAATATAATTCCAAGCGATAATAAAAATACTCTATAATAATTAACATGACAGGCCAAAGAATTTGCAAGAATATGATACTTCTTATAGTAATAAAGTTTGAATCACTAGTTAATATTGGTAGTCTTAAATATATACACAAACATGTTCCAGAATTATCTATTCGTATATCGATCGGCCAAAATGCATTGCATTTTAATTAACTTTTGCCAAACTAGCTTTACCGATAACATACTATTATTGTACTCATTATACAGAATAAACCATTTGTTTAGGTATATTAATACTTATTACTTAATTTACATAAAAATAGCAATTAAGAAACAATTTAATTCACATCTACAAAAAAGTTTTATTTAAATATAAACCGATGATATAATTCAATAGAACAGTAATATGATAATAAATAGTATCAAAATAGCCAGCCATTAAACATGTTACAAAAAGGAAGAAAAGCTCACCAAGAACACGTCACGTGTAATCCAGAAATGACATAAGGTATTCGCAAAGAACTAATACATGTGAAGGTATTACAAAAGAATCGCTTAAAGTCGAAAAGATGGCTATACTTTTACACATTTCTTTCTAAAACCATTTTAAAACGGTTATGTTCTCGTATTATTAAAATTTTTATATAAAATTTACTTCTATACAAAAAATAAATCAGATTAAAATAATTACCATCCTATTAGTATATCCTATTAGTATGATGATGTGATGAAAGTGAATGAAGGCAGAGAAGTGTGTCAGGATCGTAGCAAATGGAAATCCGTAGTCTCTGCCTACCCCTCTGGGAAACAGGCGTGAATCTATGTATGTATGTATGTAGCCTTGTTTCTCGTTTGTACAGAACGTTACCACAAAAATAATAAAAAATCGAATATCAGGCAAATTAGATTTCCACCGATCGAACAATCGGATTCCGTTGCGGAATTTATACTTATTACCGATGATTAACATAGGCTAAATTTAATAATTGAACAATATTATGATTCACTTATCCCTCTGTATTACTATTCTTTTTTGGGAGGCCACAATGGAAATTGACTAAAAGTAGCTAGCAAGATGAACTGGAAACATACGGTCGGCAGTGGATTTAAATGATAAGTATACTCGTTAAGGAGAAAACTTTTCGCCGAAGTATGACAGTCTTATAATAAATAATAATATATTTATACAAAAATTATTCACTGTTTTCTCTAGAAAAGCTCTTGGTCAAATTTGTTACACTAATCGAACTGAAATTCACAATTAATGCTCGAAGAATTAAGTAGTAGTAGTAGTAAAGAAGTAAGTATAATACAAGAGTAAACTTCAAGCCATTGACGTTTTTGGTAACGAACAAAACGTTTGAAAATGGCCATTTCTAGACGCGGCAGTATCCTCACGTGGGAAAGGAATTTAGTTAATGCAAGCTGCCTTATAGCTGCAGACAGTTTAAAGAGCACGTTAAATACAAACATGTTTTTTTGAGCCTTGGATTATGCTAGAATCATTGATTCTAGCAATAAACTATATAATAAATAAACTCTGCTATGACTACCACGCTGATAAATAAAGATACAATTACTAAAAAAACAACGAAATTAAAAGTAATTTGAAGACAAATTCAAATTCAGCATATTACTAGTTTAAGCTTTGTGAAAATGAGCTCAGTTGAGTAACTTGCAATTTTATAATCTATCTCATTATTGTTGAAAATATGTGGACTATAATTGAAGCTGTATATTTATACTTATATATATATATATATATATATATATATGTGGGCAATAGCATTAGTGCGTCGAATAAACACCACAGTGCCCTTTCTCTAGCGAGCGTACGTTCAAGGTAAGTGCCGTACATCTCTTGGATTACAACACCTTTATGCTATATCTCTAACTTAACTGAGGCTATTGCGTATTTCAATAGGTTTAAATGGCCTTCTATTATCTGACCCAAAATTGAAATGACATGTTTGTGAAAATTAACCCCCACTAAATTACTAATAGTCAGTCAGTCGTTCTGCATGATTCAATTGATTGATACCTCATATACGGGAAGGAAAACTGCTTCATATTGCTAGATTGGCACCAGTAAAATGAGTGCTTAATGAATTGAATGAATTTAGTGACCAATATTTAAAAATCAAATGAACGTAAGTAACACGTAATACATACCATCGCTACAAATATACCGTGGTCCCACAAATAAAACGTAAAATATTAAATATTATATGTCCTGCGTATTTAGTAAATTGGAGCGACGTCAAACATAAAATTTGTTGTTACAAACTTGCCGAATTGTAAAACGCGTCATAGTTAAAATTAATTTATGTACAATTGTTTGTTTATTCATTTATTTTACACATGTTTTACATTTATTAAAGATTTGCACAAGGTTTATTAAAATGGCCGATAATGTCGATGTATGGGGTAAACAAATATTTTTTCGAGCTCTGAAATCTCTTGATTTCAAAACTTGCGTAATGGGTCAAAACCAAAATTATTGACCATTTCAAAACAAGAACGTGTCTTTGTACTTCTCACAATTGTTACAAGATTTCTGTAGCTCTTACGATAATAATATAGGGAAATTCATAAAGTAGTACTTCCTTAGTAAATATTATGTATATTTGGTATCGGTTATGTTATAATATTCAAAACATATTATGTTGTTATTAAAATGGTATAACGTTCTCTCCATACAATAACGCGTGTCCAACTATTAATTTTGATGATTTTAGATCGAAAAACACATAGAATACTATTTTATTTGTGCAAACACTAACCATGATCAAGACCCACTGCGAAGAATGTATATTTTTTTCAAATATGTAGTCATATAACTACATACATGGGTAATTTTTTTTTAATGAAAACCACTTGTCCTACTTCTAGTGCAGCTATGTTACTTAATTTATGTAACGCATTTTTTTATTTAAATATGGTAGTTTTCTTTTATTAAACTATTGACAGCACCAAAAGGAAATGTCCGCTACCTGTGGACCAAACACCAAGCAGCAGCCATTTTGCGTCTGTTAAATAACTTGGAACACGTGCCGTACTGCTTTGAAAACAATTTAATAAATTTTCTGTACCAATTGCTTACAAAATAATATGTGAGTATATTTTAATTAAAACGTTGGTATCAGAATACTATTTAGTTTGTCATATGAAATCGCTTTTAGTTGTAGCTACTATGTGTATAGTGTATCTAGAATTCCAATAAAAATTGTGAAAAACATGGCTTGAGCTTCTTTTATGTTACTTTTATGTAACATTTTCAATACTAGGGCATGTCCACTATACGTATTTTATTAAATGATTAATTTACCCGCTACATTTTTGTAAGGATAAGGGTGGCTTTTTGTGTGTTTAGTGCGACCGAATATAAAACTTTTTTTTGTCTATTTAAATGTAATAGGCTATAGGGAATATTTCTATTCAAAAATTTTAATATAGAATTTTCATCGGTTTAAAACGTGAATGTCATTTGTTGTCATTGAAATTAAACTACTGTTTACGGATTTTATCGCGATATATTGATTTTATTGAGATTAAATTTAAACAGAATGATCTAGAAACTACATTATTTATTATTATCCGACGTTTCGGCTACTTTACAGAAACCGTGGTCACGGAAGACTCAAGTCAAGTCTTCCAACATCCCTATTGCCGCATTAACACAAGAAACTATGATTATCCCGCTATTTCGTTTTAAATATTATAATAATATCAAAGTGAAATTATTTTAGTTCAGTCAACGTTTCTGATTATGAATAAAAATAATATACTTAAAACTAACTGTAATTTTCTTACACTATGAACATACCCTAATTTTCCCTTATGTTACTTTTATGTTACTATTACATAAAAGTAACATAGATGAAAATGTCAATAATTTTGGTTATGACCCTAATAATAAAAAGGGTCATACACTGAACGGCTTAAGATCGAAAATTGGTCTGGGATGTGTGACTTTTTTAATCTATAATTTAATACCTTCTTTACACCTACGGATAGGTGATACTTGCATTGTCGGATAAGGAGTAGGAGTTTATAGTAATATGGATATGATAACTATAATATGTGGAACTTATGAGCAAATAATAAAAGTGAAGTTAGCGAGATTGAAAAGTGATATTTTACTAAGGGAATGCGTGAGTGCCTATGAAACAAGAAAAAAAAATTTTGAAATTTTCTGTTAAATAAATAATAAGTAGCAGCAAAGAGGCTGAAATTGTGTACGGGATTTGGAACCCTAATACATCTTTGCCCTCATTCCGCGAATTCTACTCGCACTTGACAGTGTCTATGTTTAGTTTGTTTATTTCTTGTTAGAACTGATAGGTGTATCGGTTTGATCTATATGCTTTTAAATAAGCTTATAATAGTCACCCAGATATCAAATTATATGATATTCGGGCTTACAAGTATAACGTTCCTAGGTTAAGTTGTTTTAGTAGTAATTCAGATTTATTTTTATGTAATAAATATATCGTTATAGTTGTAGTAAGTTTGAGTTCCATATATATTACTAAGGTAATATTTTTTTATATTTTAAGCCTATTTGTAATCGTTGGTATGATACAAAGGCCCTACCAGCCCCAGATAAAATAAATACAACCCTGTTTTCCAATTAATGAACGTGTGTGTACGCTGTTTGCGCAGATATTACACAATTACTGAAGAATTGCTAAACTGACGCGTACTTATGAACGATGTCTGGTGACTTACGAAACTCACTCTATATACAGGTTGTTCCAGAACTCAACGTCAAACCAAAACAGGGTGACAGGATTGATTGTAACCATCATGAGAAAAATCAGAAATAAAATAAAATTTATCCCATGCAGTTTGAAAATTATGGACATTTAAGAAAAACCTAGAAATTTGGTCAAACTGTAACCATTTTTCGGTTATAGTGGTTAAGTTTTATTATTTTTGTTCATTTAAACTTTGCAACCGTAACCCTAAATAACATTTCTAGATTCACAGTCAAAAATAATGACACAATTATTATTACAACAAATGTTCAGATTGTTTACCATCAGCCTCAATACACGACCTACATCTTCTTAAAAAAGATCTACTTATTAGCCGGGCATATCATCGAGAGTTGATGTCCTCAGCAGCTTGAGAAATTCGTTCACGCAGCTCGGCTACGCTCTCAATGGGCTTTGAATAAACTTTTTCGTTGAGAACGCCCTAATAAAAAAAATTCAGGGGATTTAAATCTGGGGAACGGGCTGGCCATGAGATAGTGCCTGAACGTCCAATGCACCTTCCCGGATATTCCTGGTCAAGGAAATCTCTTACTTGCACGCTCACTCACGGCAAACATGTCCACTATCCATCTCTCTCATAATTTTGCCGTAAAATTAAGAACCTACCAAGAGTATGTGCGAATAAAAAACATTTTAACTGAGTAAAATGGGTTAGCAAAAGTCGGGTTACTTGAGGTTTTTAATTTTTTACTCGTTTTTTTAGTATGAAACTGACAAGTATTGTACCATTTTACCATTCTGATTAAATGCGCCAACTTTTAATGGCAATTGCTAAGGCGCTCTAGTACATTTTTTTGGGGCAAAACTTGGGTCAATTGTATCATTATTTTTGACTGTGATTCTAGAAATGTTATTTAGGGTTACGGTTCCAAAGTTTAAATGAACAAAAGTAATAAAAATTAACCACAATAACCGAAAAATGGTTACAGTTTGACCAAATTTCTAGGTTTTTCTTAAATGCCCATTATTTTCAAACTGCATGGGATAGATATTTTTTTCTGATTTTTCTCATGGTGGTTACAATCAATCCTGTCACCCTGTTTCGGCTTGACGTTGAGTTCTGGGACACCCTGTATATGTATGAAAATAATAATTGTAATATAATAACTACAACAACAAACTTTTACTGTAAATAAATACACGCCTAAAATTATGAGTGGGTGAAAACTAAATTGATTTTGACATTAATTTAGTGTCATAGTTTGACAGTTCTTACCAATTTATATTGGTCCTAACATGCAGATAAATGTGATAGAATCAATTTTGGGTAGAGTATTTTAATATATCAACTTTATTATTTTTATAATCATATTATTTGTAAATTATAATATTGGTAAATTAATAAAATGTCGGGCCATCCGGTGGCTGACAAAAACCAAACGACAACTTTTAAGCGTCGACAGCTTCCGAAACTCTATGCATGTATTACGAAGCACAGCTTGGAAAATTTAAGAAGTAAAGCTCTTTTCAATCTGGATATTCTCGATGCTAAGGGCATTCGAAGGTACTTGTATAATCATTAGTATATTTAACTACATAATTTTTCAGGGATAAGATAAGTAGCAGAAAATCCAATTCAATATTGGTGTTTTCTAGAATTATCAATGCTTTAAAACTGAAGCATTAGGACAAAAAGTTCGTTGTAATAGCTAACGAATATACTGTTGTCGTGCCTAAACCTTACCGTATAGAGACATTCACTTTTATTTAAACATCATGCAAAAAGATAAAATATAGATGAGGTGTATTTATTGGTCACTAGCTGTCGTTGGACATCAAAGACGAGTATTGTTCTAATATTTGGTCGATCCCTTTTTAAGGCTTGGCTTGGCTAAATAAATATCTTGTATTCGATCACTACAGTGAGTAGCAGAGTAGACGTAGTTACCTGAAACTTGCTGTAGTGACAATATAATAATAATAGTATTTATGACTTCGCTGTAAACCAAAAAAATATTGCTAAGTATTAGCAACATAATATTCCATTTTATTTGAGATTTTGGCTTTAGATATTTGATCTTCTATATAGACGTATTTATATTCTACTAACTATCTTTCGAGACTTTGTTTCACACCAAGCACTTCTTAGATACTTAATAACTATCACACTGGATGGGACTGGATTATTGTTTCTACGAGAAATTAATCATATGTGTATGTTCATTTCTAACATAGCCTTATTTATAATATTAGTAAGAAACGGTTGATTACTTATTTCTATTGTATAATTCCACATTAATTCTGTCGTAGTATTTTATTATTCATCTGCGTTCGCGCTTTATCTGACAATAAAACCTACTACAGTAAAATTGTTGTAGATTTTTATTGCTAGATAAATGTGTTATTTATGCGTAGTCTATAAACATATTATGGTCAACAAGGTCAAATTATCCGCAAAGCAGTAGATGCAGATTTTACCTTTATTCCATGTTTCTAAATATAATCTCTAGAATTGTTAAAATAGTAGTTTTACTACAAACCAGAAAGGGACATTACTGTATATTATTATGTAGGTTTTGCATTTGAGGTTCTAGGACTTCTAGGTTATTCCAAACTACGCCTTGTTTGTATTTTACGCTTTCCTTTATCCACGACGCAAGAACAACAGGTAGTACAGCAGTTACAAATAAAAACTATTTATATTATTATGTGGCGCCAAAGTCGATGGCGTAGTGGTTAGTGTAACCGACTACCACGCCCGAGGTCACGGGTTCGACTCCCGGACAAGTCAAACATTTGTGTGCTTGAACATAGATGTTTGTAAGACAGAGGCTTTTGTGAATGCTATTCAGGATCAAGTAATAGACACTGGTAATTTCGCCAGAAACACATCCGTAAACCTAACCTTCTCACTGACTTATGTAGACGTTGCCATAGTAGTTCTGAAACTATTAAACGCATAACTGGTTCATGTAAATCCATAGTACAAACTGATTATAAGCATAGACACGATCAAGTTGCAGCAATAGTCCATTAGAACCTAGTACACAAATATTCTTTTATTGACAAAAAAAACTGCCTGAAATACAAATATAAGCCCAGTTCTGTTTTAGACAATAATTCCATTAAAATATACTGGGATAGGACCATTATTACCGACAAAACCATACACTACATTAGACCAGACATAACTATACTAGATAAAACCAAAAAAACTGTTTTCATAGTAGATATCGCAGTATGTAACACTCATAATCTCTAAAATGGCGAAGTGTGTTGATTTAGCTACCGAATTAAAAAGACAATGGCAGGTAGACACCTTTAAAATCATCCCTATTGTCATGTCTACAACCGGCGTAGTCCCTAAGACCCTTCTACATACATAGCCTGAGCACACTTGACATGCCGAAATCTACAATCACACTCATACAAAAAGCCGTTCTTCTTAACACATGTTGCCTCCCACGTAAATTTTTTGCATCATCTACTGCTTAACTTCTTCCCTCTGGCACATTTGGTTAAAGCCCGTGTGTCAGGTATTTAGCTGGTATTTAGCATATAAAAGGGAGTCTAAATATAAAATATAATAATAATAATCTTTAGTTTCTCAAATAATATTAATATATTAATATTCTATCACATACCCACAATACCATCTAGCCCAAACTAAGCAGAGCTTGTACTATGGGTACTAGACAATGGATAAACATACTTATATACTTTTCTATTTGTAAATACATACATATTATACATAGAAACACCCAGACCAAGACAAACATCCATGTTCATGCACACAAATGTTTGACTTGTGCGGGAATCGAACCCGCGACCTTAGGCGTGGCAGTCGGTTACACTAACCACTACGCCATAGAGGTCGTCAAAACATATTACACATTACAATTTGGATACAGCTTAAACATTGTTGTTGTATTTTCTAAAATACTGGTCCCCCAAACTAGGCAAGTGCCTATATTTTGGGGGTCAGTGTTCAGCCCTAGAAATTATGCAGTTTAATACAAAGTTGTTTCACTTTGCATATTAGATGATGATATTACTCTAATTTCAGTATAATATAGATTTCAATATTGTGAGATTATTAATAAATTAATAACCTAATTAAAATTAAATTACATTAAATTTTAATTTAGTTAACACATTAAAAAATACTAAAAAGAGGAAATCAACATACCGATTATTACATTTATTACATTAAAATTATTGTAGAGTTTAATCACAATTAAATCAAATATAAATATGTGTGCGTGTGAGTGCGTGTGTGTGTGTGTCGGTGTGTGTGTGTGTGTGTTACTGAATGTGGAATAATAGACAATTTCATGTAAAATATTTCAGACTTTCAGACATCTGACTGTATATTTATGGATTACGAAGTGGTAGTAAATGCGATAAACTGAACTATGATTCTCTTCCCGGGCCTAGTCATAAACTATTTAGTTTTCTAACAAAAAAATTTTAGTACTCTTCAACGCACTGTGCCCTTGAGGCCTACGCCAGCATGGTGGACTATGGCCTTACCCTTTTCACACTGAGAAGAGGCCCGTTGCCAGCAGTGGGTCAGTTTAATACAGGGCTGTTATTATTTTTTTTTTTTATGCTAATAGTGCTGTATCAAAGTGTATCCTATTATATAATACATACATTTGAAACGTTGATATATAGATATTGTTGATTATGATTTAATGTGTTGTATATGGGTCTTCCAATACGCGTGTTTATATTTTCGTGAATTTCCATTCATAAAGTTAAACCTTATTTATTTTTTAGAATACAACTACCTCTTCACGAATGCCTAATTCTGGAATTGAAAGAATCGGGCTATACAGAGTCTTCAAATTATTTGCAAGATCTCATCTACGACAATGTGCAACTTGTGAATGAAGATGATCTTGGCATTGTGGTAGATCTAAGAAAAAGGCACGATTATTTGCAGCATATGGGGGCAGTTTTACAGAAAGCTGAGATGCATCATGATAGAGGTAGATAATTTCGAATATTTTTATACATACATACATACATAGATTCACGCCTGTTTCCCAGAGGGGTAGGCAGAGACTACGTATTTCTATTTGCTACGATCCTGACACACTTCCTTGCCTTCATTCACTTTCATCACATTCCTCATACACGCTCGCCGGTTTAAGGTGCTCTTAACCTGGCCTTTGTCCGGAACGTCTCCGATCTGGTCAAGAAACGTTCGCCTAGATCTGCCTCTTACGACTGTTCCATTCACACTAGCCTTATTAACTTTCTTAGTCAGTCTTTTCTCGTCTATTCTTTCTACATGACCAAACCAGCTTAACATACCCTTTTCTATTCTTGTCACTATATCCATTTTCATGCCGCATTTCTCTCTAATCACACTATTCCTTATTCTATCTTTAAGAGTCACACCACATATGTTTCTCAGCGCTCTCATTTCTACAGCATTTATTCTGCTCTCATGCTTCTTTCACTTCCATGCATAAGTGTAATAGTATGTACATTAGTAAAATGTAAAACAACTTTAGATTAATACATTTTCCACTGAAATATATTGAATACATAACACAAAAAACAAACAATTGTCTAACAAATAGAATGCCATCGAGAACAATAATGAAGTAGGAACTAATTATAATAACAATAAACAAGCTCTTTATTTTACTTTTAAACTATAATATATTTATAATCTAACTACTACTACGTCTAGAGTATAATTATTAACGAGGAAAATGACTATCCATAAAGCTGGACTTGAACGTGCAACCTCGACAAACCGTGTCGTCGATCAAGACGGCTCCTTGAGAGCATTCTATCTTGGCATGGGCAATCCTTAAAATTAAATGTTAATATAATAAACATGTAAAGTACCATTGTTTATGGTTGATATAGTAATAAAACCATAACGTGCATTACACGGCTTTATAATTATATTTGGCTTTTCACTTGTACTATTTTTGTGCAATCAAAATCAGTTAAGTGAATTCTAAATGTTTACTTGACTTCTCATAAGTTATGGGCTTCGATACAAATATGGTTTACATCGCTGGTTATTCGTTTTCGTATACTAATTACCATATAATAAGAATTAGGCAGTAGGCCGATATTTAATAAATACTAACAATATAATCTTTTAGTTAGTAATAGCATTCAGGCTACATTTGTTCTCAAACAAATAGAGATGATAAAAATAAATGGCAATACATAATGGTGGTTCTCTATGTCATATCTCTCGCTACCAGTATGTCATATTTGTTTACTAAATAAGACAACAAGAAAATGTTTAACAAGACTGATATCCAAATTAAACCACCGCGGCACCGGTTGCTTCTACCGCAGTATAACGTTACGTTACCCATCCCGTAATACGTGCTAAGAATGAGAGCTAACTAGAGATCCGTATCCAGCATTTCGACAGTTGATCAACAGGCTGATCACTACTAATTTAGGATAAATTACAATGTTCACTAAAAACTACTTTTATCGATTTTTATAATAATTTTATATACAATCTTTTTATCCAGTAAGTGACTAAATTTATATTAATGTTCTCATATATAGATAATATTTTAGAAATGATACATCTAGCTACAATAATACTATTTTCTTTTAATTTTATATTCGAGGACTATGTGTACCTATTTCTATGTCAAAATTAATTTTAGTTGTTGCTATATTATATAATTAAAATAATTAGTATGGTGAAATTAAAGAATTTACCTAATGCCGCTCTGTTACATAGCTATATTTTATGTAGTCATACTTACAGCTCGTCATACTTTATAAAATATTTTAGATTCAGCAACACAGTGGTCAGTTCAACATATTTTGTGGGGCGCCAGGTCCGGGCACTGGCGTAGGTTTATAAACTTTTTGAACAGCATATATTTTATTGTTTATATTTTTGTTTGTCTCTGAATAATAAATCGTAATGTGAATAAATAAATAATTTAAAAAAATATAAAAAACTAAAATACCACCAAGTAATATAAGTAAGTAAAATAATATATCAGACAACGAAAATTGTCAACAAAATACCGCATGTAATATATTTTGTTAGCATTTTGTACATGCTAAACATTCAGTCGATTAATTATAGCGACCCATTTTAATTACGAAGCAGGTCTTAAGCCTACGATCAAGGTGTCATTTAGATTGATTTTCAAATAATTTGGAAATGTTAACAAGAACAACATCTTAATCTCCCTACACCATAGCTGCTGAAAACTACCAAACAACAAGAAATGTAAAGAATGTGAGTTAGGAAATGGTAATGTTTCTTTAATAACTCGCAATAAAATCTATGTAATTCAAATAAAATTGAAAATAAATGTTTACAAAAAAATTCCGGCAATTACAAAATATCAATTTACCCCAAGCTCGGTTCGACGCTGGGTACCCAATATTATAAATGCGTAATATAACATGATACTTTTACAGGCGATCTGAAAAAAGAAACTCTACGTATTCTTGGTCTCGCTATGTATTTTACGGAAAAAGAAAAAGGTATTCTATGGCTTGCGGAGAAATTATATCTCGCTGCTATTGCCGTCTCGAGCCAGTACTTAATTGATGGCGGTCGTCAAAAGTCTTGCTGTAAATATCACTATGCGAAATTTCTTCTAGACAAATGTGAGTATATATCTAACATAACAATATCTAATACAATATATATGCTAACATAACAGTACGATAAAAAGAGCGATATACATACATACGAATAAGTCCGCGATCTACAAAGCATAAATTTGTCAATGATCCATGCATTTAGAAATTTTGCAAGTTAGCCTCCTTGGCTCGCACGTCCGTCATCACCGTCACATACGTCGTGTAATGGTATGAGCCAAGCTGTTGTGTGAAAAGTGAATGTCCAGAAGAAGAAACCAAAGTACATAGGTTGATTCGGTACAAAACTGCTTGTTTATATGACGTCACGAGCAAATTATCAATAGAAACAAAATATGTATACAGCTTGCGAAATTGTTTTGGGAAGATAAGTAAGTTGCAGGTCCATCAAAACACATCGGACATTTTAAAGAGGACACATTGAAAGGATTTAAGCATTCATGCTTAAATCCTTTCAATGCCCAAAAATGTAGCAGCCTTCAGGCTGCTACTTTTTTGGGCACTCTACTCCCGGCTGTGCCTTGACTGCGACCAGACTGGGCCTCGATCTTGCCTTGACTTTACTATTTACGTTCTTCTTTGCAGTACTAGCTGTGATACTGTAATTTTTTATAAGATGTTTGTTTTAGTTCCAGGACTTGATGACGAAGAACCATTTCAAATCTTAACAGAAGTGAGAGATAATTCAATTGGCAAGGTAAATAATTTATCGATTGTTTGAGAAATGCGGAGAAAGATATTTCTATATTATTTTTTATTATTGTCATAAAACATAAGCATGAGTTTAGGTGGTATTTTTTACTATGCGTAAATGGGCCTGATCACCTCTTGAGTAAAATATTATAAGGTGAATAGAATATGCTTTAAAAAACAAAACATTAAAAATAAAGAAAATTTCAGATTCTTCTGCCGCAATATTATTTATTTGGTGATACCACGTCAGCCAATAAAGAAGCTTAGCGAACGAAAAAGCTTAGCAAACTGTCATGATTATCTCCCTTTTAATAAAAACCCAATCTCTGTAGTCACTATTAAAAGACGCATTATTATATCGTCGCTCAAATTAATTATCATAACTACTAAATTGGCAAATTAGCATACGGTCCGCTAGATCGATAAGCATTATTTCTAACGTGTTGTCTTACCTTCATTCATATCAGAAGACCCACTACGGTGTGATATTCTTTCGTTCTCCACCCTGCAGGTGGCAAAGTGCTGTGTTAATCTATACTAATATTATAAAGCTGAAGAGTTTGTTTGTTTGGTTGAACGCAATAATCTCAGTAACTACTGGTTACTGGTAAAAATTATTTTAGCGTTGGATAGCCTATTTATCAAGGAAGGTTATAGGCTATATAACATTACGTTGTCTCTAAGCAAGCAATTACAGGGGCGCGGCAGCAATCATAAATGCGGGTGAAACCGCGGGCATAGCTAGTTATCTAATATAAGAACACTCGCGAGCAACCAAATCGACTCAACCCTTCACCGCGCACACCTACACCAATTTCATAGAAACTACACGTGGTATTTATGATAACAGCATATCATCGGAAAGCTTAAGATGTCAGCTTTAATTTGGTGTCATTATTATTGATATCCAATCATTATTTTTTAAATTAATAATGTCTGAACGTAAGTGTCGAAAAAAAGGGAAATTTAGGACAAAGGGCTGTGGTTGGGGGTTTTAAAATGAAACGAAAAAATTTGAAATACTTAAAAAATATATTAGTTAAATACTTGGTATTACTTTGCTATCTCTAATTACAACTTGCAGTCGGTTTTTTTCATCGACCTTATTAACTTTTTGACGGTTTCTTCAGGATTGCCGTCCCACTCCTCTAATAATGCTGTCTTCAGCTCTTCTACGCTCGAAGGGACTGGATTTCCGGCCCGTACTCTTCTTTTAAGCTCATCCCATAAGTGCTCAATAATAGACTAATGTCTGGACTGAGTGCATTGAGAGAGTCCATTGTGCGTATTTCGACTATATGAAGAAGCTGCCGAGTGATACGCGACATGTGACAACGGGCGTTGTCGTGCATTTACACGAAGTCTTCGCCAACAAACCCTGCGTAGGGAACAACATGCTCCAACAGTATGTCGGTCATGTACCGATCAGCCGTTAGCCCATCTCCTCGGCCTTCCCCAAGCACAAAAACAAGCTCGGTTTTTCTTTCTAAGGAGATTCCAGCCCACATCATGCAAGAACCTCTGCCGTATGCAATTGTTTCAGCGAAACAGCACTGTGCATATCATTCGCCCGGACGCCTGTGGATCCGGCCTCTCCTGTCACTGTCATGTAGACACATTCTGCACTCGTCAGTGAACAGAACCGACCGCCATTGCGTAATGCCCCAATCGAGATGCTTTTGAGAAAACTGGTGGCGCGCTTGTCGGTGGCCTGAAGTCAATTTAGCCCGTTGCAGGCCTTTTTGGAGTTAGGTTAGCTTCCTTCAAGCGTCTTCTTACTGTCCACTGTCTATATGGAGGATCGAGATTTGGGGACAAGACCTGTCTATAACTGATCCCGGAAGGTGCTTTCGGGCATTGGAAGGTACAGCGGCACCTAATATAACCTTGATGGTTGGTGAAGGAGGAACGCTATATCATAAACTGGACTAGTCGTAGAGAGAGGGGATGTCCACTCCCACAACGCATCTCGGGCGCTAGCTTGCTCAGCAAGTAAGAGTCGTAGCTGTAGTGACTAGGGCCATACCCGGCTTGTAGGCCTTTTTGGGTAGGCGTATGGATGTACGTCGGGAAGTGAGCGTGCCTTACACAGCTCCGGTACCATACTGGAGATATGGAAGGCGGCTTCTCCGTCGGCTTCAGCGAGGTTCTCGTTAGCAACTCCTAGAGTTGCGGGTGGTGAGCGGCTTAATTGCTCCGGTACCTAT
Organism: Catocala fraxini; assembly: GCA_930367265.1. Taxonomy (NCBI): domain Eukaryota; kingdom Metazoa; phylum Arthropoda; class Insecta; order Lepidoptera; family Erebidae; genus Catocala; species Catocala fraxini. The sequence continues at coordinate 11,215,212 of OV884027.1, read as the reverse complement.
CTAGAGAATAGGTAGTGTCACTTGGGCACGACGTAGCTGGCTTAAGAGAACCGAATTTTTGAGGTTAAGGTGGTGAGTCGAGATTTTGGGACAAGACCTGTCTATAACTGGTCCCGGAAGGTGCTCTCTTGCACTGGAAAGTACAGCGGCTCCCCTAATATAACCTTGACGGTTGGTGTAGGGGAATGCTATATCATAAACTGGACTAGTCGGAGAGAGAGGGGATGTCCACTCGCTGACAGCCACCCCTCGTACACGTCTCAGTTCTTGCTGTACATCAATATCCGTTAGATGTAGATTGCGCAACGAGTTTGAGACTATGAAACGGTCGTCTCTTTCGGAAGTGCACCAGCGGCGGCTGGTCCTTGGTCTACGATCGAAGGCACCAGGCTCTTGAAATCGTCTGTATACTTTGGATACAGCAGACTGGCTCAAGTGAAGCTGGGCAGCGACTACTCGCTGACTTAGCCCTTGTTGCAACAGGGCAACAGCTTGAGCGGCTTCTTCAGGTGTGGTATCCATATTTTCGTAAAAACAATGAATGCAATTAACAAAGATGTGTACCGGTCAACTTGTGATAAGCAACTGATAAGGGTAGCCGGTTGTGGGTGGGTTTTATAGCGGGGTAAGTAGCGCAAGTCGTGGGTAGCTTATGGAGCAAGTTTACTGTATCGCCCAATTAAATTGCGTAAATAAATAAGGGCTTATTTTTTTATCGGGTATTGATGCTCATTGAAAGCTTAAATTTAAAACTTTCAAATGATATATTGTTGTCATAAATACCAAGTGTAGTTTTTGTAAAATTGGTGTATGTGTGCGCAGTAAAAGGTTGAGTCGATTTGGTTACTCACGAGCGTATATAATATTTACTATAGAATATAAGTATTCAGCTAATGCTGGTGGGTTGGTAGAATCATTATCTTATAGTTTACAAGAGATTTGCGTCCTGGCTATAGAGCAAAAGATCCTTTCCTGTCTACCTTTCCAGGCTAGTAGGATTTTTCAGTTTGGGTCAGTTTTCTTGGCGTTCTTTCGGCAGTTCCAGGAGAAGACAGCCATGTCCATGAAAGGATGTTACCACTTTCATCAACAAAACATAAACTTTTACAAGTATTTATTTGTCGTCCAAAAATACATAGTCTAGGATGATCGTTAAATCACCATACCGCTTTAAATATTCAAATCAAATGTTAACCCTGGTTATGTTTACTACTGTCGTACTAGTTATGCAAATTAATTTAAACATATAAATTTTATATTTAACTTATTATTCTATATATAATTTATAGGATCATAGAACTTGTAGTAAACACGTTTTCAATAAATACATTAGCATGTTATTTAATATGAAAAGATTCCATGCTGGTATTTGTTAGTAGTGCTATGCGTAAGCGTAGGGCTTAGCGGTATTGTCACAGTTTAAACTCAAATTGGTAACCAGTTTAATCTGAAATTACTAACCAATTTATACTACTCGATTCAATTTTCTTCTAGGAAAACATGTGACGGCTATAATATTGCTGTGTTAAATATTTACGAAAATATTGACTAAGAGATTTTTGATTGAACTTTTGCTGGCAGGACTGGATGGTATTAGAGGAAGACGAGATAGGGCCATTAGATACATTATTCTCTGCAACTGCTCTTCAATTACATAGAGTTTTGATGAGTAAGGCAAAAAAGCTTCGCTTAAAGGATACTCCTAAGGCTGAGAGACTTGCTCGTTTAGCTGAGAGGCGGGCAAAAGATGGTAATTATGTTCTTCTCTGATTCAGTTAATTCACTTAGTTTAACAAACACCTGAACACACAGCAACTATTTTAAAAAATATGTCAGCTCTACTTAACACAGGAATGCAAAACAGACTTGTCGAATGTTTTCCTGGTAACATTACGCTCCTAGTCAAATGGCTCTTGATGCGGACACCGGGACTAAAATCCGCACACTGTCCATTTTAAGGAATATATTTAGCAAGTGTTAAAAAGTAGGGATCTATATTTTAACACTTGCTAGGATTATAACGACGAAAAAATTGTATACGAGGAATAAAAATAACTAAATTCAAGATCATACATTAGATTCTTCCCTTAACATGCCATTGTAATTGATGTAAAAAGTATTGTTATCTATTAGCTTATGGCCTCGGATACCGGAAATGAAAGTTATTATTATAGAAATTATATGCTAAACCAAATATACTATGAAACTAACCTAACCTATAAAATATTTATATTATAGTCACCCAAAACGGCACTAAACGATTATTATCGAGATTAAAACCAGAACTGGTAGGTGCTTTCGAGAGCAAAACTCAATATTTATTTATTTATACAAACAATAATTTAATATATATATATATATACCAGATATTGCCCGAGGCTTCGCTCGCGTAAATGTACTTTTTCTGGACGAAAGGTATGATGTGTGATGTCCTATTGGGTTCCCTGGAAAACGTGTATGTGAAGTTTCATTAAGAGTAGTTAAAGCGCATTTTGCCAGATACGGTTTTAGGTCCCACCTAATAGGGGGCGAGCTTATTGCTACTGGGCACACTTACTGACATTGTGTTCACCGTCGTTCCTAAAATCTGTTAGCTTCAACCGGGGATTCGAAGCCCTCATGTAGAGCAATCACATTCACTATTGCTGCGCCCCCTAGGCAACTTTCTTTGAAGTATTTTTACGCGCTACATTAATACGGTTAGTCAGTGATAAAACAGGGCACGCCACGATAGCGGCGGTAAGACCCATTATGGTGCAGTGGCTGGAGAGGCGTTTCGGCGCCCTCGCCTTCCAGACGACGCAGGTACTTACTGGGCACGGCTGCTTCGGGAAGTACCGGTGTCGCATCCGCCGAGAGGAGACGTCCCAGTGCCATTACTGCGGGGACTGCCCTGAGGACACGGCGCAGCATACACTGGAGGACTGGACCAGCCTGGGCAGAAGAGCGTCCGTGACCTCGTCACAGCAGTCGGAGTGGAGCGTTTCTCGCTACCGGCCATAGACTCTACCTATGGATGCGAGCGAGGGCGCATGGGTAGCCGTTGCCTCCTATTGTGAGGTAGTTATGCTCGCTAAGGAGGTGGCGGAAAAGGAACGGGAGAAGAACACCAATCTCCCGGCCCACAGACGACGCACTGGGTGCCGTAGGGCGCAGCACGATCTCCGGCCCCCATGAGCGCTAGCCTGGGGCGACAGACCTAGGGCAGGCTGTTGTCCGTGCAGAAACAGGCCTGAGACGGCGCACAGTAGTTTCATTAGAACAATCTAGCTGGACAAAATTATTTATTGAGGTATTTTGCTTCTTACAGCTTTATTATGATGTTTTAATGCGGTATTAGCACATAACACCCAAATAAAATAAGGTATGGTCACGTGTCAAAACAAAAAATTACAATAGCTATTTCGTATATTGACAGACAGGTAAAAAAAACAACAATAAAAACAATTAACAACAGTCATAAAATACTCAATTACTAATAACCTAGCTACTAATTACATAATGGGACATTATTACTACTCATTAACATTATTTTTTTACTTAAATAACATGCAGATAAAAAAAAACAATATGTTTTCAACTAATAATAAAGTTGGACTTATCCAACTTTTTAAAGCTGTGTATCTTAATACACAGCTTTAAAAAAATTATTAATACAATATTATTTACAACTCTTATTTATTCTACATCACTAAATTCTTCTTCTGAAGAATCTTCTACATTATAATCTGACATACTTATATTTTAACAAAAACATGACTTACACTAGAATTTACATTTACAGAATTTATAGGTATTATTAATTCTAAAACCTCAGAAGAAAGTTTACTTGTCCGTTTTTTGGGCACTTCCCTAAGACCATTTATTACTGGATCAGATGTGATTAGCAACATATTAAGTAAATCCCTATTCGTGGCAATACGTGAATGTTTTCGAGTATTGTGCTCCCGGAATCTTCTATAATCCTTATTGCGCGCTTCCTGAGCTTCTTCAGAAAGCTGCCGGATAGGTAAAAGAGCCGATTTCACAATATCTACACTGTGCACAAGAATTTTGTACACAGTAACAGACATGTAATACTACGAATAGAGACTAAGATACAATTTTTGTGTCCTGTGTAAAAGAATTAAATTTGACAACATCAATATCGTAACTCGAAGCTAAAGTTCTAAGGATAGTGCCAAAGTTCTTAATTAATGTCACATCTACACCTGTAATATCTGAAGCCTGAACAGGTTATTTGAGAATCCTGAACAGGATTCTCTAAAAACCGACGAGCAGTATTCCCATCATTCGTATTACCAAATCCTGGTTTTGGTTTATCTACAATTAAACCCATTTCAACCTTTAACCTTTCTTGGATACGAGCCGAACGTTGCTTTACATTTTCTTTGTCACTTTCGTCTCGAAGTTGCTATTTCTTAACTTCAAGACGATAGCTTATGTGAAGCAAACATTCAAAAGAACGTATCCTAGCGTGAAGAGGAGATATACCAAAACCAAGATTTTCCTTATTTACCACAAATTCCCTAGACTCATCATTCATAAATTTAGGAGTAGCTCCACAAATGTAACATTTTTGTGCTGATGAAGTTTTAATCATAGCGTTGCACACTTTACTGTCAATCATCGTGAATAGTAATTCGTGTTTGACCGATACCTCTTTACCATCTACATTAGCTATTGTTGGTACCAATTAGTTTATTTTCTCCAAAATCTTATTGGTTTCTGTTACAGTAAAATCTGTAATTTCTTTGGAGAAAATAAACTTAATCGGACGACAATACATAGTAGAAGATGGTCTAGGATTCTGCTAAACAAAGTTACTACTATTGTCACGTAATTAAAGTGGTACGAATGAGAACACAAACAAAAAATCATCTGTGTCTTCACTATTTGTCAATTTTTGTTTGTAAGTGCTATGACCGGAACTTCCATCGCACTTCCACTTGCTTAGAAGGGAGAGTAATCAGCCAGGATGTACAGATTTTAAAACTTCACACTGTGCACAAATTAGACGTTCAGCCATTTTATTTAAAACCGCCTGAAGTTTAACTTCTGTCTGCACGCGTATCGTTCGGGAGGGTAACATTTAATTTTTGCCTGCCTAGCACTATAACATGATGGAAATACCTGATGTCCTGCCCTGATGCTCCACTTTCTCGCCTGTTTATAGGTGTGGCTTGTAGATTTGGCATCTACGTAATATGCCAAAGCCTCAGCCTCTATCGACAAACATCTCGATTCTTCGCGTGCATCCACACTTCTTTTCATTACTTGGCGCTTTGCCAGAATGTGACTTGCTTCTTTAATTACAGAAGCCAAAAGCCGATGTCCGGACAATCGCGCCGATATTTCAGCAGGCATTACTAACTGGTTTACACCCCGCGTATAAAGAAGGTCCTCCACGCGCCTCCTTTTCGTTCTTTCACTAGCTGCAGTGAAATCCACTGATGGGCGCCCAGGAATCGAAGCCTTACTTGAATCATCAAGTAAGGCTTCGATTCCTGGGCACCATCATCAGATAGTGTTGAGAGGTGGATGGATGCTCTGAACGTAAAATCCCTAGACAAGTACTCAGAATTATTAGTCAGGAAGCGATCGCGGCGCTTCCCAAAACTTTCCCATTTTTCTGCGCATTTGGATGACAATCTTTAAATTGTCATTTTGATTTCCCTCACAGATGCTTCCGTGATATTTCCAAGATCATGTTTTATCGCTAGAAAATCATATAGTCTACTATTACGGTTCTCTTTGGGATGTTTCTGCCATTCATCAAAAAACTCAATTTTTGAGACTAAGAATTCGTATTCTGAAAAACAGACAAAATGACTAAGTTGTACTCAAGTGCGCAGGCTAAGATGACTAAAATTTAAAAGCTAATAGACATGGTTATGATTTATATCAATTCTAGCCTGGGTACATGTAGGTACAAGTACTTTCTAGTCCGATGAATTCAGAAAATCATCAAAATAGAACATTATTTTTTAAATTCGAAGTATTAAAAAAAAATGCGGTTAAAGTATATCCATTTTCTTATTAGAAATAAAAAGTACATACCTTTAACTTGAAGATCCATCACTAACACTTTTCAAAAAACTTAAACTCACTGACATATGATGTTACTTCGGTAAGCGCAAAAATGCAATTAATAAGTAATTTTCTAACCCTTTCTTTTTATACTAACCTCATTACCTCATCAGTAGTCGACAATAGTGCAAAACAATTCTTAGAATTGGGACACGTGGGTATATGGCTAGGGGCTTAGGTAATAAATTTCAGGTAATTAAACAATGACTTTTGTCCAGCTAGCTTGTTCTGGACTAAACACAGTGCGGCGGCGCGTCGTGTTCCGCGCCCGCCTCTCCTGGGGAAATAAAGTTGACTGGACGAAACCGCTACGATTCAGTAGCGGTCAAGATCTGATAGGGCTGCAGGATAATTGCGCGAGCGATCACTGCGCCATAGACCGTGTGAAGGAACATCGTGGTAGGTTTAGTCGATAGGACTCGGGACTTTCTATCTTGCCCCGGGTGAGCCCGACATAACCCCTCCGCCCGCCCCCGCGGAGGGGAATGCGTCACAGCATTCCCCCAGATACAAAAAAAAATATTCAGTGATAAAATACATTTCATACACATGCAAACCAGAACTTTTATGTTATTATACCAAATATGATATCGATATCCTATGAAGAACACAGTTATAAAATCAAACCTTTTAATTTAGGCATAAAAAAGGTAGGCATAGGCGTAGGTAAAGACCTATGCCTATTATCAGAGTTCAAACATAGCTGGTAAATCGTGGGTGTAATAAACCTATGCGTATCCTTGCGCGGATACAGGCGTGAGGTAATGTGATTCTTTTAATTTAATTTTCAATCTGAAGGAAAACGCATAATTACATTAAGTTGAGTTTTGTACGCAAGAGCGTTTATTGTATTTTACAAATAAAGAAACTTTCATCTTTAGAAAAACATACATCGATATTTTTATTTGATCGATAGTCACATCCCTCGCGCGGTGCGTCTGTGCATAAGGCGGCTGCTTTGGCGGTGTCTGCGCTTTTGAAAACGCGCCGAACATGACCTTTGACAAGAAGGCGAAGGTTTTTAATAAAAAAATTAACACATCAAAGAAGCCTACTTTTAGTGGAGTGTTGTCACTTGCCATTCTGTGTGAAATTTCAGAGATTTAAAATTGATCCAATAAAATAAATAATATATATACGGTCGGGGAAAAAGATTCTTCGCATTTTATATGAAAACTCAAGACATTATTTTTCAAAGTTTATTTACATTTAATTACAATATATATGTGCCATTTTGTTCGATGACTGTCTGCCATCTTGTAGGTAGTGATATGATCCCGTTGCTGTAGAAATTTTGGCACTTCTAATAAAAAAAAACGCAACAAGTAGTTTTTGCAGTCCTCTCTTGATATTAACCTGATACTGTCTAAAGAATTCTGAGTCCGAAACAGGTGGAAATCTGAAGGTGCAAGGTCAGAGCTATATGGCGGATGCATTAACACCTCCCAGCCAAACTCTCTTAATTTTTGCTGAGTGACTAAAGATGTGTGAGGTCTAGCGTTATCATGATGAAAGACCTTTCTATTGATTAATTCCGGCCGCTTTCTCTCAATTTATTGCTTTAATCACATCAGTTGTTGGCATTAGAGGTCCTAATTGATGGTTCTGCCCGGCGGTGAAAGCTCATAATGAACAATACCCTTCCCATCCCACCATACACACAGCATCACCTTATTGCGAGTTAGCCCGGGTTTTGCCACAGTCTGTGAAGCCTGACCGGCGTTTGACCACGACCTTTTAGCACGTTCTTATCGTACGTGATCCGCCTTTCATTACCAGTTATCAATCTCTTTAAAAACGGTTCGGTTTCATTACGTGTCAATAAAGAATCGCAAATGAGTACACGGTTCATTAGGTTTCTTTCAGTGAGGCTCGTGTGGCACCCAAATATCGAGCTTTTTTGTATACCCAGCTTTTTCAAATGGGTCAAAACTGTTTTGTGTTTAATTCCCAGATCTTCAGTTATGTCGTAACTACTGATATGCCGAGCTTGCTCCACTTATTCAAAAATGGCGTCCATTTTATCCGTAATAGGGCGACCAGAGCGGGTGCACCTTTGACATCAAACTCCTTTTTTTTTACTTGGGGTATAGCTTTGACGCATACCCCTCCGCGGGGGCGGGCGGAGGGGTTATGTCGGACTCACCGGGGTAAAAGAAAGATGTTGAAATGATAAAGGACCTCCCAGAATACCGACTAAACCTACCACGATGTTCCTCGACAAAACCGCTATCGACGGGGCCGCGCGAATCACTTGCACATGCGGTCGCGACCCCGCCGAGGTTTCGGCCCGCCGTATAAAACGGCAGGCCACTATACGAGTGACCTACCCTAGGCCCTTCTCACTTTAAACCCTACTGTCTCCCCCCTAGAGGAAAGACGGACTCGACACAGAGGCGCGCGTGGGAACACGCACGCCGCCTCTCGGATCTGGTGCTGAACGGATGGCGGGTAGGCCCACAAAGCCCACCACCCCCAGGTCAAACCTCAGGGTGGCTGGAGGTCATCTCGCGCCCTCCGGCGCCCGGATCTGCGGTTGGGGAGAGGATTTAAACGCTCCCTCTCCCGCTCCGCCGCCTCCTTGATGGAAATGACTTTCTCACAAAAGGAGGCGACGGCGTTCCACGACCACTCACTCCGGACCATAGACTGAACTACGGCCGGGAGCGAGAGGGCAACCAATCCGACTGCCGCGATCAACTCACGCCGCTGCGATGCCCAGGCGGGGCAATCCGCCAAAGTGTGCAGCGCCGTGCCCACAACAACGTGGCGGCAGTCGCCGCAGTGGTGACAACCGAGCGTCTCTTATCGGCGTATACGATACAGGAACTGGCCAAAACAAGCTGCTTAATAAGTCAATCAAATTTAATTCAATATATTTATGGCATTTGGTTTTTTTATTGAATCGAATTAGGCGTTACTTGGCGGCAATTCATTGTAATAAAATAATTCGGAAGAGAGGACCCTGATGCACCCTTGTATTGCCCACCCCAACTATTTCAATAGAATATGGTTGACAATACCGAACTCCTCTGGATAGGGACAGCCACGCTGTGTGATCCGGCAGTACTCCAACTTGCACTATTCCGCTTCAAACACAAAATCTTACTAGTTATAATATTGATCCCGATAATAACTCTGATCGTCCAGGCCAAGGCGTTAAGATATAAAATGTGAAGGTAATTTGCAACAATAAAATAATTTATATTCAAATCAAATTCGCCGTTCATTTGTTAGTGCTCTAATATAGTACATATAAGTTTTGCTTGATTTTGTACTATATAAATCCTGTTTTTTCTATCACTAATCATCTCAAGAGTAGGCTAGACGACTTCCAGCCTATTTTCAACAAAACATTTTGAACAAGCCGATTTCCGTAAAGGCTATAAGTACCATAGGCCACATACATAAGCTGCGGCAGGTTATACAAAAATTCAAAGAGTATAACGATTGAGTTGACAAGCTCAAGTACCGCCATGTCTGTTGACCTGCCTGCGCGAAAACCAAATTGACTGTTAGAAAGAAGGTTATTATGTTCGAGGAATTTCGTTATGCCTTTGTTCATAAGGCGTTCTAAAATCTTTGATAAGATAGGCAGGACTGAGATAGGTCTATAATTATTGATACAGTCTCTGGCCCCATTCTTAAATATGGGTTTAATTTGTGCCAGTTTGAATGCTTTGGAAAAAACACCGGATGAGAGAGCAAGATTACAGATATGTCTGATAGGAGATATAAGCACAAGAGCGTATCGTTTGATTATCGGAGCTGATATTCGGTCTACTCCAACTGCGCAGTCACTCCTCAGGCCATTTATTAGTTCTGTTATCTCATAATCATCCGTGGGTAGCAACACTAGTGAGTACCTAGACTGAAAAGACAGATCCAGACTATCAGAGTAGTTTTGGTTATTTGGTATTTCTTCAGCAATCTTTTTACCTATTTCAGCGAAGAAACTATTAACTTCGTTTATAGACATTTTGGGGTCATTAGTGGATATAAGACAAGATGAGTAGTCTATTGTTTTGGTGGAGCTAATTATATTTTTGATAGCATTCCACAATTTCTTTTTGTTGTGTTTTGATTTTAATATTTCTTCTCTGTCGTATTGTCTCTTTAGTTTACTCAATAATCCATTGCAGTAATTTCTGTATTTCTTGTAGGTAGTTTTCAGAACTTCGTTTTCAGGGTCTTGTTTGAGTTTTTTAAGCCGATTATCCCTCTTTCTCATACAACGTAGCAAGCTAGTCAGCCAGGTTATGAGCGCTTCATATGGATATGCGCCTTATATGAGTGGATTATGAGTATAACTTCTTGAGTTAAGAGTAAAATCCGGAGAATTGTTTGTTTAATTTTACCGAGTTATTTTAGTTTATATTTAAATCTGTTTTAAAGCCCAAATAAGTTATTTAAGAAATTATTTTATAAAATAAACTTATTTGGGCTTTTATAGTCATACTTATGACTATGTTAGCTAATCCATGGCAACCTAAACAATACATGTATATAGTTATTTCTGGTTATCTATTACTTTATAAACTAAAGTAGCTAAATTAAACAGCTACACAACTTTGGAAAAAAGAGTGTCGGCACCGTAAGCCCCTTGGATTTCGCCCCTTCTGATAAAATGTTCAGTTGGCCCTTATTCGTGGCCCTCTTCAACTCGAACGGCACATTCATATTTAATTATTTATTTTGGTGTAGCTGATCGCCCTGTACAAGATTTTTTATAGAAATTTGAAGTATCTAAGTACAGTCAGCCGAAATAAATTGTAATACTGAATATACTGATAAAGTATTAATTAACTACTCAATTTGTAATCGTTTTACTCGCGTTATTTGTACGTACAACGTACCTCGTCTAACTATTATAAAAAATAGTAAAGTTAAACAATATTTATTTATATTAATAAGTTATTAAAAATAATTATTAAAATTAAAATTAACATATTCACGCTTGCTGTTCGACAAACTACTATAGACGATCGTGTGGATGCTTGCACGATGATTGTGCCGATTATAGACAATCACACGATGAACGATCATCGCCGATAATGTAGAGGAGCCTTCACATATGTGAAATAGACGCCCGACATACAAAAAACAAAATCCAACATGCTGATCGTTAACATTTCTGACTGTACTTTTCATCGGCTAGTAATCGGGGGCGAAACTGAGTATCTAAACTGCCATGGGGCGAACGGGTACACTTAGCTTATCAGGGGCGAAACTCAAGGGGCAAACAGAGCCGTCACCGAAAAAGGAACGTATTTCAAATGTATTTTTAACCTATTCATTAGAGCCTCTATTCCAGACCTCAAATTGATACATTCCACCAAAAAATAGTAGACATCCTCCACAACACCGCACTAAGTACAATTTGGGCTGGTACATATTATTTTAGTACATGTTTAAACATGTAGAAACACTTGTCTCGAAAGGGTGTAGTACACTAATTTTCACAATTTAGTTCAGTCAATTGTAAAAACGAATATAAAAATTTGTTGTCTGGCAAATCAGCATTTTACAGGATTAGATGTAATGCAATTTTCGTTATTTTTAGCTATGGAAACAGCCAAAGAGGCAGAGGCCATTATTGAAATTGGTATTTGCCAATTGCTTATGAATAATTTAAACAATGCACACAAGACTTTTGATCGAGCGTTAAAGATACATACGAAAAGTAATAATATAGAAGGGATATGTGAGACAAAAATGCACCTTTCGGCTGTGATGCAAAGGTAAAAACAGTGTATCTCAATTATATAAATCTAAATTGATAAGAAATCAGTTAATTGGTTCGGTATTTAATTATTAAAGTTCTGAATATAGTTTATTTCAACCGCAAGTTTTAGTTCCATTTCATTTCATTCATTCCATTCCATCACACCCGGCTACCATCGAACTCCGTAATGTCCCGATTAAAGATCACGAAAAAGCTGATGATCTTGTAACAATTGTTTCGCTAGTTGGTAAAGCTGTGGATGTGGAGATATCAAAAACGAGTTACCGTGATATTTATCGTCTGCCCGGCAAACCCGGTATATCAGAATCAATAGTAGCAAAATTTAACACGGTTTCGTGTAGAAACTTTAGACTTCTTATCTGGTGTCCGCCGTTTTAATAAAGACCGTACCTTTAACGAAAAACTTAAAACACACTATCAGCTTACTTGGAGAAAGGAAACCCATTTATGCGGCGGAGCATTACGATGCTCCGCCGCATAAATGGGCATGCCTCACATGAGTGCTTATACTCTAAACCAAACCTGGGTGATTCTAATTGTCTTGTATGTAATGTCATGTATCGCTCTCCATCGTTGACTGATCCAGAAAACTTTTTTAATGGCCTAAATAACTTAGTTCATACTTAAATATTTTTACTAACATAGCCCTGATCGGTCATTTAAATATAGATATAAAATCCGGTAGCTATTTCAATCTCTGTGCTTCTTTAGGACTTTCAGCACATGTGTTGCCAACTAGATCTGGTAACTGCCTAGATCATATCTTTTTAAATACCAAATGCCCAGCTACTGTAATAATCTTTGAGATTCTTGTTTCATTACTGACCATCTGCCTGTCTTAATTAGTTTGAGAATAAATACAAAACCTTCAATTAAACATCACACCTCTGTGACCCGATACAATTACGCAGGCATTTATAAAGACTTAAATGAAATGGATTTCAGACCGGTCTTAAACGAACTAGACTGCAATCTTGTAGATGACCTACTGATCTCTAATATTCAGGATATAATTGCTACCCATAGTCGTACTATCCAAGTTACAAGAAAAATAGATTAATAAAACCCTGGATGACAGTAGGCCTGCTGCGTTGCATTCGAAACCGTGACAGACTACACCTGAAATCTAAAGAAGCCGCAGAGAGCAATATTATTCAAATCTCATACAATAGATACCGCAATTTTCTCACTGCGCTATTAAAAAAGGTTAAGAGATCCTACGACAAAAATGATCTGCTAAAATCTAAAAATTATATCAAAGCAACATGGAAAGCAATTAAATCGACAACTAACACGAGCCCTGTCTGTCAATCCTCTAGTACGCTTCTTGCAAATTTGGCTGATACAAAAAGTTCACTAAATAACATTAATAGCTTTTTTGCAGACGTAGGCGAATACCTAGCCGCAAAAAATACCCCACTCTCTGGAAGCAATAGGCAAGATCCGCCATGTAATTCCCTCCTTATTATGCCAGTCGACGAAGATCAAGTGAGGGGAGTAATTGGGAGTCTTCGAAATAACTCGGACACTGGATACGACAATATCCCTGTAAATGTTCTTAAACAGTCTAGTCTAACTCTAGCAACCCCTATTACGCACATCTGTAATCGAGCAATTGAAACCGGCGTCTTCCCAAAAGCCTTTAAAAAGCGATATTTCACCATATCTATAAGAGTGGGGACAAGACAAATGTTACCAATTATAGACCGATTTCAGTATTGAGCAGGGCGCTCAATACTGAAATCGGTCTATAATCTATAATCTAAAATATTAGGGAAAATTATCAATAACTCCCTTACTGCGTACCTTACTAGATACAACATTACTGCCTCGAACCAGTATGGTTTTAAAAGGGGAGTCTCTACTGAAGACACGGTCATTGACTTAACAAATACTGTTGTCAGCAAGCTGGACCAAAAGCTTAAATGCCTAGGCGTATTTATTGATATAACGAAAGCTTTCGACTCTGTATTTCCGCCTCATTGGTCAAGATGGAAACAATTGGTATTCGCGGTGTTACTCTTAAACTCCTTACCGACAATCTGATAAACCGTTCGCAACGACATCATTGCGAATACCAATTTCGGGATTCCTCAGGGTAGCATTCTAGGGCCTATGCTCTTCCTTGTCTACATAAATGACCTCTGTCGATTGTCCATACAAAACTGCGAAATTTTCACGTACGCTGATGATACGGCACTGGTAATTTATGATGACAACTGGCACATAGTTCGACTCAGAACTGAGAATACGCTACGTCGGGTGATGGAGTGGCTGTCTGAAAATTTGCTGACGGTAAATATTGATAAGACCAAGGTTGTTCGTTTCAGTCTCCCTCACACGAGACCTCCTTCTCTTCGCTCAGCCATTGTAAAGGCCCATACCTGCTGGAATTCTTATTCTACTTCCTGCATCTGCCGGACCTCACTCTGGTATCAAGTATTAAGTACCTTGGAGTGTATATTGATGAACACCTTAGCTGGCACCCACACATAGAGATATTATGCACACGCACTAGAAAGTTGATATATATTTTGAAGGAACTGCGCCATTCCGCTGACACTCAAACCCTGGACCTCGTTTATCAAAGCCTTTGCGTCTCCGTACACACTTACTGCATTTCTGCCTGGGGAGGCGCTTGTAAGACCTCACTATTACAGGCTGAACGAGTTCAAAGGGCAGTTCTAAAAGTGATGCACTTCAAACGTAGGGACTATCCCACCGCTCTGCTTTACTCAGAGTGCAATGTTCTTACCGTACGCCAACTTTACATCTCACGTGCTGTCCCACGCCTGCACTTCTCTCTTCCTCTTGACGACAGGGTTCTTGTTAGACGTAAAAACTCAGCTGTTTGTGTCCCCGTCCACCACATTTGCAAGACGAAATTATTGTATCCAAAGTGCACGTCTTTATAATAAAATAAATCGCATCCTTAGCATTTATCCAATGACGCGATACAATCTAAAATATACACTTACAAACTATTTGCAGAAGTTTTCTTACAAAAACACAGAAAATCTTATAATAGTTTTTTTCATAACTGTTCACATATTTAATACATTGTATTTCTAAATATTTCCCCGTAACTGTGCATAACCCATTGAGTAATACATGGAGTCTATGACGCTGTACTAAGTTGATATCCAGAAGTTGCATGGCTCTTAAGATACAGGTTATTCACCTAGTTTAGTAGTCCTATGTGACTAACCGGTATTTGCGATCATATTAAAACGTAGACTCTTAATATTGTTTATGTATAACGTTCTACGCCTAAGTTTAAGTGTTAATTGTCAGTATTGAAATAAATAAATTGTAATATTATTATTATTATTATAGTTTTAGATTTCGGCGTAAAACATCACTGTAGCTCAAGAAACAATACTCTTATCATATCATATCATCAAATACATATTAGGTAGGTTATTTTAAGACATGTCTGGTTTATTGTGGTACATTTCCAACAACCTTCTGTCGACCTCTAATGCTCACTACACTTTAATTGTTTCCTGCTGTTCATTTTTATCCTTATAATATAATTATGTGGTAAGTCATGAAATTAGTGAAGTTGAAGAAGACGGGAACTGCTTGGGTGGGTTTGTATGCTTTCTTAATGGTATGACAAAAACTGTAAATTTCTAAAATTATTGTGTTTTGCAAGATAAAATCACACACAACGTCGTGCATGAGATCAAGTTCCATTACTTTACAGGGATTAAATAAAAATAATCTCCTAAAATTATAGATTGGGTGAACATGAAATGGCAGCAAAACTACTAACAAAGATGGGTGTTATAGCAATGGACAACGGACTGCGAAGACAGCTTGGCCGAGCATTACACTTACTTGGAGAATTACATCTAAGGAGAGAGAGACCTGAATTAGGCACGCAGCATTTAGCTGAAGCTTTTTTGTGTTTCATGGGATTTAGTTTTAATGAAGTAAGTATAACATTTAGACAGTCTCATAATATTTAGTATGAAAAATGAGAAAAGAAACCTAGCTCTTTCATTCTGTTTTTCTATCGATCTGTATATTAACTCCATGGTTGGATTGTCAATGCTAAAGAGAGTTTTGGGTTCCTCTTAACCTTTAATTTACAGTGGGTATACGCACAAATAACGCGTATTTTTATTTTCGTTAAGGTGAAACGTGATAATGTGGCATCAGAGAGCATATTCAATGATAAAGCCTTTCGTGGTAATATATCTAATTTATCCACAATATATGTATCTAATAAAAATGAAATTTACGAAGAAGAAGCGGAGCAGTCCAGACTGATGACGGCAATTTCTGCAGGTAAAAGATTATTTTCACATTTCACATCTATATTTCAAAACTAACGTGTAGGGGTGACAGTGTGCCTTACAGGTTGATTAAAATACAACAAGAGATTAAATTGTTTTGTATCATGATTGCAATTAATGAATATCACAGAACTGCAATTACGATAAAAATCTATTTTAGAATCATAATAATTGCTGTCATAATAAAAAAGCAATTGGTAGGATAACCTACAATTTCAGTAATGATTAATAAAACTGCTCTCCAGGTCAAGAGCTAATGGCTTCTTACTTTAATCTACTACGAGAAGCAGGTACTTGTGCAGTTGCCCAAATGAAAACCATAGAATGGAAGCTTGGCAATCACAGCTGGTGGATCAACAGACGACATCACAATTATCTACCGTGTCTGTGTCCCATACACAATCGTACTCCATTAGATGTATTACGGTATGTTGTCAATAATAACTTTAATAAGTTTAAAATAGTTAGTTATATAAAACGTTTCTTGCCCGTGGTACTATCAGTGGTACTACCATCAGTACCACGGGCAAAATTTTCTCCCTATAGTACTACCAAGCAGTCTAGTAGTACTATGGGCAAAAATTCTATCCGTGGTACTACTAATATTGTAGTAAAATATCTTTAAGTTTTTTTAACCCTTTTTTACTCGCAGTCGCTCTCATCGTCCTAGAAAACGAAGTGAAATAACAAATTTTAATATTCGAATATAATTTCTTTTTAACTAAAACTTTTTTGGTATTCGATGTAAGAAAAAGTAACCATTGATGACATTACAAATTCAAAATATTTTAACATTGTCATTTGCTGTTATATATCATTCCATTAACTCATTATTATTGTTAAATAGATTAAATACTTAGATAATTTTATAGTAAAGGGCAAATGTAGATTGTTTTGCATCAACTCCACGGAAATGTGTGAAGCAACTGATTCGAAAATAACGTTCATTATGATTATTCCGAAAACGGTCTGGTAATTTTGACAATTAATTCAGATTTTACCAGAGCTTTTCGTGGTACCAATTCAATTACAAAAGTTCCCAACGGAAGTGACAAGTTAACAAGTGACATTTGACATTTCGTTTTACCGCAAGTCATTTTTATCTATGGGCCAAAGTCACCAGTAGCAAAGTTATGTCTGGTCGGAACATCTATATTCAGGTGATATTAAATATAACGAACCGGTCAATACAGCAGCTGATCGGTTTATAGTATCTATTTAGCAGTGCGAGTATTGAAGAATGGAGATAGTAGTTTAATTATATATAGTCCTAAGTTTGCACAAAAACACTTGATCAGGTAAAACAGCCTATAATAAATGGCCTTGTTTTCATTTTAAATCAACAAAATAATATAGCCACGCAATGATCACAGTTTATAGTGCTGTTATTTGCACATATGTACGTATTATAGCTAATGGTTAAAACTATTTTCAGTCCAACGACGTTTATATTTATTTTTTTCTCTCCATAAAATTTTTTATATAGGTAATCTGCTCATCAAAGTTATAATAACGTACAGGCCAGTAATAATTATTGATCGTGTGGATCATTTAATGAGTGTTGACATCTATGATTACGAAACATTTCTTCTCTATTCTCATCGTAACTGCGCTCGTTGTTGATATAAAACACAATATTTGGTATTTCTGACTAAACCTACTAATTAATCCGTACGTCTAGGTAAATTTAATCCTATAGATGTACTCCGTAGTCGTTTATGTGATCGCCTCGTCACTGCTATTACGCTGAGTGTTGTGGGTTCAAATTTCACACAGGACAAAGATTTGTGTGATCCAGAAATGATTGTTCCAAGTCTATGTAGATGTTCTTTCTGTCCGTTGTTTAAATGTTTGTAAACGCCACTGCGGCACAGGATTTATTACAAGTGCGAGAGTTGTCTTTAAAAAAAATAAAACAAATCAAACTTGCCTTATGCATTCTTTCTTATTTCAATTTCATATTTCTCGTCTATATCGCATAAAAACGTAATCATAATGATAAAGGAATGTTTAAATTTGTGTGGATTTTATAGTCTGATAAATCTATTAACTTACCCATGTATGAAATTTTATATGGTACCTACATATATTATTATTATTTATTACTTATAATGATGTAAGAAATATGTAGCACTGTTTCATACATTATTATATAACTCATAATATCTACTATTACTTCAGTGCTGTGAGATATTAGCAAATAGCTCGTCTAGTAATGTTCATTAAAACTGGTCCAATTTATGAGTTCATTACAAGCTTACAACACATTTTGCGTGCAGTGTTTCATTAGAAAATTTGCTATATTTGATAAAGCGTAGTACTAACAGTCAAAGTTTGGAGCCTACAATGTGAGTGCACAGTTGGTGAAAAGCTTCATGGGAGGAAGCGTCTCTGATATTGTTTATGACCAAAGTTTCGTTAGCTAAAGTTTCGTTAGGGATTGAAATTAAACTGCTATATACGGATTTTATCGCGTTGTTTATTTGACACTTTATTACAAAATTTTGAAAATTGTTACACTATTACTACTATTAAACTTTACTAATTTTTAAGCTAATTAAATTATTATTAAACTATTTAGATTTAATTTATTTTTACACTTTCCCCGACGTTTCGGTTGCTTTTCAGCAGCCATGGTCACGGGGAGACTAAGATGGCAGTTGTCTCAATGTTCCAGTGTAGTTATTTCAAAGTACCCGAACATAATTTAATCATTGGTGTTTCTATTTACGCAGAATGAGCTCAAAGTATCATGAAGTCTAGCTGTGGTTTGCTTCTTCTTGGGTTTGACTATTTTTATTACTGGATCCCAAGCTGGTGGTACATTCCAACCATCTTCTCTATTAAAATTAGGATGTTTTTTGATTTCAATAGCCTCGCGAAGCATCCTTGGTAGGAATCGGTGTTCTTTAGCGAGAATCTGTGGTTTGTCAAATCTCAGGTAGTGGTTGGTCCCCTGTTGCACATGTTCACACACAGCAAAGCAACCGAAACGTCGGGGAAAGTGTAAAAATAAATTAAATCTAAATAGTTTAATAATAATTTAATTAGCTTAAAAATTAGTAAAGTTTAATAGTAGTAATAGTGTAACAATTTTCAAAATTTTGTAATAAAGTGTCAAATAAACAACGCGATAAAATCCGTATATAGCAGTTTAATTTCAATGAATAATATTCGCGTAAATAGAAGACAATATTTCGTTAGGGATTTATGTTAATCAGATGAATCCGGTGTTAGTAAATTGAGAATGTTAGTTTTGATGTTTACCGATGGAGGGCCATACACACCTATAGATTTTAGTAGTTGAAAGGGACGATAGACTGAAGAAAGGATCACTTTGTATTACCTGGGCTTGAGGAATTAATGAATACTAATTCTCTAAAATCAGCCACGGTTGAAGAAACTGATGTCATTCATAAACTGGAGTTGGAATGGGAATGTAATGTCCTTTTTAATTAATAAATGAGCAGTAGGAACAATCCTGGAACCTGTACTACTACAAGGTTCTAACCTCGTTTACGTCATATTGCAAAGCTATTTGTTTGCATTTCTTTGATATCAATAGACTCGACGCAATTTTGATTGCAGTAAACTGATTATGATACAAGGAGAATTGTAAGTTAGGGTTGATCGTCTTTCTTATCCTTAGGATGACGGCAATGATTCTTGAATAGCGTAATTTTGTGACACGAGTGGACCCGAATTACAAAATAGGTATTACGTAATCAAGAATGCATATTCGTCACATTTGTTATTGCATAATACTAACACGGAATACTAATACTTAACTGCACGAATGGCATATTTTATACAAAATTTGTGTAGTCCACAAACAGTTTATCTTAGTCTGGGTGTTCTTGGATTTGTATTTGAATGTTTGTGAAATCCCCCGCGATACAGGAATGATTCCTATGGCGAAAGCTGCCTTTTTTAAAAAGCCAATTACATACAATTAAATAAACCATACATATTGAGGTTTGAATGCATTCGAGTAATTATATCTATATTTAATTTTTGTGGATATTCGTGTGTAAATCGTAAGTTTTAGTATACCACACGTAGCTGGAAGATACATTTTTGATTTGATTTCAAGCGAAGTGTATGGCATTGTACTTATATTTAATAAACTACCGATTACGATTCAACTAAAAAGTTTCACTGACAGATATGATAGTAAAACGTCCCATAAATGTAATATTACGTCTATAACCAAAGTGTCCAACTGCATGAACAGTACTTTAGTCAGATTTATAGAAAGCTATGACATTTGGCTCAATGAGTTGTCAGAGTCCGATATTATTTGTTTTATGTGAGTTATGATATTTGCGAACAGCTAAATAAAAATGGGCCAGTTATTTTACTTGATGCTTTATTTTATATAGCAGTGATAGCATAGTTCCCATTAGGCTATCGCTTCGTTGGACTGCCACGCATCGGTCTCGAATTCGATCCTAAGGCTTAAAGGAATTTTGCTGATAATATCTGACGCTGGTTTATGGAGCACAGGAGTTATTTCTTTCTTAATTGCCGGTAAAATTAACTCTTCTCCAATAGTGTGAGATTTTCCTGTTTGAGCAATTAACAAAGAGATGGTACGAAGGTCGAAGTCCCTCATTGCCTTGCTTAGCAACCGCTGAAAAATGTTTACAGTTGGCTGAGCTATGCATATACTTCTTCTACAAGTCTAGAGTGTCTAAGTCAAGAAAGACAAACATGTGTCCTATTTTCAATTGGCCATATGTATATTTGTCTTTCGTATTTGAATGCATTTTATTAAAATGATCTTGTAACTTATAAGCCTTAATCACTACATTCGAAAATGTTTTTGACAAAGAAGGCACATAGGCGAAGAGGGATTTCTAGGATTTTTACAAAATTTTTATTGATTTTTATTTAATATATTCTACACTGTATTGCGGTCTCTTTTTGCATGCGAAATAGTTTTTTTTTCACACATACATGAATGAGGTAATAGCTTGCGCGTGAGAATACTAATACATATAAGTACTTTTATATAGGATTAAAATACAACGTGCATAGATAAGACAAACATGTACACATCTTATTCGACGGAGTTCGTACTGAGCAAGGTATTTAAATAATCAAGCAGGGCAGAAATAAGAACAAAATAATCGATGTAGTGTAGGTAAGTTTTGTTTTAGATTAAATATAAAATTTTCAAAGAAAATATCAATACCTCTAATTTTTCTGGACTCGCTACCGTCCCCTGTAAGCCGTCAGCGCCCACAAGGGGCGATATCGTCCCGATTGAGAAATACTGGCACTAACCCTCCTAACAATTCAGAAGAGGCCGGAGCGCAGCAGTGGTACAGTTTAATACAGAGCTGTTATAATACAATATTTTATATAAGTTAGTGTACCTAGTTAAGGTTTAATATGATCATTGGCTTGGCAATTAAGTTTAAATTGCATCTCATCGCCTCTTCTGTAATAATAAAATTATGAGCGTCCGCAGACGCATAAAGAACAAACAGGGGATCTAATACCACATTAAAGATACGGACATTTCATAGTTAAATGACACTTCGAAGGTTTACGGTCAATATAAGAGCGACTTTATGGAAAATATTATATCTGAAGGGAAAATTTAATTACGACACTCAAAGATTTTGCCTTTGACAATATGAACAGATTTTTTATGTTTCTCATCAATTAGATAAGTACTGTTTAAGTATTCTGAAATATTTTAGGCAGTTTCAATAGGTATGTCACTTTTATGGTTCGTTTACTACGGTATCTATATATTTCTATTTGATCCGATTTTTATTTAACTATAATTAAAAGTGACATTTTTAATTGATATTTCACCAACTATGTTTTAAAAGCGACGTAAAAGGAAGCGAGCTTTTTGTTGTTCAAGCCGAGACCGTGAGCCTCTCTATGATTTTACCAAACATTTGCTTATAAATGAACCTAACACCACATTGCCCGACCAAGCAATAGAACCCGAGACCCACGACGAGAAACGATTTCATGTTTCCATTTAAATTAAATTCAGCTCAGTTCGACATACCGTTATTAATTGAAAACATTATTATTTCAATATAATTGGGTATTTATATGCAGTCTGTTGGCGCTCATAACATAGCTTTAATTTTAGTCCATCCGCTATAGCCAAGGCCAAGCGCGGCCGCGCCGGGCTTAACCTTAGATAACTAATCATTCGTCGACGCGATGTGTCGTTTGCAAACTTCCCTGCGCCCCCCGCGTTCCTCTATTTGTTTACTTAAATAATAATCAAAAACTAATAAACAAAAACAACACGCCTATTAGGAAGTTACTTACGGGCATCGCGTCGCCCGCTCGACGAAAGTTTAGTTACTACGCAACTTTTCTGCAAAGGTATGTACTTTATATTTTTCGTACTTTTTTATTTCAGGGTAATAATGTAATGTTTATTTCTATTGTTAGGAAAAATAAATTTTATTTGAATGTAATTTAAATGAAATTATGAAAACATAGTGACTAAATAGATATTTTTGCTGTAATATACCTATATGTCTATTTTTTTCGTTGTTGTTGTTATTCACGTCTTATATTATTCCTACTTTTAGATAGATTTGAAAAGGCAAGAGGAGCAAATAAACCAATGGATTAATGCAGAAGTGGTAACAAACGAGAAATTCCAGCAAAATTAAAGGAATCCAAATCACACGCAGTTGTTACATCGGTATTTTGTTACGACGGAGATAAAGACGTTAGTTTCGTACAAAGCGAAGCCAAATAAAGTTGTTTAAGTTTTGTCAACTATTCATGATCAACCCAATATCAATGAGAGTATAGGAAAACCTGAAATAATACATTTTTATAATAGTACGAAGGGTGCAGTCGACACGGTAGACCAAATATGTTCTGACATGAGTACTAACAGAAAGACTAAAAGGTGGCCATTATGTATATTCTATAATATGCTGAATCTATCAGCTTTCAATAGTTATGCTATTTATGTCTCTAATAATGTTAGAAACTAAGAAAAACCTGTGTCTCGGCGAGATTTTGTCATGAAGAATGCAATGGCTACGACAGCGATTACAAACAGTGATCTTGAGGCGGGAAATAAAAACTATGATCCAGGATATTTTAGGTGAATAGTCAAATGAAGAATTGCCTGCTTCTTCTGCATCGAATGTACGCAAAATATGCTAATTATGTCCGTCAAAAGCTCGCCGAATGACTCAACACTATTGTGTAAAATGTAAAAAAAGCGATCTGTGGCTCTCATAATGTTGACATGGGTTCAGCGTTGAGTTGAAATAGCCCAGCCACAACGAGAACGAAGTTAGGATAGGGCTCACTTCACAGTTGCACGTCGGCGCCAGAATGGCCAACACGAAGCTGGGAAGTCAACACGCTACAAAAGCGCCGGTAATTATTGCCAAAGTCTTTGCCGCCTTCCGTGCGCGTTTGGAATCGGCAGGTTCTTTAGGTTTTCGTCGAACTAATGTTGGATAATATGCAACGGCCACCGCGCCGTACCCCGTCGTCTGGGGATCTGTCTCGAGGCCGTTGGCGCAGGACTGTTTTTTGGGCTCGTTTTATTCGAAGAATCGTTCATGAAGCCAGTTGTCGTCGTTTCGGATATAGTTTGCAAGGGGCGTCCTATGACTGGCACGTAAAACGACGATGCTATCGAGAAAATTTGATAAACTACGTCTTGACGAGTGAGTCAGTTGTGTAGTGACACTAGTGACACAGCATAGGTCTTCTGGGACGCGGCGGTCCCAGTCGGGATCCTTCCACCCCAGCAGAGGTACATACCAGGTACATATCAGGAAGCTTACAACCCACACGCAAACGATCATCAAGCCTACTCGGCGCGTAGTTCTTGCGTGGATATAATCAACGTTTGTCACAGCCCAGTACTTTGAAACAAAATATTACCAATTATAAGCATATTCTACATACGCCTGTAATTCGTGAAGGTGTAGGCAGACGCGTATGGTTTAAATTTTGTGATGCAACTGAGAATTTGATTTTTAATTTAATAGATTAGCTGACAAAACACTTTTGCTCGATCAGCAGGGCTGGCAGGCTAACAAGGCAGACAACATATTTTAAAGGAACAACGATATTTAATTAAGTTTCATTTTATGAATATGTACCTGTCATGTGCAATAGCGGATTTTAATGAACAACATTCGCGTAAATAGAAGACAATATTAAGTGCAATAGCAACAAGATGTAGTATGGAGGTCTACATGTCACAGAGCTCTGAGCCCAGCGTCCAGCACCGAGCTACTTCGTACACGGCTCCCAGCAGCATCACTAAACATGTCACCAGTAGATCTGCCACCGCCAGCGATAGGATCAACTGGTTCGCCGCGCTCCGGAGGCCTCTCTAACAGAATCGCTGCTATCACGAACACATTACCTAAAACAAGCAAACCTTTGTTTGACTCATTGTTCTCCGAAATCTCATAATACTGGAACAAGTTATGACTGATTGTAAGCTTTTAAAAGTAAATCTACGAACTTATAAGTAATATTGTAAAGAAGAAGAAAAACATTAATTGACTTCGATATTTAATAGTCGTATATAGTATTATTAATTGTTCGTTCGACAGTGTATTTTATGTCTGAAAAATGTTTCCATCATCGTTACATTGGAGAAATATCGCGGCTATGGATGCTTTGAAATATGATTTGAACGGTTCGAAGTTCCCACACAGCGCCAAAAGATTGAACGTTCGAATGGAACTCTGTAATATAAGGGCCAAAGAGAGACTTTTATTCGTAAGATATACTTTTATGGAAACCGAAATCTATATCTATATTGCAATAAATTATCAGTCATAGAATTATTATAACTATAACCCGTAGAGAGAAACAAGTCAGTCCAGAAACAAATTTATACGAAGCAGTAGTTATATAAATATAATGTTTACTAAATTATTTACTCGTATAATTGCAGCAAGTATCGAATGGTAGATCGATATCTAGTACGTAATGCTACAATAGTGTAGCGATATGCAGGTTATACACCTGCATATCGCTACACTATTGTTATTACCGACCATTTCACATTGTGTTACCGACTACAGTGGTGAGAATCAGTAGTCCGAGTACAACGGCCTTGGCGGCGCGCGGCGGCGCGGACTAGAGCCGCGGGCGAGTCGAAGGGCGCGGCAGATTCCCACCACGTGGCGTTGGGCACCACCGTGACGTTCTACATAGCGGGACCCCACTCCGTAGCATTCCATGACGAGTTTTGCAAAGGCAGGCGCATGTATAGCGCCTCCCACTCCAGCACCTCATTCTGGCTGTCCGCGCCCTTCATGCCCTCTTACCGAGAGATCACACCACCTACTGGGAAAACAACCGAAGATTTATACACCATCAGAAATCATGTACATAGGAACCAAAATATAATACGCTTAAGACATAATGCTATATGCATTATGTTAAAGAGATAAGTCATATGCCAGTATATACATATAATAACAGCTAAGGTAGAATACTTTTGGATTGAGGATTTTTTTCTTTAAGTATTTAGTATTGTCTTAAGTTTACGAGTAAATAGTTTAATTTCAATGTGTAAAATCACGTTCGAATCATACTATTTAGATGGATTTTATCATGTTACACTGGCGTGTACGTGGTGGAATACTTTCAACCAACCATATTGGAGAGTCTCCCCGTGATTGTAATATATGTATGTATATATATACGTATATTTATATATATATATATATATATATATATATATATATTGAACAAATATTACTGCTCTATCATAATATCGACGAGTGCGTAGTACTTACGTAGATACGGTACACCACATCAAATAACTCCACTTCACATGTCACTTCTATGTAATAAGTGAATCGACAGCTACGGTTATATTTGAATGTGACGCCATTACGCAGATTCATTAGGGTCTATTGTGGTACTTACTGCTCGTTATTGCTTATGTTCCAATCTGTAAACAACAAAATCCCAGCGATATCTGTTCTTAGTTCAAGAGATAATTACCTAAGTTAAACGTTATCCGATATCTTCGACCCCCTTTGAAAGTTTCGTAATAATAAATTCTTAGGCTCTCCTCTTCTAGGCTTGGTTGGGTATCACATTTTCCTATTGAAAGATTCTTAGCTGCCTATGTTCTACCTATCAAAGGAGACCTCTTAACAAGATTATTTGTAACACGCGCTTGAGTGGTTGCTTTCTAACTTACTTAGTCTGAGCCAGGCGCTTACTGAAACAAGAGTGTAAAATGAATTAGGCAGTACCTCAATACACATGGCGGCGTATTTGATTGTTTAAATTGTGAACTCAAACGTGTGGTTGCAGTAAGCGTCTAAGTGAGTTAATGAACACAGCTCCTAACGCATGTTGCAAACAATTTATTTAAGTTATCTCCTCTTATAGGTTATACATATTAACTGAATGGCTGCAACTAACTTTTTAGCTTTACTTGTAACGCAACTGTTACTATAAAAGTCTCCCTCAGAGGGAGACCCAAAAAGTAAGACGCGTGACATTATTCTAGGAACGTTACAGCTTGTGAAGTTTTCTTATCAATTTTATTGTAAGAAGACCGTCGTCTTATCATTTACATTGTACTGACCGGTATTTACGTTTATAAGCGTCTTGTTTAATCAACCTTATTATATCATTTCAGGAATATAAGCTTAGCAATTTGTGCCTTTTTAACGCACTTTGCGCAGGAACTTCCACACCAACATAATTTATTTTGTTTTGGGATTATCATCCTCATAAGGATATATATATGTATATATATATCGACATATACCAACGCTATATAAATGCATACTATTGCCTAATCCTTACTAATATTATAAATGCGAATGTGAGTTTGAGCCTCGCTGATTGATGATGAATGGGCCGGCTCGACCGGGGAAGTACTACCCTCTCACAGATTTTTGACGTGAAATAGCATTGTGCCTACTGTTGTGTCTCGTTTGGTGATCACTCAGCGGAGACCGTGCTGGAGGCCTAATCACCCTCTTTCGCCCTTCCCGCTCCTTCTCCTTCCCACTTTATTTTTTTCCTAAAGGGTCGGCAACGCGCAAGTGGTGCCTTTGGTATTGCAGGCGTCCATAGGCTACGGTGACCACTTACCATCAGGTGGGCTGTATTGTTGTTTGCCACATTAGTTGTAAAAAAAAAGAAAACGCTTAAACGTTGCGCCACGCCTTAACCACTCGATCATCATGCAATTTTGTATACACGTCGTCAGGGTAACAGAAAAGGCAATAGGGTATTTTTCATAAAAAAAAATGATTTTCGAGCGAGCAAAGTCGTGAGCAAATACTAGTTCTTAATAAAATATATAAGTATATAAAAATTACTCGTGTAAAAGCGCGCAGAAGATCTATAACAGTAGATTATATAACATGGCCGCACTGTAGAGTGTTTTAAACAAAAACATTTCATCCCATCGTTGATTTATATTACTTTGTTTCGCAACTTGAAAGAGACGTTAAAGAAATTATTGTCAAGTAGACAATAGAATTAATTAGCTTTAAAAAAAGTGTACAGATGACATGATTATTACATGTTATTTATATAAACGACCACTTGCTGTAATTGGGTGAGATTATAAGCATTGTATATTTGTCATCATGTAATTGTGACTTAGCAGTAATTCAAATAAACAGATCGTTTTATATATGTAACAGGCTATTTTCGCAGGTTATATGTGCGGATTTCACGCTAGAGTTAGTCGTACAAATTTTATGAGCGTGTGGCTCTCGTCGACCATTTACACGAGGCATACTACCCGTGCGCCAAGTAAAGGTGTTACTATTTGTAAATGGTCACTGCCCAATGGACATATTAGTAACGTTAATGTCAGTAATTACCGTTTATCTTGTGTTTGATTATCCTAGAATCTTTGTGAATATTGTAAGAATAGTTCTGGTGCTATCACCAAGTACCTATGCACTAGAATTATCTTTTACCCTTTCTATAAGTACAATTCCCATACTAGTAAAAATCTTGTGTCTCGCAGGACCTTACAAGCATTAAAACAACGGACACGAAACAACAATTTATGGGTCATACAATTTGTCCTGTGTAACGACCGAGGTCTGAACACTCGGCGCAGTGAGTGTGCAGACTTATTTTCTAATTATACATCGAAAAATACCATAAATGTAACTAATTACATTACCGCACTAGGAATAATTCCTGTGTCACGGGGGACTTTACAAACATTCAAACAACGGACACAAAGAACACCCAGACTCGGAACAGTTATTTGTGATTCACACAAAGTTTTGTCCCTTGTGGGGTTCGAACCCACACCGCAAGAGCAGTGGTGAAGCGATCACTTAAACCACAACGCCATCCGTACAGTCAATTTGGCACTTTCAACTAGAGTAAAACGGATACGTTCAATATATGTATGTAATGTAGTTACACAATTTAGCAATGATATTCTAGTCTACATAACAAAATTACATTTCATAAACTGAAAATGAACCTTTTACGTACTTTGTGGGACAATATAAGCTGTAACATATTAAAGACCTTTAAGCATATCCTGGTGCCTCCATTAACCCACATTTTCCGAATTTGTCTATTTATCGGAGTCTTCCCTCAATGCCTTAAAAAGCAATAGTGATTCACATAAGTCTGGTACGAAAGACCTTGTATAGTCAATTTCAATACAAGAAAACTAAAAGGTATACAAACGGTTCATTGACATGACCATAGACATTTTAGTGATGTCTAATTGTAGCGTCAATTATAAATCAATTAATTACCTAATCGAATTTTTCGATTTGATGCAGCGAAAGACTTAGAAATGACATAAACACTGCTAAAATTATATCTTACCGCGCTATAATTATGCCCATCATTCGATGTCCGCAACAAAATGGCAGTTCTCTTGACGGTTAGGATAATATTTTTTAGAATGTTTAAAATATATTTATATTTCTATTTTTGTATTGTTTTTGCGGCTAACACCATAAGTTGCAGTGGCGAGACGCATAATTTTTTTTTGAATACCCTCACTGTGTTTATGTCTTGTGTTTGTGACCATTAGTTAGTGGGTCTTTAATGCCAGTAATTAACAGATTAATTTAATTTTAAATTCCTCTAAATACCGTGTATTTTATTGGAAATTAATTTTAACTTTCTTTTTGTTGAACAAATTTCGATTAACCAATCAATTACGAAAAAAATTTTTTGTCATATGCAATCATAAATTATAGATATATTTTCATCTGACCTCACTTAATCATCTCACACCTCAATTCCTTACTTTTCATCTAAGATTTTTCAAATCAAATAATTATTTATTAATCAAACGCCAATTGCTTTAAAATACACTAAGATATCATATGAATACGTTGAAAATATGCATAAATATGTTACTTGTTCCATTTAGTAAGTAATTATGTGATAAATTTAACAAATTTAAAATCACAAGTTTGTATACATTTTCATCCTAATGGATTGAAGTCGACTACAACAAATTATCGACCAATCGCGCTATTGCCTACTTTCTCAAAAGTGCTAGAGAAAATATATAACAATAAATTAGTATCATTTCTTGAACTAAATTCCCTATTTTCCCATTTGCAATTCGGCTTCAGACCTAAGTTGTCAACAGCAGGTGCAGAACACAACTTGACAGCTTTTATCTCAGAGGAACTTGGGAAAAGAAAACAAGTAATTGGACTCTTCCTCGACCTCGCAAAAGCATTTGACACTGTATCTGTGTCCATCCTATTAAAAAAATTAGAAGCTTTAGGAATACGAGGCACACAGCTTAAGCTGCTAATGGACTATCTACAGAATAGGTATCAGTGCGTGAAAATAGATAACATCATCAGTGCCGACTTACAAGTGCCACAATTCGGTATTCTACAAGGGAGTGTCCTTGGAAGTACTCCATTTTTGGTGTACATTAACAACCTTTATAACTTAAGTTTACTTAGCGGCAAAATCGTTTCGTACGCAGATGACACCGCCCTACTCTTCTCAACTGACACAATTGAGGCAGTCCTTAAAAATGCCCTGTGTAGGTTCAATATGGTTAATAAATAGCTTAGAAATACCTTGCTTACATTAATACTGATAAAACTAAATTCGTTAAGTTTAACATGCGCAATCAAAAAGATAATTTAAGTAATATTCAACTACATATATGCACACCATTGTAACAACACCATGAATGATGATTGCTCATGTTCTGCAATCCATAGTACAACTAACATTAAATATCTGGGGGTTATAATAGATCATACTCTTTCATTTAAACAACACGTAGCCGCTTTGTCGAGCAGACTACGTAAATTAATATTCGTTTTTAAAAATTGCGTTATATCACAGACAATAATCTTATTATACAAATCTACAAGGCACTGTGCCAATCCATTACTCAATACTGTATTACCTCATGGGGAGGCATCGCAAAATCTGTTATTCTTCAAATTGAAAGAGCACAAAAAGCACTAAAAGTAGCTACACATCGACCTTTCCGCCATCCCACATGTCTTTTGTATCAAATTTCTAAAGTACTAACAGACCGGTATCTTTCTATAATGCACACCGTATTAAAACAACATACTACTCTTGATTATAACCCTAAACTTACTAACACTAAGGGACGGAAAGATATCGTTTGTACTACTCAGTCTCCAAACTAAGTATATTTTTACTAATAGGTTTTTCGCATTTTTTGGTCTATTTCTTTATAAACAAAATAACTGCGATTTATGACAAAAATTATGCTAACACTAAGCAATTAGTTCAACAATATTTACAAACCTTGAACTACGATCAAACGGAAAATTTGGTTACTGTTGTTCAATAAGTGTTACCTACGCAATAAAATAGCTCTTTAGTTACTTATAGTAATCACATAGTATAATGTAATTCATAAGGATTTGTATACAAATAAAGTTTTATAAGTATTATTTTAGAATTTATATCTATATTATACAGTATGTGCTCTTAATGCCTATGGCAAAGGTTTACCCTAGTACAGGCACCCCTTATATAGGTGTCCGGTAGCAATTTTCACATTTTGAATAGACTTTATTTCTGAATGAGAGCAGCTACAGGGACGCGGGGGAAGGCGTTAGAATCACCAGCGCTGTGAGTTTTTATGACCAAACTGAAATGGGCTTCATCACCGAAGAAAATGTTTCTTAATCGAGATTCGGGCGAAAAAGTGCCTAACATCCTCTCGGCGTAGTTTATTCATGTTTGATAAACATTTTCGTAAAATTTTCGATGTTATCTGTATTTTGTAGGAATTAAACTTTAGTTTATTTCTTATTATTTCATGTAATGTTATTCTGGCAATCCCCAAAGCCGACGAGCGCTTACAAAATTTACGTTGAGCCGTAATGAGTGAAAATTACTTGTTAAATATGCTTCGATAGCAAAAGCGCGGTGCGCCCCCAACCAACGCTCCATTGCGACTAAAAAACTTACAGCGCTGGCGCTTCTAACGCCTTCTCCCCCCGCGCGTCTGTAGCTGCTCTCGTTCAGAAAATATAAAGTCTATTCAAAATGTGAAAATTGGTACCGGACATCCTGTACATTACCTTTACGATTCAACCTAAGCTCTGTATCCATTTGTACCAATTTAAGTTGAATAAATGATTATTATTATTATTTATTCAAGTTTAAAACTTTTTATCTACACAGCGTCATCTCAAAGAGTGTACTGTTTTTTTAGCATCCATTGTCATGGGAAGATTGAAATAAAGCACTTCAGTATGCGACACTTATAAATTATTTTTAAATAAAATAACACCGCCTTCAAAAACCACATACACACACTCTCATAATACACACAATAATTGATTTTAACATACGATTTCCTACCCAAACCTATAAATCAAATTTATATTACAATTCCAGTACAAAAATCAACTAAACTAAACATTTACTTATCTATAAAGAGTGATCTTACTTACCATACTTACGATAAACAATTGTAACACCTAATTACAATTTATTATTACAATTTATAATTAACTATTTACACAATTACAATATGGCAATTCTTGTCGAAACCTATTATTTATTAATTTAAACAAAATATTATATGTGCTAGATACCTACTGATGTGTTTGAAATCGGTGCCAAGTTCAAAAATACCAAAAACAATACTTATAATCATATAATAACAAAAACAATACATTGAAATTAAACTGCTATATACGGATTTTATCGCGTTGTTTATTTGACACTTTATTACAAAATTTTGAAAATTGTTACACTACTACTACTATTAAACTTTACTATTTTTTAAGCTAATTAAATTATTATTAAACTATTTAGATTTCATTTATTTCTACACTTTCCCAGACGTTTCGGTTGCTTTTCAGCAGCCATGGTCACGGGGAGACTAAGATGGCAGTTGTCTCAATGTTCCAGTGTAGTTATTTCAAAGTACCCGAACATAATTTAATCATTGGTGTTTCTATTTACGCAGAATGAGCTCAAAGTATCATGAAGTCTAGCTGTGGTTTGCTTCTTCTTGGGTTTGACTATTTTTATTACTGGATCCCAAGCTGGTGGTACATTCCAACCATCTTCTCTATTAAAATTAGGATGTTTTTTGATTTCAATAGCCTCGCGAAGCATCCTTGGTAGGAATCGGTGTTCTTTAGCGAGAATCTGTGGTTTGTCAAATCTCAGGTAGTGGTTGGTCCCCTGTTGCACATGTTCACACACAGCAAAGCAACCGAAACGTCGGGGAAAGTGTAAAAATAAATGAAATCTAAATAGTTTAATAATAATTTAATTAGCTTAAAAAATAGTAAAGTTTAATAGTAGTAGTAGTGTAACAATTTTCAAAATTTTGTAATAAAGTGTCAAATAAACAACGCGATAAAATCCGTATATAGCAGTTTAATTTCAATGAATAATATTCGCGTAAATAGAAGACAATATTATGAAAAACAATACATTTACTTATACAATAACAGAAACAATACTTATACCTCGTAATTTATACAGGGTTAAATTAATAACGAAGCGTAATTCTATCACACACGTTGATTTGCCAGTTCTAAAACCAAATTGGTTATTTGAAAGTAAGTTATTAGCTTCAAAGTATTTTATAATTCTACTATTGATGATGCGTTCCAAGAGTTTGGAGACCGAAGGCAGGATAAAGATCGGCCTGTAGTGTGTTACATGATTTTTATTGCCAGTTTTATAGATAGGCAGTATCACCGATTTCTTTAGGACCGTAAGATAAGTGCCTTCATGTAAACATTGGTTAAAAAAGTGAGTTAACACTGGGACTAAGACGTGTCTATTTTCTTTTAAGAGGTAGTTAGGGGTGGAATCCCATCCTACTGAACAGACATTTTAAGATCCAAGATTAAGCGCTCTACCTCAGCCTCATCAGTGTCTAACAAAACAAGAGACTGTAAAGATCTATTTGACTGCAATGAGAGATTATTAATGTGTGATGGATTCTCGCAAACTATACCTAGTCTTCTCAGCCAAAGTCTTGCCAACCTAAACAAAGAACTCGTGAACACCTTCCACAGATATTTTTGGGAAAGCCTTGTGTATAAATTCCGTAGCCATATTTTTTATTTTGGTAGTATTTGTTATGTTTTTTATTGCGTCCCAAAGTTTTTTATTGTTATTACCAGCTGCCTTTATAAGGTTAGTTTTGTACGCAATTTTAAGTTTTTTAATTAACTTATTACATTAATTTCTGTATCTTGTGTATGTTAACTTAAGAGTTTCATTGACAAGAGACTTTATGGAGATTATCTCGATGCTTCATACAGTGCAACAAGCCAGGAGTTACCCACGGTAATTTTTTTTTTCTACTAGATAATTTTACAGTGGCAGAGTTATTCGTAACGACACGTTGAATAGTAATGACAACGTATTCCATTGAATTATTTGCGGAGTTTGTGCTATAAATTGGGTCCCAGTTAATATTAGCTAATTCTGAGGATAGCTTTTCTTTGTCGATTTTATTATACGTACTGCAGGCGAAATTTCTATATTGCTTTTATTTAAGACACAAGAGGACTGCCTGGTGATTGGTGACATCTCCATAATCCAGTTAGAGAGAGAGAGGTAATTAAAAAAATGCTTTACCGTATTTTGTCGAGGGAAATGCTAACAAAGATAGAATATTAACTTGCAATGCTGTTACAGTTGCAGTGCATTGCAGAAATGTTTCGGAAATGCCTTCATATTAGTTATTCGATTCCCATGCCCGC
The DNA here is from genome assembly GCA_930367265.1 of Catocala fraxini. Taxonomy (NCBI): domain Eukaryota; kingdom Metazoa; phylum Arthropoda; class Insecta; order Lepidoptera; family Erebidae; genus Catocala; species Catocala fraxini. The sequence continues at coordinate 11,180,863 of OV884027.1, read as the reverse complement.
GGTGCTAAAGGGTGTAAAGCTCCATCAAGGGGTACGGCTTGCTGCATGCGATTTAGCAGTGTAGAAAAGTTGTATGCCGTTTGGAGACGAAATTTATATATTTCTAATAAAAACAGTTCTACGAAACTCATAATGTTAAACGTGTATTCCTTGGCCTATCCCCTATAATGATTTCACCAGAAATAGAAAAATTGGCAAATCAGCCAGATGGACAGCCAATTATTGAGGATTTTATGCAAAGTTTCCAAGATCATATGCCGTTGGCTGGTCATCCATACCAAGCCCAAGGTGTTAACCCAATCTTGCCCCAAGGTCATAGCGAAACCACTAACACAGAGACCCGATATGTGTATACAACCAGCATGCTTCACACTATTGACGAAGGGGTTCCTGATTTAAGTAAGGTTGTTTCTGTCAATGACCATGCTATAGAGGAGTAAGGTTAGCAGATATCACCCGTAAAACCGCCTCCTTTAAATTTAGAGCGAGAGCGAGGAATGGAGAAATTGGATTGGTATTTTTTGTTTCCTGGTGGAAAACAGCTTTGGAGAAGAAAGAGATATTTCAATTAAAGTTCTGGACTATTTTCAAGCAAGGGTAATGGGTTCAGAAAAACGATTTCAGAGAAACGACTACATTTTTTTTGCTTTGTCTGTTGTAGAATACTGTCGCACCAAATCTAGCGTTTCTGTATCCTGTAGAATGCGACAAGGTTACAGGAAATGAACACCTCAAGGACTAGTGGAGAACATGCACCTAACTATGAGAAATATTAGAGGTTCTGCTTCCTTTTGGAGACGGTGTTGTTCAGAATTGATTGCTATGGTTAGGAGTCTCGGAACTCCTACTTGGTTTGTAACTTTGTCTTGTAACTATTTAAATTGGCCAGATATGACCAAAGCATTACTTATTGCTAACGGTGGTAATTTTCGTAACGCTGGAGCAGTGTCATTTCCAGAACGTTTGGCATTGGTGCAGAAATATGCAGTCGTAATTGCACACCAGTTCAGTGTACGAGTGAATGCTCTAATGCGTTATTTAAAAATAATAACACCTGCTTAGGAAGTCCTGTTCAGGACTATTGGTATCGGATAGAATTTCAGAATAGGGGAAGTCCGCATTTACATATTATGCTGTTGTGGTGTGACAGAGTTCCAGATTTTTCGACTACAGAAACATGGGTATACAGCCATGTGGCAACATTACGGCTGTCGCATATTTTGTTGCGAAGTATGCTAGTAAATGTGAGCCAAATTCTGACGAAAGCTAGACACCGAGAGCCAGCTCCTCTATTTTAATTTTTTTTTTTCCTTTTTCGTTGAAAGTTGACATACTTTGTTTATATATAATATGGGTAAGCCAACTAAACGCACTGCACCACTGAGACATCGATGTTTCGGAGTAACCGAAAATATCATCAATGTATACAATATTCAGATTGTTGTTAATTTTTGAAAATCGCTCAACCCATTTCGATAAAATTTAAATAAGACCAACTGGGAAGTAGCTCACTTTAAAACAAAAAAAGAATTTTCTAAATCGGTTCGGGCGTCTTCGAGTAATCGGTGAACATACATTAAAAAAATGATGCCGACGAATTGGAAGCCTCCTCCTTTTTTGAAGTCGGTTAAAAAGAAAAGGCAGCGATGTTCTTATTGGCGATGATGGTCATCAGTACTACAAATTAAATGATTATAGGAACGGTTCCTCGATATGGAGGTGTTGTTTGTTTAAGAAATATAAGTGCTCTGGAAGTTTGACAATAAAAGTAAGTTTTATCTATTTTAATTATTTATAGTTTAATTTTTTTTTTTTTTAATATTTGATTACTGATTAATACATTATAGGACCAGATAATATTACAAAGGACATCATACGGGTGCGAACCTAATGTAGCAAAGAATACGGTAGATATCGCTTCATCAAAATTAAAAGAAAAGTTGTTAGTAGTCATAAGCCAATACCACGATTGTACGACAAAACGATATCGAAATTAAGAGATGAAGGTGTACACCTTGTTTCCAATATACCTTCATTATCTAGCATACAGCATTGTTTGTATCATACGCGTAATTCAGCAGCAAATGTAACAAAAACTGTGTTTATCAATATTGAAGAAGTGCAAGTTCCTCAAAGATATTACCAGCTCATTCTGGCCGATTATTATATGGATGGTGTAAGAATATTACTATTTTGTTTTCCAGATGTCTAGGAAAAATAGGTGAAATATATGAATTTTTCGGAGACGCTACGTTCAAGGCTTGTCCTTCTCCTGTTGCAGAATTATTTACAATACTTGGAGAAGTTGGCAGTACCACAGAAACCACAAAAGTGGTTCCTTTAATTTATGCACTCTTAGCAGACAAGAAACAATCAACTTATCATATAATGTTTGATTTAATTAAATGTACTTTGCCGCAATTAATTTGTACCAAAAATTTACCACTGCGATTTCGAGATCGCAACAATTAACGCCTTTACTGTGTTTTTTTCAGAGGATCAGAAAATAGGTTGTTATTACCATTGGCACAGGTGTCTTTGGAGAAAAGCCAAACAAATCGGGAATGATAAGAGTAAAGCAGAAAGGCGTATTGTTGCATTGTGTACTACATTATTTACCACTCCTGCCAAAAGAAAATATTTTAGAAGGTTGGTGTTACGTGCAAGCAGAAAGCGAACACCTTGATATGGACAAATTTCTGGGTTATATCAAGCGTACATGGATTAACGATAAATACCTCAATCTACTAAGCATTTATAGTATGCGACATCGAAACAACAATGTGTTGGAGGGTTATCATTTGAAAATAAATAAGCTCGTTAACAAAAATACAGTAATATTAATGCGGTTACTAAACGTTCTTAACAAAGGTTTCACTAGAAATTGGATTTCAATACATTCCAATTCAAAAAATATCAAACAAAAAGGAAGAAATAGGTTACATATATATATAATGCACTGGAGAAATTGCATTAAAATATGCCGTACTAAGTTGATCAATAAGTTTTTTTTATGTATGTATAAATGAAAATTTTTAAACAATTAGATTCAAGTTTAGTGTATTTAAAGTTTAGCTAGAAATAAATTATATTCGAATGTTAAAATTTGTTATTTCACTTCGTTTTTTAGGACGACGAGAGCGACTACGAGTAAAAAGGGCTAAAAAGAACATTAAAATTTTTTATTACAATGCAGCAATGTTAGTAGTACCACGGGTAGATTTTTCCCATAGTTCTACTAGACTGCTTGGTAGTACTACGGGAAGAAAATTTTGCGTGGTACTACTGGTAGTACCAATGGTAGTAAGCACCACGGGCAAGAAACGATATAAAATTATGTTTGTAACTTGACTATTTTTTTATAGATTACAATTGTCATCTGCTGAAACAGCAACATGCATGTTCTCATCCGATGTACATGTAGATGTTGGTAGAGTGGGTACCACTTCGGATATAAGAAAACTTCATAGTAGTTTTGTAATGTCCGATTCTAAACTTCCTTAGCAATATTTTGTTTATAAATAAAAAAATAAATATTCACTCGTATCTTTTATTTAAATTTATTAGTTCGTTATGTTAACAAAGGACAGGATGTATAATTTATATGTTTATTTACAAAGACTTAAATTTACCAAAAGTATATTATAATTGAGCAAAAGATGCAGATTATTGCACTGTCAACTATACCTTCCCGTGTGTAAATGGTCTGCCACCTATATAACATCTCTTCAAATAATTACAATAATAAAATTAGCTGTAGACACGAGTTAAATAAAATGCGTGACCCATGTATCTATATTTACATAATTAAGTTTAGGAATATTCTGTTGGTCATTAGCATGCTTTAGTTGGCTTGCGGGACTGCAAGCGAACCTTGAAGCCCTCGGCACGCTTTAGGATAATATCGGCTTGAAGTTTGAAATCTGACTCTTTAAGGTCCGAGTAGACACGGAAGTTTCTAAGTATCGTTGATAGGATGATTTTCAGCTTCAACATGGCGTATTTGCGACCTATAGTTGAAAAATAATATAAATTAAGTATATCTCGATAAATAAGATGTCACGGCGTTTGAAAAATATTAATACATTACCAACATTATAACATAATATCAAATAACTTACCGACGCAACTCCTGGGACCGGCAGAGAATGGTACGAAGGCGTAGTAATGACGGTTGGCGGATCGCTCAGGCAGGAAGTTATCCGGGTCGAATTTGGTGGGGTTGGGGTATACGTCTGGACGTCGGTGCAATTTGTAGGTTGCTACTACAACAGTGGTACCTGCTGGCACTTTTTTACCGCAAGAGGCTGTGGAAAATATATAAGAGTTAATGTTTTCCCATCAACATTAATTATTTAACTTATATTCTTGGTTAATCATACTCACGCAGGGTGATATCTTGTTTAAGGTGTCTAGCAATAATAGGTACTGGGGGGAACATTCTTAAGGTTTCCATAAGACACCTTTCGAGGTATTTCATTTCTAAAGTATCTTGGAATGTAGCTGGGCGGTCTGAGTCGCCAAAGATTTTGTCAAGCTCCTCAATAACTTTGTCTTGAATATCCTGATGAACACCCATCATAGATAGGAAGAAACTGCTTCCGGCAGCGGTTGTGTCGTGACCCTGGATAAATACAATATTAATGTGTATTTTATTTCTGCACTACAAATTAAGGTATGTTTCTTTTGTTGTTTTTATAATTTACCTCAAACATGATCGTGTCAACTTGTTCTTTAATTTCCTCATCAGTAATGGCAACGCCACTTTGTGAACTTTCGAGAAGTAGATCAAGGAAAGCCAAACGTTTCTTTTGTCCAACATCAACATCATCTACGTCCAGATCGTCCTTAAGACCAGCAGATTGACCGAATGAGAGACCCTCAACGGATGTGGTTTTGTTTTCTTCAGCGTTATAGTCACTCAAGATCGTAGGCCTTTTACCGGAACTGAACTCTTCCTTCTTCCTCTTGATAACCTTCATAGATAAATGTATTTCATTAGACAACACATGCATTAATACTAAGAAGTATTGTCATCGTTATTTATGCGCAGTTAATTGTAATGCTAGTTTAGCCGTAGTCTTTGACGGTCGTATCAATTACTAGTAACTAGTATCGTTCAATAGGTCAGAAAATCTGGGACATGTAAGTATTACCAAGCAATACGATTGAACAGTCTTATCATAACATTTATATTGTGAACGTACCTTTTTGGTCAATCCGTGGATGATATCGAGGAGTTTTGTCTGGGTTTTAGCGTAGTCAGTTAGCTTAAACAGCAGTTCTGGTCTGAGCCAGATTTTAGTATGTCTCAAGTGAAGGATATCGCACATTTTCATTACGGCCATTGCATATTCAAATCCACTCTTATCCTGTGTAGTCTTACTGACACCCATTGCAGTTTCTATAACAAAACAATGGGATTGTACATTTAATATATCTTAACTAATAATAATAATATAATAGTAGTCTATCACATACACACAAAACCATCTACCCCAACTTAGCAGAGCTTGTGATGATGTGTTGAGCTATGGGTACTAGATTTTAGATAAACATACATATACCCATACTCTTTTTTTGTAAATATTTACTTTCGTATTATACATATACATATACATATACATAGAAACACCCAGACCAAGATAAACATCCATGTTCATGCACACAAATGTTTGACTTGTGCGGGAATCGAACCCGCGACCTTAGGCGTGGCAGTCGGTTACACTAACCGCTACGCCATCGAGTAGCTCTCTGTTTCGTTTGAGGTTATTGATAGGACACAAATATCATGGACGTTCTAAATAAATTATGTTTCAAAACTACAAGTTAAAACAATTATAAAGGAAATGTTCTTGACCGCCATTGAATTGAAAACAATTGCGTAAGGAGGTTAGCAATAAAGGAGCGTAACGATCGGTGCCAGTAAAGGCGAATATTGGCCATTAGCGCGTGAGCACGTGGGCGGTCTCCAAACTTGACAAATGTAGTACGACGTGCTGACGTTTGAATCAGTACCGCGTGGTACCACGCACGTCGTCCATAATTCAATCATACATTCTCCTATCATCACTCGCCATAGGTACTTATTCTAACTGTAAATATATTTATTTATTGCTCGCTTAGCTTAGCAATTATCATGAAAATGTTAGAGCTTGTTTGTGAGGACAAAGTATCTGCATATTAATGTGAAAAGAAAATTTTTAGTCCTTTTTTAGCATATTGCGCGCACGAAGGAGTATTCGAATTGGCATAATTCAAGTATAATTATGGAGAAGGCAAGCAGTTAGTAGAAATTTATACCAATTAAAATAACTGTCGAATTTGGACCACTAGTTATGAACTTTATGGCATGTTATCACATGGTTTAACTAGTGCATTTTTTATGTCTTTGTAAGCTCATAAGGAAAAAATACGCAACATCTCTGTACTATGATCTTGACGTGCCTTTTAAGGCTTAATTTGCTTCTTGAGGAAAAACTTTAGGCAGACTAACGCAGACACGGATAAATAGTTCGAGTAAACAAGATAATTGCCACCATAAACATCACGGATATAATCTTTCCTACTATTTTATTCTATTTATCTCAACTCCTTCCAATGATTTATTATTATTACACGCAACTAGATGATTACGTGCTACGTGATAAATGTACATTTTGCCGAGTTCGTTTGAAAATGTAGGTAGGAATTACTTGTTACAACCGCAATACCATATGCAATATGCGATAGATTGTCGGTTTGGCGTAGTATAGGCCGTCAGCTATTAAGTATATTTAATAAATTATTATTTAAGCGTTTGTGCTAACTCAAATTGCCCGTAGGTAATCTTCTCGTAGATTTCGCAAACGATTTAATAGGTTCTCGGAGCATTTGCTTCAAGAACACTGTCTATCGCCCATATGAGGGTCGCCGTGTTGTCACCAACGTGGCTAGCTACGTGACATTACATACAAATAGGTATTTATCCTGCTTCATTTTTGTGCAAGCGCCTTGAGATTTAAGATAATTTCCATTTAACGGGTTCAATCATGTTTTTGGGAAGGTTTTGTTATACCTAAAATAGGTTAGGTTACAAGAAGTATACAAATATATGTATGTTATGAACTACACATTAAATAAGTAAGTTCTTATAAAAAAATATTTCTATTTGTATTGCAATAATCAAAAATACTCATGAAACTGTACCATTAAAATACAAATTGCTTAAAGTGTCAGCAAATGAAAGCATTATCGACCGTTACTTATAATAAAAATTGTTAAACGTCTATAGCGTTATATATTTATACACAGCTAAATATACCAGTAATTATTTTAGACGTTATGATCCTAGACATACCGTAATCAATGACATATAGAAGTACGTTAATCTAAGCCAAGAGTATGATGAGAGTAATATGGTCGTTATCGTTGCGGTAACACTACTTCCCAGTGGATTGCACACGCACGCTCAGTGACTATAATATTCAACGCACGCGCCTAAAATCATTGAAAACGAAGCTCGACCATCTTCTGTTTTGTGGCTCGAAAACAAGTAACTATAGGCAGTCAATAATAACCTACTATTTGCAATTATATTTGTTATGTAAATAAAATACATTTAATCTATATACTTCTGTTAGAACGATATACAATTTAAATTAAATTATAACCTATTTAAAATTTTACTTTTAAGTCGTATATATTATACAATACAACGAATACAATAGATATTTTATAGTTAATTTTGTATTAGAATTTGCTTATCATTAGTAATTTTTCATTACGATTTGTGATCATTTACATGTATTACATATGATAATAAAACAATTTTAAATATTGTTAACAACGATTAACAGCCCGGTAATGATGAATTGCATAATGAATAAAATGAATAAAAATTAATAATATATTGATATAACATTTACTGATTCTACACTTTTGTTATAACTCCCACTCCATAAAGATGCGTATTAGAGTTAATAGACACAGACACAATTCATACTTCTACAAAATGCAGTAATAGCGTTCAACTCTATAAAAATAATGTACTCTACCGATGAGTGGATGTTCGAAAATCATTGCAATATTCGAATACTCTGAAAGCGTATCGAAATAATAAAATATAGTATCAAAATCATTCTTTGTTAATGTTTCTTTTAATTGTATAGTCAATTATTAGATTTTTCTTAAAGTTTTCGAATCGAATTGATGTTCAATTTTCAAACGAATCCATTTCTAGACGTTAATAATTAGGTATTTCTAATATACACAACTACTTCTATGATATATTGTGTTCTGCCTCAATTTACAGCAGAGATATATGAAAAGGGTGTAATACGTAGATACATAAAATAATAAGATTATATATATATATATATATAACTCACCGAGCAAAATCTCCACTGTGCATTCGCTCATATAGTCATGGCAGTCAAACTCGCCCGCTTCTTTCTTCAATTTATTAACGACATCCCTCGAGTTGGCGTTAAACAGGTCGATGAAGCTCTTGAGCACGTTCAAGTGGAAAGTAGGTGCGATTAGTTTACGGTGGGAGCGCCATTTTTGACCTAGGAGTAAAATTGTGTGAAAGTTAATCTTTAAAATTATATAATATTTGTCATAATTCGGATTGTCACAGGTTGTATGCATACACATCTTATACATACATTACTACTAAATTTTATCATATTTAATTGGTGACATCTAGTTTCACCCATATAAAGAACAATCTCATTTAACAGATGCCTACGTGACCAATTTGCTTCCAGGATCCATCAGTGTGCAATAACATGTTTCCTCAATAAAAACTTGACAGTCCATATGCTATAATCGCATTCACATTCTTTAGTATCATGATATTCATGATAGAATATGGACTAATAAGTACGAAGAGACTGTAATTCTGTATACGGAAACTGTATTTTCTATTAAGTCCAATGCGTAACGAGACTATGTCTATATATAAAAGATATTTTTGAAATTTTATTGCCATCGACTATTTAGGGAGGCCCGAATCCTGTATAATGGTTTTTGAATTATAGCCTGTCTGTTTGCTACAGCATCACGAAAACTCCATTAAATTGAAATTGGTGCTACAAATAAGGTAAGAGTTTAACTTAAAAGTTAAAACGGGAGAAATGGTGCATAGTATGATCCAGGAATATTAAATTTAAGTCATATACAAATTGTAGTAATTATTATTATGAGACAAGTATTTCGCAAATATGATTACTTAAATTGATGTTATATATTTCCTACGATTGAAGATTAGAGATAGATAAACTTACCAGTACTGATCAAAAGGCCATCTCCTAACCAGGGCTTGAATAGACTGTACTCGTCAGCCTTGTCAATGTGTACATGACTGCTGAGGATCAATTCAACATCACGAGGGTCGTACAAGAATACTAGAAGACGCGGTCCAATCCAGATCTTGACGACCGACTCTTTGTCGAATGGAATACTTCTCTCGATGACATTTTTAAAGATGTCTGTGAAAAACAAAATTATATAAATAAATATAAATATTTGTCAATTCGAAGTTATTGTAATAAACAACACTAATTGTAAACGAAAATACAAAGATGTAATAAATGATAGGTATTTATTGTTCAACTATTCTACAGGGAATAGTTGGACAATTAATGCTTATATAACTTTTTTTTTGTCGAATGGCTTAATTTTAAAGTTTTAGCAATATTAGAACTATAATATTTACCATGAGATCCACCAGTGAACTCCAGAGCGTTACCGAGTAGGGGCAAGCCGGGTGGTCCGTTGAGTTTCTCGGCAAGTTCATAAAAGTGCCTCCTGGACATACGCCAATAAGCGTACCAAAGGATTAGCGCTGGTACTAGAAGTACATAGAAGAGGCTGGTAGCAGCCCAGGTGTTACTAGCCACCACACTTTCTGCGGTTGTGTAGCTCATTTTGTAGTTACTAAACCTAAAACAAAAGACAAGGCTCAGTCAGACATTACGAGCACGAAAGTCACGTGCAAATTAACATATACACACATAATGGTATGCTGTATACTTATTTTTATTTAAATAAAGTCATAATTAATATTAGGTATACATGGGCTATATTTTGTTAAGGCGTGTGAAACAAGTGACATTTATGCAATGGTCTGTTACAGTTCTGTTCAGTATGTTTTGTATATCCTGCAAAAAATTGTGGAACGGCCACGATTTAGATGGCGCATATGTTTTCTTCTGAAATCTATAATTTTGATTACCTTTAAAAACAAATACAAGAACACAAGAAAGGTATCTACGATCTATAAAAATAACTAATACTCATATTTGACACATCGTTAAAATATGTGTCTAGTATCTTGGTAATTCATTTACTTTTAAATAGTTTTAAGTAAAACCTATAACTAACTGCAAGTGCAAATTTAAAACCAACAGACATATCTTTATGTTTACCAGATTTCTAATTATATTTCAAAGATCCACATGCAATATTTTAACCAGGGAACTCATATAAATACACCTCGTCTGTATCTCAAGTAAACATTTAAGGCAAAGAAGAATACACGTCATGACATGTATTCCCCTTTGCCTTAAATGTGGTATTTCTTAGAATTATTCTTTCTTGTATTGATTGAAAGCCACTAATTACTCTTGTTATAAAACTTAGTCATAATAGCACAAGTTGTTTATAGCCCTGCATATACAATCGTATAAAATCAGAACGAGTAGTTCTTAGAATCGTGTATAATTAATATAATTATACACGATTCTACAATTTAATATTAATTTACTACTACATGCAGTATTGCGCTGATTGTTATTAGTATAGTTATTACGTGTGAAAAGATTCCGCAGATTTGTGCATAGTTGACAATAACCGAGTAATCATAATTGTGCACAGGCTGCACACTGCGTGAGGCACATACACACGTAGCTTATTATTATTGTATAGACAAAGAAAATAATGTTTACTTTAGATTGGTAAAGGCATACAACATTTAACTAATGTTTTTACTTTTGAATTTTTAATCGTATTTGTACAAAGCCCGAATTATACTTACAAATTATATTTATTACGAAGTTATTCAATTTGTTATAGGTGTTGCAAATACGAGTATACTGTATTATCGTTTCAGCGACACGTTTTCTGTTAAGCAGGATATCATTATTTTATAATATTCTGGAAGCGTAAATTCGTGCTTAACAACTACTTAATTCACTAATTATCATTACGCGTGGAGTGTAAGCAAATAAATTGTAATTAAAATTTAAAGCGTCAATAGTTGACTGCGTGTTATTTGTTAACTATATCTACCCAAAGTAGTTTGCATTACAAATATGTAGTGGTCCAAGTAATCTACATATTTCTTTTAGTATATCGACAATGCTTTATTAATATTAATGAATATAAGTAATGTGACTATATTATTCTATAATGTACCTTTAAAGGTATTTACTAAAGCAATGCTTTGAAAATAAAAATTATAACATGCATTTTCTTAGGGCCTTAGGACTTTATTATATTTGTAACTAGGGTTGCCTCTTTTATTTCAATTGAATAGTATATTTACGATATTAGGTCAAAAAAATTAAGTACAAGATCTGAATATAAAGTATTAATAATAATAATATTCTATAATATTCTATCACATACACACAACACCATCTAGCCCAAACTAAGCAGAGCTTGTACTATGGGTACTAGACAATGGATAAACATACATATATACATTTTTTTTTGTAAATACATACATATTATACATAGAAACACCCAGACCAAGACAAACATCCATGTTCATGCACACAAATGTTTGACTTGTGCGGGAATCGAACCCGCGACCTCAGGCGTGGCAGTCGGTTACACTAACCACTACGCCATCGAGTCGTCTAAATTCTATTATCTTTTAACCAGCTTTTTTGTTACTAGATTTTTGTTGATGCTAGTAACATCCAACAAATATTTACTATCAAGGAACGTCTTAAGCGGATCTTTATAATATAATTATGTCTATATTGAGATAGATAAACAATTGCTTTTATTCAATTTAGGGGATCTTTATAGCGTTACTTTGCGTAAACAATTAAATAAAAGTTGTAAAAGTTAACATAGGTAAAATAAAGTATTTTCACGTACTTTATTTTCCTAATAAAGTATAAAATACATTTACCCGAAATAACGTACAATACTTTATTATAAAGTACGGTTGGCAACCCTATTTGAAACTTATTGTAAGGGTATTTTATATCCATAGCTCATCTAATAAGCACAACAACAGGTTAAGGATGACGCCACAAAGCATCGCTACTATATTCTAATAAAATGTAAAATATCTTTGAAATATAATAAAAACCTTGAACAGTGTATAATTTTGCCTATTTTTTTAATGTTCTAGCATGTTTCATATTCTTGCCAAATTTTTGTCAGCGTAATAGAGTATCTATTTTGTAGCATTTGCATTATCTTTATTGATAACTAGCTGTATTATGTAGTAATTTGTGGACAGCGTGTTGACTAGTATGTTGTTATGTGCCACTTCTACAATTTAGTAGATACTGGAATCTTATGATATATTATAAGCTGCTGGTTGTTGTGCCTGATACAATAAAATCAATAACTGTCGCAATTAATATTTTATCAGCATAAAGATATTGGTTGGAATAAAAGAAATGACGGCATTCCTTTCTTTCAACTAAGATATTTGATTTATAATATTAGTTTGTGTCATTAAACAAGTGTTGATTTTAAAATTAAAACGATGTTTGTCACATTGTTTCAATCTTAAACTCAAGATATTTTGTTAACTGTCACTATTGGTTCTTGTTAATAATTGGGGTTTAAATATAAAGTTGCCGCCTTGTGTAAACAAAATCGGTTACGTTGTGGTTTTCGTACTTAATTGTTTTCTGAATGGCCGGTTCGAATACTATGTTATTTTTTATGTATAGTTTTATTATTTTCGTTTAGTATTTATGCTACGGTGATTTTCCCTAAATTAACAAAAGATCAACTATCGTGTAATTATGGTGAATTGAAACAACGATTACGAGCAGACACTAAGCGATATAACTTTAAATACAAATTGCATAAACTTTATTGATATTTATTATTAATATATAGCCTGTTCTGGAAATATAAATTAATTTTAAAATAACCATTTCCTCTTTTAGAAATACATCGAATTTAGATGTACAACAAAAACGGCAATTTCGTAGTTAAAGACCTAACATGTTGTCTGTGAATTTAACAAGCGGTATAATTTGTAAGTACCTAATTAAAAATATGTTGTCTGTATGTCAAATATACATTGCTAAAGTTAAAAAAAGTGATATATCGCTGTCATGCGTGTCATTTAGTTTTAGGCAGATAAACATAAGTCTACATGCGAACCTTATATCTATATGGCCATGAATAAAGTACGATTGCCGATAATAGCAAAATGGTAACCTGATTTATTATGAATTATAATAAGTCAGGTAGTATTTAACAAAAGCTAATAAGAAATATATTACGCAATATTGTGATGTGTTCTTGCCAGAATTGCTTAGTTTTATTTAACAAAATACTTCATGCTAGTAAAATCAAAACACACCAATACTTGTTTGCTACAATTACCTACTCACTATACGGTACGTGTATACACGTATACGTTGCGCGCAATTTGTGACCTGAATATTGTGCAGGACGCCGAACACTGACTCAATGTTACCGTCGCCGACATATTACAAGATGAGTAGGTGTCTTGTTATACAATATAAGGACTACTCTTACTGCTTCGCCACTATCACATATATAGGTCGCCTAAGATCAAACTGTTTTATATGAGCATAAAAAAAATATAACCAATCGAACACAAACTTGACATTAAATTTTATATTAGTTTATTGTTGCACGGCTAGAATAATATATAATTTGGAATTAACTATTTAGTTTTGGAGCTCAGATTAAATATTAATGTGATATAAAATTTTAGTAAATCCTTTAGTATCACATGTTTTCCAGTAAGTTTAATTAAATAAGAAGAATGATTCTTTACATTCTAAACTCAAATGATCAACAAAATATCAATTTTAAAATAATGACAATTTATATTATTATTAAAATATATAAAAGAACTGCTTGATTTGATGCTTTCATTAGGTATCACAAATACCTTTGTACTTCTAAAGCGCAACATCTAGTTTAAGTATCTACGTTTGTACTTACATTTATTACAAGATTTATTAACTTTTAAATAATTATGTAATCTAAAATACACTGCGTGGATCTAAATAAATATGATTATAATTCAATAAATGAAATTGTATTTATTCTTATTAAAGTAAATATACGTGTTTATACTTTCAGGGCTGAAACTATGTAAATTAACGGAGTAATAAGTAATAAAATATTCCTACCTCTAGTATTGAATCACCTCTCACTAGCGGGGCCAACACAAGTAATAAAATGTCCTATCCCCGATCGACACAACGCGTGTCTCACTACAGACTATCTATGAAACTCACGCGCGACACTCTATATACGCGTCCGTGACGTCATGCCTCTTCACCGCAACCTGCCGCTTATACCCAACATTACTATGCAAATCGAAATTTTAAATTTCTGCTAAGAAAAGTTGTTTGTGTATAAATTTTCCTACATACATTAATTAATTTCCATATGATTTCATATTCATGGGATATACGAAAAATGTTAAATTATGTTATCGGGACAGTTGCACATATACAATGATAAGTAAAAAGGAATGACATACTAATATTCCCCAACTAAATAAATGTTTTTTCGATTCAAATCAATTAAATAAAACCGAGATTGTGATATATATTTATTGAATTATACAAGTTATATTTTCTACTGACAATCAAAGAAAAATAAATAAAACGTCTTGTATTTCTTACCTCCTGAGCTGTCAAATATATTGTTTATTTAATGGCTTATCGGATTGTTAGCCGCTAATGTATGTAGGTATGAACATCTCTACGGTAGATTTTCATCATGAAATTCTACAGAGGCTTCGGAATCAGGTAGTGGGAATATATTGTTTCTACTATCTTCTAGAGGAGATGACTCGGCTGGGATGTAACACACGTTAAAGTCCATGCTCTTTAACTTATTTAGTTTGAACCATGAGCCTACTTACTTGCTAACTTTGAGTGCAAAATTAATCAAGTACTACCGCTATACACATGAAGGTCTATATTGAATATTAAAATTTTGCACTATAACAAGTCGTTCCTTTAAGAAGCGTACACGGGTCTGGGTCTGGGTCTGATAGCGTTATGGATCCAAAGTGCTGAGGTCTGCCGAGCGTTTTATATGTGGCATAGGATACATACAATAACCACGGCAAGTATAGAACTAATGCTCCATACAACTATACAACCTAACCTTATTAATTTGGGCTATAGAAATATGGATTTGATGGGCTGGTGTAATTGAAAATATGATAAAAAGCCGGCATCTCCTAGATATACTTATATAGTAAAAGCCTACAAGGCTCAAGTGGGTCTATGCCAAACATGTCTGCCGCACGCACGCTTAGAGATGAGCACCAATCATCACCGTTTGGGTGCCACAAGACAGCGACAGCGACAGGGCAGATCTAAACGAAGATAGCGAGATGATTTGACGATTTTGAAAGGGACTTGCAGAGGATATTTACTAGCATAGTGATTTGGAAGAAAAGGAGTTCCAAATCACTATGTTGCCCAGCAGTTGCACAGCCAAGAACCCAAGGAAAAATAAAAAAGCTGTAAGTGCAGATGGTGACTCGCCAACTCACTAGACGGACCTGCTACCCTGAATAGCCGTAATTGGCATACAAGTCTTAAAAGAATGAGAAGACAACACCAGTGCGAGCGGTTAGCGGTGTCGAGCCGTGCGGCAACAGTTTCACCATCACGGGCCTCGTGAAGTCAGACACCCAGAGCAGAAAGGTAAGCCAGACTTGAGAATCTTAAGAGTGCTTTTGAAATTCCGCCCCAGCTAACCAGTAAAGGCAAACTATATATTATATTTATACGTAACAGGGCGCATCGATGATTCAAATCCGTAAGTAAAGGCAATGACACGGATGGCGCAGTGGTTTAAGTAGTCACCTCGCCACTGCCGTTGTGCGTTCGGGACCAAAATTTATGTGATCCACAACTAGTTATTTCGAGTCTAGGTAACCGCTCCGTTGCTATACAGTATTACGCTGGATTACGCTGAGTGCGAGAATTGCCTTAAAATTAAATAGATAAACACACAACATCCATTTAGAAAATGTATAAGAAATCACATTGACACGATATACTTTGAATTTTATTATTGCTATCTTTCCATACCATTGATTATAATTAAAAAGCTTTTTAATTCATGTTAAAATTTATTAACATTTAAATTGACTGTCTTAGTGGCAAAGTAATGTGACTGCAAAAAAACAACTGAAATGTAACATAAAAGCTAGTCAAGTAAAGATGATATAAGATAATCCTTATCCTGAAAGAAGACTTCGGCGTATCAAACTTTTTCAATAACATTTGATAAAGTAGATAATCTAGGAAGTGTGGAGGATTCTATTTCTCAAACATTATATTAATATATACCAAGGGCTTTATGTGCTTTCCAAGGCACGGGGGCGTCTAACACCGCCAACTTTCTAACTCCGGGCAGCTATTGAGGTTTCTTACCAGGAAAACCTAATAACATTTTGTTGACTCGACTCGGGATTTGAACCCAAGACCTCATGCACAGCAGTCGCATTCACTACCCCTGTGCCACGGAGGTTATTGTGCATATAATAGAAAGGTCAAACTGTATCTCAGGAACTACTTACCTGATAGAGAAAAAACATGCTTTAGTTTTTAAGTTACAGTAGCGGCTACATGTATCTAGTAATGTACAGCTTCTACTTTTAAAATGTTTGGACGAATTTTGTTAAATGCTACATACATACAGACAAGGTTCTGAATCTAGTATACCCACTAAGATTTTAATGAGCTGTTCACATCCTATGGTAGTGTGTAATGAAAGTAATGCTATGTGATAAATATATGTATATATTATACTATATTTATCACATATTTCCATAACTGTACCATAGATCACGCGTAGTATCGCCTTAGATAATAGATAATAGATTTAATACTAATGGATTAATTTTTCTTTCACAAGGTACAATGGGTTAATTACTTAAAAAACGCATGCAAAAGACAGAGGCAAATTTCAATCTTTGACGTAGAACCATCAGTACTGTCATCTTAGACCAAAAAAAGGGGTAATTCTCGGAATCTAACGGAATAAGCTGAATTTTTGTATATACCTTTATTTTAGCATTACAAATGTTGTCTCAAAAGTCACATATGCCAACGTGTGAGCGGTCTTAGTCAAAGGTCAAAGGTCGCAAAAATATTTTTTTGAGAATATCTCGATTTCGTTGCCTCCTTTCGTGTTTGCATTTATTATGAAAGTTGTAGAAAATAAAATTCTCTCCAAATTTACTTTTGGACCTTTTTTATTCATCGAACCGTTTTTGAAATAGAGGGCGCGGAGTGTGGAGCGCTCAGCCATACATAATACCTTAGCGCAAGGTAAATCCTGAATCCCAATCTATTATACCGTTTGTTTTCTTAATTATTTATTAAATATTACTTAAATAACAATTTAATACCTTATACCTACTGATATTTATATTTCTTTTAAATCAAATAGTCATCAAATTTCACTTATCTTTGACATACAAATAATTAAATAATAAAGTGTATCATTCTAAATATATTTTAATGTTATTTTAATTAAGGATAATTGTATTTTAAGTAGAAAAGACATTAAATGAATTTGTCTTAAAAATGTTATCTCATGGAACCAGGTACTGCTTTTAAAAGGCTTATGTTTAACCTATCATCAGATATAGTAAATATAACAGTCAAAAATAGTAAATGATCACCAAAATTAAAACCGCATTTTAATCTAAAATATATTTATAGTGTAATATTGTCTTCTGTTTACGCGAATGTTATTCATTGAAATTAAACTACTATATACGGATTTTATCGCGTTATTTATTTTATACTTTATTACAAAATTTTGAAACTGTTACACTACTACTAGATACTATTAAACTTTGCAAATTTTTAAGCTAATTAAATTATTAAAACTATTTAAACTATTTATATTTAAGTTTACACTTTCCCCGACGTCATTCTGCGTAAATAGAAACACCAATGATTAAATTATGTTCGAGTACTTTGAAATAACGACACTGGAACATTGAGACAACTACCATCTTAGTGTCCCCGTGACCATGGCTGCTGAAAAGCAACCGAAACGTCGGGGAAAGTGTAAACTTAAATAGAAATAGTTTTAATAGTTTTAATAATTTAATTAGCTTAAAAATTAGTAAAGTTTAATAGTATCTAGTAGTAGTGTAACAGTTTCAACATTTTGTAATAAAGTGTAAAATAAATAACGCGATTTATATATTTTGTGTAAAGGCAACATTTTTCGTTCCGTTACGTTACGTACGGTTCCATTACACAGGTTAGTCGTGTTCTTGATTAATATTTTTAGAAAATATTACCGACTTGTACAGAGTAATAAATACAAGGAAGATTTAAATATTAATATATTTTTTTAGTATAGCCAATTTGTTGTTTACCTACCTTTTTTATTTTTTTACGTAGGGAATGCATGACGCCTATCCCTCCGCGGGGGCGGGCGGAGGGGTTATGTGGGACTCGACGGGGTAAACGAAAGATGGAATAAGAATAATGTACCTCCCGGAATACCGACTATACCACGGTGTTCCTCGACAAAACCACTATCGACGGGGCCGCGCGAATCACTTGCACATGCGGTCGCGACCCCGCCGTGGTTTCGGCCCGCCGTATGAAACGGCAGGCCACTACACGAACAGGCCTACCCAAAGGCACTGACTCACTTTAAACCCTACTGTCCCCCCCTCCCTAGAGGGGAGACGGACTCGAAACAGAGGCGCGCGTGGGAACACGCACGCCGCCTCTCGGACCTGGTGCTGAACGGATGGCGGGCAGGCCCACAAAGACCACCACCCCCAGGTCAATCCTCAGAGTGGCTGGAGGTCATCTCGCGCCCTCCGGCGCCCGGTTCTGCGGTTGGGGAGAGGGTATAAACGCTCCCTCTCCCGCTCCGCCGCCTCCTTGATGGAAATGACTTCCTCACAAAAGGAGGCGACGGCGTTCCACGACCTCTCACTCCGGACCATAGACTGAACTACGGCCGGGAGCGAGAGGGCAACCAATCCGACTGCCGCGATCAACTCACGGCGCTGCGATGCCCAGGCGGGGCAAACCGCAAAAGTGTGCAGCGCCGTGTCCTCAACAACGTCGTGGCAGTCGCCGCAGTGGTGTAAACCGGGCGTCTCTTGCCGGCGTATACGACACAGGAACTGACCAAAACAATCATGGCCAATCATTACCTGTGTCAGCCGGAAGGTGAGGGCGCCATGCCGCCTCTCCAGCCATTCCTCAAACACGGGACTTACCGCCACGATCGTGGCGTGCCCGAATTTCTTGTTAACCTCTCCTAATATTGGCATGCCCCTTTATGAGTATATAGAAAATCATGAAGATTCGCAATTTACATTGGCAGACCTTAGAAATGTCCCTACAGAGTATGTACCCGATGATAAAACAATTATTACTAAACGAGTAGTTGAAGCCGCTGCGACAATTATTAGGGAAGATATTCGATCGTTTGTAGTCGAAACAAAGTATATTAATATCAATAAAAACAACAATAAAAAGAAAATATTTTCTTTATTTTTTCCTACTCTAAATCCAATTATCCTTCATTAGAATTAGATTAAAATATAAGATATAGGTATATTAAGATAAAATATATTTAGAATGATACACTTTATTATTTAATTATTTGTATGTCAAAGGTAAGTGAAATTTGATGACTATTTGATTTAAAAGAAATATAAATATCAGTATGAGGTATTAAATTGTTATTTAAGTAATATTTAATGAATAATTAAGTAAAAAGACGGTATAATAGATTGGGATTCAGGATTTACCTTGCGCTTAGGTATGTATGGCTGAGCGCTCCACACACTGCGCTCGCTATCTCAAAAACAGTTCGAAGTATAAAAAAAGGTCTAATGTTAAATTTGTAGAAAATTTTATTTTCTACTACTTTTATAACAAATGCAAACACGAGGAGGCAGAGAAAACGATATATTCTCAAAAAACTGATTATTGCGACCTTTGACCTTGAATATCTAAGGAAGCTCACACGTTGGCATATATGACTTTTAAGACAACATTTGTAATTCATTGAAATTAAACTGCTATATACGGATTTTATCGCGTTGTTTATTTGACACTTAATTACAAAATTTTGAAAATTGTTACACTATTACTACTATTAAACTTTACTAATTTTTAAGCTAATTAAATTATTATTAAACTATTTAGATTTAATTTATTTTTACACTTTCCCCGACGTTTCGGTTGCTTTTCAGCAGCCATGGTCACGGGGAGACTAAAATGGCAGTTGTCTCAATGTTCCAGTGTAGTTATTTCAAAGTACCCGAACAGAATTTAATCATTGGTGTTTCTATTTACGCAGAATGAGCTCAAAGTATCATGAAGTCTAGCTGTGGTTTGCTTCTTCTTGGGTTTGACTATTTTTATTACTGGATCCCAAGCTGGTGGTACATTCCAACCATCTTCTCTATTAAAATTAGGATGTTTTTTGATTTCAATAGCCTCGCGAAGCATCCTTGGTAGGAATCGGTGTTCTTTATCGAGAATCTGTGGTTTGTCAAATCTCAGGTAGTGGTTGGTCCCCTGTTGCACATGTTCACACACAGCTTAAAAATTAGTAAAGTTTAATAGTAGTAGTAGTGTAACAATTTTCAAAATTTTGTAATTAAGTGTCAAATAAACAACGCGATAAAATCCATATATAGCAGTTTAATTTCAATGAATAATATTCGCGTAAATAGAAGACAATATTATAACATTTGTAATGCTAAAATAAAGGTCTATACAAAAATTCAGCTTATTTCGTTAGATTCCGAGGTGACATGACTAGATGACTGGACTAACATGGCTATCTCGGTTAGCAAATTTCTAGAAGATAGGATATTATGGTGTTTTTATCTTTTCTAACGAGTTTATATGAATATCTTTTCAATGTACATACTTTTTGACCTCTACACTCTTTTTATTATAGTATATATCAAGATATAAGATAAACAGATAGATATTAAGGACCAATTTATATTTATTGTATTACATACCTATTAAATTAACCTCTTCATTAGTTTGCACGTAGAACATTGTGTCGCGATTATCGTTAATCATTTTTTATTGTTAATTCATGACAATTTATTGACACTTTATATTCAAAGAAAAGCAATTGCAGCAATAATCCTGTTTTGATTACGAATAAAATTACTTGAAATTACGTAGTGTTCCAAGAATCAACCACGACATATATTGCTAAAGTCGCGACGTCACGGGACTGCTTATAATCTCTTTGGTGCATTTTAAACTACGTTCGATATTTGTATCCTTAATATATGTAATATATATACGTTAATTTTAATTCCCATATATAGGTATTTAATATAATAAGAGTTTTAGCAATGTTTTGTGTATTTAGCTGGCCTAAACAAGAATGCAAATTATACATCGGATAATGACCGGCGACATGGACAGCTTGTCAATGTCACAGATTCAGGCCCTGCTTCATGGTTTGGGATTTATAAATACTTTTATGGAATGTGCTAGTTATATAATATTTTCATGCCTAATGCGTTTATACATAAATCAATATTTTTTTTTTACGTGGTGTATGCTTCAACGCATACCTCTCCGCGGGGCGACGGAGAGGTTATGTCGGGCTCACCGGGGAAAAGATACCCCGGTAATACCGACTAAATCTACCACGGTGTTCCTCGACATAACCATAGACGGCGAGGCCGCGCGAATCGCTTTCACATGCAATCGCGACCCCGCCGTGGTTTCAGCCCGCCGTATGAAACGGCAGGCCACTGCACAAAGAATATTTGCTCCACTCTCCCCGTGAGGGGGGGGGGGGTGGACAAAGACACGATACAGAGGCGCACGTGGGAACACGGAACACGCACGCCGCCTCTCGGTCCTGGTGCTGATCGGGTGGCGAGCAGGCCCACGCAGCCCACCACCCCCAGGTCAAACTTCAGCCTGCGCCCTCCGGCGCCCGGTTCTGCGGTTGGGGAGAGGGTTTAAGCGCTCCCTCTCCCTCTCCGCTGCCTCCTTGATGGAAATTACTTCCTCACAGAAGGAGGCGACGGCGTTCCACGATCTCTCACTCTGGACCATAGACTGAACCACGGCCGGGAGTGAGAGGGCAACCAGTCCGACTGCCGCGATCAACACACGGCACTGCAATGCCCAGGTGGGGCAATCCGCCAAAGTGTGCAGCGCCGTGTCCACAACAATATAAATCCATACTAGCGGAACCAACATACGTCGTTAAGTTTTAACAAAAAAATTCCTAGAACCCGATCGCAGTGCCTGCTACCGGGTCCTATTGTAAATCTTAACTATCCAGGGACCGACCCAAACATACACAATGTTTTTATCAATGTCAGTCCAGCCACTTAGCGAGAGTTCAGTATCGCACCAATCAAGGAATACCTGGACATCGTAAAAGATAAGCAAGTGCCGTTTATCAATATTGATTTCCTTCAATGCTTTCGAGGTCAACATTACCTTTAGATTTTCGGCGTCAAAATGGGTAATCCGGTATCCCCTGTGCTACCGCTTAAAAGCGCCTTATTCTGAGAAGGGTAATTTATAACAAACTAGCTTTTGCCCGTGACTTCGTCCGCGTGGAATAGTTACTAAGGGCAGCATTTTTTTTTAAGAAACTTATTTACTAATATTACTCATATAAATGCTGTGGTTTACTGCAAATAGCTTAATTTAATACATTTTTATAAACTACGGTTTTTGTTTTTCCATCCTTTGCTAAAACATAAAGATTGTGTGGGTATGATACTCGTGAGCACGCCATATAGAGTTGCCAAAGTTGGAAAACAGTTTTGTTTATTATTATCGTAAATGCTGCTTTTAGAAAAATATGCCCTCTTTTAAACTAAATATGGCAAATCGGTCGGCATTATCGGAATACGGGGAATTAAAAGATTTTTTCCTTTTGCCATTCTAGTCATGATTATAGCTTTTATAATATGGCGTCCTAGATGCATAATTTGTTGCCGTGTACCATTACATAGTCTTGGTGTGTCAATATTTCTCATTAACAGGACTGGAATGCCAACTTTCAGCCTTAACTTATAGAAAGCACTTCTGATAATTCTAAAGAGTTGAGTTACTGTATAGGGTACGATGTCACTAATTTGTTCGTTTATCTGAACTACTGTCTCATTTGTCGGCGCAGAATTCATGTCTTAGTGTAATCATGCCATTACTGTCTGTTAGCATACAATCTTCTCCGACTTTTAGAAGAGCAGCGGCATATTGCCTTGGGTGAGAATCGCTGTGTAGTTGTACACGCATATTAATTTTATTTGTAGTCAAGTAAAACTTTTTTATGTGTACCAGTAATACAGACGCCTTCAAACAGGCACTTACTTCATCTGCCGATATACCCCTAGTAATAATCGGTAGGCTCTGTCTAAATTCACCAGCTAAAAGAACCTCCATCCCTCCCACGATACCCTGGTTGCTCTTGATATCTTTCATGGCGCGATATATTGATTCGATTGCTTTTTTGTGGGACATCGTACATTCATCCCAAACCTTACACTGCTGCAACATTTCTGTTAATGTTACAAACTCCCTCACTACGCTGCGCTGCACCACCTACGGCGCATCTTTCATTGTGTATGGCGCTTGGTGTGTCCAGTACTCACGCGACGTGTATATATTAAGACGGTATTTTTATACGTATTGTAAAAATGTGGGCTTCCACACTAACTTTCGTCTCCTATTATCTTATCTTATCTTATTTCGGGGGCCAATCAGTGTAGATCGGCGACACTTCGACCCAGTGGGATCTTTTGTGTCGGCCCCGAGATCTATCCCTGAGCTATCTCCCTATGAATGTACTGCATCAGTCGCATCGTACACTTCAGAGGGAGAAGCCTGAAGTCTTCAGGGTTCGGATATGCCAATCGTCTCCTATTATATATTTCATGCCCATGTAGGTAGAAATTTTAAAATAGCTGCAGCAAATGTTTTACTTATTTACTTCTGTTCAAGTGCCTAAATACAAAGTCTCGTGGTTTTATCTTCGATAATGACGAATTCCCATACAAACTTTCACCCCTTATTTCAACCCCTTGATGCCCTTTTTTACAACAAATGGTAGCCTATGTCCTTTCCCAAAGTCTAGTCTATCTCTATACGAAATTTCATCATAATCAGCTGTGGAATAGGCGCGATAATGACGATTTCCCATACAAACTTTCATCCCTTATTTCAACCCCTTTATACCCTTTTTTACAACAAAAGATAGCCTATGTCCTTTCTCAAGGTCTAGTCTATCTCTGTACCTAATTTCATCAAAATCGGTTCAGTGGTTTAGGCGTGAAAGCGTAACAGACAGACAGAGTTACTTTCGCATTTATAATATTAAGTAGGGATTATTTTTACTGTAAGGTCTCCTAATCCATTGATAATTCATATTTATTTGTCAACGCCATGGGTGCAGTAGGCACATAACAAAAAGTAGGTACTGCTGTTTCAAGCACCAGGTATCTCATTACAGCGACTAAAGTTGAGGTATTTCTTACATAGGTCAGACAAGGCAAGTGATAACTAAAAGGATCAAAGAATTAATTTAAAACCGTCAGACCAATAAGTCAGTAATTACAGATCATTTACTTGAAGCAGGGCATAGGATCGCACAACGCTAATATTGAGCCAGGATAGTGAAAGTGATTGAAATACGTAAAGTGCATAAGAATTTCAATCGGGAGATAACTTCAAACAATCTGTGACGTAGAATCCTGTGATTACAATAACAGAACCTCTCTATGATCAGCAGCTTGTTAATTTTAGAAAACAGTACATAGCAATATCAACATGTGAAAGAAAATGGCTGAGAAAAATCTACCCCACAAACGATAGCCTGCCATCGCCGCGCCAGTCTGCTTGTGTCACGTCAATTAATCTAAAAAAGTATTTGAGTACCGAGTATAAAAGTGATTAGTTACAATCTAAGTTAGTGGGAGCTTTTAGAGAATGTCGGCACACTGAGAGTTTATTTTTAAGTGGTAATTTGCTTATAGTCGATGTGCGGGTTAAATTAATTGTTATCCATCTAGGTACCTGACAAAGCTCTGAACACCGTGCTGCTGGTAAGAATTTACCGACAGAAAACTCGATACCTCATTGCTGTGAAATAACACTTACTTGATTTTGGTTATTGTTTCGCGGATAAATTAATAAATGCATTAGTTAAAAATGGAAAGAATTATTCGGCCTAAACTCGGTTACAGTCAGAGGTGGTTTTAATGGCACGTGTAAAAAACTTTTGTGTTCGGAATAGTAATAAATTACGAATGTTGCATTCTGACAGCCAACATTACATGACCATTGTCTTTTTTAACTGGTTATGCAAAAATATATATTTCGTTATCGTGCGAACATCTATTTTTAAATAAAGGTCTTTGGTGCCTTTAATATAAAAAAGGCAATAACAATAAACGCATTATGCAAAATGATGTATCTTCATAATTAATAAATAATATGAGTTCGTCATCAGTGACTACTGATGACTGATGACTATCAGTAGCAGCGATAGCTCAGTGGGAAGACCAACAGACTGCAATGCAGAGTGTCTCGGGTTCGAACCCACGTCGCGCACCTCTGACTTTCGGAAGTTATATGACTTTTCGAAATTATGTGCGTATTGATTGACAATTATCGCCTGCTCCGTGCCTCGGAGAGCACGTTAAGCCGTCGGTCCCAGCTGCCATGAACATCTATGGCAGTCGTTATTGGGAAAGTCAGTACCCTCTAATATCCTGACACTGGTCTAGCCTTAGGGTATCGTTAGCCTTCGGGTTGCGGAGGTCAGGTGGCAGCCGCTCCGTGTAAAAACTGATATTCAGTCAAATCCGGTTAGACCAGAAAAGCCGACCCCAAGTGACTTGGGAATAATAAAGGCTAAGAGAGAAGAAGATGAGTTCGTCATCAGTCTGTTCATGTATCGTTCATCGGATTTAGTTGTAACTTTGTACAATTAATGTTGGCATTTGAGTAACTTGGTTTATGTATTATAATAATTATGTAAATTAGGTTGCAAGTTAGTAGTATTTGATATAGCAACTTATCCGCGTGTCCTTTCACATAATTATTGTTATGCCGCAAAATTAACGGTTAACATTGAGTCAATGTACAACGTACTAGATGAGACAACTCAAGTTAATTGAGTGCATGCCATCAAACTCTAAACCTCAAAATGTATATTATGCTGTAGGTACCGCAATACATATGAGGTCATTTTAAGCATATACATTTTGCAGACATTCTCAGGCACGTAGTAAAGCGCAAAACTCTAACTAAGTTAGAGAGCACGCACTCCAACGCGTATTACAAACAATCTAATTAAGATGTACATTAGGTATTTAGTGAAAAAATATCAATAACAGGTATTTGTTATTTCCTTCAAGATGCAAGTGACAAACTCGTCCAATTGGAAATGAACTTTGATCAAATATATTAGGTAACGCTTTATCATAAGTCGTGTTGTATTAACTTCATGAATACAACACGACATACATACGTAGTACATATTAACACAATGGATTCCTGGGTTTTAACAGTGCCTAGAATACTCTCATTTCAGTAGGTATGCGATGTAATTTTTTACTCACAGGTCACTACAAGGTCATAGCCTCAAAAGCAACAGCACGCTTTAGGATCAGCTGTTCTGACTGGTGCCTCAACTTGTTTTTACGCCCCCACTTCCTTTTATGCCTTAACATTTTGAAACACTGTGCAAATTATAGGTAGCATCCAGCATATATAGCTTCTCTACTAAGTCTGGCATGAAATCTATGTAATTCTATACCCTTTGATTTGGTGTTAGAAGCCACAAAGCGTAGTGGCTTCGGCGTTTACCATAAATATATATAGAAATAATTAATATTTAGGCTAAGAAATGCAAATGATTATTTTAATAGTTAGTAGCAATAAACTCAAGTATTCATGAAGTTAATACAACGCGACTTATGATAAAGCATTACTTAATATATTTGAACAAAGTTCATTTTCTATTGGACGAGTATTTCAATTGCAAATTTTCTCGAAGGAAATAACAAATACCAGCTATTTAAATTATTTGGCTAAATACCTAATGTTTTCTTCAGCACAATTATTAATGTAGCGCGTTAAATTTGAAAACAACTTAACTTGCACGAATTCTGCTTCTAGTTTAAATATCTATAATCATATTCATTGGGTATCCTGAAATATATTATCATTAAACTGAAGAAACTGTTCAATATATATATGTAAGTCTAAGTTAATATTTACTACGATAGTAAAAGATTATTTAGACTCAGTGGTTTTTTTTTTTTTACGTGGTGGAATGCATGACGCATACCCCTCCGCGGGGGCGGGCGGAGGGGTTATGTCGGACTCGCCGGGGTAAAATGAGATGTTAAGATGATAAAGTACCTCCCGGAATACCGACTAAACCTACCACGGTGTTCCTCGATAAAACCACTATCGACGGGGCCGCGCGAATCACTTTCGCATGCGGTCGCGACCCCGCCGAGGTTTCAGCCCGCCGTATGAAACGGCAGGCCACTACACGAAAGACCTACCCTAAAGGCACTTCTACCACTCCCTACTGTCCCCCCTAAAGGGGGACGGACTCAACACAGAGGCGCGCGTGGGAACACGCACGCCGCCTCTCGGACCTGGTGCTGAACGGATGGCGGGCAGGCCCACAAAGCCCGCCAGCGTGGTAGACTATGACCTAACCCTACTGGTATTATGAAGAGACCTGTTTTCTGTAGTAGAACATTTTGTATACGTATATGTCGGATATTAATTTATTAATATTTACTGGCATTTACTTTGATCCTATTTGACATTGCTGTTTCACAGTCTTACAAATACGTTTTAGAGATGTGTAGGCCTGATTGTAGTTAGAGCCGTCAATGATATGCAGGAATAAAGCAAGAGTATTATGTTAGAAATGTAGTGAAAATCCGTAGTTTCTGTATGTTTGTGTTTTAGCGCATGTATTCTAGATTTTGGCGATGCCAAATAAGTCCATATGAATATTAACAATAACTAAACACAAAATATAACTGTTAAGCGTAGGAAATATACCTACTATCACTTTTTGAATAGACATAATACATTTAATTCTTGAATAAAGTTAATTAGACTAATTAATTATGATGTTACATAACGTCAGTATTATACGGTAATACCCTGCCGCAAATTCAACACTTTTGCTGTGTTATACTTATGTTATGTTGTTAATTAAACACTTATGTTGGTGACATAAAGACTTATACACCCACATTTCGTTAGATCTTGGATATCTGTCGTATATGATATCTAAATTGAGATGAAGGTATATTGCAGTGGAATCTTTTGTTATTGATTTAGGGTTGTAGTGTCTTGATTTCAATAGCATATCGATTGCAGGTAGCATGATTTTGTGATGCATCGTTTAGTGGTTGCGTTATATCGTGGTAAAGCGATTCGTTATACTATGAATGTGTTGTTGTGGTAAATGCATACCATGGGATCATTAAGGCAGAAGTATATAATTATTTCTATTTTACAGTGAAATACGTCATCAGAGTCCAGGTGTTGTTGCAACAAGCATTTTCCCTTAGCTCATAAACTATTTTAGAATTGCAAGAAACACGTCAAATCTTTTGTTATGTGAAACAGGCAAACAAAAAATCACCCTCGCATTTATGTTCAATCTTGGCAAGGTAAGGTAAAATTTAGATGGTGAAACCTAGTTATAAAGAAACAAACAAAGCCAATGCACGACTTCTACGTCATGATATTCAAATGAATGAAGACATATAACAGCGTAATTTTCTGCTATTAATTGGTCTTGATTTTGATAATATGTCGAATAATAGTAGCGTGCTTTCTCGATGTATAGATTAGTGGTAGAATGATTTCGTGATGTATCGGAGGATGGTATAGTAATTTCGTGATATATCGGTTCGTGGTAGAGTGATTTTATGATGTATTTGTTCGTGGTGGAGTGATTTCGTTGTGTAAAGACTCGGGTAAAGTTTAATTGTAATAACCTATGGCATGTCGTACTCTTTAGTCTTTTTCATACTTACTTGTTTGCGTACCATACTAGTAAATGTTTTTTATTAACTGCATGTTGGACCCATGTCCTCGTGTAAGCCTCCCAAAGGGCCAGGTATTTTCCTAACGCATTAGGGAAATACCCGTGAAAAAGAAACAAATAATAATAATTCATATATTATTAAAATATATTAGGTTTTAATAGATGCATCTGACAGTATGTAAGATTCAAAAAATGTTATCTTAAATGAACCTTCGTATTATTCAAGGAGATCTGAAACAAATCATTCGTATGTATATTTTAAACCTCAAAGCACATAAAGTTGCTTTCTAGTTAGACCCGGGACCGTATGCTAAAAACAGTTATGCATTTCATATATATTTCAGGCATATTTTTATAATTTGAGGCTTAGTAATATAAAAATGTTTAAACTTATTGTCAAATAATTCTCTTATATTAAAATGGACAAGTCATTATCGTCTAATACAATGATAGATGTAAAGTGAAAATGTTAAAATGTTATATTCATTTTAGATGCCTAATATCAGGCATTAGTAAAGTCGACCGTGAAACAGAACACAATAATAAATAATTTATTAGAAGTCAATTAAAATTTACCTTAAAAGTTGAATAACATTCATTAAATTTGTAAAACAAAGATGGTAACAAATCACGTCCTGCCTGGTAGTAAGCCATTACTGTTCAGTGTAATATCATATAGGTAACAAAAATAGTCCTTCAAGAATCGACCAGGGTAAGGTGCAAAGGTTACTGATAGAGATCCGCTCCTCATAGTAACAAAACAGCGTCATCTTAAAGAGCCTGAACACGCAAATCATTACTGAAACATATGATTGTTTTTAGAATGTTTGTCCGTCTTTTTTTTCTGGCGTCACGCTAAAGTCACAGAATGGTTGTTGTATGCGGTTTTCAATGTGTGCCTTGCGGTTCAACTTCAACTTAAAGCGAGATTTCAGAGATATAGTATATAACGTGGTCCACGTGACTAAATCGCGGGGAACCGTACTTACAAAATTGCGAAAAAACAACCATTTTCTAGATTTGGTTTTATTACATTTTATTTTCAAGTTTTAACTTAACAAGTCTTGCTCTTTTTTATACATAACTAATGAGTACTACCGGTTAAACACTCGGTAGTACTTGTTCGTTGCGTATAAAAATATTATGCTGTTTGTTAGAATGTTGTTTTGATATGTAGAGATATACAAGTGTACATCCCTGATGAGGTTGATAGTGCTATAATGATGCACAATTCGTACTAGCTATGTTTAAAAGTTCTTTAGACTAAAGGATATTACCTACCTTGCATATTGCTTGACATAATGCTGCTACTGACTATCTCCTTACAGAAAAACCCCATTAACATTTTGACCGGATATCGATACCGGATCACAATCGCATGGAAACAGGAGCGAAACATACTACGGGCCAATGTAACCTTGCACGGCAGTCTTAAACAGTTATTATTGCAATATTATTTAATATTTATTCGATAGATCTATAGATCAATAGATCAATTATTGTTATAAATAATTGATGATATTGATATATATTGATATGATATTGATATAGGTTTATACCTATAGTATATTATTATTAATTATTTTTGTACCAACAAATATATGTTGTATCTTATTTTAACTGTGTCTCTCCGAACTCTTTATGAAAAGTAAGTGAGAAGTGAACTGTGTCTCTATATAAACATTATTTTTACTGCAATGTGCGGCTTTAATATATTGACCGGCAATAACAGTCTTATAATATAACACGTTAATGTTATGCATATGGCTATCTTAATAATTATGTTTGGAAACTGTGTTTGAATCTGTATTAGGACCAAAGATGTTGCCAAAATATAAGTACATAAATGTGTATAGTAGTACCAGGAATTACGCACATCTACAAATGTGGCAATAAATAAATCTTATGTTTTTTACGCTAACGGCCTTTTATCAAGGTAAAAGTGAACATTGTTTTACATAATATTCCAAACACTTTTAGACACAGATGGAGATTTACTATGGTAAATAGTAATTTATATTGCAATGCTTTCCTCACTTGAAATATGAAATACTGCATCATGCGCTTAGTATTTAGTATATTAAGTAACCGGTTGTCTTTTTAACTTTAGTACTTAGTATATTATGTAGCCCATGGAACTAGCGATGCGTGCTCTATCTTGAGTATTTTCTGTCCCGATGACACGATAAAAATATACCAAACACGAAACCGGGACCTCACAATCGCACGTAAACGCATTATTAAGCTCAACTTATGTGCTATATTCGTCGTATTCATGTTTGAAGTCAAATGGTACCATTTGTATATCAAATGGTACGATGAGCAGTGAATCATAACCTATATATAGATATTTAATTAAATGATTGTCTATGCTCTGACGTAAATCGGTAAATCCGTATTACTAATTGACAGATACCTAAATAAAACAGGTTTGCCCGCTCATGACATCCTATAAAATAAAGTTTAAAAATAGAGTAATCCAATCTTGGGCGATATGTAAGAATACGATGAATGTTTGTAATTTCTTTGGTAGATTTCCACGCCATTGACGTCAAGGGCTGGCCTTCGGGATTCCGTGCATTTTAGTTTTAAAAAAGACTACCTGGGTTTTGCTGTACGCCTTGTACACTAGAATCTTTGCCTCTTAAGGGTTAATACAAATGTTATAAATAGCTTGTAATCGTAGTGTTGATAACATTCTAAACGTTTTATGCGACTCCCAAGGACTGTAAGCTTTTTGAAAGCTGCTGCGGCATTAATTCGTGTAATTGTAACTTGAAATTGGTGCTTGCAATAAATGATTTAAACCACTTCGACCACGTGGAATACTTTAATTTAATTAATCACATAACATCAGTCTCATGCTTATACTACGTAGTTGGTACTTGTGTTTATTCTGCGCCTTTAACCCTGAAGAGGTGGGCAAAGGTATCCTTCCCAGGTGAGTTCTAGGTTCTATCTAACAGAGGGCGATTAATGCCATCTATCGTGAACAGTTTAAAGCACCGTTTTTACTGAGACTTTATTGATAGAAAAATCTTATTGTTGTAAGACTCGATTAGATTAAACTATTATTATATTAAACCGAGACCTACCGATATCTTATCCACAGGCGCTGTGCCCCAGAGTCTGGTTAATAACTTGCAGTATAGTGACGCATAGGTGTATAATTACCAGCAAGTAGTAAACCTCGAGAATGTTGTTGGAACATCTGGTTTTATAGGAAATTTGCATTAAAAATAAACAAGCCAGACGCTGACTGAAATTAATATAAAAAATAACAGTTCTATATTTAGTATTGTAGTAAAGAAACGTAACAAACAAAACAATTTAACTTATTTAGACTGATATTACCCTTAAAGTATATGATATTACTACATTTCGTCCGCGGCTTTGCTCGCGTTTATATAGATTATGTCAAGAATTTTTTATCCTTCGGAAACAGGATTTTTCCCTGTATTAAAGGTACCCTTTCTCCTTTTCTGTTCCCCTGAAAAAGTGTATGCGAAATTTCATGATCGGTTAAATCGTTAACGCGTGAAAACGTAACAAACAAACTCACATTGAGATTTATAGTATTAGTTGGTATACTACCTTCTGATACCCGCCATACAGATATGTATTAATGTAATATTCTATCATGAAACGCACGATGACGGTACGAACAATAGTCATTTCTTTTTAAGTATAGAAGACAATAGTGCACACAGTTTATGCTAGAACTACATGTTGAAATATCATTTAACACCCCCACTTTATCAAAATATCCTAAAAATATACTTTTGTACAATGCCTAATATTTTCATAAACTTATAACGCTTTACTCCTGGTAATCCTTTAGTAAATAAGTCAGCGGGCATACTATCAGTTGACAAATACTCAGTTTTAACTTTATCATTAGTTATTACATCTCTAATAAAATGACACCGCACATCAATATGTTTTGAGCGTTTATGTGTTTGATAATAATTTGTGTGTATTGTTTGAATTAACCCAGATTTTTTATTTCAAATAGACTTTTTGATAGTCCACACCAGTCTTCTGTGTAAAACCTTTGGCAAAGGGTCTGGCGCGATATCTCACATTGTTGTCACAGTCATACATTTAAAACCCATTTACTCTGTACTACACTCACATTATTTGGAGTATCAACAATCTCCCATATCATTCTCCTCGAATGACTGCAGCTCCTCTGCTATCGCCTGCAACCACTGCTGCATCTCAGGGCCATTGGTAGCATCTTTATTAGTCAGTTCGTCTTTTCCTATCGATGTAGGACACATGTTTGCATAACTATATCTTATGGGTTTGGTTCTCCTTCTTTTTTCTTCGTTCTCATGGATCGTTGGTTCTTCTCTTTCCTCATGTATCTCTCTGATTTCTTCTATCTGTGTATTCTGCTGCTGCTTCTTTATTATGTGTATTTATTTCTTATTCAACATCTAGATAATCAGATTCACTTGAGCTGAACTGTTCTAGAGGTTCTAGTTTTATCACAGATTCCTCCAATAATCCTCCCACTGAATCTGTGCTCTCTACATGGAAAGAAACTGTATCTTGTTTATTTGTCTTTTCATATATCACAACATCTCTACTGGTTGTAACATTGTTCTTCTCTGGATCATAAATCCTATAACCTTTCACGTTATCACAAAATCCTACCAAAATGTCTTTCTTTGACTTCCGATCCCACTTGGTTCGTTTTTCTTTTGGTATATGTGCCATTACAGGACTCCCGAATTTGCGTATATGCTGCAAGTTTGGTTTTCTTTCGGTCCACATATCGTACGGATTCTTTTCTATACCTGAAGCCACTGACCTATTTTTTAGATAGACAGCTGTACTGGCAGCTTTTGCCTAAAACTTCTTATCAAGATCTGCTTCATATATCAAGCATCTTGCTCTCTCCACAATAGTTCTGTTCGACCTCTCACTGAGTCCATTTTGCTCTAACGTATATTGTTGTATGTTGTATGGATTTGATTTTTTGATGCATACTCCCTTCTTTTTTTAAATAATCTTCGAAAACATTGACATAGTATTCACGACCGTTATCGGTTTTCAAAATGTTGATCGTTTTATCATGAAAATTCTCTCCACTCGATTTAAATTCCATGAAATAGTGTATTACTTCACTTTTTGTCTTCATGAAATAAATAAAGGTCATTCTACTAAAATCATCAATGAACAACACAAAGTAACGTGCACCGCCTTTTGATTGTTTCTTCATGGGGCCACGGACAACTGAATGAAAAACTTGTAAAATTTCTGTTGCTCGTGATCCAGTAGAAAACGGTAGTCTAGTTTGTTTGCCTGCACAGCATATCTCACAGCTCGACTTACCTGTTGTGAATGTATCTATGTATGAATTCCAGTCCTTCGACTAATCCACAACCCTTCATTTTGTTTATATGATTACTATTAATATGTCCAAGCCGACGGTGCCATGTTTCACCATAGATAGTTGAAGTCAATAAACAATTTTGTGTTTGTAGATTTAGTTTGTATACACCTTCAACTAAATCGGCATCAGCAACCAAATCACCTGATCTATTCCTTATTAAACATTTGTTCAGTTTGAATACTACGCTGTTACCATTCTTTATCAGTTCGCTGACCGATAATAGGTTCGTCGTAAGAGTGCACACATCACATTTTTAACAGTTATGTCATAATTGTAACTTGTTGTGATACTCACATCTCCAGAACACAGAACGGGAACTTTCATCTTATTGGCAACAATAATATCCGGTAAACATGACGAATATGATGGATTTTTCAGCCAACTTTCATTCGTCGACATGTGTTGACTTGCACCTGAGTCAACGTAAAAATCATCTTTGCTAAGCTTGCCACTTAAAAATACAACACTAAAAGCATTACTCAGTTTCTTTTTATCGCTTTTCTCGTTCAACAGTGGGCATTGATAATGTCCGAATTCATTGCACCGGTAACATTTAATAATTTTATTGTTCTTAGCAACCGAATTTGACATGTTTGACCGATCATTGACAGCCTATCCATAATGTTTGCTTGACTTTCCCTTAGCTGTCTTTTTATATCTAGACGATAATAATGCTGAGTTGCTTTCTGTTTCTCTCGGATCTACTGTTTCCATATCGAGTAACTTTGTTTTGAAGGAATCGCCAGTTATTTGTATTCCGGAGTATTCTATCGCCATGATCATAGGCCGGCCAGCAATAATGAGCCAACCCATTCGTCGTTAATAGCAAAACCTGTTCCGCTTAAACGTTGAGCAGTCTCAACTATTTGTGTCACATAATTCGTCATGTTCTCACAGTTTACTTTACTTCTTGTATTATAGATATATTGGATATATTGGAAAACTCCAATCGTATGGAAATCGGATGACGAAGTAAAGTAATTCTCCGCAAAAATCCTGAATCGTCGAACAAAGCACGCAGTTTTGTCTAAAACTCCTTCGTGGTCTTTGTCTTCTCTATGTGCACAAATAATGACGAATCGATCGTAAGTACCATATTCTCTCGTGCTTTAGCATCTGCTACTGCTGCAGCGTCAGTTCCTTCCACCTTTAAATATTTATCTGCGCCTTCTACCACTAACGAATTTTCCACAGCGAATGCCCAATAATCAAAAGTTTCGCGTCCTTTCAGCTTAGGAATATCTGTTATATAGTTGGAAATCATTTTTCTGCTTGCACAATACGAAATATACCGAAAAAACTATCAATACTACGATATTTTAGCAAAAAATGGGCAGAGGCCCATAACCTATAATGAAACGCACGATGACGGTACGAACGATAGTCATTTATTTTTACTTATTTTTATAGTATAGATAATAATGCACACAGTTTATGCTTAAATTACATTTTGATATTCTCTGCTTAAAAACACCGCGGTGTTGGATCCATGGAGGTTAGCTGATAGATGCAAGTTATTACTTTTTTATTAGGCACGTAAGGACAAATCTAATGACGCAATACTGCTCTTAAAAACAATGTTTTTATATCAGTCAGTTATTTGAATTGGCTAGTATAAAAACATTGTTTTTAAGCCCCAAGCTCAATTTTCGTAACAAATACTGTTTAAAACAGAGGCATAAACATCACAAGTGGTATTCCCCCAAATTAAAGTAAACCTCTAATGTGAATATAATTGAAATAGACTAACGGAAATCTATTTTGAATGGTTTTTATTATGAGAATTAGCCTTCTAGCCTCAAGATCACTGGTATTTATAAAAATATGCCACAGAGTTTCTGTTTCTGCAACCCGGTCGCTTACTTAATAGGTATCTCGGGCAAACGATTACTACATATTCTGTCCCACCATGGCATTAGTGTTCAACAAAGATATCAAAATTGTACACTAATTTGGTGTATTTTTATTATTTCCTATTTTTTTGCCACCGGTAGCAAAGTTCAGTATTAATGAAATACCTACCTTACTTAAAGCCAAGTCCGAGCGCATAAATTCAAGTATTTATCTAACTAAAGTTGTCACTAACTAATGTTCTACCGACACGACGCTCGAAAAAGATTGCCATGCTTGTTATAATGACTTATATTATCCTCTCTCATGGACGTTTGTTATGTGTTTATCTGCACAAATTTGGCACCTGGTATTCGAAGTTCTAAAACATTATCGATGTAAATACAAGAAAACGTAGAAGCACGATCTCTAACAAGCAAGTAGTTCGTTAACAAGTAGCTAACTATCGAATTAAATAAGGGAAAGTACGGGGTATGAGTGTATTCTAGTATGTTCGCCGGAATCAGAAAATTATTGTCAATCTTGTCGGTACCTCACAACTTAAAAAAACCAAGGATAATCATAATTTATATTTAAGTGAACAAGTCACTTTGATTCGCGGGCGTCCGCGGTGGCGGGCGCGGTCACGAAATATCAAACATATGAACGTAATATCCAAGTGTTCACGTACGAAACGCACGTGCGGTGGAAGTAGCGGGCAAGCTAGCGACCGACGCGTGCGGTGCGCTCGCAGCAATATCAAACGCGTGTTTGTGTGTGTTTACGTCGAACTAGCGGCGAAGCGCGCGATTTACTCGCGACGTCAGGTAAGTTCAACCAGTTTGAACTTGTCCCTAGAAATGATAGCACAAATTACTATATAAAGTATGAAATTCATCTTATCGTTCTCTTTCTTTATTAATTTCGTGCACACCAACTCTAATTTTCATCATCTCCTACTTAAGGTACGAATTTTCGATTACAAATAAATATCGTCATCCATCTTTTCAACCTCTGACAATACGTCACATTCGCGCAAACGCCTGGTGGTCAATGTGAACACGGCTCGGCACATCTACCGCGCCCGCACCCGCCACCGCGCCCGCGCGTTTCTACATTAATAAGCACTTAGAGTTAGATATTTTTGGGTTGTTATTGTTCTTGTGTTCTTTATTACTTACGTAAGGGCCCATCCATAAATTACATCACACATTAAGGAGGAGGGAGGAGTCTACCACGGAACAAAAAAAAACAATGGAAATAGCAGGACAATTTTATTCAAGAACCAGCGTCGGCAAACTTACACATTTACATATTACCCAAACGGTGATCCGAGGATTATGATTGGCGATAAACAAAAATTACGACAAGACGTAATGAGTATAATTATTTACGTGTAATTAAACCTTATTTTAATAACACTACAATACATATTGGCAAAATTAATTAAGGGTTCATTATTTTACCACCAGGTGCTGCTCGTCGACGCTAGATGCCATTAATCACAATTTATAACTTCTGAACTCTATGGCTATAAGAACAAGGGTGGTATTTGAAAAGAAAACACGGTTGACATGTCGCTACCCAAATAGTAATGTAACCAAATTTGATCGACAACTTGTTTGCTTTCGATTTCAATTAAAACATGCAATAATTTGTTTTTGTTTATAATAAATAAGCAGAGCTAACATGCCAGCGAAAATACGTGCCGTGCAACCAACAAATAAAATACACATACACAAACAGAGGCTGAACTCAGGCGTATACATAAATATATTAATATAAACAGAATGTTGGCTGAGTAAAATAAAAAACTTGCTTATTCTAGAAGGCTATACGGCACACTCCTCAAAGGTCACGATAAATCAAAACGATGGTATAGTCATTTACACAAATACGAAAATGACATGTACAGTACGTGAACCAGTGTTTCATGACGCGAACTGCTTAACCTGTCAAATTGGTAATGATATAGGTATCGTGGCAATATATCGATCTCCCTCGCTAAAAACAAAGAACAATTTTGACAACTTCATAAACAGCCTGAACGTGACATACAATGGTCTATCTACGAAAAGTAGTGTCCTAGTTGGTGACCTGAATATAAATATCTGTGAAGGGAGCAGGGATCCCCTAAACGACGAATATCTCACGTTTAATGCATCTCATGGCTTCTTCCCCACGCACACTTACCCTACCAGAATTACCACTTGCTTAGATCATATATTTTTAAAATCGACCTTTCCCACTACGACATTAGTACTGAAATCATATATAACAGATCATATACCTATATTGCTGGAAATTGATAAATACAAGCCAAAGCGGCAAAATTGGTACATTCGGTCCTGCACAAACTACGAAAAAATAAAAGTGGAACTAGAGAACACAGATTTTACTCATATCTTTAAAATTAATAATGCCAACATAGCAACTAGTCACTTTGTATCCCTGCTATCTTCTATTATTAAAAAATACACAGTTCAAACCAGGGTACCCAGAAAAAATAGAACTCTGAAGCCGTGGATGACAACAGGGCTACTTCGCTGCATCAAACATCGTGATAAGTTACATGTACAATCAAAAAAAGCACTAGGAAATATGACACTAAAGCTTACCTATACACGATATCGAAACTTTTGTAACGCTTTGTTGCGTAGATTGAAAATTGCGTACGAAACGAGTTTGATTGACAAAGCGGGAAAGAACAACAAAGAGGTATGGAAGGCCATTAAGTGTATCACAATTAATACTCATAAAGTAAAAACCACTCCTATTGAGCTCCTAAATGTGTCTTCTGACCCCCAAGTATCTACCGACCATGTGGGTGAATTTTTTAGCAACATAGGCTCGCACCTAGCTGGTAAAATCCTATCTGCCACTCAAGGTAACCCACCTAATACAATGCCAACTGCCCCCACCTCCCACTTACGAAGTCCAATAAACTCAATGGCCATTCTGGAGGGGTCTGAATCGGACATTGATAGCATCATATCACAACTTCGCCCTGATTGTGCTACAGGATGGGATGGAATACACACACACACGCACGCGCACGCGCACGCGCACGCGCACGCGCACACACGCGCACACACACACGCACACACACACACGCACACACACACACGCGCGCACACACACACACGCGCACACACACACACGCGCACACACACACACGCGCACACACACACACGCGCACACACACACACGCGCACACACACACACGCGCACACACACACACGCGCACACACACACACGCGCACACACACACACGCGCACACACACACACGCGCACACACAATTTGTTCTATATTTATAAACTAAATTGTTATTTACATGGTTAATGAATTTTACTGTGACTTTAATTTAAATGTAATCAGTAATGTTGCTTTTCTATTTTTATATTTTTATATTTTATTTAATTTCGTTAACTAATTTAAAATTTAATTTATTCCAATCCTAATTGCACAATATAAAAATCTATGTTATACTAAAATTAGAGAAATATCATCATATATTATGCAAAGTGAAACAAGTTTGTATTACATTGCATCACTTCTAGGGCTGAACACTGACCCCCAAAATACAGGCACTCGCCTAGTTTGGGGGACCAGTATCAGTATGTTTTACTAAAATACAACAACAATGTTCAAACTAACTCAAATTGTAAGGTGTAACATGTTTGTATTATCAGAAACAATAAAGATTATTATTATTATTATTATTATTATATATATAATTATAGTCTCACGTCTATAAGTGTACCCATTTTTCGCAAGGTGTGGTTTCACGTTCCACGTTATAGGGGCCGGAGCCTATTGCTGTATGTCCGGCCCAGTTCCAGACTCTGCTACTACTATATTTCTTGACAGAAATACCAAATTAAACTTTGTCCTACCTGCGAATTGAGCCCAAAACCTAATGCTCAGCAGTCGCATATATGACAGCCACCAAGGATATAAAATTAAGGAAGGATATCATCGAGGTCTAGATGACTTATAATGTTCGTAGTCCACACTGAAATAAGACGATATA
This sequence comes from Catocala fraxini, assembly GCA_930367265.1. Taxonomy (NCBI): domain Eukaryota; kingdom Metazoa; phylum Arthropoda; class Insecta; order Lepidoptera; family Erebidae; genus Catocala; species Catocala fraxini. Next base: position 11,140,308 of record OV884027.1, on the reverse strand, counting down.
TCAGTTTTAACAATTGTTGTTTATAATAATCTATAACCTATCTATATTTCTAATAAAATTAAACAAAATGTATGTACTCGTTTACATGATGTTTATTGCAAATTTACTAATTTGTGGAATAAATTAAGAATAAGCCACAAATATGTTTCTACAAATAAATTCAACTCAATTGCATATATCATAATGTCTTTAATCATAGACAAAGGAAAGGATTTGACGAGAGAGTCCTATATTAACTTGTACCAGGTGTATCACTGTACAAATTTTTCAAATAGTTTGTAATGGTTTTGTTATTATCATCTTATAATTCTCAACTTGCATGGACTGTGCTTAAAATACATCTGACATCATAACTACTTTATAAATTTCACAAAGCTATATGTTTTTAATATTTGATTCAAAGATTAAATAAATAATTAAAATCTAATTTAATTTTCCAGGACGTATTTACAGGATGGTCAAATAGCAACCACGCACGGCAACTTATATGTGTAACGAAGACACACCAAGGTAATGCGTCTCTCTCTCTCTTTAATAATAAAATTAATATAAAATTTGTGTGAATTTGTGTGTATATAATTATATTCTTAAAGGAACACTTATTCATATATTATACTATTACACTTATTACTAAATAAAATAATTTTAAGTTGTAATAATTAAAAATAATACGAAATAAAAGTTACAAATGGTTATTTATAAATGTCGATGGATTTTATTGATTAGGTCACGTACTATTTGAGTAGTGTCAAAAGATTGTGAATATTCTAGAATTTCTGTTTATCGGTAAAAGAAAAGCAATTGTATGATCATTTCATTAAGGATAACTTTTATTTGTATATCTTGTGCAATGTTTAACCAAATATTTTTTTTAAATTTATTATATAAATCCTATAATTTTATTTGCTGGTGGTCTGATATACCTACCTGTATGTATAGATTTATACTCTAGCAATGATTATTGCAGCCTAATATTGCTTACTAAGGCATTAAAGTATTTTAAATGAAATGTTACGTTGACACTTTTGCGTTGACGACTGAGAGCATGAGATCGGCAAATGCGTACTACAGTACTTATTAGCGGTTATAGCTGCCCCGCCCACTTACTACTTTCATTGTATTTTCTGTTCCGTGGGGTCTACGAAGTGTAACATTGCGTAACAAGGGGTTTTCATTATTTCAAAATCGATTTTATCTAAGTAGAGTTTATACATAACATTATAATACCCGATCCCCCAAGCCAAAAAGTCCTACTCTGCGGGGATTTTCCAATCTTTTATCAAAATGGGCAAAAAGATGGCAATTCCTAAATGGAAGTAAAACTAATCTCAAAACTGCTGTTTTAATTTCATAATTTCTAGATGAAATATTGCAAAGTTTGACGTCAAGGAATCTCACAAATGTGACCAGTGACCAGTGGAATTCGTGTGGCGTAATTTATGGATGGCCCCTAATAAATAAGTCTTCATAGCTTACTTTTAGTTCTTATTGTAGATTTAATTTAAAATTACCGTAGCTCTTGTAGATTCATATATTTGTAGATTGACCTAATGGGTTATTTGGATTTTTATTGATTTAATGCAGGCGTGAACTTTTGCTTTAAATTACGGTGTGATTATGTTTTTATATTGACGAACCTACATAATTATGTATATGCAAGGCAACATAGACACTCGCTTGACGTATCACATCGGCAGCAGAAAAAAGTTTCTTCACGCGAATATGATCTAGCCAGGCCTAATTCCGCATTGATATTGAAATGTAAAGTAGGAATGAAAGGTATGATTTGTTGAAACTGAAGGAAATGTTTTTTGACAAATCAGTAACTGTTACATAATTATGTGGTTGTGGTAATGATTCGCCAGTAATATGTAAGTCAATGCCTTGTGGGTTGAATATTGAAGAAAACTTGTTCGCGTCATAGTTACATGAATCTGAGCTGTTTCCAACATTTGGTTCAAATTTGCGGCAGATGAAATCCGGACTGCAGGCCTGCCATCTGCTTTTTTAACGTACATGACACAATTACGAACCCAATAAAATTCATATTTTCCTTTATCTAATACACAAAGTTTTACTTGCGTATTTTATTTACCATTATATTTATTTATTTTTTATTTTATTGCCAGATACCTGTAATATCGAATGATTAGATAAGTGTTTAGAACCTACCCAGATGACAACATCTAGTGCCTATCAGTAACTACGACACCTTCTTTCGTTGCAGTCAACAGTACGAAGTTCGTTAGGTTTCCTGAGAGTTATTTAGAATTATTATAATTTTCACCTTATTTTTTATTACGTCTCGGCTACCGAAGCGCTGTAAAAGTTAAGTCATGTCTCAGTAAATATATTTCTAGCACTTACATTTTTTTAAATTCGAAATGTTAATTCGTTCGTTTTCTGGAAATAGCTGCAATATAATTTTTGTTATAATATTATTGTCGTACATTGCCCATTGCTTTAATTAAACTTAATTCTGTATTAGTTGGGCACCGATAGAGTCATTTGTATCATGTATGTATTGCTCCTTTTTCATTTAGCCTTCTGTTTGTTGCCTCAAGTATTGTACACATTTTCACTCTTTGTTTTGGTTTAGACTTAGGGTATCGTTAGCCTTCGGGTTGCGGAGGTCAGGTGGCAGCCGGTCCGTGTAAAAACTAATATCCAGTTAATTCCGGTTAGACTAGAAAAGCCCGCTGCAGACTCGTGGTCACACCAGGTTATCACACCTACTATCAGGAGTTTTTTTCTTGTTAGTCACACCGCCACTAATACAACACCTTTTATCGTCACTTGTCATTATCAACTAGTGCTGTTTTATCGATATGTAAATTAAAATTCATTATATTTAATCACACCAGTATTTTTTTTCTCATTTGTCACACTAGTGATTTTTACACACCATGTAATGTATTTATTTATTATTATTTATTTATTAACAAATATTAATTAATCATAAATCAACACTTAAATTAACATATATTTCAATTAATTTGCAAGACCAAACTTAGTTTAATTTAAAAAAAAATCAAACAACAAAATGCATTTTTCATAGATTTCTGCAAAAACTGCAAAACAATGTTTCTAAAAGAAATTTGCAAATTTTACGAAAACAAAAATCCACTTCAAAGCAGTCGATACAATATTCTTAACAATATTCTTAAGGCATTTGCTACAGCAATCTCGAAATCTGCGTGAAATACAGTGGGACACCAATCGGGGAATTTAGTTTTCAAGATGTCGAACAATGCAGCGTATGTTGACTCTTTTTTGTCACTCATGAGCACATGAATTAGTGGTACAACTGAAGTTTTTTGAGATGTGCTTCCCAAATCACCGAGGATCGAAAGCAATTGTGGAAATGGTTGTGGACAACTCTTAAAAGTCGCATCAATAAAATATTCTTTTACACTTTTTAATAATAACTTTGCGTCTTCATCACAAAATATTAATAGTCTGGTATTCTCATATTGATAATCAGCAATCAGACATTTTTCAAATGTAATAGGTACTTCTACGTCTTCAATTTGTTTGAAAACGGTCTTATTCACGTTTAGTTTTCGTTTGCGTGCATTATACAGGCTGCATTTTACGCTATCAAATTTTGGTACTTTCAACCCTTTTTCTTTTAAGGGTCTAATATGTTTCTCGAAGATTTTAGTCATTGGCCTCGCAGAAGTACAAGCAACTTCATGTATTTTGTGTATCGAAAGCGCTATTTCATTATCGCTCTCATCTGGTTGACATGTATTCTTGTGCTCAACTGTTTTTACAATATTTTGTCCCTGTGAATTTTAAAGAACGATTAAATTACGGATATTGAGGCGATAATATAACTTCTAGAGACTCGTTCATAAAGCGTTTGATGAATCATTAAAACACAAAAAGAGTAGTCATTCGAGGATCGCGAAGCACTACATTCCCTTCTCTCTACCTGCCCCGTTAGAGACATAACGTGAAGATAGATAGGCAGACCAGATCACGGTATGTACCTATATTTAGATAAGAATACACTAGCACTTACGTTTATTGTGACTGAACCGGAGCACTTTATACTGTTACGACGGTTACGACAAAACCATATCTGATTCAAATTTTTGTAAACTTTCTGTTTATAGTATTGATGTTGCTTAAATAACAACACTTGTCCACGTTTTCTGTTAATAATACAAAAATCCATGATACAAAGCCAATGTGAAACTAATAGACAATCGTTTTTGTTCATATGTTGACGTTTGTCAGTCATTATCATTATCTCAATACATTTCTAACTGGCCAGTACTATAGATAAGGTTGCAGTACCATATTATGAATCACGGATTATTCACAGCTGAAGACATGCCAGGTTATAGGTCAATTGCATTACTTGTCGATAAACCGACTACATTATGTTGGCACTGTACTAGCAATTACGGTATACATGGTGTGTGATAATCAGTAGTGTGACAAACAAGAAAAAAATTACCGTTTGTCATACTGGTGTGATAATGTGGTGTGACTACGAGTCGGGCATGGAAAAGCCGACCCTAAGTAACTTGGGATTAATAAAGGCTAAGGGAGAAGAAAGTTTTGGCTTAGACTAGAAGAGCACGTTCCTGTTGTACGTACGTGTACGTGGTGTGTACGTCTACGTTTATTATCCGTTAAAAATGTACTGAAAATATTCATTTAAGCAAATATTTACTATTTAAATATGCAGTTCGTTTATATGGCATTAGCTGCGGTAAACGCCTGCGGCAAACGTAACAGCAATGAAACATAAACATGCCACATGAAGTGAACACATGAAACATGCCACGTTTGCATCCTAAACATATAATTTATTTTTCGCTTTCAAGCATGTACTTACTGCTGTCAGTATTTTTGTAGTAAATTCTGTCTGAATAAAATAGCATTTAATAACAATAATATTTGAAGAACAATGTTATATTATAATATACACACATCAAAAAAAGTTCGCGTTCACTTGTTTAAAACACACAATTTCGAAAATTTCTTCGTTTAGTTTTTATTTTAAAAAAATAGTCTTCCAATCAATATCTGCGAAATTTGTAATTTAAAGAAATGTGAAGATTTAATTAAAATAAATAATTTCATTCTTATTTATATGCTTTTATTTACAAATTTAATACAAAATGACTCCTCCCCTGGCTTGAACACATGCGGATATCCTCCTGAGCATGCTGTAGATCAAGTTGTCCAATAACGGTAACCTGTCTCACTCTTGAATGGCGGCTTCTTTGATCTCTGACAGAGATCTTGGAGGTGGCTGACGACTCCAAACAGCTCGCTTGAGAGCGTCCCATGCGTGCTCGATTGGGTTTCAGTCCGGAGAGCCGGCAGTCCAGTCTAACCGCGTGATTTCGTACTCCCGGAGAGCAGCGCTCACTGTTTCAGCTCGATATGCAGGCACATTATCGTTGACCAACACGAATAGGTTACCATAATTTGTCCTGAATGGTACAAATTAGCTGTCTTATGATGCCATCAATAAAAGCTGTCTTGTACAAATTAGCTGTCATAGAGCCTTGGCAAGCAAGCCGTCTCCAAACTCGGACACGTTGATTATCAGGGTGCGTACTAATCCGTGTTTCATCAACGAAAACAATTAAGCCAGGCATCAGAATGTTCGTATTCATCGTTTTGACGCTGCCTGGCCCACTGCAATCTGCGTTGCTGTCATTTCCGTGTATTCAAAGGTGCTCGCCAGGATCTCCTTGATCGTAATCTAAAATGGTGTAAACAATTACGAATATCCAGTCCAGTAGCGGCTCGCAGCTCTAATCTCAGTTTGGTGGCTTTAATTATTGAATCACAGGCGGCAAGAAATCTGATGTAGCGCTACTAAACATCACTAAGGATAGCCGGGCGGCCGCTGCGAGGTCGATCAGCCAGTTTGCCCAATATCTCTAGGGTAGTAACGACGCAGGTTTGAGAAACGGAGGCTCTGGTTACGATTTACCTTGTAGAATATCCTTCTTCATGCAATAACACTATTCTTGCTCGCAAAGCTTCAGACAGTCCAACTGTCATTTTTAAAATGGACAATTTAAAAAAAAAATATTAAAACAGCTTTCAGGCAGAAACAAGAATGAAGGTCATATATCATTGACCTCCTTTTTATATTAACTAGCGGTCGCCTAGTGGTCGAAATTCGACCATAATTGATTTAAATTTTAAGTTTCATAGTTATAAAGGTTTTATTGTCTAGAATTACAGCCCTTGTAATCACATTTCATTTAGATTTCGATCTATATAGGTTAATTTACCTATCTTTGTCAAACAAATTGTTATATTTAAATATTATGTAACCATAGTTACGAAAAATTAGTACGACTGCGTGTGTCAAATGCTGGTTGTGTGCGTGTAGTATTTTTTCATTAATTTAATTTATTTCTAATGCATATTTTATATGAATAGTAGGATTAGCCCCTCCTTCTTCATATAAACTTTAACTGTGCCAAACTTCATACTCCTCCATCCGCGCAATTTTCGTAAAAAGGGGTACAAAGTTTTTGCTTCACGTATTAATATATAGATAAACAAAAGAAGATTTTATGGAATGTACCACCAGCTTGGAATCCAGTAATTCAAATAGTCAAACCCAAGAAGAAGCAAACCACAGCTAAACTTCATGATACCCTGAGCTCATTCTGCGTAAAGAGAAACACCAATGACTAAATTATGTTCGGGTACTTTGAAATAACGACACTGGAACATTGAGACAACTACCATCTTAGTCTCCCTGTGATCATGGCTGCTGAAAAGCAACCGAAACGTCGGGAAAAGTGTAAACTTAAATATAAATAGTTTTAATAATTTAATAAGCTTAAAAATTTGTAAAGTTTAATAGTATCTAGTAGTAGTGTAACAGTTTCAAAATTATGTAATAAAGTGTAAAATAAACAACGCGATAAAATCCGTATATAGTAGTTTTATTTTATTTTATTTTATTTTATTTATATATTGGCACACCAACAGCTTTTAGGCGAAACATACAATTTGATACACATTTAATTGTAATAGTTTAATTTCAATGAATAACATTCGCGTAAACAGAAGACAATATTAAGATTTTATGCTTTCTACATTTAAATGATGTATTCTTAAATAAAGAACACAAGCATGATAATATATTTACAAAAAATTAAGCAATTAGTAAATATTAGATTCTATCGCTTAAACTCTACGCGTGTAGCTATTTTACTGCACCGACGTTGCACTTGCACACGTTTAAGGTGATTGTGTGTTTTGCCTTTTTCTTAAGAACGGGTAGTATATCTACATATATACGTATATTACTGTAAATCTTATAAATTTAATTTAAGTATGCATGACACACGCTTCTCACGCGCCCTATCTTGCTGCATACATTGTGTTATATTTATAATATATTATATACTATTAATTGACGTCACTACTACGTATGTAGTTTGTGAGATAATTGTTATCGTCATATCTCGTCGATGTCTTATTAGAACGTTATTAGAATATCTTGTTAATGTGTTGCTTATGGTTATATCAGTTATACATTATTATGTTTGTCTACTAGGTATAGTTTTACGCAGTGTGAGTCCGTACTGAAATTATGAATGCGGCAGCGATCTATTAAGCTGTCAAGACTAAACCGCTAAACCTAATTCGGCAAAGTTTTGCTCTACCTTGAGTTCCGAACGTTCAGAAAGATATTTTGTTTTCGCCTAACCTATGTTCGGAGTATTAATTCTAAGTTTTTAAAATAGTTTAAGCACATGCATCTGATTTTGTACGGATTATTATCATCAGTGCAGAATCACTCGTACACAACGAGTAAGAGGCATCACTTTTGCTCTATAATATGCTATGCTATAAGATATTATGGAGCAAAAGTAAAATTATATTATCTTTTTGAAATAGTTTCAATCACATTAGTACACTTTCTCGTTAAAAAGGACAAATATTCTACTGTTAAAATTAGGCAACGATAATAAAAGTCAAAAATTTTACAGATAATGGTAAAGGCAGTCAAATATGTATTTATTTATTTGATTGAATTCTCTGTTGTTGATACATTTATTGCTTGCTTGAAATAACAATAGCATGATATAGTTTACATTTCTGCTCACGATTCAACGAAAAAATACAAATAGCTTTATAACTTAATATCCGTAAATCATAGCATACATGTGGCTGATTTGGGTACACCTAGGTTACACTCGGACATCCTGTCATTCCGTCTCTCCTCTAGGGGGGAAACAGTAGGGTTTGGGGGGAGTTTTGCCTAATAGGTAGGCCTCTTCGTGTAGTAGCCTGCCGTTTCATACGGCGGGCCGAAACCTCGGCGAGGTCGCGACTGCATGTGCAAGTGATTCGCGCGGCCCCGTCGATAGTGATTTTGTCGAGGAACACCGTGGTAATTATTATCTTTACCATCTTTCTTTTACCCCGGCGAGTCCGACATAACCCCTTCGCTCGCCCCCGCGGAGGGGTAGGCGTCATGCATTCACGCACATAAAAAAAATTGGACTTCCTGCCATCGGGCACGCCACAACCGTGGCGGTAAGACCCGTACTTAGAGAGTGGCTGGAGAGGCGTCATGGCGCCCTCACGTTTCGTCTGACGCAGGTGCTGACCGATCACAGTTGTTTCGGTCGGTATCTGTGTCGAATAGGCAAACAGGAGACGCCCGGTTGTCATCACTGCGGCGACTGCCGCGTCGTTGTCGAGGACACGGCGTTGCACACATTGGTAGCTTGCCCTGCTTGGGCCACGCAACGCCGTATCATGGACGTAGCAGTCGGCAGGGTCGTCCTCTCGCTCGAGGCTATGGTTCTGTCCATGATTTCGAGCGAGAGGTCTTGGAATGCCGTCGCCTCCTTCTGTGAGGACGTGATTTTAGTGAAGGAGGCAGTGGAGAGGGAGAGGGAACATTCAATCCCTCTCCCTAACCGCAAAGCCGGGCGCAGGAGGGCACGCGACGACCTCCAGCCACCCTGAGTAGAAGCCTGCGGGCTGTGGACTCATTGGGGCCGTTCACCGCCCGATCAGCGCAGGTCTGAGTAGGCGGCGTTCGTGTTCCACGCACGCCTCCGATGTCGGAAAGGGGACTAGGTCCCCCGCTTTGTTGTCGGGGACCAGGTCCCCCAATTGTGTCAATTGTTGAATGGTGATTGTGTGGGACCCGCCACGTCCATCGGCGGGTTAAACCTTGACCTTGGGGTTGCGATTTGAATGCGAGAGCGATCCGCGCGGCCCCGCCATAAAAGTGTGAGGAACACTGCGGTGGTTTTAGTCGGTTCAGCCCAAATTTGTATCTTATGGGCTGGATCCCGACATACCCCAATCGCCCGCCCCAAAACCGGCGATGGGGAATGTGATTTGCACATTTATCCGTGACAAAAAAAAAAGGATATCCTGTCATATATCAATGATAATAACAACACATTTAATTATAATGTATGATTACAATTTATTCTGCATTTATAATTGGTAGTATATCCAGTGCCTAGCACAGTAGTGGAACCAGGTAGGTATGTTAAGCCTTACCTTTTAGCGGTTTATATGGCGAACAATCGTAACATTCTCCTTATTAGTATTTTATAGTTTAATATATGTTATTATAATTTATTCTGCAGGTAGAATACAGAATGCGTACTTGTTAATGAGCGCGAACGATACCGCGGATATCAGTTATCTACATACAAAAGAAACATACATAACAATAATTATATTGTTATGTATGTTTCTTTTGTATGTAGATAACTGATATCAGCTGACTGCAGAACCTTATTAAGAGAGATATAATAATTTATATGTAATCCTCAAGATTATTGTCGTTTTCCGGTTTAAATCGGCGTATATCCCGTTATACGGGTATCCGCCGATTTAACTTAAAAATCAAACTGATTTTAATTGATATACATAAGGCATGGTATTTTATTACTTTATTTAAAAGTTCATATCAATGTAGATAGTAATGCTGTATGCCATTTTTTTATTGCAGCCATATAATTATGACATATAATAATTATAAACTGTTTCTTTTATTTGCATACAACTGAACAAACGTGTGAACGTTGCCAGATGCCTTTGTGCTGATAATATTAATCTTGACAAGTGTTTAATTAAACATGTGCTTTTAAATTTCAACTGAATTGCCATAAAATAAGAGAAAATGTGTGTTTATGTAGTGCTAAGGTAGGAATTATACAATCACCACCTGATGGTGTACTACAGTGTCTGTTATCTATAGACGCGAATTACAAGCACATTCATTGCTGCCTATAAAGCAGACAGCTGTATAGAGCTATACAAAGGCGAAGAAACAAGCACGGTATTACGACTTACCGCGATTGTAGCAGTAAACAGCATAAGGATTGTGGAAGTGCATACGACATCCTGTCAACAATAGGTCATGAGCTTAACAAAGAAAGAAAATTAGTTATACAACTAATTATGAACCAAGACCTTGAGATATTATCACAAATAATGGATTCTATAGAGCAAATTTATTTGCTGAACGATTGTACTTTGACAACAACATTATTAATTTTCCGCATCTAATTTGATGTTAATTATATGATAATAAGGGCATTCCAGATGTATTCGATACCTATGTTTTCGAATATTCTATAATGTACAGCGGCGTTCGACCTCAAAAGTATCGCAGGCCGTGGCATCTGCTTCTACGTTGTATATTTGTGAGGTATCAATTGCAAGCCGACTACAGCAGATGACTTCAACGAGTTCCCTTGCCACTGACTTTGATCCGGTACATACCTAAGTATTACATGTATAATTATTATATATATATTAGTCATTGATAACGTAAAAATATGTGGTACCACATATTTTGTTCATGGAAATTGCAGTTTGAAGTGATATATAAATGATAAGATGCATCTAAATATTTTCTATAAGTATAAACCATAATATACAAAATACTTTAAAATATTTTAGCTTATTTAAAGATAAGAAATTGTTAATCACATTGCATGTGTGTTTATGGGTTTGAAATATATAGGAATATAGGCCGAGAGATAATTGAAAGTTTATTGATTAATACGTTTCGGTAAACAGCGATGGAGTGACCCCTGTCACATTAGGAGTGAAACATTGACAAGGGTAAATACGAATCCATATGTATCTACCTACATATCGTACTTTTTACGAATATCCTACCCAGTGTACCTAGTTCAGATATTTAAGTCATGTCATGTGTAATATAATCTTCGCATAGATTAACGATAATTAATAGAAACTATAGCTGACAACGTCTTTGGTCGAATGTTTTTTCTGTCATAGTAAAACGACTAATGATAGAAGCTCCTCTTAATTCTGTTTGATGTATGCCGTCTTGACTCCAGCGCAGTATAAGTGTAACGATCATCTTGGTCCCCTCCTTAAGATTTATATTAGTCCATACTCTTGAACGCAGCCTACCAAACGACGTTCACTATTATAATCGTGCCGTAGCAGATATTTTTTTAATACAGATTGATTGCTCAATACCGTAGACGCGAGTAGCAGAAACAATACACTACCTATGCGGATTCAGGGTAACACACTAGAATGGAAGTTCAAAGATGGTATGAATAATCCTGAGCTAGGTATAACTGATAAGACCAAAATAAAATGCAAAAGACCAGATCTGACTACCTATCGCCAGAATTCTTATAGATAGATTGACATAAATGTTTTTACCAGACGGTCAAACACAAGTTAATCGGTTGTCAACAGCCAATCAAATCACTTTATAATTATAACTTTGAAATAGACACGTCGTTAATTATCCTTATAAAAACATTTCTAATAGAATAAACCATAAAGACTTGTTCCCCACTTTTGCGTCCCCAGTATATTTTTCCTGCCGAAAGGTGTATATGTGTATATGTATAACCCATTTAAAAAAAGTGAGAATTAACACAGAACAGCCAATATTGAGTAATCAAGTCGTCAAAGCATGGACGATTTTGTGCAGTTAAATGGTTTACGCTGGCTTAACTTTATGACTTCTAAATAATACACTAAAGTATTGTTGGTCTTAAATAAGCCTATAAATTTAAAGTTCCAAACGGCATGTGTCAATCACTCATGGCAACGATCTTTATCCTTCACATATTCAATCAATTTAAGAGCCTTGCTCTTGACGGCACGACACGGTATGACTTTCACATATCCGTTCATCTAGTCTATGTAACTTTCTTCTTTTTATAGTATTAAGGAAAATGATATTAATTATTTGAGAATATAGCAGCGATAGCTCAGTGGGGAGACCAACAGACTGCAATGCAGAGGGTCTCGGGTTCGAACCCACGTCGCGCACCTCTGACTTTCGGAATATTAAAATATTAAATACATCGGATTAAGTTAGTCTAGACTATGAGTATAATCCATAGGTCTATAATTACTATGAGCATAATTTGCTTATTATGTACATATCAACTCCTTGCTGTTCTTCAGTTGAAATTTTAGTACAGGCAAACTAAATGATTAATGGCTATACTGAAATTTAAACACAAAATATTATTTAATATCGTTAGTCAGTACAAATGGACGTTTTTATTCATATAAAACAACCTTCGAAACTGATTATAGAAAAATGTGAATGTAATAAAAACTTCAATTCGTATACGAGTTAAAGTTTTTATTACATTCACATTTTTTTAAGATAATCAGTTTCGAAGGTTGTTTTATATGTATTGTTTAGTAACGTTATGTGTATTCTGTGGTAACATAGCATAATTTTTTAAGATATTATTAATGTCTAAAATCATATACTTTATGATAGCTATTGTTTTATTTCTGTCAGTGTAATTTTGTTCTAAGTTTTGATTGGATATTTAGATGAATTAATAAAGAAATAACCAAATGTAATGACAGTAACTTACATCTCTGTACCTTACATTGCATAAATAATATTTTATTAATAAATTTTACTAATTTGCCAGTTTCAAACTGGTGCGCAACATAGCATACCTCAGATGAATGCGCACCAGTTAAAAACGCACCCGTTCGAAGCGGAATGGACCATGTAGTGAGGGGTATTATTATAAAGTTAGAAAAATGTTTAAATTTGCCTGTGTTTTAGTGTCTAGACAATACTGTAACGATGTTCATATTGGGTCTGGTTCTTTTAATAGTAATATCACAATCAGTTTCATCATGGGACTAGAACCTCTTATAAGAAATATCAGTATAGATCCATATTTACGAGAAAATAAGACAGCAATATCCTATGTATAGCGCAAGCTCGTTCTGTCGTAAGGAATGAGCATTAATATAAATAGTATTGCTATGTGAGACGGCGGTACGACTCTAGCCGTATTTAATAAATATTTATTTTCTAAATTTCTATTGCTATTTTTATTAGCTAAAACCCCTCACTACATGGTCCACGACCTGGACCTGGTGCGCAAAGTGGAATAGAAAATTAATATATGCATTATTTAATGGCTGCGCACCAAGCGGGTGCGCTGCGTGGAATATTCTTGGTGCGATTCGAATAAGTGCGTTACAAACTGGTGCGCAACATGGCATGCCTCTTTCATCTTATCTACAAATGTCTATTCTCAAATACTTAATAAAGTGAGTATGTATGTATCTTATGCGGTGTCAGTCACTGCAAACCGGCGACACTTCGACCCAGTGGGATCTTTTGTGTCGACACTCTCCCAATAACGACTGCTATAGATGTTTATGGCAGTTAATAAAGTATATAACTGCTTTTGATCTTACTTAATTTTTCAATACCTACCGTTTGCAATAATTACACAATTTGCATTGATTGTTGTTTTATATATTGTTGAATGTTGAAGATGGGTTCTTCTCTTATAATAAAGATCTGCCACACTGAGTAAGTTAGCTCAGATATACCGATTTATTAATTATATAATAGAGTTTTGTAGAAAAGTCTTTTTACTCGCCAAAATGTCTGGAACAGTTTATCACCTCTACTCAAGGTATAAAGTGCCTTCGTAGCTCCATTTAGCTACTCATTAACACCTGCTTCTGACATCGAACAATCGGATTTCAAGATTTTCAGGTTAAATAATCTTAGAATAAATTCTAATTTACTTAGCATTTTAATAAGTGCATATTTTATACTGATCTTATTGAAAATACATAATATGAAAAATAAGACTTCAAAGTACGGCTCACCCAGAAAGACGTGATTATTTCATTTAGGTATATGGAGTACCTTTTGTACTTTAATGTTTAAATTAATTTCACAGATTTGGTAGCAAGGAGTTGTTGTTTTTCTTGAAGCAACAAATATAATTTTCGCCTCGTCTAGTGACTTTTCATTCACGTCATCGTAGACAAATCCCATATTGACCGACAGGCCCGGTGGAATACGCTTGCACCTTGATAAAGACAAATTAATAAACTTAATTTGTTCCAGATCTGGAATAATTTTAAATAGTTTGACATACACTGGTTCTAGAATAATATTGCAAAATTTAATATGTTCCGTCGTCACTCCTCCTCGTTTGTATTCGATTCTAAAGTTACTCGGGTAGGAAACTAAGCAATTCTCGCATATGTAAGACGCAGTTTTACGCAGAGGACTAGAGAAATACTTAGATATTTCTATAAATCTTTGTATTTCAGACTGAAAGGCTTCTTTGGATGCATATTTATCTGGAACTTCTTCTACTATTTCAAACTTTGTTTCTTCTTTGACCGGTTGCAATAGTGCGACTGTAGTCGTAGGGCTCAGTAAAGTAGGAGTAGATCGCTGTTTTTTATAAACTGGGGATTTTACTTTTCTCGCTTGAAACTTATTCATTACACTATAGGTACTATTTTATTACCTAGACATAAAATTTATTACACTTGAATTTTTTGTGACAATGTCTGTAAATTTGTTTTGGTGACATATTTCTTAAAACCCTTATATTTTAAGCATCAATGTTTAAACCTTTTTTGACTTTAATCCGAGTATTATAACTAAAGGTATCTTTAGCCCTACTACATATAAATATGTGACATTTGCTTTTTGTTCTTTATCCTCAGTTAGAAAATAACATATATATAAGATGTAGCGGAAAACGTTGTCTGAAAATGCCTTAAATTGTTTCATTGCTTAAATTAAACTACTTTATACGGATATGATCAAGGTTTAAAGTAAGTTAAATTCAATGTGAAACATTCGTTGAAATGTAATCTTTTCATATTCCAAAACTAAATTAAATCATATTTAAAGTTTTTGATACCAATCATGAAATATCTTTTCCTGAAAATTTCTCTCGCTTTCTCTCTTTTTCAGTTAATTATTAATTCCTATTATTTATTATAGTATATATATATATATATATATTGTGACGATAATCGCCTAGACGCCCGGCGAACGCGGGCGCACGTCACTAGCCACCTCTCGCGACCGGTGGTGCGAGTCTATATAAGGAAGGGACGGCGTCAGTCGCGAGCTCCTGGCGGCCCGGCTTCACACTTCCAGCTAAGTGTCCTGATTATACAAGGACCACGAAGCAAGTCTTTAGCGAACCACGCCCTGACTATAGTTATATAAGTAAAGATTGTTTCTTTTATTTGTATCTTAATACATTAAAAGTGTATTTGTTATACCTTCTCTCATTGTACTTCCTAATTATATCTACATTCCTCTTAAAGTAAACCCTAAAGGTTACAATATATAATATATATATATATATATATATATATATATATATATATATATATATATATATATATATATTATAGTAATTATTTAATTACTTAATTACTATAGAGTTCACCAAATTAAATAGGAGAGTATATTAGTATCAATTGTAGTATCTTAAGGCCAATTCTCGTAATAAAATTTTGGTCTAGTCTAATAAACTTAAAATATGGACTGCAATGCAATTTATGTTCACATTTGATGATAAATATTTAAGAGAATATCATTTGTGATATTTAAGATACTGAGACTAAATCGTTACTCTATTTAAAACAACTTTTATGACGAGTATTTGCCCTCGAAATACGTTATATTACAATACATTTTAACTGAAAACAATGTTGTTAACATTGTAGTCATCCACAGGCATTGACACACTATTATCTAGCCCTAAGACCATTATTATTCTAATTCAGTGCCCTTGCAGCGTGCAGGGTGCTATAATGATTTTTCGCTATTGATATGTTCTCACACCATGGAATTAATATGGACCTAACTAGGCACATAGCTACATTCAAAATTAATTCAATTTTATATCCTTTAGGCATGCATGGCTAAAGAATAATATAGAGATTAATGATGTTTTAGTTTATTATATCTAATCTCCTTTGTTTAAATGTTTGTAGAGTCCCCCGCGACCCAGTAATTATTACTAGTGTAGAAAAGTAACAATAGAAAAACATCTACATATTATATTAACGATTCTCGAGCGTACCCGCAGGTAAAAGCTAGTAAAAAGATGAAATAGTAAATATAAATATTTCGAGAAGTAGAGCTTTTATGAGAAGAATCGGTCAAGAATAGTTCGTTCATGTCCAACTAACACTAGGCACTAAGACAACAATTACAGGAGATGCTTAAAGGCGTCATTATGATCCTGATAGTCTAAACGAGATGTAAATTCGTAAATTATACCGCGTTATTTATCGCACAAGTTTTATCGCCTTAGGTTTTATAATGACTACTAAGTAGAGTTACAAAATAGATCAATAAATAAAGCAAATCCAGAGCTACATTAACACTAAATGAGACAGTGATATAAGCGTCTTAAATATTTAAATACTAACTCCTTAAAGTGCGGTAGAACGGCAGATCGCTTACTAAGTATTTGAGCAGTAAGAGGGTGGCAAAGAGGTAAATTATAACACCTTGAGCTTGTAGTACAGAAGTACAAAGGCGACAAAAATGCCTTCGTGTGCTAGAATAGCGCGTTAGTAGAAACATCTAGTTTATAAGGTTATCTTCATAGCTATATACTCATTAGGTTTTGGATGTCACTTTATTATGTTATTATATATATATATAAATAGCTGCAAATATTATACATAGATATAATATTTACAGCTATTTGTAGATGGTGTAATCACACCTCGGTACAACACACTGAATTTGGCATTTCGTTTATTCCACTGCCGTATTACCAGTGATTTCAAAATTTTAAATCAATATGTGTTTGATGTAGAACACGTCAGAATTATATACCAATTTAAATAAACGCTATGCTTATTTAAAAGGTAAACAAGCAAACTCTAGAAAGGTTGTTTTCCTACTAAAAATTAACAGTAGCGGCTTTTTTGTGAGGTAAACTCAAACCGTTCATCCCTTAATCACGTCAAGAGTACCCTAAACTGAAGAGCAAGTCAAGAAATTAGCGAATGAAGTGAAAGGGACATATAGTCGCTACCTACTCATTCGATAAACAGACTCGAATTTATTTAAGTTTGTATTTGCATAGCCATGAATCTAACTTTGTGCCCTTTTTTATCTGGGCACTGCCTGACAACTTCATATATGATATCAGCACTTTCGACAGCGGTTACATGTTGAACATTTAATTCCAATCTATCTGTCTATCTAATAAAAACACTTTTAAATCATTTCTCAAGTTCAAGTATTATTATTTCTATATATAACAAATTTTAAAATTTTACGTTAACCACAAAGACCACTTTAGAAGTTTAATAAATGTTAATCGGAAAGCAACGATTTGTTCAGTGCATTACTTTTAAATTTGAATTGCGATGATTATTACACCTGAGAACAGGTTGGACAAGTAGACTAGGCTATTCTTATAGTTACTACATTGAACTAGCTACACGTATCATAATTATACGTGTGGGCTTATGTATAGGTATTATGATAACATTCAATACAACTAGCACGAATGTTTTGAATGTACACTTACTGCACGGATGGTGTAGCAGACAAGCGGTCGCCTCGCTGCTGCCGCCGTGTTGCCGATGTTATCTACAAATAATTATCTGAGTCTGGATGTACTTCGTGTCTGTTATTTGTATGTTTGTAAAGCGCCGCGACTCAGTAGCCATGGCCATGGAGCTAAGACTACGGTAGTGTTCCTCTTACTATTATAACATTATCGCAAAGTAATCCAGTTTAATTCTCGGCGTTACACCTCGTTGGCACTGCGGGAATCAATCCGAATGTTTCGCATAAATAAACTCGGGCAAGTTGATATTGCGAAAATCTATTCTTTAGCAGCACCAAGTTTGGAACTGTACCCGATACTCGGCAATACACTCGCCCTCTATTACTTGGATTCTAAAAGCATAGCTAGCAAAGTCTGGATATATCACACCTCGGCTTCTCCTTTGAGGACATAGGCGTGTGACTATGTATGTATGTTCAAAGGTCACAAACAAGCAAACGATCCGCTGATGACTATTAAGGTGTTCCTAAAATATGATCGTTTACAAAACTCATTATCGGGCGTGTGTTGCCAACCTTGAGCAGAAGGAAATACAGATTGATGTAAAACTTTAGAACTCTTAAGGCTTCTAAAGTTTTACATCAATTTGTATTTCCTACTGGTTAACCCTTGGTACAGGAAAGGTAGTACTCGGAATTAGCTTATATGTACGTGCCGTCATCAAACAATTATTAACGGCGGCGAGTTTCCACTAGATGATTTCGGTCAAACCATTTAATTAAAATATACCTAAATTTAGACAAATATGACTGACTTTAGACTTTTTGCATTATAATTAATTTATATTAATTATTTTAATTTATTGATAAGAACGTCGATACATTCATATGTAAATATAATAGTAGTAATAGGTAGATAGGAAAACAGGAAATCCAAGTCAAATATTTATTTTTATTTAAAATATGTATAAATTTATATTTCTAAAGAGTTTTATAACAATCACCAAAGGTTTAAATGTAATCATTTTGTTGACTTGTGTTTTCAAAACAAAGGCAAATTAAAAAAAATATGTCTTTTCAAAGAGATGTGTAGGTAGTCATTAGTAATATATATTAGGTACGGTAATCAGTTTTTAATATAAGCACTATTTTTATTATGATAACCATTATTAGATACACTATCCACTTTTAGCTAAGATTCTCTTAAACAGGTACTCCTTGGGCTTCGTCTATCACATTCTAAATAATCTTTTTGCGTTACTCAGAACAAGACTCTTATTTCAAATGGTTTTCCAAGCATTACCTTTAAATGGAGACGCGCCCGATCTTACAGGCTGGGCAGCATCTGCGAAACATCATTTCATTCCCTTAACCACGTTTTTTGAGCATCCTTAATTTGCCGGTTTGTTGAGCAGTTTGTTGTACAGGAAGGAGGAATAGCTACATCGGCCTAAAACGGTAAGTAATGGATATGGAACACGTTGTTACGGTCTCTCAGTACCTTATATTATGTATCATATAAATAACGGTTTTGTAATATTCTGTATGCATTTGGTATACGAGCACAATGTCCATAAATGTAATCATTTTATTTTACATTTTTTTACCACAAAACTTGGTACGTTGTTATGTTTTATGGTAAAGATCTGACACTAGGATACAACGGCTAAAACGTAAAAAAGTTACGAAATTATACTATTTATAATTGTTTAAATTTATTTTATATTCGGCTGTCAAAATGATACCACTCTGCCTTAGGGCAATCTGTACCTAAGTGGAATCCAATAAAGTAGGTGCCACTAAGTATAGTAGTCACCCTTGACCAAATATTGATAATTGCAGTAAATTATAAGTTAAGGTAATATTTGAATAAAAACATTTTCACATTCTACAATTATGCTAGTAGAACGTACCTAAAGTCATAGTCAAAGCCAAGTTGAACTAATTATGAATGGCATTCATAATTAATTATTAGGAATGATTTACCAGTACTGACCACCTATGCATGACCCCATTTAAACAGGAACAGCAAAATTGTATTTGTCTATGTATGTTTGAATAACAATACAAAGTCTATTTACGAACAATACACAACTTTACATAACAAAGTATCGTTATCAGAATATTACAAGAAAATGGTTCGATTACAAATCTAAAAAATAACATTATAGAAATAATACCTGTATAACGAGTGACTTTGCAAACATTAAAACAACGAACACAAAGAACTTCCAGATTTGGCACTACTACTGGACTACTAACTACACGAAAATATATTCCACGAGTGCGAAACGACAACAAAAAAAATATAATTAAAAAAAGTGTCTTTTCGCACGATATGTGCGAACAAATTCGTGCGAAACGACTACTAAACCGGTACATACGTACATACATAATGTACATAGATCCCATAATCCTCGGTGCGGCATAGCGGCAAGGTGAACACAAACCATTGTGGCCGTTGCAGTCCAATATTTTCTGAAGGATAGCCCTTTGGAAAATATTGGACTGCAAAGGCCAGAGTGTACACTTAAAAAGTCTACAGGAAGCCCTTATTTAATAAAATTGATGTTTGTTTGGACTGCATGTCTCCATAATTACAGTAGTATATATAGACATTTAACTTAGCAAATAAAAGTGTTAAGTGCACTGCTCATACACTCATACAATTTTTGCTTATTAATACTTTAAACAATATTGAATTATAAAATTTGAATTATTCATGATAAATTAATTATGCTTTCATCAAGTTGCCTATTGAGTTATTTCATGTTTACATTTAAATAAAACTATAATAGAAATGAAAATCTACGTAGCGAGTAAAACACCATTCGCAGTCAAACACTCCCAAGGGTAAAATATCTGAGAAACAAGTTTTCACTTAGTTTTAGTTTTACTTTATCACGAAAAGTAAATAAAGTCTCTTAAATAATAATAGTTTAAAGTCTTAATTATTGACTCCAAATTGGAAACTTTAAATAATAAAAAGGGTTAAATGAGAGCAGACGTCACAAATGGCGAACCATGCTTACTAATAATAATAATGTCCTCCAGATCGATTTCGGTCACGGCGGCCAATCTTAACGGAGACTGGCCATCTGCGCAGGATAGTGCACAAGCGTGTGCGCAAACTCAAGTGCACTCTCTTTTTTCTAACTCTCATGATCCGATGGGACGGTAATCCGACACGACCGGAGAGAGATCAGGCGCAGGACCAACGGCTTTTCGTGCTTTCGGAGGCACGGGTGTGTCCAACAGCGCCAACTTCCTAACTCCGGGCTGTTATTGAGATTTCTTAGCAGAAAACGCAATAACTTTTTGTTGGCCCGACCCGGGATTCAAACCCGAGACCTCATGCACAGCAGTCGTATTCACTACCGCTGCGCCACGGAGGCAGTTATGCTTATACAAGGTGTCCCAGAATATGTGAATCAAATTGTAACGGGAGATTCCTTAGTTAGGGACCTTTTAAAAGTGCAAAGTAAAGAATTAAAAAAATTATGACCTTTGTATAAAAATAAACAACTTTTCCAGTCTTTCAACTATAGGCACTTCGTTTATGGTGAATTTTCATTTTTCACTATTATTATTTCTGTAGGATTGATTCGTTAAACTACAAACGATTTTTTATAAAAACTGACGTAGTTTTGAAATCGCTGCATTATTTTGGTGTATTTCTTTTGCACCAAAGAAAATCTTGTAAGTTTGACCAACAATACAACATAATTTCTTTATATCTTTATTTAGCACATTTAAAGGTTCTTGTCTAAGGGCTCGTACACATAAACACGATACGACGTCGCGTCGTGCTACGACGCGACGATATACATATAATATATTTGTTATATATTTGATGCCGCGTCGAATCTCCCGTTACAATTTGATTCACATATATTATATATATACATATATATAGTCAGTTTCTAAATTAAAACAGGAAAATACTACTAGAAAGTTACCAAAGTTACAGTAAATGCTAATATTTTGGGAAATAATTGTTAAATCATTTTTACCAATTCGAACAGTTTTAGAAAGTTCAGCGCACTCGCATTCAACAGCTCCTGCAACCTCTAATGCGTCTATTTCATTGACATTCTGTATATTATCAGTCATTAAAATTACATTTGAAAAGGAAATACTTCACCAGATTGCTTAAGGCCTTGTTTTTGTGCATATAAAAAGCATTTTGTACTGACTGCGACTAAAGGATATAATATATTGTGGTGTGTGCTATAATATGTATTTATGATCATATGATTACGTTGTTTGGATGATGTGTGTTTAAGTGTGCAAGTGTAGTATGTAATTGTGTGGTGTAGGGGTGAACGTGTGTGTTGCGTGTAGAGGTGTAGTTCATCAAATTTTTACCGTTAGTAGAAAGAATACAACTCAAACTTAATATATAAAAAAGGTTATTCTCCTGTGGGCGAGGCCGCGCGCCGTCGCGCTCGAATAAAATAAACAATGTAGCGAATAGCGCAACACATCTCATAGCCATCCGTACCTACCGAAAAATATATAACATATTGTTGATAAGTGTTTATATCGCGAGGTAATAATAAGTAGTAATTAAGGTTTTACGTTTATCAGAGAAAATTATATAACCATATAGAAAAACCTACAAAACAAGATAAAGAATGTAAAGTGGTCAGCAACACACACTATGGCTACCCATGTCGAAAAATACATAGTACACTAATTATATTGCTGACAAGTGTTTACATTATGAGGCAGTAAATATGAATAGAGAGCACTAGTATTCAGTACATAGTCATATATCTATCATAAGTTTGCGTACGTGTTCTTCGTTTCTTATTGTTACCGTTCTTGATTGCTCATCCTTCTTGACGTAAATCTTGTCGTATTTTGCTTATTTTATTATGATGCCTGTTACACGATAATAACTATTTCATACTCATCTTTATCATACAATGCCATATACATACATATGTAGGTAACAACTAATATAGTCTTTAACATAAAATCATAGCACCTACTCCATCGATACCTTTCCGATCATCAATCCCTTATAAGTACGAAGAAAGTTGATTAAAATTTGGACCAAAGAATAGATGGGTAAAAACTGGACCCGAACCCTAGTCAACAGGATTAGGTTATTGTCCATCACGCAAACAAAAAGTTTGTAACCTTACCGACCTCAATCCGAAACCACCTAGCAACCGACCTGTTCCTTAGTCTTAAGAACTAATACTAAAGAAACTCGACAAGCTGCTGCCTAACGTAAAAGAGAGATAGGAATAGCTAGGAGCTTACTAAGAAACAACCCAGTCCTAGACCTTCAGTCAATACAAACGCATATAGTGCCATCAGACAGTCGACTTCAAAGCAAAGAATAAAGTGTTGCTAAGATATGACGTCAACTTTTAGTTAGATAAAGAAAAGATCAATATAGTTCACCGCAGTGCGGTTTGAATTTTATGTGAGGCTAACTAGCGAACAATCCTGAACTAAGTATTTATGACGACGATACAGATCGCAACTAATCAAGCTTTTGTAATAATTAATCTTTTTAACTATTTGATATTACTAATATTATACAATACATTCAATAAACAAATCATAACATAATTATTATAAAGACATGTATTCCGTTTAAGTAACTCAATAGTGACATTGATATATTATATCTGCCTAGTTCTTCTAGGCAGATATATATTATATTATATCTGCATATATATCAATATAGGATCAATAGGATTTAACTCGATCGTGTCATTATAGTCGTAGTTAAGAAAATAATAGGAATTTCCTAAATATATAATATCATAAATATACTGATATTTATATTTCTTTTAAATCAAATAGTCATCAAATTGCACTTACCTTTGAGAAACAAATAATTAAATAATAAAGTGTATCATTCTAAATATATTTTAATGTTATTTTAATTAAGGATAATTGTATTTTAAGTAGAAAAGACATTAACAACAATAAATCAATATGGATTACATTAATTAAATTAATATCAATTGCCGCTTAAAATTGTATTTGTTTACTTATAAAAAATCATGTCCATTAGATAATTATTTTAATGAATTATTACTAATACCTACATAGTTTCAGGACTATATCCTGGAGGGGTTGGGCAGA
Source organism: Catocala fraxini (assembly GCA_930367265.1). Lineage (NCBI taxonomy): Eukaryota > Metazoa > Arthropoda > Insecta > Lepidoptera > Erebidae > Catocala > Catocala fraxini. Next base: position 11,116,367 of record OV884027.1, on the reverse strand, counting down.
GGTATATAACATCTACAAGATGTTAACTATAGTTTAAGTCTGTACCTCGAAACTATTCCTTCTACGCACCATACGGCACTTTCCATGAGTGCCGTTGTGATTATAATCAGCAATAGGTACCTAATCTCATTTTCTCAATTCCTACTATAACTTTGTAATTTATTGTCATATATTTATTTTATTTAGGTATGTCATTATTCAGAAGATAATCATTTAGCAAAAAAATTGAAGCCAATATAACTATTTATATCACAACACTCTAATTATAGTTTAGATCTAGAACTACTTCAATGTAAACCGGATATCGTACAAATACGGGTAATTTACAAGCAATAGGTACTGTTCGACGCATAACTAATAGCTGGAAAATAACAGAGTATCTACGTAGGTAAGTATCAGTAAATAACAATTATTATTAAGTATATCTTCAAACGTAGATAAATTCGTGTTTTATTGATTTACCAACGATATATTATAGATTTTTGGTATTGGTTGTTAGTCGTCAAAACGCTTAAAGTAGTGCAGTTTTATGTCCTGGTTGTCATTAACACAATCAGCATGTGTCAGTGCGTTAATTCCTACCGTGATTTAATACATCAATATATTCCCTTCTACAGCTTGACAAAAGCCTCTACTATTTTACCCAAAATATACTAGCATGAAGGTGAAAAAAAAAAGCAGTTCAACCCAACTTACCTACCTTTTCCAGGTTGATTTTAATCCACCTGGTCGGGCAACCGGTTCGCGTTTACCAAATCGCTGTGATTACCTCGCAAAGCACAGTAACAATAATGAGTATTTTAGCTCGGCTCTCTTCTGCTAGCAACTTTATATAATTATATCATCAGTTAATCTACTATTCTTTTTAGTAGAAATAAATTGAATTTGGGGACCTACAAGCGATAAGCAATGTAGTAACATTGCTTATCGCTTGTAGGTCCCCAAAGGGGAAACATAGAGATGTAATTAATCCACATTTTACCAGCTATGTTTTTAGGTCCAAGTAGAAACTAGAAGCAAGCCTGCTAAAAATGCCAATAACACTTTGCCCAAACCTAGAAATCAAACAAACTCACTATCGTATCCAAACAAAACACAAGACAGACATACAGGCTTACAACTTTCGAGCCTCTTGAAAATAAAACTATATAACAGTATCGCAAAATATCCACAATATTAAATAAATTAATTATTATGAAATTCAGTCGTGCGACAATCATTGAAATATATGTGTAATAAAGGACCTATAAAACTTTAAACAACAATTTTTTTTGAATCGTCTTGAAATTTTGAATCCTATTGAATTGATAGACACTGGTCAACCAGTGTCTATCAATTCAATACGATTGTTGAAAAACCCGTTATTTTCTCAAAGCGCCACCTATGGGCATCAACGTAAAAGATTTCTATCATTCCTGTTTCCATGTTAAACCTTTTGTTTTAACAAGTATCTGAGAGGTAGTGGCATTCTAAGTAGTACCGGTAAAACCTAATAGATGGCGCACGTTAGAATGCCACAAGGAGTAAAATATAAATAACCAGCGCCTGGTATTTTTATTTTAGCAATTTTATCAAGAAAATCTTTATAAACGAAATAATAGGCGTATTTATTTTTATTAATTAAGTATACGTTTGAAAACAACTTGCGTATTTTATGTTGTTCCGTAAATCTTTTAAATCATTTAGGCATCAGTTTCTACGTGAAAAACAGTACATATATCAATATTGTGTATTATACGCAACATATGTAGGTACCTACATACTGAACACGTCAATACATACAACTCATACATACAAGCCATAAGCATAATTATATTTTACCATATTGAACATTTTTATTATAACGACGGATAATGAGATGATGGAGATTGTACTTTGTGTGCTCTTCTTTAAAATTATCTACGTATATTAATAATTACTACCTACATTATTACACTAAACACTACTACATTATACTTTTAAAAGTACTCCCAAATGAAGATGGCTTCACTTCTAAAAATAATATTGTCTTATTACTGTAGTTTATTTAAATCTTCGAACCATTTCAAAGAAATCTTTGTTTTGTTTATTAGGGTATACCACATGTAGATGTTACGCGCGACTGCTTAGATCTAACAAAAAGGAAGGATTAAGGTGCCAAATATCTTCATCTTAAATTTCATCAAATTCTGTATAGCATCTTAGTCGTGAAAAAGTAACGAATCAAGTTATTTGTCAATTTATGATATTTTATGGTTAGCTTATTACTTTTTACTCAGGATAATTTACATCACAGTCCATTAATTTTATTTCATTCAATAATTTACCATTAAATCCTTATGTTATTACATATTATTATTTAGGTATTCCATACTAGGACGATTTAAATACCTACAATATAAGACGTATAGATAAGACGTATACATATAATATAAGACGAACTGCTTTCTGAAATTATACGATTTTCGTAACTTTTCGTTCCATGGGAACCGTCTACAAAGGTAGTAAAACGTTTATATTAGTGGAAAATTATGAAAAAATTAAAATTTTTAAACGAACTTACTTTGGAAATTATTATTGAAGATTATTATCAAAAAGTAATAAGCACAACTTGTATTAAAACATCTGCAAAATTACACCAATCACTTTTGTGATCTTCAACTTTTACAACATGTATGCATGTAGCTAAAAACTACATCATATCGTAGTTTGCTTCCAATGTGTTTTAAGATAATGACGAATTAGAACCTCACTGGTGGTTTGTTACGCGATTTAATTACCTATTATGTGAAAAATATGAAGGTCAAAGCCCTCGTAATGAGTTTCCGAGTGTGAAACAGGTTAATTAGCGGATATATTGGCGTTCGACCGCGTCGGTGTTTTGGTCAGGACTCGTCGAGTACCGCTATTCCTAAGTGGAACACGCTACTCAATGCCATCGTGTGGTGAAAGAATTATGTGGACAAACCTATCACAACTCGACTTTATCTTTACTCATGGACTTTGATTATTAGATGGTAGTAATATTTAGAAACTATTCAGATTGTTTTACTGAAACTATTGCGTCACAACGTCGTGGGTTCAAATACGGCGTAGGATTGAAATTGATATGATCCATACTTTTTTCTACTCAGTATTCTTTTTGTCTGTTTTTAATGCAATTGTTTAACGAAAATAGTGACAATAAATCATATTATTTTTGCTATTTCACTAAGTAGAACGGATGTATAAGCGGCTATCTCGCGTCTATCACTACCTCGAGTATTGCGTGTTGAATGCTTGTAGGTATGTACCTAACAAAACATTTGTGTGATAATTGACCTTGATGCCCGTTGTTCAAATGCGCCACAACCTACAGACACAGCGTTTGTACCAGTTAATATTTTAAAATAAGTATTAAATTATGTAATTATATTACTATTCACTAATATGGAAATTTCAAATGTTGCCTTTAATGAAGATAAGTTTAGGAGTATTATTATGTTGGCATTTAGATAGGCGTTAGATAAGGTAATTATCTAAAATTGTTATGGCGAATAACCTGTTTATCATTATCCAAAAAAAAAAAAAACATTATTATTTTATTTCACCATTAATGGTAATGTTCTTCCATAATTAATCAACGGTTATATATTTAACAATTAATAAATGTTATATGTAACGAAATGTATAAATTAAATTATACCTACTTTAATCATACTCATACCTGGCCATACTCATAAGGTGTTAACACAATTATTTGAAATCAAATTCTAAGATAATCATTATGAATTAAACTATATGCATGCAAAATAAATAGATTCTGACCCTAAAGAAAGATCAGTTTTGATATTTTTTGTTAATATAAGTAACATTTTCGATCAATTAAATTAATTGTTTTGTTATATCGTGTTAAGAAATATACAATATTGTCACAAATATTTCGCATGATTCAATCCCATCCAAAACTTAAACGTGCTAATGGAATCAAGTGAAGTACAGATGACTTTAAGAATTATCGAGTAACAATCAGATCCTTAAATCATAAGGAATTATTTGATTGAAGGGAAAATTTGCTACATTCTTTGATACTAAATTTATAACATGGCAAGTTTATTTATTTATTTATAGTTAATTATAACGATACAAAACCATTTACATTAATTAACTTAGAAACACTGAGACATTAATTACAAAATTACAATAGTAAAAATAAAAAATAAAATTAGTAATGAAATGTATAACAAATAGTGCCAATAAGAAACGGACCAATAATTACAAATTAACATGGAACTGTAGAATTCCTATTATACATATTCTCACAAAATAACAGGCATTCTCGCATGATCTTCTTCCATTCATCCGCAAACAAATCACTGTTAGGGCTGGCGTACAGAAAAGCATTGAGCATCTCTAAGGTGCGGCTCACAGGGGATTTGGCTCTGGCGACAGTATGGCATATTGGCCGTGCGAACAATCTATGCCAGTGACTCTGACGGAGTCCAAGGTATTTGTTAGGCACATACAATCTACAGAATAGCTGATGGAGTTCAGGACACTTGATTCGCCCGTGAAAGATTTTACAAGCTATTATGAGCTGATCCAGGCCTCTTCTCACCTCCAACGAATTAAAACCCAACATCTCTAAAAGATAATTAGTTGGATACATGTATGGATACAAAAAGTAAAGCCTTTTATATAGGAATCTGAGAAAAGTCTTTTGCAACTCTCCAAGCATTAGAGTCTGGGAGGCTGTAAAAGGATTTCAGACACAGGAACTAGTCTCAAGCTTACTTCTGACGAGGGTGGTATAATGGAGCCTTATAACTTGTGGATCCTGAAAGTCGCTAGCATTACGTAAGACAAAACCTAGCCACTTAAAAGATTCCTTAGCAAGAATGGATATAATATGATCCTTGAATGTAAGACCACAATCGAAGGTCACTCCTAAATCCTTGATTTTGTCTACTTGTGTTATGTCTTTACCATCCAGCGTATATTTACATAACACTTCTCGTCGTTAAAGAGTAGCTTATTTGCATTACTCCATTGATGGAGCGCATCAATATCCCTTTGTAAATTCGTGCAATCGCCGGTAGTTTTGATTTCCAGTACTAGTTTTAAATCATCAGCATATAAAAGGCATTTAGCTGATTTGATTTCAGTAATTAGATCATTTATCATAACTAGAAACAAAAGTGGACCTAACACTGATACCTGACTCACACCTGAGCCAGTGTTGTAGGGCTTAGAATCAAAGCAACCGTGTCTGACGAACTGTTTACGATTTCTCGTATAGTTGGCAAAGAAATTAAGAAAGCCTGGCGTAAAGCCAATGTTGCCTAATTTTGCCAGAAGCACATCATTGTCGACCCTACCAAATGCTTTAAGAAAATCAAAATAGAGCACATCAACTTGCCCTGTCAAGTCCAAGCTTCTAGAAATAAAGTCCGTGTGGATGAAAAAGGTTTGAGTTTACAGAGCGACTGAGTATAAAGCCGTGCTGAGCATTGGATAGATGCGTCTATTTGTTGGTAAATGGTAGTATGAAGTACATGTTCGAAAAGCTTAGCTACAGTTGATAGAATAGCGATTGGTGGATATGATCCTGTACAGATGTCTTATCAGTGGTTTTGGGATAGGAATAACTAGGGACAGTTTCCACTGCTTAGGGTACACACTACCCTGAAGGGCTAGGTTGTAAACATGACAGAGAGGAATAGCTAATGTGTCCTTGCACCCTTTAAGGATGTAAGCAGGAATATTGTCAGGACCTATTGAGTTACCAGATTTGAGCTTTTAATGGCCTTTTCTACGTCCTGTACTGTTCAATTGGAAGGAGAATATTACCTCCTCCAGTAATAAATTTTATATTATATGGATCCAATTTAGGTGTATCAGGCAACAAAACAGAGGCAAAGTATTGGACAAATGCTTCAGCAGCCTTAACCCCCGAATAGGTCACCCCATTATATATAACATTTTGTTCAAATCCACCTTTGGATCGCAGGCTTCGTATGTGCTGCCAAAACTGCAGTGGATACTTTTTTATATTATTTTCCAATGTACAGCAGTATGACTTATAGGCCTGCCTGGTTTTAACTTTTAAATCGCAACGCAAGGCATCAAACACTTTATTTGTGACTAGACAATGAGAGACAGTCCATTTCTGATGTAGTTTGCTTTTACGTTGGGTAACCTGGATTAAGTCATTAGTAAACCACACAGGGTATCGCCTGTTTCGGGACGGTAATCTTTTTTTCATCGGGACCGAGTAGTTAAATATATTATACATGATTGTGTAAAATATATCAGTGGCTGTGCTTGCATGATTGCAGGCGAGAACGTCATGCCAACTAGCTAACTCAGTTAGTTTGTATAGTGACAGGCAGTCTGCTTTGCTGTAGTTTCAATCCCTGCTTTTCTCAATATTACTGGGGTCTAACTTTTTAGAGCATTTATGTACGGAAATGAGCACTGTAACATCTAATGGAGGATAATATAAGTAAAGGGGTACCAAATCCAATCCTATAGCATGCTCACAGGTTACATTAACGTCCTCTCTTGCTAACACTACATCTAACTTACTTCCACGCATATTCATTAGCTCATTCGTCTCAACCAGATTACAAAATCTTAAAAATAACAGTAGTAATTGTTAATATTAACAGATGCACTCTTCAAATTAAGGTCTCCTAAAATTAAAACAATACCTTTCAGGTTTGAAATGAAGGTCTCAACTTTACAAAACCAAGCCATGTAATCGTCGTCAGTCGCAGAGGGCTTGATGTAGATAACACAGGCATTTAGATTTAGGCCGTTTACGGTAAGAGTAAGCCCACATATCTTCACCATCATCAGTTGTAAGGTCGTTTCGCCTCCTCAAGGTAGCACTAGGGCACGCCGCGAGGAAAAAGCCGCCACCTGCAGTACTCTGTCTCTGCGTAGAAAGCTCCAATCTCCGTTTGACATCTCTGAATCCTCAACTGAGTTATCGAGATTAGTATCTGTTACAGCGACTAGATCATGATCGGTAAGCATCAGACTCAATCTCCATGTAGATACCTTAGTTTTTAACCCACGTACATTTTAATATAAAATACGCAGTTGGCCAATAAATTACCAGTGACAGGTGATGTAAGACGGCCAGTGGGCTTACTGTAGTTCCTCATTCTTGGGACAAAAATTCCGACGCCATGATTTTACACATATATCTTCAGCCCAGTTTTTCGACATAATCTGGTCAGCCCATGTAGACGGCACACCCAGCTTAAACGATGCGTAGTTGTATATTATCTAACGAATACATACACCAAACGCCTTCCGGGCGGCTTTACATTTTCTGTACTTATTTAATCCATGTGATATATTTTAGTGATGATACACTATCATTATATCTTGATTAAATTATGATTTATACGTTTTCGATAATTTTAACGCCGTGAAGTTACGTCTTGCTTACACATCAAATATTTTTATCACATTATTACTAAACATTAGCTACGTAATTATAAACTTAAAAAATTACTTGTACCGCCTCAAGGCATTTGCTTATAAGGTATTATTGCAAACATTAAGATAGTTTAGATAATAAAAATTTATCTTATTCCCAAACATCATTCGCATATTAATTAAGCGTAGATAGAAGAACCACATGTTATAATGTCGTTTATTAACAAATCATACATAAGTAGGTGACAAGTGAGATACATTATTGGCGACACGCGATCTTTCTTGTAAATAATCTCACAATCGCAAGTTACCGTTATCGTTAATCGAAAATACGCAAATTGTCAGAAACTTAGTGTGTCATGTAATTTTCCACAAATCCACATAAGCGTACAGCGCCACTGTTATGTAGGTTAAATCAAAACGTCCTTGAGAATGACGTAGGAAAGTACAGTTATAGCTGCTAAAGATTGCCTAGCAGGGTCGAGCGGGGGACTGTACCATGACTCATTGTTGCATGATTGCATCGCATGACGTTAACGCTTTTAACGGGAGCTTTCCATCTCCACAGTCCAGCACAGGATAACGGGATCACTCCCTTCGATTTCAGTTTCGAACACCTTTCGTTTTCAAGTGTTGTGTCGCGGCCGACCTCCGCCTTGCGTCACCTCGCCCGTGTAATCGGGTTTTAGAAAATGAAATTCAGTGCGCTCGTGTCCTTCTTTATATGGCCAAGTTATGTTATTTTGAATCTCTGTCATGCTTGTGGTTACACCTTTGTGGTCTCAGATTGAATGTCACGTCACTCTGTAGAGTTACGATTGGAGACACAGCATTTGAGTAGTAATATCGCTGCATAGTTTGCCTCCTATCCACACATGAATCGAATTTATTAAAACTAGGTTTTCAAGAGAACAGTATATTGGCTTAACACTCTGCTCACAGATCTGTACTTATATCGATGTCTCTAAACATTTGATTAGATGTCGTTTTTATGCATTTGTAACTAGTATGTGCATTTTCGATTGGGCTATTATGACATATTTTTTTAATAGCACAGAGCAGATATTAAATGTATCACGCATAGAAGGTGCCGTATTGCTAATAAGAATTTTATGACAAAAACCGCAACTTAAGGATGATACCAAAGAACCAGATTACTGAAATTTAAAAAGATTTTTCTCAATATTACAACCTATAATCTAGAATTCTAGATCATTGCAAAAAAAGGCTTATTTTCGGTAAATAGCGGTTAATTCGCTTACAGGCGCTCATGAGCGCTGATAGGCTAATATGAACGCTATGCACTAACGGTTATATGCTTTTGTCATTTGTTAGCTAAATTTTCCAGTAAGTATTTGACGTAATATATCTGAAAAAGGAACCATACAGTCTCAATAGATACACCTTTAATTTTATCGGTACATGAAGTGATTGATGTTAACCTATAACAAATCTCGGACCCGGTGATTGCAGATAATTTGAAGCAGAACATAATATTATATTATAATTTAAAATCCTGGAACAATGGATATAACAGTCATAATAAATCTTTTATATACATATATATTTAACTACATATATTTTCTATGTTCTTAACAACTAGAAAAATAAGATATTAATATATACAGGATGTCCCAGAAGTTGACATCAAGCCGGATTCAGGTAACAGGCTAAGTTATAATAGCTATAAGAAAAATATAAAATGAACCTTAGTTAAGTATCTTAAAAATTATAAGCATTTAAAAAAAACAAATAAATCTACACTCTGTGACTTTTTGATTATTGTAAAGTGACTAAGTATAATTTTTAAAATACGTAAATAAGTATTTTTTATTTACTTTTTTGGTAGCTATTATAACTTAGCCTGACCTGATTCCGGCTTGACCTCCACATCTGAGACAACCTATATATATATTTAAAATTTCAAAAATCAAATATAGTACTTTCCAATTCATACTGATGAAAATGTACACAAACCAAATTTTGTTTGATTTATCATAATTACTTACTTAATCGAATAAGTTTAGTAAGTTTATCCATATTTTCAAGGTTTTCACATTATACCACAAGGCATTTTAAAGCAATTTCCGTTTGATTAATAAATAATTATTTAATTTGAAAAATCTTTGTTGAAGAGTGAGGTTATTTGACAGATGAATAATTATCTATAAGCAATATTATTACCCTATGCAATCATAACAAATTTATGATTGCATAGAGCTGCACAACAAATAATAATTCGTTCAAGTCTTAAGATTTTTAGTAATCGATTAGTTAATCGAAATTTGCTATGTAAAAAGATAGTTAAAATTAAATTGCAATTAAATATACGGTATTTAGAGGAATTTAAAATTTAAATTAATCTGTTTATTACTGCCATTAAATCCAAGCAAAACTAAGTACTTACGTGCTACAGGAAAGTTCACTGTTGCCGATACCATGTGTAGAAAGAGAGGTTCTAAAGCTTAGTTTGTCATTTTAAAAAGGTTGACTATGCTATGGGTTCGACTCACACACGGAACAAACATTTGTGTGATCCACAAATCGATTTTCCGAGCCTGGGTGTTTTTTATGTCCGTTGTTTGAATATTTGTAAAGTCTTCTGCGACACAATATTTAAACCTAGTGCGAGAGTTAAAAAAAGAAAAGTATGCGGCTGGCCACTGCAACTCAAGCAGTCGTAAAACCAATTAAATAAAGAAATAAAAATTGATATCGGCCATTCTAAAATAATAAAAATATCCTGACCGTCAAGAAAGCTGCAATTTTGTTGACTGCTCTTACTGCTGCTTACTTTTGTGTGCTTTTGCTGACGACTTGGCTTAGGTACTTACGGAATATTAATTACATACTGATTTGGATTGTGCTTCTTCTTGAAGCAACAACATTTGGCTACAATAATTGGACAAATAGCAATAGTAATACGCTATAATAATAGGTAATAATAAATAATTTAATTAGCTTACCTTTGACGTTCATAAGTATTATTTGGTGGCCTAAATGAGTGCATAATTTTTGAACTTCGCAACTTTAATTGTAAGAGGTTTTTTTGCTTTGATCACTAATAATTACAAATTATTCCTTAGGTTATTCTTTTTAACAATGAAAAATTATATAGGTACCATGCAAATATTTTCCCTGTACTATATTATGTTTGCTCAACTGCAAAATCGAATGATGGGTACAATTAAGTATAGCGCAATAAGATAAATTTGTAGCAGAGTCTATATCATATCTAACTCTTTCGCTACATTAAATCGAATGTTTCGATTAGGTAATTAATTCATTTACAATTGACGCTACAATTGGACATCGCTAAAACCATGACATTGTTTTGATGTGGAATTATTTTACGCCATTTCACAATCCATAATGGCATTAACACATAACCTGAACAGGATGTTTTCCCTTTAAAAAGATAACTCCCGCACTAGGAATAATTCCTGTGCGTGCAATTGGACGGGACTTTGCAAACATTCATACAACGGACACAAAGAACACCCAGTCGGAACAACCATTTGTGGATCACACAATTTTTTGTCCCGTATGGGATTTGAACCCACAACACTCAGCGCAACAATTGGCGTTGACATTCTATAATAAGTGTGACAAGTATAAGTATGTTATATAGATAAGCGTACTTTGAATGCTTTACTTGCAATTTTCGTAATGCGGTGTCCTTACACCCCAGCCCGTGGTAAAAGAATACTGACCTTTACTATTACTAAGCCTATGAAATTAAAGCGCTTACATGAGTTTGATTATACCACTGACTATAGAAAAGATTTAGTGTCTAAGGCTAACACATTGATGGTGGGGGTAAGCCTAGTTATTTAGTATAAGATAACATAATTATTATATTTTATATTGTGCTACATAAACCGTCACTTTAATCAATTAGTAAAATTAAAGAGATATTTTCGTTGCTTAAAGACGAGGTTACTATATACTATAATTTAATCATATCATCGAGAAAAGTTATCTTATCTGGGGGCCAGTTAGTGTAGACCGGCGACACTTCGACCCAGTAGGATCTTTTGTGTCGACACTCTCCCAATAACGACTGCCATAGGTGTTCATGGCAGCCGGGACCGACGGCTTAACGTGCTCTCCGAGGCACGGAGCAGGCGATAATTGTCAATCAATAAGCACATCATTTCGAAAAGTCATATAACTTCCGAAAGTCTGAGGTGCGCGACGTGGGTTTGAACCCGAGACCCTCTGCATTGCAGTCTGTTGGTCTCCTCACTGAGCTATCGCTGCTCAAGTCTCGAGAAAAGTTAATCATGATATAAGATGTTTTAGTACCTTTAAACTTTTACAAAATAAAGAATTTTGCCATATATAAATAATTCTTCCTATATTTATTGTGCGATTTGTCTAAAATCTTTAAGTGATCGTGTAAAAAGGCTAAGCGTCTATTAATGTTGTAAACAAAATCTGTATCAAATATCAATGCAGTCAGCGTTGGTATTTGTTAAAGAAGTTTTTGTTAATTATGTCAATATGATTAAATCTTATTCTTACGTAATTTAACGGCCACTAGGAACGAATTTAAGCACTATAATGATGATTAAAACCTACTTGCATGGAGCATACATATTTTATTTTAGGTATTTAGTTTCAGGGAGCATACATATTTTTTCTTTTTGTAACTGCCTCCGTGGCGTAGCGGTAGTGAATGCGACTGCTGTGCATTAGGTCTCGGGTTCCCCGGGTCGGGCCAACAAAAGTTATTGAGTTTTCTGTTAAGAAATTGCAATAGCAGCCCGGAGTTAGGAAGTTGGCGGTGTTAGTCACCCCCGTGCGTCAGAAAGCACGTAAAACCGTTGGTCCTGCGCCTGATCTCTCTCCGGTCGTGTCGGATTACCGTCCCTTCGGATCATGAGAGTTAGGGAACAGAGAGTGCACTTGTGTTTGCGCACACACTTGTGCTCTATAATATCTCCTGCGTAGTTGGTCAGTCTCCGTTAAGACTGGCTGCTGTAGTCGAAATTCGGTCTGGAGGACATTATTTTCTCGCCTTAGTGTATTATGCCATTTTTGATTACTTCGATGTGCAAGTCGACAATATAATATCTACAATACACCTTTGTAATTATTGCACGATTGTATGTAAACTTTACATTACATATGGAGTACATGTCATTGCAATCGCTTAAATGTTTACTATTTATTTTGACTAGCGGTCCCCAAGTGGTCGAAATTCAACGATAATTGATTTATATTTTAAGTTTGATCGTTATTAAGGTTTTATCGTCTATAACTATACCCTTATAATCACATTTCATTTAGTCACCTACTCCACATACATACGTAACCATAGTTACGAAAAATTCAACGACATCAGTCGAACAATGCCGTAATACTACAAACGCGATTAGACTTGTCCTGTCAAATGCATGGCTGTGTGCGTGTAGTGTTCTTCCATTAATTTAATGTATTTCTAATACATAGGTATTTTATAATAATATTAGGAATTGCCACTCTTTCTCCATATAAACTTTAACTGTGCCAAATTCCATACTTCTCCGTACGCGCAATTTTCGTAAAAAGGGGTACAAAGTTTTTGCTTCACGTATTAGGGATCCCTTCTTTTCGCATAATGTTCTTTGTCCTAATATACTTCGGCATAACGATTTTGGCACAATTTGTTTTGGCATAATAATACTTCGGCATAATTTTTTTAGGCATACAATTTAAGTTGGCATAATCACCTTAAAGACTAATTTGTTTTGGCATAAATTTAATTCGCATAACGTTAGTAGGCCTAATGATGAGTTTCTGTAATAATTAAATAATATTGTTGGTTAAAAATTTAATATGCTGTGCAACAAAACTTAGTGACAGAACCGAATTGCTGCAAAACCGACTCTACGTAGTCTTGTTTGTCCTACCCCTAGAGTGTAATTTAAAATCGTGTAGAAGCGTGGGACCGCCGGAGGCCCGCAGCGCCGGAGCCGTGACAGAAACTCTGCCTGCTGCATACTTGCTTGAACTTTATGCTTAATAAATTTATGCTTTAGAATATTATGCTTAATCATTACTATGGTTAGAGAAATTATGCTTAAAAAATTATGCGTAAGCTGTTATGCGTAATTATATTATGCGAAAATATAATTATGCCAAATAAAATATGCTAAGTTATATTAGGTCTTAATATATAGATTATTATAACCTTGATCGTTTGCAGTAGCATTGATAACAACAGAGTTATAATTTGTGCGTTGCGGATCCAGCAGTAAAATTTCAGCATTTTTAAGAATACCATGCTTTCTTGGGAAAACCAAACATTTTTCAAATTTCCATCCAGATTATAGTAGATGTCAGATACCGGATTAAAGTAGACGGTAGGTAGTTTTGCAAACGCAACATCTTGAAGCGAAGTGTCATTCACCTTTGACGTCATTTAACAACGTATTTTTCTGTTTTATTGGCATTCTAGTTCGTTCTCTTATACCTACAGAATTTAGATGTACATATTCAACACGATTCGAAGGAACTTGTTCTTATGGTTTAGTGACTATCATATACTTAGATATTTTGACTAGCCAGCTTAACCTCGATATTTAATCGAATGTGTAGAAGCTTTATAAGGAACTTTTACTCTTATATATTCAAATTATCATTAATTTTAGGAAAGTTAATTACTTCTACAGTAGATTATCGGTCCATATCGTGAGAATGTTTCTATTGTAAAAATGACTACTAACAAGTAGTTGATAGAAATAAGATCAAATATAAAAGACAACGATTATTATTTATAAGTCAAACGCGTTGCTAGACTATTCTGTATCTAGTTCATTTTGAATACAAATAACTCTGTCATAGCTTTAACCCATAAAACCTCATTGTCACGCAGCTCGTCAACTTGCCTCCGCGCTTCTGCGCTGCGCCATTTTCCAAATGCGTTTGCGAAAATATTCCGGGAGTGAAGGAGACAGTATTACATGTCAGCATATGAGCGAGAACGAGAACGAGCGCTGTGCTAGGCTGCGGCGGAGGTCAGGGAACCACAAGTAGGTCGGCTTCATCCTTCCTTAACCGCGTCTAGAGCGCGGTTGTTGTTGAACTTGGACGCGTTCGTAGTTTAAAACACGGTTTTTCAGATAAAGAAATCTGATGTGACTAATGTGAACCACCTACATTATGACTATATTGTCATTCTAAGATCTTCTTGTCTATTACCGCAACTATTATGTTTTAAGATATGCTTGCAACACCACTTTGATTTAACTGATTGGTTTTTTTTCGCTTTTCAACAACTGTTCTCTATTCGTCAAATCACAATTATACATTACTTATGCTTAACGATAACTTAGAGCTATTTACGTCCAAATTCCCAATTACTCACCTTTCATCTTACCTTTATTTCAATTCGTGTCATGTATTGTAATAAAAAACATTGAATTCGTGCTGCGACGAATGACGCAACTGCCAAAATGGCCAGCGGCGGTCATTTCACTTTGGCCAACTTACGTGAGAGTCGGCACTAGCAGCTATCTTCTTTCACCCATAGAGAGTTTTGTAGGCGTGACAGAGATGGGTTGATGGTCGACGATGCTTAAGATATTCCCTTATAGATATACGTGATTATACCTACTGGGCCTCTCTAAACTTGAATTTGTCTATGTAACATGAGTTCAAAAATGTTCGTATACGATTTGAGCTTAGCATCATTCCGGTTGTATGTATAGGTAACTTAGATCAATTGGAATAAATTAATTGAAAAAGTAAATCACCTTATATTTTGTAATCTATTACGCTAACACCATTGCATAGTTATAAAAATGCTAGTTCTTATACTGTGCGTAGATGGAAATATGTAGGTATAAAAATACACAAACCATAACCTAACATTGAATCGAATTCACATTTATTAATGTGGTGTTACAAAAGTTAAGCTAGTTTAAACCATTTTATGAATTGTCGTTTGCATGTGTTATGAATTTCGCTAACTATGTATGTGTGTGTGTGACATAATTTGTTTATTTTGGATTGCTAACAAATGTAACAATAATACAAATGCACAATTATATACAAGCGCATGAGGTTTTAGACAAAAAGATACACGCAATTACAAGCAAACATTACATGCACTAATACAGTCACCTATCTATATATATAGAAATCAATTGCTGTTCGTTTGTCTGGCTAAAACTCGAGAACGGCTGGGCCGATATAGCTGATTTTGGTTTTGAAATATTTGACGTAGTCCAAGGATGGTTTAAACGGTGAAAATATGGAAAAATTGCGAGGAAGATAGTAAAAACCTAAACGGAAAATGATAATCATGATTGATGTCTTTATTTAGCGAAGGGAGAATTTTAATGTCGTTAGGATAGGTGATACGAAGTACACCGGGTCATCTAGTAATTAATAAAAATGTACAACTAAAATTTATAAACTAGTGCAATATTCAGTTTATTACTTTTCTTTCTATTTTGCGAAACTGAGTAAGAGAATCTGAAAATATGTCGTCCGAATCAGTACAGAGATCGAGTAGCTTGCACAATCGAGGAATAGGAGAAGCAGTGCCAAAAGCTTTTGTTACATAATATACATACAACCGCAGCAATCATAAGCGAGGAAAAGAACTGCGCGGGACCACTAGTGTTCAATTAAGAGATCTTGAATCATACAATATATATCTTGGCTCATTAATATATCTTACTATTGTAGATACAGGACAAAGTAAACACTAATAGTTTAATTTTATCTCTATATATTACCTCTTAGTCAAATTTTATTTAATAATTATGCATAATTAACTATGCATGCTTGCATTATATCTGTGTTTAGAATATATAGCTATTAATACTTTAGCGAGTTGAATATCTGTGCTTTACCAAACCAACCTTATGTATCAATGGATTCCGTGATGCAGTAAATCTGAAACTCAATGCTATTTCTAGGTAGCTACATGTGACTATATAAAACAAATACTTTTAACAAGTTTGGACATTTCAGAAACATCTTAAAAGCTAATTAGTCGTCGGTGCAATTGAATTGTTATTTCTGAACTAGCATTCACAATAACGTTAAAGATTTGTTTCGGATCCGTATTAGATAACAGTTTTGTAGATTACCGGCTGCATTAAACGAATTTTTAAAATCAGTTCATTTTAATGTTACACGCAGTATATACGGCGTAACAATTAGGTATGGTCATATTTTAGGGTCATAAAGTATTGATAATAATATTATTATCAATACTTTATGACCCTAAAATATACAATATATACAATATACATACATCATAGGCACGCGTGCCCCGGCTGTTCTACACTGTTCGGTACAACGCCTCTTCGTCGTCTCGTTGAAACGTAAAACACATACCTTATAGACTTAGATATATTTGCACTCCCGTATTCAAAATTTCGTAAATAAGCTGTTGAATTGTTAAAAAATTTATTGATAGATTTGCCGTTTCTCAATTATCGCGCGTCTTTACTATATTTTATTCCTTTTTTTAAATATTATTTCTCGGACTTTGGTGTGGATTACACATTAACTCTTTTCTTTACATATATAAAATGTTTGCATTACATTTAATGTGTAACTGTTTTGTTTCTCAATAAAGTAAATAAATAAATCATGCATCACGAATTAAATAGTAAATTTAATCAGTAAACCAAAAAAACTTCCTTTTACGTATTAGCTCCACAATTCTAAATACAGTTTATATTGCTTACATTTCAATACAAATTAGCCTCGTCATTATTTTACTCAGATATTTTCAGATGAATTCGGCCATACCATCAATACACTCAAGAATAAACCCACAGTTAATTGAAATCAACAAATTTATCTGACGACAAATATCGGCGTATTTTAGATTCATATTCTTAGTTCAATTTTGTTGATGTTAGTACTATGACTTTTTATAAATACTATATATTAATCTTACACGACCGCCATTAATCTATCATATAACGGAGTATAAATATGCAATATTTTGCTCGAGAACTTCACAAAATATTTCGCTCATTTGTAACACTTTCTTCCCCATTACTTTTTGGGGAACAATTTAAACCGTACTAAAATTCTTCTTTGTCAGATGAACAATGGCTACACAAGTTTTTGTTACAATTACGACGTAATTGAGTAAACAAAATTTGTCTCTTTTGTTCGCATTTGTAACAGTGCAGAGGTAATAAATAATACGGTGCAATGAAATAGAAAGTTACAGCAAAACTACTATTGTTTCAAGGGATGCTTAGAATATGAATAATGAGATGAAACAGAAAATGCCTTCTGTTTGTAAGCTATTCTTAAGAAAAACATAACTAAACAATACATCAAATATTGCAGCTATTTGGGTGACTTCTTTCGTTTCCTTATAACGGCAAAAAGAGGTATTGCGTTATTCGGAAACTTGGTACTTTACTTGATAAACTTTAGCGCATAGTAATAGATCGACCATTGTGAATGGACAGCTTACATAGACAATGGACTTCGATTTCTACACATATAGAGCAAATGCTCTACGTGTGTTTCTCTGCGCAGGAATCTAATTTATTTGTATTAGTGCATTTAGTACTTATTTATTTTGATATACAGAATTGCCAAATTTACATTTGGCGCTTATTGTGCATTTATTTGTGTGTTGTTAATATAGTAAATGGTACTTCAAAATTACCCACAATCTCATGTATTAAATAAAAAGTGTACTCAATGCGAACAATGTACCTGAAATACATAAGGATGCAAAGACTATCTAATTACTAAACTACGCCTAAATTATTATGTAAGTAAAATTTACTTACATAATAATTTAGGCGTAGTTTATAGTAGTATAGTCATTTTGATTATTTTTCCCTGCTTTAGCACATCTAACATGCTCATTTTCATCAACTCTCATACTCTGTATAAGGTATAAATAAATCAGTTACGATATAATATTATCCACATATTTATATGTTAGGAATAGTAAACCAATTCAAATAATTTTATTTTGATTGCATGTAAAGTTATATAAAACGGAGAAGTTAGATTTTATTTTCATCAGAAGTTGATAACTCTTGAAGTATGCTATAGAGCGTAACTTGGGATCATGCGTAGACTATGTTAATAGATTATTTATAATATAGATGAATGAAAATGGGTCAGACAGCAGAAATATAGTGTCACGTGGCTCGAAGTATTGTTTCTAGAGCTAGTCGGTGGGTGTGAGTATCACGTTGGCGAGAGCGGCGCCACTCGTGTCTTTACACGTGTTGCTTTGAACATGTCAAATTCATGTATTCGATAGCCTAGGTTTTTAGGCCGGGGTCTTGAAGGGATGTACTCTGCCACTAATGGCGTTTATAGAGCACATTTGTATTTTGTATTATTATACAAAATGTTTCAAAGGTTGATGTATAAAACATGTCTTATATAAATTATGTAGGCGAGAACGTAAACATATTATAATATAGTAATTCAATTGTATTATTTATTTAAGTATATATTTACTTTATAATGTCATTGATATTTTCATGTATTTTATATATTAATTTTCAGTCACAATAGTTGTATAATCATTAAAATATGATTAAACTCTTAAAACACTTGCACGATTTTGAACAAACATTAAATGTTCTCTCGCATAGCAACCGACACTAAGGCATATCTTTAATATTAAACACAAAAGATGACCAAAATTTGAAACCCACGCACGTACTTGAAATTGAAATATTTATAGAGATCATACCATTCCGACTTACACATATTTTCCTAAAGCAGTATATTTTCGTATACATAAAATAATAGCGTATATTCACATCGAGGAGGAAGATTTTAATTATTATAAGAATTTATGGGTACTGGGGTATTGTCAGATCCTCATTACCATTACATACGTAACTTCACTATCGGTTCTCACGATTGATGCAACAAAATTCGAAGCACGCGCGCTTGGTGCCTTCGAATGCCAAGACAAGACAATGCCGAATCGATAAGTAACTGTACTTATCGCCAAATATCAAGTCTCCTCTGTGACCAAGCGACAAACACATAATGTCTTTGAGGACAATTGCTACATTGGAGAATTTCAAGGACTAAACTTGGAATCTAGAGCCAATATGCTGCATGATGTAAGTATATGTATATCATGCGTAAAAACATCAAGTTCAAGCGTGTTGTATAAAAAATAAAAAGATTTATAATAGCTGATATCATAATTACTGTTATAGTAATTATGATATCTTCATTTTATATGTCATACATGCCATAGACTGCCTCATGTTATGGACCACATAACTTACAAAATTAAGAAATCTGAGTGAATTACGACTCTGCTTATCTCTTTAAGGAAATATAGTTGTGAGTCTATGTACATATTTCTATTTGGAAAGACTATAAATACGTATTACAACAAACACCTTTCTAGCTTACAACCAACATCTTCTTATGCCTATATTATTGAAAGGAGACACATTTCTGAATTACATCCACATTTCGTCAAGTATGGGTTTTGGTTTCACATTATAGCGTGCGAAACAGTGGCCTTCCACCAGACACATTTCCAAACTCCGTGATGATGTTAAAATTGTCTTAACAGAAACACCGAGTAACAGTTTGTTCGTCCCAGCTATCCCGGAAACCCAGACTTCATGCACAGCAGTCGCATTCATTACCACTGCGCCACCGAGGCAGTTGGTTTAATATTTATATTTTATTATAATACGTACTTAATCTAACGCAATCTGTTTAATCGATTGATATTACTAACAGTTCGGTTAATTGAGTGTCCATATAATTCGAATAACTATCTTTAAACATGTTTGGTAAAATTGAGTAACAATTCACACAATAAAATGTTAAGCACAATCCACTGAAAACTTTTCTCTTAAGCTAATATTCAGCAAAACAACTATTAGTCAAATTTTATCAGATTTGGTATTTCAGCTTTGTGATGATCATATAATATACAACTTTACAGTCTCTCTTAATTATCTAATTAAGAAAGAATTTTAATAAATAGATAGATAGATAAAATGTTAATTATGTCCTAGTTCTCCCATTGTGGTGCAAATACGTATTATTAACAACCAACGGAATAACCTGTAAATTATCCTACAACTGCAAAAATCTAGTATGTAAATAGCAACTATTACGCTAATTTAATATAATTCTTAGTAATGTATACACACAAACAAGCACTCAAGTTGCATATCCTTAAGTCTTACATATTCATTCGGTAAACTGTACGCATGTAGTTTACCGAAGTAAAACGGTCTCAAATTAACTGTTCAGTAAGTAGCGAGCTAATAAAGCTACCACCGTGGACGGTGCGTGCAATCTGTGAACATATCGTCGAGGCTTTATCTATCTTTAGCCTCTATCAGTAGCATTGCCGTATAACGTGAGTTATTAAGAACAGCTGAATGTATTATACATCATGTCGAGGGTAGTTCATTTTGCTTGTATATGTGTATAAGTGGATTTAATTATAATCCTTACTTAATTCAACATTTTGTTGTTTTTATAGATACTGGACAAAAAGTACATAATTTTAATGAGCCGGTAGACTTTGTTCAGTCCTTTAGGAGGCACAACCACGACCAGTCGTTCGCAAGTCCAATACCTTATCCATTGGGCTAACACCGCTTCTGCAGAACTAATACTAGACTACCAATCGACATGTAAAAATTACCGACTATGGTAATTAGTATGTCATGTAAATATATGATAACTGCAATTCTTGCTCGTTATACTCATATTAGTGTGATTTAGCAATTTATTATATGTCTGTTATTACTTATTATACGTTTAAAGAGTTAAAGAGTAAATATATTTAAGTTGACACTTTTACAATTATAGACGTATGTAAATTTAAAAAAACATTGATTTGGACTTTATAATAGACTATTGTCTCCGCGCATGAATTCCTCGGTAATTTGAACTAGGATAAAGGACTGTCAGTGTGTTAAATTGTTCCAAATCTGTTTGATAGTTTAAAGCATCCAAACATCATTAGTATTTTCTTCTTTATTTATACAATATTACGTTAAAAAGAATTATAGTAAAGAGGTTTATACACCCAAAATCAATTTAAACAGGTTGACAAAGAATACTGGCATATAAACTTAAAGTTCTTTTTTGATGATGTCCAACTGTTTAAAATAATGGAATTTCATGCAAAAGTATTTGCACGACTTTTTACGTGTGTTTTAGTTATTTTACATTTTTATCTTTAAATATTTAAGTAACTTAGTTTACTTTACACGGCGAGGGTCAAGAAGAATAAAATCGTGATTGAGTAAATGAAATGTAAGGTATTCTGTTGTTTTTAATGATGACTGTTAGCGATCATTTGAAATTTTAGTTAATTTAATTGATTAAATTTAAATGAACGTTTTAAATGTATAAGTCCAATATCAACATTTATCCTATTAATCAATACTAGTATAAATATATATAATAATAATTAGTAAATAAAAATTATATTACACAATAATTGCTAAAACTGGATGGATGATCTCTTTTTATATCTTGTCTGTGGCTTGGCTGGTACAATATTATTCTTACTCCATTTTGCACTGACTTTGACAATTATTTTCTTTAATGTAGCCTAGTGGCCGTTGGACTACCACGCAGCGGTCTCGAGTTCGATCCCAAGGCACACATCTCTATATTTTCGACATTACGCGCGTATTAAAAAGATATTTAATTATCGCTTACAAGTAAGCGATAATTAACTTTTGATTCGGGGATGGAAAACATCGTGAGGAAACCTGTATGTCGGAGAGTTCTCCACAATGTTCTCGAAGATACATAATTATGTGAAGTCTGCCAACCCGCACTAGGAAAGCGTGGTGGACTATGGCCTAACTCTTTTCACACTGAGGAGAGGCCTGTGCCCAGCTGTGGGACAATTTAATACAAAGCTAATATTATTATATTTTTATGTATGCAGAGTCATCGAAATCCAAGTTTTGAGGTTATGGCGGTTCGCACACATTTCAAACCTTCCAGTTTTGCTTCTGACAACGCCGAAGGAGTACTCCTGCCGTATCAGCATGTCACACCTATCATTGAAACTACAGGGAACATCATCCATTCGACACTTCGACAAGGCTTAAATGTATTGTGATTCTATTCTTTTACGATTAGATTAGATATTAGATTATGTTCTTTATATTTTCAATCATTCTGTGCGTAATGTTGTCGAGTGTTGTACCAAATGCCTAAATATGGCATAAATATATTCATTACACAGTACTGCATCTTCTGTACATCATTTTGCAGTTTTATTATTTTTATAATAAATTTTGGAAGCTAAGCATTAACCTTGGATATCGCGGACATGGTACCTCTAGGTACCGTGATATACTTCTATTTTTTCTACAATTATACTTTATTACTAGTGTAGGTAATAATTCGGTATCACATTTTTAATGAAATGACGTTATTATTAATTAATTACCACGGATGAAATTTATAAACAATACTTCATTATATTATCACTATCTTTGCCTGTCATTTTATATTTTAAAATATAAAACTTATAGATAATTAAAAACAATATATATACATAAATCACACACAGGGATCAAGCTATCGGTGGTTAGGACTCCCAAATCAACTTTACATTATACATATCGTGTCAAGTAATACCAACTCAATGCATGTCACCCTATTGGTTACTTTATTTTCTAACATATAGGTACCAAAGTTTCACTAACATATGTAACATGAGCGCTAGACATCTCTTTCAGTGTCCTCGGAAATAGGTAGAGTCCAAAACAACAGGCGTTGCTAATTTGCTGCATACCGTTATGGAGTTTTTGATTACCATTAATTACCCATTTAAAGACCATGATGAGATCTTAAACGAATTTCGATGGAACCACACTGTAAGTACTTTAAAATGATCTCTGCAATGCGTTCCTAAAGCAAATGAAATATATGTATATATACAGACAAAATAAAAAACAACTTCTTTTTTTATTCGACCAATAAAACAATATAAATATTGCTTTCATTTCGAGTACACGCAATAAGAGATTGCCTTCTTCGTATAATAATGTCCGATGGACATCTTTGCTCGAAAATGACTAAAGGCAAAGCGCGGGCCTTCCATTTCACCGGCATGCCCCTTAAAATTGGAAGATCCGTAATAAGGTAAATTATAAACAACCACTTAGTGTATATAGATATACCTAGAATTTAATTTGAACTGGAGCAGCTCGGCTGAAATGGTAACTCCAACGCACGGTAATTGCAGCCAAACAACATTGCGTAGTATTACTCCTTAAGGAAGCGCCGTGCTGTTATTAGGTTTTTAAAAGCTGGCAATGCATGAGCGA
Source organism: Catocala fraxini (assembly GCA_930367265.1). Lineage (NCBI taxonomy): Eukaryota > Metazoa > Arthropoda > Insecta > Lepidoptera > Erebidae > Catocala > Catocala fraxini. Next base: position 11,092,662 of record OV884027.1, on the reverse strand, counting down.
TGCCCTTAATATTGCAAGCTTCATAGCCTATGTAACCGTTTATCGTATGCTTCTGTCCCGTCTTGATTGTAAAAACTAAGTGTGCGAAGCGAGTAGCTACTGTCTTGACGATACACACCGATCTAGAGTGATCCCGTTTGTCTGTAATATGCTGCTTGCCGTCACTGTATTCAAAAAAGTACTGTATTTCCTTATGTTTACGCGATTTTGTTATTTTCTTAACACTTACTTAATAATTCCGATATGCAATCAAAGTTCGTCTTATTTTAGTTCCATGTATTATGTTCTAATGCACAATAATCAATATACAATAAATAATAACAACAACCTCATGTTATAAGATTTATAGCATGAACTATCTCACATTAACTGAGATACATCCTCAGCAATACGCGATCATTCGAAGAAGACGAGTCAAAATTCCCTATGAGATCACCCATGTTACTGAAAACATGCACTCATCTAAATGCATCGTATAGTACCTACATAAATGCATACTACATTTTTACCGTTTTTGTACACCGTACTAATACAGACTAGAATACCCATTAATAACCATTCAGATGCTAATCTTACGAAATTTCAAAGAAAATTATGTAGGAATAGCGCAGATATAAAGCTGTGTAGCGGTACTGGTTTAACCGGCCGAGGTATGAGTATCTTATCTTTCAGTCTCGAGAGGTTATAAATAGTAGCAGACCCGGGTGACGGCTATGATAATTACGTATGTATTAATTGGATTGCCAGTATTAGAATAATTAGTGATAGGCAGGAAATTACGCAATGAACGATATTAATTTCGTTGATTTTGAGAGGAGGTATTTTATCTTAACGCATTTTTACGTTTCCGTTTTGCCTGGTCATAAGATATTGGGAGATAGTATTATGGTTTATACTAAAATGAGTTGAGAATACGATTGCGATGTATTCACTGCACCATTTATCGATGTTTAATAATCTTTGTCAGGATAAACAACTACTATGTATTCATTTTTGAACTTGCTCTTTTTGAATGGTCACGGGAAACAAAAGCATCAAAGTTGCTTTAGCGGCCACCAGAGCCGCATTAAAAGATATCGGGAGATTACCCGCTTACCCTTTTGGAATCTGTCCGAGTCGTCAACCTTGCTTTTCATCACTTAAACACAAATATCCATGTCCATGGAACATCATATCTATTTGACTCTGGATACTCATTACAGGATATACTGGATGATATTTACTTAGAGTTTATTTCATTATTTACATAAACAAAGCAACAATCATAATTTACAACTTAACTAATATTTACAAACCTAACCACTTAAAATAAAACAAAATGATGTAACAAAATATGGGACTGTATAATTTTATAAAAAGAAATGGCTGGTTTAGGCAGCGTCGTAAAATTCCTCAGCATCGCTGTCGACCGGGTATGTGCCCAGAAGACTGAGGCTTGAGCCAAAAAAAGTCCAGCCTTCTGACCACGCGAAGCGTCGATTAGCTGCTTAGATATATCTCTAAAAAGCGCACGAGCCCGGACTCCATGAACCTAGCATCTCCACTCCAAACGGCTCGAAAACTTTGATTTGCGCCGTTTGAAGTTTTCCTCCGTTACAGCAGCAGCACTGACACAGCTCACCGTGCTCGGAAGATGTGATGGCGCAAGAGTGTCGACGCATGTGGCGTCCCACACCAAAGGCCTACCCATTTTCCAAAGTAACAAAGACATACCATCGGGTCTCTTCCCATCGTCACGTACCAAGGCTATGGGTTCTAGTACTGCTGGTACGCCGGCGGTGATAAGAGCATGACGGATAATGTCATTAAGATGAGCGTGGCGTGAAATACGACCAGCGCTTCTGCTGCAAGTCAGCCCATGGTGTCCGAGGTTGTCGACGGCTTCGCCGCAACACACGGGGCACCTAAACGAAGACAGGCGGCGAGGCGGAATGTTGTATCGGCCAACATTGTACCTGTGTTGGACGATGGAAGTGCCTGAAGCCATAAACCCGATTCCCATTCTCCCACAGCCAGCAAACGTGCGCGCTCTGCAACACTTACAGATGTAGTAAAAAGATTTTCTCTTACCGTGTTGCATAGCGGCCCATCGCACTGCCTTTGGGAGAATGGGTTGGTAGACAAATCAATATTTGGACAAGCCATTTTCCAGGCGTTCACGGCGTCGGTTATTACATAACACTTTTGAACTAACCAGTGTGGGTGCTAGAATGTACCTGGTGAATTCTTCCGTGCTGTGAACCGAGGCCAGCAACGCCGGTAAACTGATATCTGATATTTTGCGAACGCCGAGCCTGCCTAAACGAACAGGTAGAGAAACTTGAAGCTAAGCTCGGTCGTTTAAGTCCCCTTTAAAATTTGCCTTAATGGTATTTACTAAGTTTTAATGTCTCCTTTATGTCGTCATATCGACCTCTAAACAAATACGAACATCTAGAACTGGTAACTAGCAAAGTACCTAAGCAGTAAGTGCCATTGCGGAAGTATAGACATTAATTGATCCAACAGTTTAGTTCATTACATTATTTCATTTGAATTACATTAAGTAGTAGTAATTAAAATAATCTTAATAACTAATAATAATCGCAATCGCAATTAATAATATAAATCATTAATCATTCATTATATGAAAATAATGTTATACTTTTGCATTACCACAAAAATAAATTATTTCAACATTTTTAGATAAAATCCAGCCCAAAGACAGTTGGGCTTAAAATCGCAATTACTGAACCCCACAGCATCATGAAGGAACTTCAAGTTTTAGTACAATTGTAATTACCAGGTCTAATTCGATTTCGTAGGCAATATTTGTAAGCGATTTGCTGGCTACGCCTTCAGCAGTTGTGCTTTTGATCTACTGTGTATTTATTCTCTTTACCTTAAACTTGACTTTACTCAATGAAAGGCCTTTTTCTTTCATTTTATTTTAAATTTTTCAACCATATGCCCCTTGTTAATTGACACTAACTACTTAAATAGTAGTAAATGGAAATATTTGTATTATTTCATGGAAATTTATCGTTACCTAAACATTACAGTCCGCCCAATATTTTTATGAAGTCGACGCCTCTGCTCATATTTACTACACATGTAAGTAAATATACTAATATATTTCACATATACGATAGTTCAATCAGTGCATTACTATGTAAGACTAACTGTATGCTGACTTTATTCTTGGAAAAATTAGCCTACAAAGAAGCTCTCAAAAAATATTAGTCATATTCACTAGCGCCGCGTTACCGTGGCGGACAAACATACATTTAACCATGATTCATTCTTAAAGCTAGACAACTAACACTTGACGAATGTATCAAAAACATAAATATATTTGCAATGCATTGGATGAAACTTTATAAATCTAATACACAGATCATATTGTTCAGGACTTTTTTTTTATGATTTTATTTCCTAGTTAGAATAACATTTATTATTATTAACCACATAATAAAGGAAACAAGGCTTTTGATGACTATATCAAAAACCTTGTTTTGTTATCTAGTTTTATATTTAGGTAATTCACAGACTACCATAGAACTATCGTGATTGCGACGGCGATACGACCTACTATTATTTGATGTACACCACAGTTACAAGGTTACTGCCTATATTATTATTCATTGTTTCATTTTAGGTACGCACACATTTTCTAATAAATACTGCTTTGCCATATATCCTTTATATATAATCATTTATTGCTTCATTCCTAACCATAACCAAAACATTTTCTTTAGAGGAATGGACATCTAGAACAAAGTCACAATTTTTAAAGGAAGTCTTCCTTTAAAATACGTCTTGTCCTCTCATATACACTACAAACTTCTTAATTATAATAAACACAAGCTGTATGTTACATTAAGGTATGGTCATAGTAAAGTGGCGTTGTGAAATTAATAACCTAAAAATAATTGTAAAGATACAATGTAATTATTTTGCAAATGAGTTTTAGTGAAAGAATCCGCCGCTGTTGCCAATTATTTTGTGTATTTTGTTTACAATGATTCAGCAAACCGTGTGCTCGTTTGATACCTATGTAGTTTAAAATAGTCAGTGGTTTAGTTCTTTAGCCATGTCCATAAGTAGCGGTTACCGCTGGTATGCGAATGGTGGGCCGCTAGATCGTTTGCCACCACCAACATTCTTATCTTAGCTTATGTGGGGGCCAGACAGTGCAGACTGGCGACACTTCGACCCAGTGGGATCTTTTGTGTCGACACTCTCCCAATAACGACTGCCATAGATGTTCATAGCAGCCGGAACCGACGGCTTAACGTGCTCTCCGAGGCATGGAGCAGGCGATAATTGTCAATCAATACGCACATAATTTCGAAAAGTCATATAACTTCCGAAAGTCAGAGGTGCGCGACGTGGGTTTAAACCCGAGACCCTCTGCATTGTATTCTGTTGGTCTTCCCACTGAGCTACCGCTGCTCACCACCAACAATAATAAATTAAATGTAATGTGTAACACACTGACTATTCCTACTCTTAATTCTCATCTTTCATTTTTTTATTCGAGGTTGGCAGAGCCACTTATGATAGCCCTAGCTAAGCTATCAAACGCTACAGGAAGTAACTTTCAGGATGGTTTGTTGTCACCTTTGTTGTATAAAAAATTACCTATTTCCCGATCCCGTCATTGAATTTCGTCGATCGGCCATAAACATAAAACATCTTTGTCTTCATTAATGCATCATTTATTCATTTTTCTTTGTCTTTCTCCTCGGATAAGTCTTGCCTGCTATAAGAAAACAGTGAAACACGTTAGCCACGCTTTAGAAAATAACTATTAACGTCAAACGGTATCTGAGAAAAACAGCTGAGATAGATAGACGTGTGGATGTCCTTGTACTTGTAGGTTATCTATCGATCAAAGCTATTTTCCTTAAGAGGCTATAGATTAAAAACACATACACAGGTAGATATACACAAATACCTACTTTTAATCGATTTTATCTAAATCTTATTTGTCAGTATCTCTATATTTCTATGCCATCAAATGTTTCACCAATATAATATTATTTGTACATCTGACATTTAGCAATTTAGTTAATTTACACATCTCTTTATTATTGCATTATTTGCGCTGTAAGGTCTTTTTTTATTCAACGTGGTAGAATATTCTACAACCCAACTGACGTTAAGAGATAAGACGCTCATGAATATGACTGAGTTTTCATGGCGTTGTAGAAGCAAGTTAACAACTAAGGCCGCTTCCTAATGTTAATGAAGAAGGATTAAAAATGGCAACTTTGACCTTCAGTCTGATCGCAAATTCGGTTGGCAACTAAAATAAAAAAGAATTGTAGTACAAACCTACTTAAGGTTAGCATAAAGTAGGAAATCTCATTTAAGATAGTATTCTACCACCAGTGAAAGTAGATGGAAAAAGGGGTTGGACGTTAATACCGTGGATGGGACAGGATGTATGGCATCGATGGATCAAGAACCCAGCCACAAATAATGCACATTCATTGTTTTATACACTTTTTCATTTAAACAATTAACTCACGCATTTAAAGGAATCCTGCTGTCCCGCCATTCTACTAACACATAGTTATGAAGTAGATCCTACTTAAGATAACGTAAAATTATACTAGTTTTCTAGTAAACAATACAATGTATAAATTCTTATAACGTGGTTTTATTAGCAATGGATACAGTATTTTGCGCAGTTGTGACATAAAGTTTGTCATATGACGGTAACTTTATTATACTTTATTGTTTATTTTATTTGTAGTGTGTAAGAAAAATCTTATAACATTATTTGTTGCTGTAGAAGACACGCTATTTTCTGCGTAATCTCTGATTGGCGGTCCCGTTGAACGACATCCCGTCGCGGCAGTGTGACAGCTCACAGCTATGTAAGTAACTACTACATCATTCGTCTAGCTCCATGAATACTTTTATACTCTTTCTTATTTTATCATAACCTCGAAGGGGCCTTCCTATATTCAAGAAACGAGTAGTTTTAGCTACGTCAAGTTACATTTTGATATATTTTTCATGGAATATGTGTCAAAAATTAACTGTCCGTAAGTGAAGCAACTCGTTTCTTGAAGACAGGAACAAAGCCTAAGTCTCTACAAGTATCGGTTCACATATCTAAAATATACATACTAAGATTCGGAAGAAGTTAAATTCAATGTTTGATATGTAGGTATGGAGTCATACCTAGCGCGAAGAATGATATTACAGTGAGATTAACCGAGGAGAGAAGCATGTAATTCAGATTAAGCAGTAAAGTATATATTAAAAACAATGTGTAACCATTTCAAAACTGACTGCTTCAATCTCTCTAAAAGCACTATTACCGCAACGTATTTAAAAGAAGTAAGCTGAAGACGAGCAATAAACCTGGCTGACGTTCCAATATTTATTTAATTATTATACAATATTCTGTCCAAACAGCGGATAACAGTCTTAACATAATGTTTGCGCAGTCGAAGATAATCATAATCAGCAGAATTAATTTTGGTGGTTAAGCAAACACAAATGCAAGTAAATCAAAATGTTCTTCGCACACAATCAAGGTCGAAATATGGCTCTATAACTTAATTGAAGGTATTACTCGTGGAACCATGTAAGTCAGATGGATACATGAGACGACAGAAGCTTCATTTATTTTATACTTACAAAGGGAATGTAATAATAGGTACCTACTGAATATAAGTATAGTATAGCAATTTGTTTTCCATGTACACCGTGAAACCTATTTATAATGAACTAGGTTTTGCCCGCGTCTTCGCTCGCGTGAATGTAAGTTTGGTTACGTTACCAATAGTACTTTATCTGAATATAAGTTTCCCTATGTCCTTTCCTGTACTCCAGACAGAGTGAATGCAAAAAAAATCATCATGATCAGTCGACTAGTTAAGGCGTGAAAGCGTAACCAACAAACAAACTCACATTCGCATTTTTAATATCAATTAGGATTTTACTACTGAGAACAGGCTTTTCTTTTGGTGTGAAAATGATAAGTATCTATATGATTTACGCTAGGCAAATGCAGATTGGCCAAACTTGGACCAGGTTTCTTGACTATGTATTGCGTCACCTTTAAAGCGAGCTATAAATATTATCAGTTTTGTATAACTTATTAATAATTTTAATAAAAGTCACAGATATGCAAGATTGCTGACCATCGGCAAACCAGACGTCAATGTAGTTATAATATGAAAATATCTTTAAAATTATGACTATATTTTACTTACACTTACCTTCATTTATGAGCCTACATTAAGAACGAGTAAAAATTGCATGGAAATTTATTGAGGACACCAACAATGAAACAGAAGGTATCGAGTTGAATGTCATTTCTGATGAAATCATTATCATAACGGAAAATGATGCGTGCCGACCTTAAACAACCAATCGATGACGCATAACGGGTTAGTTTCAATGATTAATTTCTTATTAATATTAATATACAGATAGATCTGTCAGGATCAAAAAAGTTTTATGGATAACATTTTAACGATAATCAAGATCTATTAATAAATTATCTATATATATATATATAGCTTTCTTATTGTCACGGAACTCGATATTCATTGACACGACATGTTTTCTATAGCCGTGCAAAAAGAAAAGAAAACATGCGAGAGCCAATTCTCATAATAAGAACTGTTCTAAATAGAGTCCCTCCTGTCAACGTCAAATGTAAACTTAATTTGCAGTTCAGTTCACATTTAACAATTAGTGCAAATCGGAACCAAAGATATAGGGTCGTTTATAATCGGAAATAAGCCATTACATTCCATATATATTATACTACTATATTCAACAGTTTCATTATGAGGAACTGGCCCCACGAAAACTGGGCAAGCATCAGGCGCAACACAAAGCTTAATAAATTAACCTGTTAAATAAAGGCTATCTAAATATTATTAATATGTTTTAATAGAATTTATGACGCAGCCTAAACCAGCCATTTCTTTTATAAAATTTTACAGTCATATATTTTGTTCCTTTTTATTTTGTTTTATTTATAATTTGTTAGGTTTGTTAATATTAGTTAAGTTGTAAATTGTGATTGTCGCTTTTGTTTATGTAAATAATAAAAAGTAAATAAATAAACAATTAAATTTAGTAAATATTGTTTTACGACTAAGGTTAAGGTCTTGAATACAAACTTGAATAAATCTTCTGTACTTTTAACTACTCAATAATATATGATTTAATAAGTACATTACAATATATTAGTCGTGCGTATCATTTAAATCATTTCTTATGCATAAACAAAGTAACAATACCGTTTAAAATACTAGGGTTTGTTTATTTTAATACCTTAATTGCACGTTAATCTCTTTAAGATATTAAAATTAGATAAGTTCCTAAATTGCCCTAGCCTATAATTGTAATTAGACCTAAAACTGGTTTTCTGATTTGGGACTGATAATCACACGAACTAGACAGTCAAGTCAAAAATTTATCATACTTATTTTGGTCATAAAGAAACATGTATTTAATGTTATGAGCGGAAAAGTATATTGGTTAATGAATGTTCAGAAGTTACTAAAGATACCTTTCGATTAGTTGCTAGGTCAGTCAAAGGCTTGTGAGTCCATGAGAAAATACCTGCCAGAAACTCACGGTCACTCTATTTAGACAATTAATTATCATATTATATCAAGGTTTGATTTGTCAAGATGTTTTATGGCAGTTTTCTTTGGCTTACTTTTCTTTTCATCTATACAGGTGCATAACCTTGTATTGTGTTCCCGTGGTTATTAAATTGTCTAGAAGCTTTACAGAGGCGCTTTATTGACAAGAACGCAACTAGTGATCTTTGTCCTTTGCACTAGCAGTGCAGTAACTCTTGTTTGTTGCTAGGTACGTCAGCAAATTGCAAGTGATGCATCTAATGTTACAAGCATCCGTAAACTTAGGTAGCCGATTACCTGTTACGATGATAAAATAAAATTGAATTAAAATTACAGATTTCAACACAAAAGTACGTCATATTTATTAGTTCAATAGCCTAATGCTATGTCAAATTTAAAAAATACTGATATGAAATAAGCTGATATAATAATAAATATATGTAATAATAATATAATAATAAATTAAATAAATAATAAATATATGTAATATAATATAATATAATAATAAATATTTGTGTTTTCCTTTTAAATGCATTCATCTATTTTTTTAATTATAACGTATAAAATTAAAATCGCCTAGTTTTATAAGTAAAGCAATAAAATCATAACAGCCACAAAATAAAAACCACGCAAGTGCATGCGCATAAAAAGCGTGGATCCTCGTAAACTGCGCGTAGCGGTGCGCGGTGCGCGGCGGCGCGGCGCGCGCGCATAACGGCGCGACACGTAACGCGTTATGTCACACGGCCTTGGCCTAGCGTTCATTACAACACAACCAACGGACCGCCTTCGTTCAGAATAGATATGCCGTTTTGTTTCCCATACTGCTCTCAAGGTCAGGATTTTATCAATGTTTTGGTGAAGGAGTTGTTATTTGATAAACCGGGGAACACGTCACAAAAATTGTACATCTGACGCATTTTAAACAACAAAATGTTTTCTTAAAAGTATTAAATGTGTAAATTTCGCACTTAATCCGTATCATTTACGTGCATGCGTTTATTATATCCAAATGCTATGAAATAGCAGCAATAGCAGCTTTTAACTATTGGACCAACAGACTATTCCTTTGAAACGAAATGTAGAGTAACCCTTTATCTTGATACCGTTCTACACGAAGGCATTCTTATCTGAGGAGATAACGATACCTGCTTTTATTTGTGAACAATACAGGGATATTGTTGTCAAACCAATATGATGTCGAAAAAACGAAAATATAACTCTGGACCGAAAACCATTAATACAGTATCTCTCGAAGTTATTGAAAAGAATGCCTACCTTAAGTGGTAGTAAGTATATTTTGCTATTGAGTTAAAACTCTCCAATAGCGAAATCCTTATAAGGATACTGTTAGACTGTATGACATTTAGCGAACATTTTCGTACCTTTTCGTCACCAATAATAATAATAATAATAATAATAATTTATTTATTTGCTTAAACATAAGTGTACATGAGTGCATGCAAGTTGTTACATAAAAATGTTAAATAAAAATTTCATCATGTTTGTCATGTGCAATGACGTGCAAATATTCTTACCGACGAAATTTGATGGGTAAAATATTAATTAAAATTAGATAGAATAAAAATTTATGAATGTCTTAAGTTAGTCACAGTATTATCAAAATTTGTCCTGAAGAAAGTCATTAACATTATAATAAGCTTTGTCAATTAAAATAGATTTCATTTTTAATTTAAATTCAACATAAGTCAATTCTTTCCAACACTTAGGCAGTTTATTATAAATAACCGGTGCCATGCATAAGACACTCTTGTGCATAAGTGCAGTTTTTGCCGATTTTAAACATAATCGGCTGTTATCACGTCTATTTCTAGGGAACATATCTGCAACACATGGAAACAAATGAGGATTTGATTTAATAAATAATAACATTTCTAAGATATATAAAGATGGCAGAGTCAGTATCTTATATTGTTTGAAATAGGGTTTACAGCTATCTGTTATTTTTAAATGGAACATTGATCTTAAACTCCGTTTTTGAGCTTTAAATATACTTTCTCTGTCCGTAGAGTTACCCCAGAAAATGACACCATATCTGAGAGTAGATTTAACAAGTCCGTAATAGGCAGTAAGGAGCGCATCACTATTGAGATTTCGGGATAAAGTATATAAAGCATATGAATTGCTGCTCAATCTTTTGCTTAACGTTTCTATGTGAGGCTTCCAATTTAGGGCACTATCTATTATTAGACCTAGGAACTTCGTCGTATTTACTGCGTCAATTTTTGTATTATTATAAGTAATGTCAAGATTTTTACATGTCAGACGTTGATTAAAATTCATAAATAATGTCTTATTGATATTTATTTTCAAATTGTTGTTATCTAACCATTCTATAATTTTAATTAGAGCATTGTTTATGTCATTTTTAAACGTGTTACCAAATTACATCCCTTAAATATAAAAGTCTTCAAGCCGTGTGTCTATCTGTTATACCATATAATTTGTACTCATAGCATGTCGACTGATTTATAGCACCTAAGCGACCTATGAAATGGGTTATCCTTAGACGTTCTGAATTCAGAATGAGGTGAGAACAAATAAAAATATTTTCAACAGAGAACCAAAGTAATTGTCATAACCCATCGATCACCAAGCTCAACAGTAGGCTGATCATAATTTATGCCGAAGAACCTACAACCGTGTGGGCTGGTTGCGCGGTGGATCACTTGGGTAAAGGTCGTCTTGTCAGACGTTACGTAGGTCATATCAACCACTACCAATGTTGACTTTATCGGCGTCCAAGCTAATCATAACGCACGACGTAGGTTATAATCGCATACTTAAAAAAACGTCTCGGTTTATTATAATGTACTTAGTGTATCGTTATGTCCTTTATACAACATGTGTGTAATTAAACCGCACACGTGCTGTGTAACAGTATTTTATGAATATATTATAAATAATCATACACACTACACTTGTTTAGGATTTGCATTGCGTGGCAAAGTTGGTTAAAGTTTATTATATTTTACTTACATGCATAGTTTAACGCCTAAGTCGCTAAAAAGGTAAGCAGAGATGTATTATTTTTTTATTGATTTGATGAATTATTATTCCTGTATTGCGGAGGAATTTACAAACATTCAAACAACGGACACAAAGAATATCCAGACTCGGGACGACGATTTATGGATCACACCAATTTTTATTTTGTGTGGGATTCGAAACCACAACACTCGGCGCTGTGGCAGTGGTGAGACGACCGCTTTAACCACTACGCCATCCACATTTCGCCACGAATGCCTTAGGTCCCACGTAATAGGAAGCGAGCCCGTACCTTTGCTTTCTTTACGGGTACAGTGCCAAATATCGTGCTGCTATTAAAACTTTCTTGACATAAAAATCCAATAACCCTTTGGTCGAGCCGGCCATCAAACCCGGGACCTCAAGCACAGTGGTCACATTTACGAACTCTGCGCCACTTAGGTAATTTTACTTTAACATATTGTAAAATAAATTCTATGAAATTAAGACATTCAGTGAAACTGCATTGCTTATACTTACTGTTCAATAAAAATAGTTAATGAAAACGTCAAAATTACATGTATTAGTATGCAGTCATAAAAATATAAAATGTATTTTTTTGTAAAAGGAATAAAAAACAAAAATTAATGAAAGAGATTGAGTGTATCCTTAAATAATATTTCACAGAAAGAAATGTTTTTTTCAATATTTATAAAATCTGCTTTATTTTAGACAGATTCAGGAATCTAAACATAAAATATAAATAATATTGAGTACAATCGTTGAAGAATAGTACGTTACGTACGTAGAAAATGTAAAAATAACATTAAAATAATTTCTTTTATTTTTATCTTTGCGTTTGATATAATATGTATCTTAAATACCGTACTTACATACATCGACGTAGATGGTACCTTAATTTGTCATGTCATGTTTCAATTAATTATCATCTTTACTATTTGCTATTACTGTTATATATTACGTTTTACATAGTAAAGAATAATGAAAAAATTACACATTAAACACAAATAAATAAATAAATTACACTATTGATGTAAAACGAAACCAGGATTATATTTATCCAATCTAAATTTATCAATCATCTGTATTTTTGTATAGACCTTTTTCAATTTTATACACACCCTTCGTAGCTATGTACAATTTAATTGTATATTATAGCGACATTCATAAAGAAATAATGATAAATCACATCATGAGCTGAATATAATATTTATTCTGTATACATTTTATTACATAATAAGGGTAAGGGTAAATAGGTCGCAATTAGGACATAGGTATATTAGTACAAAACATTCATCTAAAGTATCTGACGAGAAATCAGCTGTATGGCCATATTTTATTATATTAAATAAATAATTAATGTTTTTAACACAATATACAATCATCACATTACGCTTTTTGGCCATCATTTTCTAATCTACAACATATTTTCCTATTTTAAATAAATAAATAATGTTTATTTTAACACAACATACAAATATCACATTATAGTTTAGCGATAACAAAATACTTAACGTTAGTGTGGGACTCCAAGTTAGATTCCATAATACCCATGACTCCAAACTAGGCTAGGCCCGTCTGTGTCTGAGTCATCTATGTTACAAATTTCAATATTCTATCAGTTTCACGGTAGTTCAAATGGTATTTCTCGATATTAAAAACTAAGATTGTCTTAAATTTGGGAGAGACTAATTCACATAAGTGACCTTAAAATAAAATCACTATAATTCAATGTATTCTTTATTCTGTAGGAACGTAGTATTTCTATGCTGTAAGAACAAAGTGAATAATGATGTTTGTACATTTTAAAGAAAATTCTAAAACACATTCTGCCGCGATAAGCAGTTATAGTTAGCTTGGCATTACCGAAGTCAATGCCCGACAGTTATCACTTAACTTCAAATGCCACTGGCACATCAACCAACCGAGGCAATAAAAACCAGCCTTTATAACTTGTCCGAGTACTGAAAAGCTACATTAGAAATCAAACAGTGGGGCCTGTTGAAACTGAGAACACAAAAAAGTATTTTTATAATTGCGGCGTACGTGTTCTGAAGATCCCCGTAGATATTCCGAGAATGTCACTTCCACGGAATATATATCTTTGCCTTCTGGCAGACTGGCAGACTCTATTTGATAGTCCTGTAAGTTCACTTGAAAGTTTCACCCTAGTCAATCAGTAGATACATGTAAACCGGAGATGAGGCATTTCGCATTCGGGGCCGCCGTACACATCCGTTTAGCCACAAGTTGCCCTGCGGTTTGTATGCCGATCCCAATGCGATAATATTTTTGGTTACTTAACAAAGGTAATGTGTTTTTAAAAAGCTGATGTAGCCTATACACTATGTTATGTTTACCGTGTGGTGAGACTAGTGCTTTACAATTTTTACTTTATTTACCTATACAATTTACTTTATAAGTAAATTTAAACAAGGTGTTAAATAAAAGATAGCATAAATTTCATTTCGAATCATTCAAGAAGCAAAGTAGATGGTCCAGGTTAATTAAGATCACGCGTGTAAATAAGAATGATTGGTCGTCAGTTAATCCTTTACTTACGAATACATTAAGTGAAGAGAAGCTACCGCCGAGATAACAGTTGCAGCTGCGCAAAATATCGTCGTTTATCTATAGCAATAAACTTGACAACCGATTACGAAGTAATTGATTACTTTGCTAATGATCATTTTCCTTTATTAGACGGAATAATTTAACATCTCTACATTACTTCTACTTAACTGAAAGTCTTTATTCAACAGAAAAATAAAATAGCAGACAAAAGAAAAAAAAATGAAGATTCCTATTACACTAACAATGTTGAATAGAGTACAATAGCGGTAGCAGAAAGTGCCGAACGCATGAATCTTCCATCTCCAAACACATAGGTCTGACTGGCTCACTGGTGCAAGACAAAGTTAATAGCCATACTAGATCTTGGAGTTCCACTTTAGTCAGCCATAACATGCAAGCTGAAGATAAGGCCCTAGCCGGTAGCCTATCACATTCAGTTTTCAAAGCTGCTGTTTGTATTCTTTTTAATTAGCTTTGTAATATATTTTTCGTTTATATCATCACATTGTAAGGTTGATGATGGGTTGTGAGCCGGTACCTTTCGAGATTGTGTTTGTCTCATGTTGAGGCAACGACTGCGGTAGCAGCTATTGTCCAATGGTAGGTTATTTAAACGCTGTTGCCGCTTCTGTATTAATAATATTACAAGACAGTGGCCATTTAGTTATTAGTTATTAAGGCGCTAATGGCTGCAAAATACGTTAAACAGATCGACCTGGTACCTAAGTCACACAGAATATCGACGTTTAGTAGCAGAATATACACTAATGGAAAAAATTAAACGTCCGAAATTATTGGTGATTTTTGACAGGCTGTATTTCAGTGAAACATGGTCGTATCGGAAATCTAAAACAATCATTTTGAAGATCCAAGATTATTGATTTTATATCTATAGGCCAAAAAAAATTTGTGGTCACGGCTTCAACGAAATCCAAAGAATTTTTAAAACTTCTAGTCTTCTTTATCTGGCACCACGGCCTTAAAAAATATTTTTAGCTAAACTACCTTATGGATGAAATAGCCTGTTTATTTAGCGTAAAATAACTTTTTTTTAGATTTTCTGTACGTCCATTTCTCGCAGAGTTATATCATAATTTTGAATGAAAAAGGACCTTTTTGTCTTAAATTGCCGATATCTCAGCAACAAATCGCCGTGCAGAAAATTGAAGAGCAGTTTTGGAAACGGCACAAAATTTTCTTAAATGTCTGTCACAATCATAAAAAAAAAGCTTTTTTTTTTATTCTTGCGATGAAATTGAAAAATTAGGCAAATCTTGGTTTTTTATAAAATTAACGGCTAACTGCTAATGTAACCGATATGACTAATGTTGAGCGTGATTTTTACAGTTTGATATACCCGAAATAACCCAACAAAATTGCAATTTGATCCAGCGAATTGTTTGTTTCAAACAATCAAACTTTTGAAAAAATTAAAATTTCAATGTACCTTAAACATTGCATAATCATGATTAAAGTGGAAAATTGTGTTTTTTTGTGTTCTTTGACATTTATGCTGCAAAAAATTATTAGGTAGATGAAAAAAATATATTTCTTTATTTAAATTTAAAAAAAAATACTTATGTAAATGGTTCCGGAAATTTTCAGGAATGATGTTTAATAATTTTACAAGACGTGGCTTTTGCTCTCACGTTTCTACTCATTTGCTTATAAATCAATTTTTAAAAAGTTACTTTATTACCCTAATTGAATTTTGAAGCCCAATTCAAACCTTTTTGACAAAATTCTGTCCGTTTGAAAACTGTTTAGTTTAACTACCCAATTTTTTTTCTATTGTTTATCATGGTAAGGCGTCACAAAATTTCCGAAAGAATTTCTTTTAGCCCCTTAATTTTTACGTTAGTATATATACTGTCGAGTTTCGTTTAGTAAGTAAAAGCGCTGGAGATGCAATTATCCCTTCGGTCCTTCTCTTTTACCCTCTTTCTTGAAATTCTTTAATACCATGAAAACACAGCCAAGTCAATTAACAATAGTTACCTTAATAATCTCGGATGATATATTTTCATCCATACAGCAAAAAAAATGTGACATCATTTTCGACAAATATGTTATATGATTAAATAATGTACGTATTCTTTGATTTTTGAATAATACAACTAGCAGCTTCATTCATAACTTACATTCAAACGTCTCGATGGCGAATTATTTAATGGAAGTTAATTTTGGAATAAAGTTTACTAAATATCAATTAGAAAATTTTACAATAAAGCTACTGGACTTCACTGTAAACTTAATAATATATATTGTAAATATTATTATCTTTATTAATTAATGCCGTAGTTTCTGTGGCATTTTTACTGCCCGTGTTCCTTTTATTTCTTACAGATCACTGAACTGTACTTACTGCCTTTATTAAATGTCATTCAATTTCGATTAGTTACCTACTTAATCAAAATTCTTGTATGTATGTTTTTAGCGCATGGTCACGGGTTACTTACAAAAATGTACCTAATTTAGAAACAATTATGAACTACACAACTAAATTATATGTATATTTGTTAGGTAACCAAAATGAAATTAAATTGAATTTTGATAAGGTTACATGTATCCAAGTTGTACCGTAAATAATAGGGACTATTAAAACTCAGCTTCAATTAAATTATCACTGATTAAATGTAAATTTATTTGTATTTGATACGCATTAAACAAATTACTTTCACATAAAACATGGTATGCTAAATCGTAACTAATGGCAATAATTTTCTGTATGATACCGATAGATGGCGTTCAGGTAACTTGAAATCTTGACTAAGCCACAAAATAACTCGGTTAATTGTAAGAAAAAGCCGACTTTAAATTTAGACCAAGCACTCGAGAACGCCATTAATGAACTTCAAACTCAAGGTTAGCTATTGTGCAAACTTGTTTGTAACAACGCCTTCGCACACGTGTTCTTGAAAGGCAACAAAAATGGACTGATGGATTGCTGACAAATCGTATCCCGTGAGTGGACTTGCTTTTATCTTCATGTCGCAAACGGGGTCACAACACTAGGATCATTACGGCGTATTTATAATCTCAAACAAGCCATTCGTAAATGAAAATACTGTAAAATCCACTACACTCAGTATAAAGACGGTGTGCTCGCAAGGGCTATGGATAAATTATCGCTCGTATTACGCAGTCGTGGATCTTTGCTCAATGAAACGCCGAGATATATTTTTACACACACAGTATATATTTCAACAGAGTAACGTTCTATCCGACAGTTGTAACGAGAATGAATATTTGTTAATCTTCTACCTTATTTATATGTTTTTATCAAAGTATCAAATTGAGAGTTAAATATCAATTAATTACATTTTAAGGTATAAAATTAGTACAGTAACAAATAACAATGATAATTATTAATTATAGAAATAATCAAATGTAAATATGCGATTATAATATAACAATTAAATATAATACGTCACAACCGTGTGCGACTATTGAGTACTTGATAACACTCGCTTTAACGGTGAAGTAAAACATGGTGAGGAAACCTGCATGTCTGAGAGTTCTCCATAATGTTCTCGAAGATATGTGAAGTCTGGCAGCCCGAACTGGGCCAGCGTGTTGGACTATCACTTAACTCTTCTCACACTGAGAGGAGGCGCGTATACAGTAAGACAGTTTAATACAGGGCTGATATATTTAAATGACTAATGACATGACTTTTCATTATAGAAATAAATTATAAGGTGTCATTTCGAAGTGATTCACGGTACCAATATAAATGGGTTCAGTAAATTGACACGCACACTGAAGTGTGCAGTAAAATTACACAAGAAACTAAGTCTAACCACGGACTACTTATACCTTAATGGATGTTATCTGATTAATTTATGAATGTAGTGTATCAGATGACATTGATTATAACTTCTAGTGTGACAGATGGCACACAAGGTTTATTATTATTAATACATTATATACCTATATGATAAGTTGATAACATTCTATGTAAATGTAACTTTTTTTGTTATTATTTTGCATTATTTCGCCAAATACATTTTTTATTATTATATAAGGCAGGCAAGTTAAGTTTGCAAGATTCTGAAAATAATCAATCAGATCAACGCCCAACCTATAATTTGATGAGAAATATGATTAAATATTATAAAAAAGTTCCAATAAACAAAATTATAAATTTAATTTAAATTTGTCGAAATAATTATTATTCTGATTACATTCCAAATAAAATAAAATTAGGACTACTACTTAGAAGACCGAATTTTAAATTTTTGTTCATATATATACCCACCTGAGTGTTTATATGAGCTTTTGAACACGTGTAAACTGAGATACTACAGCCACGATATCTACATTTTTTTAAGCAAAACTGAGGCTTTATATCTTTACAACTAGCAAATTTCAGATGTTCTATTTGCAGTCGATTTTAGAACTAAATAGGCTATATCTTACTCTTAGGACTTCGAAAAGCATCACTTACTTGTTTGTTCATACGATTCATGACTTCTTATCATACAGAATTATTCAAGAAATAATATGATTTTATCACCTAACCACCTGCACAGTGTGCATTCCCTAGTTCGAAAGTGGAAAAATTGATATTGATTTTATTTTGGATCTCATACTCCATTCAATTCGGTATATCTACTTTCGGGCTTAAATAATCAAATACAACTCAGATACATTAGGTACTATAAGGTAAGTATATAATACCTACTATAGCACGTAATGTATTTTGGAGGTCCTCATACCATATCTACGTATGTGAGCCGATTCGATTAGTAGTACGACTACGGTAACTACACATAATCTTGAATAGACCAGGACTCTTATCCAAACGCGATTAACCATCTGTTTCTGTTTAAGAGCATCAGCATGACTCGTGATATACACAAAACTTGCAAATAATACAAGGACTTACCTTGCTAGCTTACCTTTTTTCTATTTTATATCTACAGAAACTTAAACATTGGCCTCTATTTAAAAATAGTACATATATGTACCTGAGTGGAAAAGAGTATACCTGAAATAATTTCACCAGTAACGGCAGACTCTCGATAAATTCCCGTTTTTAAATCAGTGTTAGTCCTCGCTTTATGTCTATATCTAGGATAAAAATAAATCAATAAAATATTTTTTTAAAGAATTTTAATTACTTGTCGAAATTAAATTTAAATATATCAAAATATTAAGTACCTAAATGAATTTGCAGCGTTTTCACACCATAAAATATCTTAACAAACAGTGAACGCAAGTTCACTGTTAACGGTTTAATGTACTTTTAAACAATAACTATTTAAACTGAGATTCCCATACTACGCTTAATGGTATACCATCAAATGTTAATCGTATCAGTCACAGCGTGGAGTGGTATTGCTACGGTAGTTGCTATGTTTCTTCACGAACGTCTCGCGCCATTCCAACAAAACAAAAAGTATATTACATGTATAGAATAGATAATAGTACTGGTGTACCATCGCCTAAGCCTATGTAATGCATATACTTATTATCTTAAAGTAATAAGATAAGTACATAATCTACAGCGTTTAACATACACGTTTAGTCAATTATGTTAAGGTCTTAAAGAATTGGTGATAAATAGCATCATGAATTAAAAATAATGTTAAACATAATTTATGATGACATAAATTATGTTTAACATTATTTTATGTGCGTTCCCATTGAGGGATCACATTTGAATTTTAAGCTTTTGAATGCGTCAGCCTTCAGTATAAGTTCTCAAACAATTGTAAATTTAGCCCCTAGTTTGTAAAAGTAGCCATTCAATAGTTACAGTCGGTCAAAGGAGGTACATACAGTTTTGTTTTAAATAATAATCAAATTCCTACGAAGAAATATTAGGATCGAGATGACCACGTAGCAGGATTTATTATATTTTTCTAGTGACTATTTTACTAATGTTTAATAAAAATAAAATATATGCCTCGACTTCAGAACCTCTTTTTGGCTCCGAATCAGAAGGTCTATAAGGAAAATGTCATTGTTTGCAGAACGTCCGCATGTTAAAATATCTATAAGGTAACAATGTCTACAGTGGCAAAACAACTTGCAAGTAAAACGTCCAAAATATTAAATCGTCAATAATGCAAAAGGTCAGGGACAGTCAAGAAAACAATTTTATTGTTTTCTTGATTTTTTTTTCATTATTGATTGTAAGGGTACAGAACTAGTATCTTAAGCAGTACTTAAAACCTTAAACGTGTTAGATGTTATTATAATTCTTTCTTGGGAAATGAGTAATAAAAAAAATCAATACTGACAGATAAACGACAATCATATTATTTTTAATTTTATTTCCGGACATAGCAACCATGATCTTGGCCATTATAGATGTCACTCGATGATGTCGTTCTTACGACGACTTACGCTATAAATTTGATGAAAGTCCTCCAAATGAAAACATTTTTATACATACACTTTGCTACTGTCTCATTAGTCGTACTGTTTGAATGCTTTTCATTCAAACATTACTACTAATGTGACAGTTCAGAGTGTAGTTCATTGTCGCAGCAGGGTAAATATTTTTATTTTATTTTAGTTATAATAATCATTATATTTTTTATGTTTAAATTAATAAGTGATGTCAAATATCAATAAAAAAATAATATGAACAAACAGTCACTAGTTTTTATTTATACAATAAAATCCTGTTGCGTGGTCACCTCGATCCTAATATTTTTTCGTAGGAATTTGATTATTATTTAAACAAAACTGTATGTATTTTGATAGTGTTTAGTAAAGTAATCATTAGTAAAGAACAACTACTATAAGATAGACTGTATCATTGGTCTATTTAACATCCGTATGCTACGTAAATTGTTTTTTTTCTATGATAAGCGTTTCAATTGAGGGACCATCTTTAATCGATTGAAACTTTAGAATGGCTTCTTTTACAAACTAGAGGTTGAATTTACAATCGTTCAAATACTTTTACTAACGCTAAAACCATACAAAAAAAAACCATTGTGGTCTCCACTCAAAGTGAACTTATGGTGATCGGTTGAGGATCCACCATGCTAGTTCTATTTTACAGTGAACGGCAAAGGTTGATAATTAATATAATTAGTTTTACAAAAATAACTTTTAAACTTTCGCGTTGCATGATATGTATATAATATGTAACGGGTATTAACGCGATCATACTATTAGTTTTACAAATCTTTTACGAGTAGTCATTTATAGCAGTTGTAAATTTTAACTAGGTTATGAGATATGGATGCCTCTCAGTCACGACTGACGGACCTCCTTTGACCGACTGTAACTTTTAAGTGGCTACTTTTACAAACTAGGGGCTAAAACAATTGTTTGAGAACTTTTACTAAAGGCTGACGCATTCAAAAGCTTAAAATTCAAATATGGTCCCTCAATGGGTACGCACATCAATATTTTACATAATTTGTTATGTTTGCATGGCAACATCACCAATTTTCACCGGGTTTCTGAAATCTAATCACTGATGAGACAAAATTAAACTCATTTCAAGTGTTTGATTGGTTACTAATTCAGCCAGCTAATCATACCATGTGGTCACCTGGTGTGATTGACTGGCTGAATTAAAATATCGTCCGTAAACAATTTTTTCCTGATCTGTCTCCCAGGAAACGGGCGCTGGCTTCTTAATTTTTTAGATAGACATTTCCAGACATGACATTAGCCTTGTCGAAAGTCATTACCAGTAGAAAATTCCAATCAGCTTATCTATTTGATGAGAAATATCAATATTTTGCTTTTGCTTTAAAAATATATTTCTTGAAAAAGATTATGATATATTTTAATATTTAGTTTTACTTTAGTCACAGGCTATTCGACTTTAAAATATAACCACGTCTTATTATTTGATATTATAAAACATACAAAATATAAGATATAACCAAATATTTGTTCTTATATTGTTAAATATTCTTTATAGATTAGACTCTGTAAATATAACAAAAAATCAAAAATTTTAACCAAAAAGTAAACCGGCTCCAGACTGAATATTATAAAAAATAAACTGCACTAAAAAGTAAAAAAATATACTGCGTATTCTTATGTCTACAACAAAATTATTAGGATAATATAATGTGTAATTATTGATATTTTTGGAACCGATGTCAGCCAAGGTAGACTTGTGACTACTTAAACGGGAGGTTTAAGCATACTTTTGTAAATAGAGTTCATTAATTGTAAAATTGTTGTTTTAAGGTCGCTAGATAGGTCGCTAGATGTCACAGTATATAATTGCATAAAATTTCATTTGTAAAATAGTTTTTATATGGTATTCTCGTATTATTATTGCTAGGCATATTGTCGTATTTCCTTGGCTATACAATACGCAATAAGCAGTTTTATTTTTTTAATTTATTAGTCCTATCTTGTTTTATAATATTCTGCTTTGCAGTCGATTTTCTATTTGTTATATTCTTTTTATTTCGATTTTGAAGTTGTTTTGTTGAGTTTTACAATTGCACATAACCCCTATACTATTAAATGTTATAAAAATCAATTTGAAATTGTGTAAACTATATACATGTGATTGCAGCAATTACGGCAGATTTGCCGTCGTTTGTTAAAGAATTCCATTGTATATCACCGAAGATCTTCATCAGAACATCACCAAATATTATCACCATCACCTCGAAATACTATAATGCGCTTCCTAACCATCTTATACAGTTGTTTTTTTAGACAAGTAATAATATGAGAACATCAATGTAGTCGAAGTTAACCAAATACGTATTATTAAGGGTAACTCAAAAACTGCTGGTCAGATCTTGATCAAATTTATATAGAACCACATGGCCCAGCTTTCAAATAAAAAAAGAATCTTCAAAATCGGTTCACCTAGAAAAAGTTAAAAGGTAACACACATGAAAAAATACATTTGAATTGAGAACCTCCTCCTTTTTTTGAAGTCAGTTAAGAAGCCTCTATGTTTTTCGACAAAACCATGACTTCGAGTTGTGAATGATAAAGCTATCAGATATTCATTACGCAACATTTTTATTCTTAGTCTCGCATAATACTTTTCTTAACGACTGTATAAATTATAACATATAGTTCGTAACAAATTAGTACCTTAGGTCTATTCATATATCACATCCGCCTAATAAAGAATGTTTGTAAAAATGTGACGTATATTTTATGACAATATAAATATAAATGTGAAAATTGTACCAAAATGTGCCAAATTGACATTTGGGCAATTTGTTTGAAAACCTACCTCATCGGTTAAGATTGGACTGCGGGTTAAAAATATGTCACAACACCTTATTTATCAATACACGCACTTAATTAAGTGCGTGTATTGATAAGTAAGGTGTTTGATGTGTGATATATTGCTAAGTAAGGTCTGTATTACGGTCTTACGTAATATGGTTAGTAATATAATGGTTTATTTACTTAAAAGTAATACAAACCTTACTTGTTCTAGCTTCAGAATTTAATACAATTTAAGATTAAATAAAAAGCATGTACTAAACCAATTGAAAAAGTAATATTGACAGACATTTACTAATTTACACGTTGACAGTCTCAGAACAATAGATATAAAAGTATCTGTAGGTGTAAATAAATATATATACATATATTTATAATAAATTATGTGCAGCGATAGCCTAGTGGGAGACCGCTACGCGGTGGTCTCGAGTTCGATCCGATGGCAACTCTGACTTTTCGAAGTTATGTGCGTATTAAATAGTTATTATCGCTCGCTTTAACGGTGAAGGAAAACATCATGAGGTAACCTGCACGTCTAAGAGACCCGTGCCCAGCCGTGGGACAATTTATTACAAGGCTAATATAATTATAAATTCTGTGATAGCTTGTCAAATGGATTTCTTATATATTACAGTTATGCTAATATGTGTGGTAAAATCATGAATCTAATAATGATCCTGTATGATTCCATAGGGAGTCATGGACCGTATGAACAAACAATGAATAGATCCGTTTACAACAAAAACAGCCTATTTTGTTTTATAATCAACTGCAACCTTGTGAATACAAACAATAGACATACCTTTGAGAAAATGTTGAAGACCCGCGTCGGAAGACATGTAAGAAACGCTATGTAGGGTGCTATAACAAGCTAAAATCGATATCAAATCTTCAAAATTTGCTGATATAGGTACACTTACAAGAACATCTTAAGTAACAAAGAGGTGTCCCAAATGTCAAACTATTGCAAAAAATTGCAGTCCATGTTATAATAACTATGTAATTACCATTTATTGCAGGATGAATAAATACATCATAGGAGTTGGTTAATTTTACTATTTATAATTATTATATGGCAAATTGGCAATCGTTTAAGACTGCTCTTATAAATTTTCTAAAGACAATTTTTTTGCTTCCATGGTAATAATATTTTAAATATCATCCAGTCCATTCGTCCTGTAAAATAAATATATAGCACTAAGTGTTTCCTATGAAGTGACTTTGTCTGAAGTCACAGGCATAGGGAGTCACTGGACTGTAAACGTGTTAAGAGTGCGATAAAATTATATTAGAAGTTCCTTACCTCACCTGCCAGTAGTTACAACAATATTGAAAGAATATAAGTCAGTCCTAGCACATTTAATAATAACATAACCATGAGAACCATTGTCTTACAAGAGATTCATCTCTTTTAATTTTTCAAAATTACTATAAAATGATCAATGCCAACCTCTATATTCACACAAGCTATGTAAAAGCTTAACCTTTCTAATATTATAAATATAAAAGTGTGCTTGTTGGTTTATCGTTCGTTAGTTTATGGGCCGATAATAGTCTACTTTTATATGTGAAAATTACTGCGATACCTCACAATAAGCTAGTTTAAATGACATCTTAAATTACTTCAGTTTAATAAATCCGCTTTTTAAGCTATTTCTTCATTTTTGTCATCAAAGGAATCGTTCACGTTAATTGATAATTTATAACATCAGTAGCGATAGTTCAGTGGGTAGACCAACAGACTGCAATGCAGAGGGTCTCGAGTTCAAACCCACGTCGCGCACCTCTGACTTTTGGAAGTTATATGACTTCGAAATTATGTGCTTACTGATTGACAATTATCGCCTGCTCCGTACCTCGGAAAGCACGCTAAGCTGTCGGTCCCGGCTGCCATGAACATGTGTGGCAGTCATTTATTGGGAAAGTCAGTACCCTCTAATATCCTGACACTGGTCTAGCCTTAGGGTATCGTTAGCCTTTGGGTTGCGGAGGTCAGGTGGCAGCCGTGTAAAAACCGATATCCAGTCAAATCTGGTTAGACTAGAAAAGCCGACCCCAAGTGACTTGGGAATAATAAAGGCTAATGGAGAAGATAATATCAGCTCTGAATTAACCTGTCCCACTGCTGGGGACTGGCGTCTGCTCAGTGTGAGAAGGGTTAGGCCATAATCCACCACGCTGTCCCAGGGCGGGTTGGCAGACTTCACATTTCTTCGAGAATATGTAGAACTCTCCGACATGTAGGTGTCCTCTCAATGTTTTCCTTCACCGTTAAAGCGAGCGATAATTAACTATTTAATACGCACATAACTTCGAAAATCAGAGATGCGTGTCTTAGGAACTCAAGACCTCTGCATGGTGGTCCAATGGTCTCCTACAAGGCTATCGCTGCTCTTTCATTGAACATTTGATACCTATCATTTATATCTTTATGTCACCAATAAACTACATGGTAATTATTATTATAGGCTATGTAAAAACAATCTATCGCACTTGAAGTACTATAAACTTTATTACATAATTATCTTAGCACGCGTAATGAGTGCGCTGCTAATGAGCGCTACAGCATCACTTTAGTGGGCCGCGCGTCATCCGGGCGACATGCTCAGTCACTGTCCAAAGGGTAAATTGAACAGTCCTTTACTTATGCAACTATTTGCACCTGCACACAAATCTCTTAAGACGGCCACTTGTGGTCTGTTACAACCTACATATTGACACTTTTTGTAAACGAAATTAATATACGAATAGAGTTACGATCATAGCTCGCACAATTTAACCTGTCAATTGTTGGAATGTCAGACATAATTAAAAGCCTATTATGTCTGGTCGCCGGTGTGCCGCTGTGACTCAATAGGTTAATAACAATCCAGTACTCGTTTATATAAATCATGTAAAATGTGAACATAACAGTGGTATAAAACAGTCATACAACAAGTGTATAGAAGTATAGATAATAGTGTCCATTGCAGCTAATACAGTCCTTGACCGTGACAGCGCGCAGCGGTACGCTCCACTCCGGCGGACGGGCGTCCCGCCCCGCGCCGCGCCTCTAACTACAACTAAGAGTAAAGTGGAAAATGTACAGAGATGCCAAGTAGGCCCTGTAGTCTAGACATCATGATATAACTTTACGCTATTATGAGGCAAATAATGTATTAAGACAAAAGGAAAACAGTCCTTTCAGTCTCAAGGCTGTAATTTAATAAGCGTATTTGTTTTATGAAGGAATATAGATTAGAATTCTTAAGGCAAATATATAAAAGAATTCTAGACGTTTGGCCAGATGACAATATGGGTGATATCAATATAGGAACGTGTAGAGATTGATAAAATAAGATATTATCAACTTTTTTTTATTGGTCTGCATAACTGCATACAATCTATCGATAGCACAATGGTGTCATTAGCTTAATAAACTTACATTAAGATGTATTCTACTACAAAGATGAAAACACTACATGCTTATAACTATACGTATACGACATATTAGATATGCTTCGCAATATTATTGATGAAAACTAAATTTATACTAATATAAACCAAAAACATCGAAATATAATACTGTTAATTGTTGCGTGTTTATTTGCGTATAAATTTATTTTAGAGCGGTGCGCGGTGGTACCGTGGTAGTAACAATATGACTTTTCTGCTTGCGATCTCGTGTGCGACGCTTGGGTCTGACAAACAGTTTTTGGGCTTTTCTGCAGGATATTTCCTAACAGTAGTACGGTGTCTGGAATTGTGTTCGATAGACAGCAATAGGCAAGCCCTCTATTACGTGTAACCAAATCTAAAGCTGACGAAACGTGGACCTAATGCACTTTCTGCCTACCTTTTCGAAAATATAAGCGTGAATAAAGCCTGATATGTACATTACTTTTAAGATAACGTCTATTTAGCGATATCTACTATATCTCTAAATAATAATATAAAAACTTACTGAGCGGTTACTTCGGTATACGACCTATTTATGTACTGTTGTTTAACTTCTACCTTTTAGTTGGAAATATCTAACGGAATTTGAAAATAACCTTAACCTTGCATCACCAACTCCCCTTTAAAATATCAACTCTTTTACTAATCATTTATTGGTTTAGGGTATAATGAGGCTGATATATGTTTGTAAAAATTATAAAAGCCTATAGCTTCTAAAAGATAACTTTAGTCAACGAAGTCCGATGATTTACTGAAATTCCTGTCACTACCCGTATAACCCATCGATTGCCATGTCACTTATTACTCAGAACATATATATATAAGATATCAGCAAAAGTTATAGTCAAGAAAAATATCTGCTTTTTAATATTTTGTTTGTTTTAATACGACTATACCTTAATTTATATATAAATCTCATAACCGTTTTACAAATACTTATTTAACAAAAATACTTTGATTGGTTATTATTTAAAGATAATTTATTATTTGAAAGAAGATTTCTTTGAAGAATCGCGTATTATCGTGAAGCTTACTTTATATATTTTTGGAACCAATTATATTATGTAATGTAAACAACATTATATATATTATAGAATACTTCAGTATGAGTAATTCCATTAAATATAAATATTATGGATAACAAGTGTAAATGTCAAATACGGAATTTACTAACTGGTAATTTCAATATTTTGTTTGTTTCTTGATTAGAATAATGAAATAAACAACTGCACCGATCTATCAAAAGGATAAATAAAGAATATACTTAAACTCTCTGTATAATATTTAATCTTTGAGTTGGAGGTACGCAAGCGGCGCGCTCGGCCGCAATCTACGTCGCAAATTTACCGTCGCGTCGCGTCGCTTGTGTAATGCCGCGTAATGTTGTATTACTTTGTGATTTGATGTTGTTGTCGCTGTTATTACAACGACGATGCACCATCATTTGCCTGTTCTACACATCACTTGATTAATGTTGTACTTCTGGAACACGTATGTGTATAATGTTTGTTTATTGTTTAATAGCTAAGGGAAAATATCATATACAAAGTATCACTATAATTCAGGTAGTATTGCGTCTAATAGCTGAGCAAAGCGTCCAACTGATGGTAATCAGCAATCGCGGTTCGTGCTTCTACATTATCAAAAATACAGCTAAGGCGCTGTCTAACATAATAATAATGATTAACACCGCAGCAGGTAAATGATTTCAGTCTCTGCCTGCATACATGGGATACATAATAACAATTAAGACACTAATTTGACACAAAAAGAACACACCTATTAAACAAACTGAAGCGGCAATATGTATGTATGTATATTATGTGGGGGCCAGTCAGTGCAGACAGTGGGATCTTTTGTGTCGACACTCCCCCAATAACGACTGCCATAGATGTTCATGGCAGCCGGGAGCGACGGCTTAACTTGCCCTCCGAGGCACGGAGCAGGCGATAATTGTCAATTAATACGCACATAATTTCGGAAAGTCATATAACTTTCGAAAGTCAGAGGTGCGCGACGAGGGTTCGAACCCGAGACCCTCTGCATTGCAGTCTGTTGGTCTCCCTACTGAGCTATCGCTGCTTGGAAGCGGCAATAACTGCAATAGTATAAAACTGTGGCGCTGCTACCAATAATAATAATCGCTAAAGGCGGCCATAGTGAACACGAGTTCTTTTCGGGTAGTACAAATAACTTTAATTGCAAACATGTATTAAATAGAAGTTATTAAATTTGTTTCGGTAATCGGTAAACGATTAGCGAGGTTAAGCAACTTTGGGTGCGGTCAGTCTATAGATGGGTGACCGCTTAGTGGTATTTCATCTGAGCGTCGCCGTGCTTCGAAAGGCACGTAAAAAGTCGGTTCCGGTTGTTACCAAATTGACAGCAGTCGTTAAGCCATGTCAGAGGCCTACGGGCGGCTTGAACAACTTTTGACAACATGTTGGCCACTAACCACACGAAAAGAAAGAAAGAAAGTTTAATAGCCAGAAGCATGCATGCTTTTGAAAAAAATATTTTCTTTTACAAGCCTATCAATGCAAGAATGTACTGATCTGCTTGTGCTTTACACTATTCTTTGTATTTAATTCCAGCGAATAAAGGTAACCAGGCGATAAACCTTCGACCAACTTAGACGCTTAAATATCACCACGCGCACGCTCACTATCAGCTGTCTTGCGGTATGAATGCTGTCCAACACATCTTTTGACATTTATGGACAACACAAAGATTGAAAAATAGATATTCACATATTCACTTTCTAACCTTTGAAGTATGCGTTGGTGTTTTATGAAATTACTGGTAGGATCAATAATAATATTATAATTAATACAATAAATATAGTTCATAAATAAAAATTGCGACAGTATGAATGCACATTATTAGACAAATGTTAAATAATCGATGATGCAAACAAGCTAATAAGCAAACTAAACGTCAGTGTTTTGATGTATTTACCAAAACATATAAACGCTATTATGATCGTGAAAAAGTATTTAAAACTAAGACTAAATTGTTGAACTATTTTGTGAGGAGCTGTAAATTTAAACATCAGTAAAGAGTTTATGGTTTTAGGATTAATAAAAAATCAAAGTGTTATATTCATTGATTTGAAGAAACAAAATACGTATATTCACTTTTATATATTATTATTAAAATCGGTGTTCATCTAAGAAAACTGTTCATGGTAATTTATTGCATATAATGCAATTTTATTACAAATGCAAAACTCACAGGCAATTAGCAAATCTATTGCATTTACAAAATATTATACGATTACAGTATAATTCCTAAACATTTGTCTCGAAACTCATAAGTGTTAAATATACATTTATTTAATTTTTAGCGAATGACAACCTTTTCTTATTAAGAACTTGACGGGGAATATTTTCCAGAAGGTCGTACAAAAACAGTTCGGCGCGGTATTATACAACCCGAGATATTGTACAGTAGTGGTGCCATAAGGAGTAGCTAGCTCACAAGTACTGGTAGGATGTAAGTTTTTACCGGGAGGCCTGCACCGCGACCGGTTCGCATCCTGCTCCTCCTGCAAGTAGGTACTAGCGAAACAACATTGTTGGATCTTAACAAGTACCTTCATAAATGCCAATACTACCCAAGTATCAACTGTAACGAGTTCTACTTAATAACACATGTAATTAACATTAAAACTTCATGCTTATTATTGACATGTGCTGTTCTACAAAAAATGTTATTTAGATCGGAATTTCGATGTGTAGTTTATAATGTTACATTTTCTAATAGTTATAAACAACTTTGTGCACCTTATTATTACGATTCAATTGAATTAAGTTAACTCCTTTTTTTGTATTATGCACTAACACAGCCAAAGTCATACGACTTGCCTAATGGTAAGCGTTTACCGTGGCTTCGACGTTTGTAACACCTGAGGACCAATTCTTGTAATAAAAACAATTTGACATAAGAATTTCGATCTATCAGTGTCACAAATATCATAAAAGGGCATTCTCCTAAGTCAAAATAAATGTTAAATGTGAACATATGTATATATTTCAGTTTACGTTTGACGTTAAGTACACTAGATCGATTACAAGAATCGGCCAACAGATGTATCACTCGCATGTTGGAATGCAATAGTTTTCTTACTAATGCAAAGTTGACATGTAATTTAAAATAAAACAAACAGCATTTCTCTATATTCTAATATATCGACGACTTTGTACCCAGTGAAAAACGAAATAGATAGCAAACAAGTCTATAACACATAGTCTACATTATTTGTTTATTTTCACATAATCTCTTCTTATATGTAGATATAATGAATGTACAAGTTGCCAGAGAAGCGCAAATTTTATGTTAGTTTTAAATCAATACTTTTTCTAGATTATAGATTTATATTTATTAATGGACTGCTTTATTAAAACGTAAATATATTTAAAAAAAATAGAATGCGATACTTCATAGGTAGTCATCTGATCTGCTAAATGCTAATATGTATATTTTTTAAATAATATCGTTATGATAATAAGACAATACTTAAACTCGTAAACCAACAGTGGCATTACATTATAGTTACAGAAATGTAATGCTCTAATGAGAAAGCAAAGCGACGGATGTCTTCGACCCCAGCGTCACGACGACACAGAAACGTGCTAAATTCGTCGAACCAAGACAAACTCGACGTGACAAACCACTATCTTGTGTTTGAACTGCTCGACATGAAATGTACTAGCAAGCGTAACCGCCTCAAATATGTAGTGTCATCATAAAAACTGGGACGGCCAAATAAGATGAGACTGTACTTCACATGTCAGTGACTAACTTTGTTAGTCTTATTTCACATAGTTCTCGACAATGGTGTCAATTATGTTAGACACTAACTCGAATTAAGAATAAAACAAAAACAAATTTAGAAGTAGCTTTCACAGTTTGATAACTTGAGGCTACAAATCTATGACAATTCATCTAAATCGGTTTAGAATATTCGGAAATATCATTTACTTTACATCATATCTCCGAATCTTTTAAGCCGATTTAGATACTTTGTATGATCCACGTAAATGATGTCACGAGCAACCTGTAGTTCACGTGGGCAAAGTCACAGTCAAGGGCTAGTTCTTGATACATATTAGAAATAACACAAGGAAAAAAAGTATAAACACTGCTTATACTATATTTACAATATGCGTTAAGATATAACTAATATAAAATATTCTTTATTTTCCTGCATAGCCGAGTTGGTTTTTCGTTAACAGGCAATAGTAAGATATCATTTTGATACCTAAATTATGCAGATATTGCCTGCATAAATCTTCAAAAATATAAAAATCAGAACTGGTTGATATTACATCGAAATCTGAGGTCAATACTCCGACAATAAATGTGGGTCAGGTGATGGGGCCCTCCGTAACGTGGGTACTCGATTACCAGCGAGAGGAAAAAACACGAATACTATACCCAATCGAGCTGTCAATACTTCTGTATAGCTATTCTCTACTTACATTTTACGGTCGTCAACTGCATGTCAAATATTTGCTACAACTTAGAACTAAGCGGCCATGTATCCGAAACAGTAAAGCATAGAATTACCTGTGTAAATATTGAGACTTTAAATCCCAACATTTCCTAAACTATTCAGGTACCAAAGTAGCATTTGGCTATCCTGACGGCAAGTAGTTATTGTAGCCTAAAGAAGCAAGCCACACCACAGTTTTCACTCCTGTGTTAAATATATTTAAAATTAAATTCTTGTACTGCCAGCACACCGAGTAACGATTACGCTGGTTTACACTTAAGTCTACTCAAGAACACTACACAATACTTAATTATATGTCTGGGATTTTGTATAGGCTTTCCACCCTACATAAGATCGTAGTTTACCCCTATGGTGAGTACTACCTCAATCTTGAACGGAGGATTCCGCTTATCATTCCTCAATTTATACGAACCTATATAGTTAGTTCAGCTTTTGGTTCTAATAACAATAAGAACATGAAAAATAACTCTTTGTCAAACTAATACTAATACCTAGCAGTGGTCCACATACTGTTTTAAGTTTTTAACACATGTTACGATTATATACCTCTGCATGCTTTGTTATTTTTGTTTTTACTAGCCTCATTCTATTGCTCGTAATTACTCAATACATGTAGCGATTATTTATAATTATCTTAAACTTTTATGTCAGCGTGTGGGCAGCATTGTAGGTTATATTATTGACATAATAAGTAAACTAGCTGCAAGGTATTATAATGAGACTGCTTACTGTTCCTTGTGATAAAAATGAAATATATAAACGTTTTTAGTGTTGTCACTTTCAAGACCAACATTCGTAATTTATTATCAAATGTTCCTTTATTAAGTTATAACATATTTACCATTAGGATAATCGATATATAAATAATTGATTTAAATATTTGCAAAAGCTCTGTAAATAATGCAGATCGAATGTAATACTAATTCTCTTCGAGATGTTAATTTACCTTCTATTTTCCAGTCGTTTTACCGACACTTTTTCAATAACAATAAGCGGTGCATTGCACTTGTATTTACCGATACCGCACTACCACTTAGATGAGTCGGTCTGTGATGGTCTTCTCTATTTAGCCTTAGAGGGAAAACAATTGACGTAGTGCTTGCCAATCCAGAGTGACTACAGGAAACCGTTTTTGTGTAGTGCGTGATATACAGATATAGAGATTTACATCTAGCATTGTGGAATGAAGAAACAATATGTATATATATAGATATAATAACATTCATAACGTACAGACCTGTTATGTCTTATTAACATACACCTACGTAACGTGCAACATAATCAGGCAAACTGTCTCATGATGATTAAGATCCTAATTTGTAAAACAAGTAAACAAATATTAATAACAACTTTCACTGTACAGATGAAAATTCTGTCAAAAAATACTATATAATGTCCCCGTTATCTGGATATCAATATAGTTGATGTAACATTGCAAACAAAATATGAAAGTAAAAACCGTTTGTTCACAAATAATCAAAAGTGTTCTACATCATATAGGTTTATTGACGACAGAATATTAAAATATAAGTTTTTATTGTTCATGAAATTATCAAACGACGAACAGTTGGTGTTCTCACTGTTACGCATTAGGGACATGTTTGATCTATAAAATTTAATCAAATCCATATATAATAAAAAGATTGTGTGTATACAGTATATACAGGTAGGTATATAATCTTAGGTTTTATTTCGATAATGGTTAAGTACGCACTTGGGTTTTCAAATTATAAAACAGGATCTTTTTGTCATATATTGGTGTTTGACTATCTCAGTGGCGTAAAGGTAGTAAATCAGACTGGTGCGCACGAGGTCTGAGATTTGATGTCCGGGTCGGTCGTGGTGATATGGAGTCTAGGATTAAATAAATAATAATAAATAATAAAATTTATTTTTTTCTTAACTTGGCACAAAAATACAATAACAGCGTCACAAACACGATATTTAGTATTTACGATAAACTCTGGTACCCAGAATAAGATTCAACTTGTGTTTAGGGTACCAGTGTTCTCGCGCACACTATAAACAATTACGTGTGTGGTACTCGTAAGACGAACACAGTGTTAATTAAGAAAAATATACTAAAAGAATAGACAAACAAAAATAAAATAAAAATATGAAATATTAAAATTTAAAACTACTACTTAGTTGCAGACATTTTTATTTTACTACTGTAGCCTCTTGTGTGTGTGTGTGTGTGTGTGTGTGTGTGTGTGTGTGTGTATGTGTGTGTGTGAGTGTGTGTGTGTGTGTGTGTGTGTGTGTGTGTGTGTGTGTGTATATGTGTGTGTGTGTGCGTGTGCGTGTGCATGTACGGGCGAGCGCAATTTATAGGTCCAGTCTTATGATCCACATCGTAATAAATCCTCTGTCTCTCTATAATCCAGTGCCAACAACCATTTAAACACAGTGGCTTTACAATTTTTGCGACACATAGGCGCAATGGCACAGACCTTATTAATCTTATTGTACAGATTATTAGATAAGTAAGTATAGTTACGCTGTGCAAGATTCGTTCTGCATTTTTGTTGTGCTGGACATACATTAAAGTATCTGCGTTTGTTGATAATTTTTGAGTCATGCGGTAATGCGGTCGGATGCTTACGGAGGATGGTACTAAGAACAAAGAGCTGTCTCACCGTCAGAACTTGACACTCACTGTAGAGAGCCTACGTAGGGTATCGGAAAGGCTTTGAGGTCATGACTTTGAGGACAGCTCTTTGTGCTCGCTCCAAAGAGAGAAGGGAGGTTTTAGGTGCACCACCCCATACGACAATGCAGTAACTGATGATGGATTGACACAATGCAAAATATTGTGTCCGGTTGATGGCAATAAACACGGCTCATTGGATTTTTTATCTTATTACGTTCTAAAACCATAGCTAGCAAAACTGATTGTAATACAATCGTGCCTACGCCTTCGTGGGTATAGATTTCAGACTATGTTTTTATTGGATTGAATATAATTCATCATATTATTCATAAAAGGCGACAAAATTATTTCATACACACAATCATTTGGTAACAAACGACGACGATGATAAGTATGAAATTTGTGTGAGTGAGCCTCGTGGAGGTCAATACTCCGTCAGTAGGTCACTCAGCAATGAGTTGGCGGAGCCAGAGACTGGTCCCTGGGCAAGCCTTCTCATTTCCCAACATCAATGATTATGGTGATACCAAGCAGAAATGGGACAAGACACTTCCATTCCGGTTGTCCACATATTTTGTGGATTGTGTTGTAAACTGTTTTTAGCTTTTTCTCGTTTTGTTTTTCTTTAATGACAATGGCCATAGAAAGCATATCTCATCATAAGCATATGATGAAAGTCAATATAAATATAGAATCACATCGTTCGGTCAATTTTAAACAAGCTACAAAAATGTTCTCTGTAACTTCTCAATGAAGTATAGTTATATAGCACACATTAGATATAACTAAATATATTATATACATTAACTGAATAATAATAATAGACTTGAGGAAATTTCGGCGACTCTGTCTAAAATAGATCTGCTTCACTCTAAGAATCGTCACCTTTTGTAATTTATTTGATTATAATAGCCTTGTTGTTGCTGTATGACAGAATATGTACTAGTTGTATGGATCCATTTATATTCCAAGCGTTGCATATTTAAGAGATAGTTTAAAATGGTCTGATCTCATATAATTTCGAAAAGATAAGACTAAGAGATAAGATAAGATATTTTTATCATTATATTTTTGTCATTTAAAAAACAAGCATACCTGGCTTCTTTATCTTTACATAATGTACATTATTAATAGCTAACATTTTACTTTTAAATTTATTTATTTCCGACTAACAATAAGTTTAATTGATGCAACAAATATAGTTGTATTAACATCTTAATGCGAATTTTGACTTCAAATTTTACGATCGTGCAAAAATGAAGAACATGATATGATTAATAAATGGCTTCTCTGAGTGGTCCAAACTGCTTTCATTTACTTTTATGCGTTATATATGAATAAAATGCATACTTTTTTTTGTATATGTTTTAGAACGAATAACAACCTTTGTTCGTGAGTAATTATTAAACATGCGTACATACATACGTAGTCTTACGTCTATGTCCCAAGGGGATAGCCCAAGTTGTGTCGCACCTATGGCCATAGCCATGATTTCGAACGCACTAAATAACTGGCGAGCGTATTGCCGTCTAAAAGACACAGTCCTAGATTCCGTTGCAGCTACTCAGATTTTTTGACAGTAAAATAATGACATTTTGCCCGATCAGGAAATTGAACCCGAAAACTCAAGCACAACAGTCACAATCACAACCGCTGCACTACTGAAGCAATGACATAAATGTTTTTAGGTGTAAAAGTATCAGTTTGACTAGTTTTATCGCAATGAAGTAACAAAGTAAATTGTGCGGACTTAGCGAGAGGCCTCTAAGACTTACAGCTCTCGTAGAGGACAAGGTAGGACGTTCACCCCGCTGTAATAGACGTTGTAATAGCGTAGATTCGATTACTTTAGTTACGGTGAAAATATTTTTGTACGTGTTGAAGGTTGTTCACTTTTATAACGTTCATATAAATATATCTTAGAAATATAAGTGTAATGGTTATCTGTTAATTTTGTTTGAACCCTTTGCATTTACATATTTAGACTATCGTTAACATGTTATTATTAACTATAATTCTCGTAATGTAGCAAGATAAATAATTAAAAATTGTAAGCAGTTTCAAGATTGATTAGTTTTTACCGTTTATTAATGAAGGGATGCGAAAACAGGAAGCGCGCCTGACATCTTCAAATTTAGTTCAGGCTTCATATTTTTTTACGGTATAATTTATGTTTAGAACTGGTGTGTTAAAAAGAATCCACACTAGTCTCATTGTAGCTTTAAAGGCACCTGTTCACTGCGAAGGACAAAGTCTACTCGCGGAAATTGTACACATATAGCAAAAAACATTTATACAGCGCCTAGATTACGTCAGGCTTCGATATGTTACCGTACCAATGTTAAACTAGTATTAACAAAAGAAAATGCAATTTAAAATTACGTGTAACGTTTATGATAATGTCGAAATAAAGCCATTTGTGAAAAAATATGTGTCGAAGCATATATTGTAATCGAAGCAGAATACTGTAAGCTAAACTGCGTCGGGTTTCAATGACGGCGCTGTCGCCTTCAGTGAAGTA
This sequence comes from Catocala fraxini, assembly GCA_930367265.1. Taxonomy (NCBI): domain Eukaryota; kingdom Metazoa; phylum Arthropoda; class Insecta; order Lepidoptera; family Erebidae; genus Catocala; species Catocala fraxini. Next base: position 11,055,151 of record OV884027.1, on the reverse strand, counting down.
AGGTATCATTGTTAACGTTAATATACTATTTCAATAGATGATGAATAGTTGGATGAGTATGTGACTAGTGCCTATCTGTCAGATTAATATTATGTATCTTATTATATTAATCGGAGCGATAGCAACAGCACCGGCATTTTTATTTACGAATAGTTCATATAATCAGATCTTTTACTAAATTTGAGCATATGTATAGGATGTAAGTGATCACATAAATTATTTTGCATTGAGAATCTTTATAAAGCACAATATGATTATTTATTGCTTGTGAACTTCTCTTTAATATTTCTATAAAATTTAAACACTCACGCAGCAGCTCATTAAGCATATATTTATAAAACACAAAAAAGCCTTCTGGAAAACTACGATAAAACTAATATAATATAATAATATAATATAATATTCATGAAGCAGCGATAGCTCAGTGGGAAAATCAACAGACTGCAATGCAGAGGGCCTCGGGTTCGAACCCATGTCGCGCACCTCTGACTTTCGGAAGTTACATGACTTTTTGAAATTATGTGCGTATTGATTGACAATTATCGCCTGCTCCGTGCCTCGGAGAGCACGTTAAGCCGTCGGTCCCGTCTGTCATGAACATCTATGGCAGTCGTTATTGGGATAGTCAGTACCCTATAATATCCTAACACTGGTCTAAGTTTAGGGTATCGTTAGCCTTCGGGTTGCGGAGGTCAGGTGGCAGCCGCTCCGTGTAAAAACTGATATCCAGTCAAATCCGGTTAGACTAGAAAAGCCGACCCCAAGTGACTTGGGAATAATAAAGGTTAGGGAGAAGAAGAATATAATATAATATTCTATCACATACACACAACACCATCTAGTCCAAACTAAGCAGCGCTTGTACTACGGGTACTAGACAATGGATAAACATACATATATACTTTTTTTTGTAAATACATACATATAATACATAGAAACATCCAGACCAAGACAAACATCCATGTTCATGCACATAAATGTTTGACTTATGCGGGAATCCAACCCGTGACCTCAGGCGTGGCAGTCGGTTATACTAACCACTACGCCATCAGTGTAGTAAAATCATATTAAACATTATACTTTGATAAGAAATATAGTCATCCTATTACATGTCATAGATAAATCACTTTTTTTACAAGCGAGACACATATTTGCTAGCTATTATTAGTACACAGACAATCAAAGGACCACAGACGATGCTCAGCACAAACATATCGCAATACATGGCACATGCCTACGCAGTATTTGTTCGGTAATTAAGGCTACACAAACATCTTAATCGGTCTTTCAACTTATCGTAAGTGCGGTACCTGACTACGCGATTTACTCGTTATTGATAGATAATCGATTTTGGATATTGTTTAAAATAACAGATAATTTTCTAATACGTGAATAACGAGTCTTAGTAATGGTCCAAGATATTTAATAATAATTTATTGAACAGGCTAACGACCCGCCACTAAAAGCGCAAAAGGTAGAAATAGCAATATGCAACGTTTTATTACCTTTACACGTGATTATTGCATGGATTAGTGCGACATAAAACTTTATCCTCCACTTTGTGTTAATGCTTTACAAGATGTAAACTTTTTTATATTATTATTATTAAAATCTAGCTGGTTTTAACATCCAACCTGTCCAACCAACCCAATCCAAATAACAAGAGCAATTGAATCTTATGTTTCAGTTTACAGACACGCATTCAATTGAAATGTTGTAATATGATACATCGTGTAATGGCACGGTATAGTCGTAGCTAAATTAGTGTACAGTAGCGCCCAAGAATAAGGTAAATCTTAATAATCACGTTGTAATAATGGCATTTCTCATTGAAAAACTATTTTACGTTTATAATAATATGGGATTGAAATTCTGATAAGAGTATTAAAAATATGTTCAGAAAAAACACTTGACTTTAATCAATAGTATGGTAATAAATCCCGAAAAAATTGCTAACGTGTTGTGCAACAACAACTGGATAAAAAAATAATTAAAGATTATAATGATTAAAAAGGTGGTTAGGCATTACTGATCTATGTTAGAATTTAAACATCGTCATATTAAAAGGTCGAGTTAAAAGGTAAAAGCCAAAACCTATTTTAAACACATGGTGAATAAAAACTGGTAGTCAATTTTGTAGTCTTTTAGGTTGATAAGTTATTCAACGATGAGCACGTTATGGCCTTTAAATATGACCACAACTTTGTGTTACATGCTATTATACAAAACAATTTCCATAAAACCGTTTTTAAATTAATATTTGATCGGTCTAGAACTGGTGTTATTATAATATTTGTTTTCAATGATCGAGATTTGACGGGCCACATATTATTGTACGTTGTGTTTTTTATCGTAGGCCAATAACAATAAAAAATAGTTAATCTGAGAAAATATAGTAGTTATTTGCGTAAATACTTTTAAAGTACGTACTACTAAAACGCAGCTTTGATTCTAACCAGTGATTATTTAGAATAATAGAAAGATAAATATTTACTACTGTCATCTTTTAGCAGCAGCAGCAGCTGTATTCGACATTATTGCCGCCAACCTTCAATGTCACTTCAAGATATATTTGAATACTACGTGAAGATAAAAGTAAATACTGATTGATCGTTTAAAAGTGTCAACTCATGCACTCACACTTTGCGCACAGATATACACATCTGTTTTCGTTTTTTTTTAAAGATGCAATGCGCTTCTGTCAATTGCGAAACTATTCATAAAATATTGTACAAGATATGAAATATTTTCTTTCTTAATTCTAATGGACCTGCACACATTCGGACCAGTAAAGCTTTAAACTTTAATATTTAATCCCCAATCTTTAAAATGTTTCATTATATATATATCTTAATATTTTGGATAAGACTGGTTAATTATTTCGACTTGTAGAAAGTAACTCGATCTTATCAAAGATCGCTTCCAAAATATAACCTTTTACTATGTTTACGCAGTGAGAACAATGTCCAGAACCTAACTTGAACCCTTGGTGTGTAGCCACAAACTTACTTTCAGGTATATATTTTTTTAAAGGGACAACTTCCGCACTTGCTCTAATTCCTGTGTCGCTGAGGACATTACAAACATTCAAACAACAACCATTTTTCACACAAAGATTTTGTCTCGTGTAGGATTCGAACCCACAACATTCGGTGCAATGGCAGTGGCAAGGCGATCGATTACACCACTACGCCATCTGAGTAGTCAAAAAATTTAGGTATATGTGCGTTGAACCTGTTTTGGAATATCAGACATAATTAAAAACTCATAGTGTGTGCCGCTGCAACTTAATAGATTAATATCTATGTAATAATCTTGAACGCTGCCGCGCTGGTGGTTTTATTTTCTTATACGTGAAAATGGACTGGTATAGCCTAGTAATAAAATTACAAAATAATGATTAACACCACTAGTGTCTAAAAACGCAATGAACCAAGGCAACGTGCTTCAATATAGGAGCAGGAATCATCTGCCGGCCACAAAGGAGTATTCGCAAAAACGCCACATGCTATTGCGACCAATCTGTGCAATCTGCGGTGAACGTACAATTATACAACTATTGCAAGTCATGTGGCATGCGCTTGCATAAGCCGCGAAAGGGTTGGCCATTATGTCATACAATGGCATGCAAAAGTTCGCGAGCGTTTGAAAGATTGCTAATAATTATTTGTGAAGCCGCTCTGCCAAATGGTTGGACAGAAGAAAGCTGTTCAATAATATAAATAATTTTGATTGCGACATTCATGTCAAATATTAAACATCTGCATTCTGTGCTGCATCTGTATTTATTTTTAATAGCAACAACATTTCTTCGAAAGCTACCATGTCGGATGCTTTTAACACGTAGGTAATGCTGATGTATAAGAGCGGTATTCAACTTAGTTGACAATATAAGTTTTATTATGCTATCCTTGACTACACATGTACGCAGTTCTAGATTCTATACTTTTACATAGAATAAAGGCTTCCTTCTCTCCGCTATGTTTGCTGTGCCCGAAAGGATCCGGTAAATATGTGGAGCACAATAAATATTTGAAATTAAAATATTTAAATCAGGTATATTCATAAATCAGATCTCTTATTACTTGTGTCTATAGTTGTTATCTCTTCCATAATTTCGGTTGAGATTGTATTTACCGGTACATTCGGAGTATTGGGTATATACATATGCAGGTATTACAAGCTCCGTAGTATCAACGATGCTCTCTATGCCCACTAGAAATGTTGTTAACATAGCAACATAGCCTCAGTTTACATATTGCAGTAATTTCCGAAATGCTGGTACCAAGATAGTGGTTAAGTATAATAAAAAGCAATTTTAATGCTCTCGTTCGTGCCATCCGGTATTTAAAAAGCAGATGCAAATAATTTCGGGAGAACTGGTTCGCGCGAATGTTCACCTTATTTTTATTTTCCAAAATGACAGTGACCGTTTACCATTAGATAGACTGGCCTTTTCGAAATTGTACAAAATAAATTAACTGTAACTAATTATTTAGGTACAAGTCAGATCACTTATGTACGGTAAATAGTAATCTGTCGGCTGTAGGTGACAAAATAAAACAAATATTTTATGATTATGATAACTATTAAAATTTAATTAACATACTATAACCATACTGCACTTGCGGTATAACTGCGAACGTTGGCTATTTCTCACGTCATGCGTTGATGTCTTTTCTTAAGGGTTTTACTTAAAATAGCCAGCCGCATAAAGTATTGTTGTACCTACACCTTTTTTGTAAAGAAACTATTTTTATTTGATAAACACATAATAGTCAATCAATGTATAAAATTTTTTCTTAGCCCAAAGAATCAGCATTGCCATTCAACGTGGCAATGCTGCCAGTCTTCTGGGCACGTTACCAGTTGACAGCGATGCTGAAGAATTCTACGATGCCTAAACCATTTTTGTAAATATTTAGTATTATAATTATTTGTGTTTTTGTAATTATGTTAATTATGTTATCTTTTTTAGTACATTTGTAAATATAGGTTACATGCATATTGTATGCATAAAATTATTTTAAAAAATTGTGATTCTGAATATATTGGTTTCATGTTTAAAATTATTATAATAGATACTTTATTTTAAAATTATATAATGAAAATTAATAACATCTTATTAATTTATATATACGTATATTTCCTAAATAAATAATATTTTATAAATTCACCTGTAGATCCTTAATAAAAATGTTGAAATACAATATTTTAACATTATATAGTGAAAATTAATATCAACTTACAGACATCCTTTTGCAACTTTTTTTCCCTAATGAAAATTCTCACATGGTTATATTTGATGTTCAAAGGTAAGGTTCTCATTTCGAATTACTCAAGTTGTAGTAAGGATACAATCCTTTCCTACACTCCGTGGGAATATCGACAGATGCGCTCCTAGCAACAACAAAACTTTTTTCTAAAACCTTGCTTGTAGGGTGACCCTATCAAAGCCTTCAATTTTAAGAATAGCAAACGCAGCCTTGCTATAGTTGCTTTTATAGAAATATACATGAACAATGTTTTTTAGATTAATATTTATTAATTACATGAACATATTAAAATTTAATTATTTTAGAATTTTATAATTTCGGTGACCACCACAAACGGGAAAAAGTCTTCTTTAGATAACACTAAATATAAAGAAGCTAAACATAGTTTAATTAAAAGATTTGGAATAATACATTTTAAATATTAAATAAAGTAACCTCTATTATATGTAACCAAAACGTGTAGACACCGTACACGTGTCGATTTGTTCAATAGAACAGGATATAACTCTCTATTTGTTATTCATTTTTTCGGAAACTGTGCTTATCGGTAAAATTTTTTTGTGAGTAAGGGTTATATTGCATCCGGTGAATGTAATATTGGTGTGAATTTATAAATTCCAGTTTTCTTGGGTACCAAAAGCTTTAAAAACTCAATAAGTGCATTGTCATTGATGTATAACAATTGCAAATTACCAACTACCGTTAATACTTTATTAAAATATTGTGTACGTGTTCATAAAGATTAAGAGGCAGGTCACAGCTTATTATCCCTCTCAAAACTTGGATCACCCAGATCTGGCAACGGTGCCTCTCTGCAGTTTCAGAAGCACTTCTAACATTGAGAAGATTGCAGCTAGATAGCCGGTGTTGTCATGCTGTGCTAAAATTATATTAAACAATTTTATTCGAATTTAAAGATAATAGTATATTAATTAAAAGTATTCAGAAAATCAAAATATGAATAAAATAATTAGGTAACTGATGATATTTTACTGTGTTCCGAAGTAGATTACCTACATAACATGATTCCATTTTAAGCACTGTCTCGTATCAACACAGCTCTCACCACTCATGATATCAATTTATGATTAAGAGTTTAATCTAATGTTGTATGTATGTTTTGTTATGTCCAATAAGAAACCGTTTCATTCGTAAAACTACAATTATTTATTATAACAAACAAAACGATTTTGATATTTTTCAACTCAAAATTAATTATTTAAACTGATTTAACTTAATTATTATTTTAAGTCCTCGTGTTAAATAGCAATAACTAGAGAAGTTGTGGTTTAAATGATTAATCCTCGATAGTATGCATTAACATATTTATGTTAATATTGGTTTTAAAATTTCAAGGGCAAAATCTTTTGCAACCTGTTTATTTCATCACTGAAACATTTTCTTTTTATTACTGTCTTAGTTTTTGAACTAGATGAGTGATATGCATATGATAGTTTCTTTGGATAAATGCATTGAGTAGATATTATAATGTAATGCAATGGCAGATATGTATGCAAAAGAAAACTAACATTACCAAGTACCGTACTCATAAAAGTATTCTGCATCTCATAATGATATCACATACACAATTCGTCCAAAGGAAAGTTAAATAACGCGGCACTTTTGATGATAAAATTCTTTGTGGAGCAATAAAAATATTTACCTGTTTACGCAAAGAAACTATGTTAGAATGCGCCCATCTCTGGCCATAAAACTTTCTTTGAAACTGTTACAAAGAAGGGTGAAGGAATCCTTTTTACTGAATACGAACGTTAACGTATCTTTGTACTCGTCAGATAAAAGCTCCGTAGTACAATACAAACAGTACCGGCTAGTTATTATCTTTACTGGCGTTGCAACGGATTTTGAAATCATACAACTACAGCACAATCGTTGTCTTATTATGATAAAACGGTAGCCACTTTACAGACAAAAAATATTATTGTAGCGGTATCTACCAAAGAGCTACTAATGCGCAGATTAAACACAAGTGTAACAAGCACTTTATGTTAATCCCTGTTCCTTATACAAGTTCTAAGTCAATTTTTGAAAAATAAACAAGTTACTGACTGTATTTCACATATGGCGATATGCGAAATACAGTAACTTGTTTATTTTTTACACAGAGATGCAAGTCGAAGAATTAGCATTCAATAAATTTTACAGTTATAGATACATCATACATGGATACATCAAATAAAATTAAATGTTCTTACATTTATTTGATAGCATAATTATAGCTCTCCTAAACATTGCTACAAGTGCTGTGACTATAAACTTTACACGATATACACAAATATATCTTATAGGTCGCAGCATGTGCTATAAAGATAACGAAGTTTTCTGACATAGTATTAATCAAAGTCCAAATTAATAAGTCAGTATAAATATTTAAAAGTGCTTTTACTACAAGGACGTACAGTTTATATTGTATATGAATATGTGACTGTACAGCCGGTTCAACGCAGCAGTTTAAATTAAAATATTTACCACTACCCAAATATTTAATAATAAATTGCATCGAGTTTAAATGTTATTTATGTCCAAGGATAAACGTTCCAAAGTTCAAGTTTATCCTTATGCGTATATATGTTTATCAAATGACAGCGTCTGTTATTAAAAATAAGTATTGTAACAATACAAACTCAACGCTGTATCGCCAGTTATCGACAACATATTACGTAATTAAAACCAATCAAAGTAACGGTATCCAATAAATCTTATTTTGAACAATTTACATCATATTTTCATAGAAGTAAAATATCCGTAGTAATTAGTATACCATTAAACAATGGTGTATAACCATAATTAGTTCCATAAAAGGATCACGTCTCACGGTACTTAATAGAACACATACAGTATTTAGCTAGCGATCGTAAAACACTGATTATAACTAATTATAATAAACGTATGTAATACATAATTTAACACATTGTTTCATTTCTAAATTCGTTTCGACTGATTAGGTTTAATTACGAATTTGTTTTACTTTGCGTTATACATCAGCATTCTCAGTTTCGATAAGCCACCGTACTCGTATCAAATAATGATGGTGACAAAGAAGATAAATATTGTAAGCAAATTAACTGTTGCGCTCAGAGGGCAAATTCTCCTAACAAAAACATTGTCCCTCGCGACGGGCTTTACAAACTAAGAAATAATATGCAAAACAGACCTTGTACGCAACTAACGAACTGCCTTGTTCATATGTATCACTAACATAACAAAGAATGCAGTTACTCCTTTTTAATTTCGTTTTGTAACGTTTCCGATACATTAAATCAACGTAAGACAGAATAGCTGATATCAATAATTACCTAACCACTATTGAGTATGGAGAAAGTTAATGTAACATGCCTATATATTCATGCCTATGAAAATAGTAAATCTGTTTCATGTGATATAACCTTGCTTAAAACTACATACTTTTTTTTTACTTTTGTGGTCTTGTACATGTTGTAGATGGTACTAATAGTTCCAGGTACCTCCTAAATAGTTTAGGTAGTATCTAGATAATACTATATAGAATACTATGTTGATTTTACTTAATCAATAAAAATCAGCACTAATTATCTAAACATAATTATTTTATAAGTTTTATAATATTGTATATGAGGCTTTCGAAAATACCATTACCACTCGAAGTCTACCTACCAAACGAACATATCTCATCTGTTGAGAAAGATACGTTTAAAGACATTAAAAGAGACAATATTAAAAAAAAATGGCTTTCATATATGAAAATAAACATAACATACAAGCTAAGTAACCATGATCCTATTTATGTGGAATCTATATAAAGCACTTATGACGCCATAATCTAAATTAAATATTAATAAATATCTCCTGCTATGTGGTTTTTAAGTGTTGGTTTGCGATAATTATCTATTTAATGAGCACATAACTTCGAAAATACAGAGTTGCGTATTTTGGGATTAAACTCGATACCTCTGCGTGGTAATACAATCGTCTGCAACTACGCTAAATAGTCAAATTTAAATAATACAAACACCGACGTCACAATCTCTTTTAATTATAATTTGCGATCGAGGAAAACATACAAACATATATTAACTTTCACATTTATAATATTAATAGAACAACAACAATGACCCACCCAACTAGCGAACAAAATTAAATGTTAAACCATATTCATAGAGAGCCCACTTCCGGTGAAATCAAAACAGTAGAGCAAAAAGTAATCTAAACAAACGCATGACAAGAATATTAGCAGATGGCGCCTGAACGGAAATCGAAAGAGATTTTTTAATACGATTTTTTGTTGATTATTGAAAAAAAGGCTCGTGAGGATATTGTTAAAAAAACAGTGAAAGCGTTTGATGATATAGCCGTGAGAAATACGAGGTTCAAAAGGTTTTAAGATACGTTTTACAAAAAGTTTATCAATGTACGTGTTACCGCAAATAAGTTTACGTGAACCAAATCTGATCGTAATCAGATGACACGTTGCTTAATTTTTTATTTATCCTTGAAGCTACCAAGCTTCAAACAGCAATTCAGTGATTTTTCGTGAAGTTAGAACAAATAGACAGATAACAAATATTTATAAAACTGGATTTAGAAGCTTAAACACTAATTGGTATTAATTAGTTTATAATATTACGTAGATTGATATAAAATTTAATTATGAATCCTGTTAAATTTAACTTAACCTCATTATGTATACCTCAGTAACAACTTATATGGCTCCATTCAATTACATTGAATGTGTACAAATGCACTTATTCTGATATACAATAAATTAAATTGAAACAATTAATATATTATCTCCCGTATTTATCGCTGCAAGGTAATCCCAAAACTCATAAAGTATAAAAACAAATGGAGAAACGGCAAACCATTTCGAAATAAAATCTTCAGCGTCATGTTGATAATTAAAATAAGTTATATGTGATCGACAATGCGCAAGTATTGCAGACGTCTGTAAACTACGTTAAATAAGTAAATTTATAAGTTTTGTAATACTTTTGAAATTAAAGGTAGATTTTTTAGAACAGATATTCATCGGACCAATTCTCATAATAAAAACCGTCTCCATTAAGTTCTCGAAGATATGTGAAGTTTGCCAACCCGCACCGGGCCAGCATGGTGGACTATTTCCTTACCCTTCTCACACTGAGAAGAGGCCCGTGCCCAGCAGTGGGACAGTTTAATACAGAGCTGCTATTATTATTATTAACTAAAGAGAAAAATAATACAATAAAATTAAAAAGCGTCATAATATTACTCCGCATGGTCGTCAATTGGCAACGTGCCCAGAAGACTGGCAGCATTGCCACGTTGAATAGCAATACTAATTCTTTGTGCAAAGAAAATATCAGCCCTCTGGTCACGTGAAGCGTCGACCAGCCACTTAGCTATGTCTCTATAAACAAACCTAGTACTTGGACCCCATGGCCCCAGCGTTGCGACACCAAACAGTTCAACTATGTACTCACTAATAAGGTTGTGATATTTGCGTCGTTTTAGCGTCTCCACTGATGCAGCAGCAGCACCATCACAACCTGCTGTGCTAGAAAGATGTGATGGCGCAAGGGTGTCGACACAAGTTAACCTAACATCAAAGGCCTACCCATTTTCCATGACAGTAATGACATACCATCTGGTCTCTTGCCATCGTCGCGTACCAAGCCGTGAGGTTCAAGCTGAGCCGGAACGCCAGCGGTGACAAGAGTCCGACGGAGCATGTTATTCAGGTTGGTGTGTCGTGATATTCGTCCAGCACTCCTGCTGCATGACAGGGCATGGTGACCAAGACTGTCGACGGCTTCTTCACAAAAACACCGATGCGGAGAAACACAAGGAGTACCTAAGCGCAAACAGGAAGCAATGCGGGAAGGTCGTATCGTCCAACATGGTACCTATATTGGACGACGAAAGTGCCTGAAGCCAAAGGCCCGACTCCCAGTCCCCCACAGCCAGCAAGCGGGCACGTTCAACAGCACAGGACGATGTGTTTATGAGATTTTCTCGAACTATGCTGCATAACGGCGTCGCTGATTTCAGCATGAATGGCCGGCTCGACCGGGAAAGGACTACCTTCTCACTATCGACGATACGAATATCGACGTGAAATAGCAGTACTCTCACTCACCGAACGAAACACAACAGTGCTACTGTTGTGTTTCGTTCGGTGAGTGAGAGTGCCGGAGGCCCAATCACCCTCTTCCCCCTTCCCGCTCCTTCTACTTCCCACTTCCTCCTTTCCTAAAGGGTCGGCAACGCGCAAGTGATGCCTCTGGTGTTGCAGGCGTCCATAGGCTACGGTGACCACTTACCATTAGGTGGGCCGTATGCTTGTTTGCCAATTTAGTGGTATAAAAAAAACCTACTGTCTCTGAGAAAGTCGGTTTTCGGGTAAATCAGTGCTTGGTCAAGCAAGTCTCCAAGCACGGCGTCGGTCATGCACAGCAATTCAGAATTGACCAGTGTAGGTGCCAAGATTTTCCTGGTCAAATCATTCGTGCTATAGACTGAAGACAGGAACGCTGGTGGACTTACATCAGTAATTTTCGGATGCTGAGGTCGCCCAAGCGAACTCGTAAGCTCGCTTGTAGCCACGCCCGGTCGTTGATGGCCACATTTAAAACGTTAGTAAGGATGTTCGGTTTAATTTTCTTCTTTTTCTAAAAGTGTCAAATGTTTCCAAAAGTGTGAAGATCGAAGGGCATGCGTAAATTTAGGGACGATAAGACAGTATCGGATAATTGTAAAAGCAAATTTGAATAAATTGTCCAACGTTTCACAAATATTTTGAATTTTCTCTTCTATAACATTATCAAAACCTCCATCTAAAATTGGGGACCCAAGGAGGCGAAGAGAGATTTAATCTAAAAGTTAAATATTAGGTGCCAAAGATTTGAATTTAGATAATACCGATATTTTATTAAAGTTATTGCCGACAAAAATTTCACATTTGCTTGGATTAAGTTCCAAACCTATATATAGATTGGAATTTATTTTTTAAAAGTGCTAAGTCTTGTGGTACTGTATCTACATCTCCTCCTAGGGTACCATTGGCTAGGTACCAGATATAACATTTTGAATTTAGCTGCTTAATGATGGGGTGAATAGCTAAACTAAAAATTACTGGTCCAAGAGGATCACCTTGTTGACAACCAACGGCTGATTCCAAAAGGTTTTCCTTGTAGATTAATTTTGATGGATGCCTGTAACACTGCCAAATGAACTTATAAATCTTGAGAGTTTCTAATTTTACTTGTGTCAACAAAGTATCCCTATTCACTGTGTTAAAGGCATTCTTTAAGTTAACCTTCATGATAACGTCACCGCTGCCACAGCCAAGATATGTAGACAAGGCGTGTTTGGTAGCCTCGCAACTCCCTTGAGACCCAAAGTGAAGTTGTAGAGGCTGGATTTTTTTCGCAAGGTTTGTGCTGTAGCATTAACAGCATATTTTGGCTACCATACGCCTGTAAGTACACCCTACGGCAATAGGACGAATCACTATCCTTTTTGCGAAGGGCACATAAGTTTGCACCATATAAAGCACCGATGACGGCATCGTCCATATTGCCAGAGAACAATTAAACATTCATTAAGGCCGTCAGCTCCCTCAACAGTGCGTCGCCAGCCACCCCGGCACTTGAACACACAAGATCTTTCAGATGTTGTGGTGTCAAACGGCTGAGGCCGCCAGCAGACCCACTTCGAAATGAGCAAACGGCTGAAAGAACATCCTTGGCTGTAGTACTGAGATATTCAGTATCTGAACTAAGAGGGTCAGGGTAGGTGAGGTTATCAGCTGGCGTTGGATGCTTGCTCTGCAACTAGCAAGTGTGTCTGGAGAGTAAGATACCACCACATCACTACTAAATAATAGCCGGAACGCGCACCTTATATCACCTTCCCTTAATTTTGATTCTACCAAATTGTATGTTGAGCTATTACGGTAACTGGGTAATTTTGAACTAATAGTGCAGTTCGAAACATGGCAATTTTCTTTAATTTTGGCTGTTGAAGATTTTTGTTAGGTCCGGTCTTCTTGTACATGAGGTATTCTAAGTATAGGGGAAGGTGAGAAGTTGTTCCCAAGCTATAAGCCAAGCCAAAGTTAAGCCAAACTTTGGGCCACCGAGTTATTTTATTTTACACAAATTGTTTTAATTATAACAAAATGCAATTAAAATGTAAATATAACAGTAAATAAAGATCATTGCCATTTTAATTTATTAAAAGTGTTTGTCGCTTATTTGTCTGGTTTTAATCATATATTGCAATACAGTTTAACCTCGCATAAATTTAATTAAATAATGCAGTAGCATCACTTAATATTAAATATATTACAATATCGAAGGAGCTGATCCTCAAGTACCCTTTTGATCTTAATATAAATGGTCGTATACATGTAAGCCTAATGTGGATCCACCTAAATGTCAACCTATTAATAAACGCACCTTGCGTGATACTTTTGTGTCTATTGGTGCAGCCTTAAGTATCAATAAAACGCTATTTACTACTGCTGCTAAACCTTGTACTAAGAGTTTTAATTAATTTAACTACATTGTCTTTGAATTTAAAAATATACATTATATGTGACACATAAATTATGTGTAATTTAACAAAAAATCATATGAACATGATATAAATGTAAAGTGCTTCGCAAATCTACCTGACAACGATTTCTGATAATTGTTGCAACCGAACACGCTTATATATTTAGTGGTGTACAAATGTGGCTCTTTAAGTTTGTGTATGTTGTTATGACAATTTATAAAAAATGAAAAGTGTAAATACTTTGATAACGGTCAAAATGTTTAAACTTTTATCCAAATCCAATTCAGTTTAATCACAAAATATAATGATCTTATTTGAGTAAGTACATATAATTATAAAATCTATATGGAACATAAGTTAAAATACAATCAATAGATTCATAGAACAACGAATAAAAATATATTTCCTACAATACAAGTAAAAAAAATACCTTCTCAATTATACATTTAAATAACAAGGCATTTTCAACTCTCAGAAAATATAATTGGTATCGTCTCATTCTATTTCTTACCAATAATAACTGGAGTAGACATCAATCAAAATTGACAAAAAATATTTTATTACCATTTTCAGGAGGGCGAAGAAGTATAGACAATAAATATATACTGATATGTGGATACTAACTTATGATTACTTCCATAATTTAGTATCCACATTACAAGAACGATATATTTTAAAACAAATTTATGTGAATGCTGCCATGCTATAGTAATCAGTACGGCGCGGCGCCATAGAAGCGACGCAAGTTTTAACATTTCGTAATCTTAAATAACGATGTAAATATATAATTTCATACTTACAAGCAGATTCTAAATAAAATCATTTATTCGTATTTTTGAAACACTGAACGTATTTTTGCCAACGAGTACAAAACAATCGGGCTTTTCGAGGAGCTGTTTCCTTAAGTACATATAACACAATCACTTTTACGTCAGAATATCTGTTAGGTGTGTAAGGCAGTTTTATAACCGGACCTGACACGCATCCAGCAGCAGTACTAACGTGTGGGATTAACCTACATTGACGTTTTCAGTCTTTATCACTATGAACTTACTATATAGTATACAATAAACGCTCGTATTTTGGCTATTAATACAGATTTCGTAGCAGGTATTCAAACATCATAATTATGTTATATATAACACTTTGTGTACAATATTGTCTTAGGTTTACGCGAATGTTACACTAAGAGAGATAAAAAATGGTTCCCTATTTATTCGCATAAAATTATACATATGTCATAATTTAACATGGCATACTTTTACTTATCCTAATAACAGTTACGCATAATATTAATTTGGCATAACTGTTTAGGCACAATTTTTAAGCATAATAATTGTCATGCATATTATTCTCAAGCATAAATTTGAAATTTTGTGTTTGCATTTAATAAAATATTTTTCGTATATAAAATAAACATGTTGGCGGCCCGCCGCACCCTAACCTAATGTTACACTATGGTACCCAAGTTATATATGCCTTATAATTTTATGCCAATTAAAATTAGGACAAAATGCTTTAGTCTAAATTATATTTATGCCTACTGAAATAGAATGCCAAAAACAATTATGTCAAAGTATTATTATGACAAAGAAATACATATATGCTTAACTCGTTACGCCAAATTAAATTAGTTAAAAGAAATTGTCATAACAAAGGGTTCCTATAAAAAATAAATCATATTTTTTTAATTTAAAATATTAACTATTTTGTTTAATAATTTTGCCGACGTACCATTGCGTTCAGCAGCCTGGGAATCTAAGATGTTGGTAGTCCCAATGTCAATATAAATGGTTTAAAATTGCGTCGTGACTAACAAAGTAATATCAAATGGTTTTATACGTGTATCTATCCAGCGATAATCGAGACGCCTAGCTAGCTGTCATTAGTACACGTGCCAGTCTTAGACGTTGTATTATACGATTGTGTACCTACCTGTTATTTCTGAGATTGCGTTTAAAGCGCACACTGATATTTTTCCCATTTTCCTATAACTACCATGATTACATCCCGTGGGAGACTACCCGAGTCTTGACGAACAAAGGCAAGAAACAGTCGATAGCATTGTACAGTACTGCAGACATGCAGTACTAAACACACTATTATAATAGTGCACGAGCGTGGGAGTTAGCCGCAGGTGCGCGACCGTATAAAGCCGATACGTTTCCTACGCTGCAGATGCATCTTGCAAGATCTAATACTGCGTTAGATAGGACAACGTTTTATTTGTGTGATAGACAACTTAGTATGTACTCAAATAATGTACCTGCTTCCACAACCTACAAATTTAACCTCAACCACATAACGAATGTTGACATGAGGCTTCTTTATGATATACGAAATTTTTATACAGAAAATTTTACTATATTTTAATCACTGTATCACAAGAAAGTTTTACAAGCATGTAAATAGCCACGGAGCACAAAATACTGCGTTCCAGTCCATCCATACATAATCAATATAAATTGTCTATTGGTTAAATAGCGTCTCCTCTACCGATTGATAGGACTATTGATAATATTTGTAGTTTTTGTAAATTTATAACTTAGATACAGTTCATTAAATGAAATAATGATCGCGTTATTGATACTCATTAATAGCCAATATTACATAAACATTAACGTATTATATATGTAAAGACACTTTAACGAATGTGTATAGTTATTTTTATAATAATGCACAATACTTATTTAAACAAATATACTTATATAAGTATTATACTAAAGAAATATCCTCTTCTAACTGTCACTGTTATAATATGAAGCATAAAAATAATTTAAAAGTATAACCAAATATTTTAACAACCGAACATATTAACTTAACGACTATGCACATAAACAGCTAACTATAAAGTAGCATTTATCAATAGCACTATAAATCTGCACATCGACCAAAAAGTAATATAAACCAAACTAAAATCAGCAAAACCTTTTTTACACCTGTTCCACCAGGTTTTCAATAAACCTATTTTACATCCCAAGATTTGATAACACAAGGTGCAAAGCTTTGAGCAACTGAACACCTTATTAGCATAGTACGCCCGCGGCAATCCATACAGTTCCAAAAATAAAGCAAATCAATATTAGATAATAGGATCCAAAATTATTGCCTTAGTGATCCATCCCTGACCTACACCATCAGCTGCCTCTTATCGACCCATATGTTACAAATATAGGTCATTATAATATATCATATTGCTACGGAATATCAGCTTTTCTTTACATGCAACTTAGATCCATTATTGAGTGTCAAATTTTTATGTCGAAATGTGAGACACAAAATTGGGCAAGTAATGAATCTTCTAAAACAAGGCACCTGATTTGTATTATTTTATGGTTGGAAATTGGTGACAGGTGCAGGTGGCCGCAACGTAGTCATTTGTTAAAACAAATGAACCACCGACCGGACTAAATATCTTCATTGAGTTATTATTTTAACCTTAGGAATGCAAGGGATTTGTATATTTTTCTTAAATCCGCTTTTAATGATTCTGTCACAGATATCATCGCTCAAAGCAACTAATTTGTATTTACTGTGTGTTAATTAAAAAGGTGAGCATGTTGAACGTGCCATATGAAAATTCCATTATCATTTCAAATTTAATTACCCAGATTCTAACTACTTAGAGTAATTGTGGACAATCCTTGAACAGTACTATTGTTATTGCCTCCAATTTTTTTGTTCCTTATTCTGAATAGGTACTTAGACTAATGCTTGAATATCCCGACAGGAGTGAGTTGAGGTGAATACCATTTCGCTAATTATGTTGTAAGTCCTACGTAATAAGACATACTTCTATTGCGCCTATCAGTGATGTAATAAAATTACGTGAATGAAACGCGCTGCAACACTATCCAGCCTTAAACCTTAGAGAACTACAATATATAAGTATAATTATACTTAACTTTACTTAAAAACGTAGGTATTCAAAAATAAGACAATGTATAATTATACATTGTCTTATTTTTAAATACCTACGTTTTAAAAAACATATGTAAATTCGCCTAATGTTAACCTATTACCCAGTGGTAACCAGTTACAACTGATCGTCAGCGGTTAGTGCCTGCATGAAACCAACCACAGTACGTAAAGACGGCAAGAAGGTTAGAAGTTACAGCCAAATTGTAAGGTATTACCTACTACCAAATAGTAAGCAGTAACCAGTTGATAAATGGCTACTTGCTGATTATAAAAGCTTAGGGCTAGAAGATAAGCAGTTACCACCAGATGGACGTAAAGAATGTATCCGCTAGACAGTAGTTTCCGCATGGAAAGAAATTATTGCTTGCCAGTAATCTGTTACTTGCTGGTTTGAGATTACCACCTGCCATCAGGCAGTCAGCAAAATCTTTTTCTTAATTACTTGCAAATATAAAATACGAATCAAAGATAATATATACGAATATAATTCAAGTATTATAATTAGTACTATACACGCACACAAATACAGAAGAAACAACATATTATAGTTACGCTGGTCCTAAGCCTGACGTAATGCACTAATGAGAGTGTTAAGTAAGCTACTGCTTTACTCTAACCTTATATTTTTATTAAACGCCGAGGATATCATTGAATACCTGCGTACTAATTGTGCTGAACAAGGCGTATGTTGAAAATAAGGTCAAGCGTCAAAACTAACACTATAGCTAGCTTAAGATAACAAGAAATAAAGATTATTATAGCCAACAATACTATTAGATACAATTTCGTTTTTAGCCAATTGTATCACAAAAAGTACTACTACTATAAACATAAAATGTTGTATTAATTATTATTTAAGAGTAAGCACCAATTTACACATAATTGTGACGGTAGTCGGAACAACAATCGTTCTCACGTCATAACAGTGATAATAGCAGATATAAGATAAAATTACATGTCAAGTACGAGTACTACAATAAAGACGGGGTTCATTATATTATCATACAAAGGCCGAAGGTGCACATTGGCTATTTCTAACATAATAGTAGAAAAATATTGAAATACTGGTTAAAATATTTATTATTAGTTTTATTTTTTAAATATATCCCAACTAATAGGTAATATAATTGCGAATGAGAGTTTGTTTGATTGTTACAATTTCTTGCCTTCACTGCTTACCGATCATCATGCAATTTCGCATACACGTTGTCAGGGGTACAGAAAAGGACATAAGGTACCTTTTATCCAGAAAAAGCACTGTTTCCGAGAGATAAAAAATTTACATAATCTATATTTTCGCGAGCGGAGCCGCGGGCAAAATCTAGTTTTCCTATAAAATATCTTGACGTGTGACGTGACATTGTATAAATAATTATTGTTATACAATTCTATATCATTAACCCTAGCATATATTGCTGTATAGACGACAATGAAATAGGTTAAACCTTAAAAATATTAAACAGAAAATAATGCCATATTATGCAACTCTAAAGCTTATCTCTAATTTAATATGTTAACAGTAATAACACAGCTGTTGACAGAAGAAAACTTTGATCAAGTTCTTAAACTTCTTTGGTATAATATCTAGAATATTCCACCCTCAATCTACAACATCCTTAAACTACTTAACAATTTTCTTGCGGTACGTCAATATTCTTTTAAGAGTTCGAAAAATCTCTTATACAACAGCTTTGTCCTTCCGTCCGTCTGTCTGTCTGTTATACAACTTTCAACTCAAGAACCGTTAGTGCTAGAGACTCGCGGTTAACGCCATTCGACTCAGCATAGTCGATATACCCCCGAAATGACTATGACCTTTGACCTCTGACCTAAAGTTCACATGATACCATCTTTCAACTCAAGAACCGTAAGAGCTAAAGAATCGCGATCAACGCCGTTCGACTAAACATAGTCGATATACCCTCGCAATAGCTATGACCTTTGACCTCTAACTTTAAAGTCACGTGATACCATCTTTCAACTCAAGAACCGTAAGAGCTAGAGACTCGCGGTCAGCGCCATTCAACTCAGCATATTCGATACACCCCCGAAATGACTATGACCTTTGACCTCTGATCTTAAGGTCACTTGATACCATTTTTTCGAACTCTAAGATTTACGGCAATTCATGGCCATATCTCACTTATTCTACTTGGGGTGAATGCCATTGTCAAGGTCATGAATACGTTAAACCTTCTGTTGGTTATACCGACGTAGCATCTCTTAGAACCCCACTTGTTTCTAAAATTATTTCCATGAATGAAGCCTACCGGATGCTTCTCGTAACTAACAGTCGGTCGTTACGAGAGCGAATCTAATGTCAATGTGAACTGTATAATACACATTGTGATTATCAACATAATTAGCATTTTTATTCACCAGCGCTGTGCATAACGGTTTACAACAAAAATGTTTCGTAACTATGTTAATTCATTAAAGGAATTATAAGTTCATTTCTAAACATTATATACGTACGTACATACGTATATGATATTTAGAAATGGACTATAAGGTATGTTTATAAAATACTAGCTGTTGCCCGCGACTTCGTCCGCGTGGACTTTAATTTATTACCCAATACCTACTTTTAACTTGTTATCTAATTTTAATATATAAAACTACAACTAAAGAAATTAATAAGTCTAACTACACCTATATAGGTGTTGTTAGCTATATATATAGCTAATACTTAAGAACTACCTACTAATATTTAGAAACTACCTACTATATCTAAAGAGTTATATCTTTTGAATGAAATGTCCGATTTTAATGATTTAAAATGTATTTTACGGGTATTGAAATGGTCTTAAATAAAATATAACTTAATGGGATAAGGATTAATACAGAGGTATGAATAATATGGTTTGATTATTGTCGGCACTTTTATCAACTTTTAAAATGTAAAGAAGTAGTTATAGTAGCATAACTACAGTAGTTGGACATATGGTATTTCAGACTTTTTTGTAGATATTGATACGTTCTATAATACTGTAGCACATTTTTTTGTTCTATCATCAATAGTTTCCGCAGCGCACGTGATGACAGATTTATTATGACTAATTTTTTCACACCTTGGGTTATACTATTGCATTTTTATTAAGGATCCCTATTTTTTTTTAAAATTTAATATAGCTTATGTCACTCAGTGAAGATGCAGCTTTCTAATGGTGAACGAATTTTTGAAATCGGTCTAATAGTTTTTGTGTGAAAACATTACAAACATACATACAAAAACACAAATGTTTCCTCTTTATAATATTAGTTTAGATTAGATGTATTTAGGTGCTGTATGCCACGCATAAGGACTGTAATATGAAAAATACTTGTTATTAGTATATCTATGTATCACATGTAATTTTACCAACAATGTTTCACAGCATTTTATGACTTTATAATTCTGAAGCTATCTCTACCGGTATTGAAGAAGGAGTAATGTTTACTTTCAATGGTTCAGTAACACAATTGACCTAACATTTTAAGTACGAACATTTACTGTCACCCTAGAACAATTTTTCTTCTTTTCTGCAATTAACTATTACCATTTTATCTTGCTAACTACACTAGTATTTATTAGAAAATTCAACAAGTATGCACGAGCAAATAAATAAATATCTAAAATTAAATAAATATTATATGACAATAACAACCATTTTGAAGGTAAATTCGTTTCACGGTCTTAACAAAATAAATAATTAAACTGACAAGCAATTCTCTCATCGATCTTAAAAATTTATTTTGATTAAACATAATTCTTATTTAGAGAATATATCAATCTTAAGCGTTACATGCTAAATTGCGTGAAATATAGAACGTGTTATGCAACAAATGCATAGTTACATAGTGGCATAATATCTAGTAGCCGACGCGACAACGTAACCGCTCGGTAATGGCATCGACGGCGCGCAATCTTCCGTGATAGTGAACTTGAGTTTTTTCGCGGCGCACACGCACCGTTAGTTTGAGCTACATTCCGCGGTTTCGCCGGCTCGCCGCGCCGCGGAGCCACCACCGCAACGCACTGTTCAATGCTCATGCTTCATTTGAAGACAATCTTATCTACTATTTCGTAGGTA
The DNA here is from genome assembly GCA_930367265.1 of Catocala fraxini. Classification (NCBI taxonomy): domain Eukaryota; kingdom Metazoa; phylum Arthropoda; class Insecta; order Lepidoptera; family Erebidae; genus Catocala; species Catocala fraxini. The sequence goes on along the minus strand of OV884027.1, from coordinate 11,033,343 downwards.
TTACATTTATATTGGCACCGGATTTCTTCGCTTTTGTAACAACATTTTTATTAGTTTATGTCACTTGTGATTGGTAAATAAAATTTTGATCTTAATAATTTATACAAATACTAATAACAAGTTTTATGCCAAAAATATGATATAGACATTATATAAGAAGGTATACAACGCCTGTAACATTCTACAGTTCTATTCTATTCTATTGTTTCTTTACAGTTTCGGGTTTTTACAAATATTAACAACCAAAATATTAAATCTTACTTACATCTTACATGTATGTTCGGTGATATTTATAATAAAACAACAAGATACTTATCATAATTTATAATTACTTAACTTCTCTTACTATTGCACAAAATTATTGTTATCAGCAGCAATAGACGAAATCGTGCGTGAATTGAAACCATAACATACTTTTTAAATAAGCACAATTTACTATGCTGATAAATTAATATAATGATATACAGCGTTCCATGAAGTGAACGGCTATTTAAAAATCAGATTGGCTTAAACTAAACTCACTAACAAATCAATAAGTAATTAAGTATATATTAATAAAATGAATTAAAACATTGTTCATTACTTGCAGCTTGTTGCAAAAAATACCGGACGAACAAAACAGACGAATGATAAAATAAAAACATGACAGTAAATAACAACCACTCTAATGCTAGATCTAAGCTTTGAAGGCTGCGCGAGCGCCGGGTCAATAACCTGCCATTGCCAATGTCAGCCATCTTGAGTTCCGCAGTCGCTTACGTTCTTCACGTAAGAGGCTGTAACGATTCGTATTTGTGTGTGTACGTAATGCTCGTTTTTCTATGTCTTTGCGTCAGTGTGCGTGATTAGAATTGAATGTGAACGCATACATCTGTACTATATTTTGCTGTGTGCTGTACGCTTGCGTGTCGTGTTTAGTTTAACTTTATAAATCCTAGGTGGCGTTAGTGCATTTTACCGAAGAACTTTAGGCTAGATTAATTCAAAAATAAATGTTAACACATATTTACATTTATATAGCAAGTTAGTTAAACATTATTAAAAATATTTCAACCGGTACTCTTAAAATATACATTGTGCAACGTGAGCCTTCACGTGATGTTCAGCACATGATTTTCCATAACAATTATTTAAATGTACAAACGCTGTCTCTAGAATACCATAGCATTACTGTTGTTCCGTCACAGCTGTCGTTTATTTAATAAGTAGGCATTGATTTCGTGTTATTTATATCATTAGAATCCTTTTAGACTAGGTACTGGTAGTACTAGTGTTCAAAATTAAAACTTATTAATAAAGATTGATTGTAAGCTTAAAAAATACGATACGAAGACAAGTAACGTTATGATTAGAACTTAGCTATAACTTTGAATATCAACTATTACACTATTAGTCGTACGTTTTATTAAAGAGCCCGTTCCTACTATACATATACGTATGTACATATAGCTTGACTATTAAAACGGCATCCTCGTACATTTCCTGCTGGAAAAACTGATATTAATTGTTAGACATTCGTATTTAAATTAATTTTGTGCTAGAAATAATGACCGTGTTATAAACGGTCGAATAACGCGTAAGTAAAAGAAAAGCAAGATTCAGAATAAAACAAGAACGATGGATCATTTCAAGCATTAGGTTATCCGTGCAGCCAAGGTTGAGTTGAATTATTAAATGTACTTAAGAGCACTGTTAAGACTACATGCAGAAACACAAGGAAGCTTTTAATATGAATTAATATAAATTTTAACGTATAGAGAGGTAAAGTGGGAAAGGAAAGAGCCTAGCATTATTGATTAGATCAATTTTACTCGTTTTCCTTTTACGCGGCAAAGGCGTTAGTGGGGTTTAAAGGGTGTTAACTAGTCGTTTTGTTTTCATTTTTACATAATATTGTTTTACGTTTATGCGAATGTTATAAATATAAACTGCCTTATACGGATTTTATTGCGGTTTATTTGAAAACACTACATTCATATAATTTTGAAAACTTATTTAACTATTGTTACTATTAAATTTAATAGTAGTAAATATTAATAGTAACAGTAGTTAAATTAATAATTTAAATAGTTAAACTATTTAAAAAAAATATTATTATAAATCAAAAACTATTTAAAAAATATCTAAATAATTTAAATAGTTAAACTATTTAAATTATTTAGATATTTTTACTTTCCTCGACCGTTCGGTTACTTTTCAGCAGTCATGCATCGGGCACGCCACGATCGTGGCGGTAAGTCCCGTGTTTGAGGAGTGGCTGGAGAGGCGCCATGGCGCCCTCACCTTCCGGCTGACACAGGTAATGACTGGCCACGGTTGTTTTGGCCAGTTCCTGTGTCGTATACGCCGGCAAGAGACGCCCAGTTGTCACCACTGCGGCGACTGCCGCGATGTTGTAGAGGACACGGCGCTGCACACTCTGGCGGTTTGCCCCGCTTGGGCATCGCAGCGCCGTGAGTTGATCGCGGCAATCGGATTGGTTGCCCTCTCGCTCCCGGCCATAGTTCAGTCTATGGTCCGGAGTGAGAGGTCGTGGAACGCCGTCGCCTCCTTCTGTGAGGAAGTAATTTCCATCAAGGAGGCGGCGGAGCGGGAGAGGGAGCGTTTGAACCCTCTCCCCAACCGCAGAGCCGGGCGCCGGAGGGCGCGAGACGACCTCCAGCCACCCTGAGGTTTGACCTGGGGGTGGCGGGCTTTGTGGGCCTGCCCGCCATCCGTTCAGCACCAGGTCCGAGAGGCGGCGTGCGTGTTCCCACGCGCGCCTCTGTTGTTTCGAGTCCGTCTCCCCTCTAGGGGGGACAGTAGGGAGTGTTAGAAGTGCCTTTGGGTAGATCTTTCGTGTAGTGGCCTGCCGTTTCATACGGCGGGCCGAAACCTCGGCGGGGTCGCGACCGCATGCGAAAGTGATTCGCGCGGCCCCGTCGATAGTGGTTTTGTCGAGGAACACCGTGGTAGGTTTAGTCGGTATTCCGGGAGGTACTTCATCTTTTCAACATCTTTCTTTTACCCCGGCGAGTCCGACATAACCCCTCCGCCCGCCCGCGCGGAGGGGTATGCATCAAGCATTCCACCACGTAAAAAAAAAAAAAAAAAAAAAAGCAGTCGTGCATGCAGCCGTCACAGGGATACTAAGATGGTGGCCGTCTCAATGTTTTGAAGTGTAGTTATTTTAAAATAACCTTACTCGAACATAATTTAATTAATGGTGTATCTACCTAATGAGCTCAAAGTATCATGAAGTGTAGCTGTGTTTTTTCTTCTAGGGTTTGATTAACTTAATCATCGGATCCCCAGCTGGTCCCTCAATGGCAAAAGACATAGACAAGCTACCGCCACAACACAATCATAGTCTGGTTGTAGCATCCGATAGGCACCTACACTGCTACTGTTATTATCTCTCCGATTCTTTTGCCCGACATAAGAATATGCAGTAGAGTACATTTAAAGAGCACGTCGTTATAATAATATAATAATAATAATATTTTATCACATACACACAATACCATCTAGCCTAAACTAAGCAGCGCTTGTACTATGGGTTCTAGACAATGGATAAACAAACATATTAATTTTTTTTAAATGTAAATACTTACATTTTATACATAGGAACACCCAGACCAAGACAAACATACATGTTCATGCACACAAATGTTTGACTTGGGCGGGAATGAAACCCGCGACGTCAGGCGTGGCAGTCGGTTACACTAAAGCTAAAGGTTTATAATTACCTAACGCTGTTAAGAAATCCGAAATTATTCCTTCAGAACTGCTATCACAACACAGCAAGTAGGTTAAAAAAATACAAACAGCTTCATTAGACTTCACATGTTAACATATTTTTTACCTTTTTACCGGCAATTCTAAACGAAATTACTTAATAGATATTAGGTATTATCTTAAACACAAAACAATAATTTATTCGCAATAATTACAAATATAGCCATAGTGTATAAATAAATAAATAATAAAAATATTTCTTGTGCTAATTAAACATAAATAATATAATTATGCCGAATTATTATCTGTTGGCTAATATAAAACTAAGGTCAAAGACCGAATCCAAAATAAAACATTTACATAATGCAACATTTCTAGGTGACATTATAAACTATTAGCTGGCTTGCGACCGGATCACACTATGCACTATATCTCCGGTTGTACTGAACTTTTATAAAACCTCAGGTTTATTTTAAGTTATACTCACTATCTTACCGTGAAAGCAGTATTAAATCCTCTTTAATGAACAAACATTAAAAAAAAACATTATTTTAGATTCAGGTCGCTTTTAATAATCGAAGCCAAATAAGTTTTTAAAAATATTTGGAATGTACAGAATCGTTTCCGTTTAGTTTTATAATACTATAGACAGATGTTTTGACTAAAATTGTTACAACATTATGCACCACTTCGATTAATTGAATATTGATGACAAATCGTGTATGATTTCAGTGGTAGGCTTCAATGAGCTTATAATTATGTTACATTCTAGAGCACTGAGATTATCATCTTACACTACACTTCTCCTGGTAAAATAATTTCGCTTTAATAAAATACATTTCCACCCGATATATGAAATTATATGTACCTATGCATATTTTCATTTAAATACAATTCAGGTAGTTATTTCTTTGCGTAATAAAATCTTGTTCCATTGTTGTTAGAGCGACCGTTGCATGTTATATGCACCAATTTTATATAATTTACCAAAGTAATGTGTCCACTTGTCCAGACAAGTATGGTCATTTTGAGACGCCTTGTGACCGTTTTATTATGTAGTTAGTTTGAACTGACTCCGATAAGTGAGGGGCTACATTCTATAATCTAAACTATTAGATTAATTAGAGAAACTACTTACATATAGAAAGCTAAATCTGACAAAAGAAATACAAAAATACTATAAAAGCAGTAAAATCTTCTGCGTTGTGACATAATTATGATGTGTGACTTTAAAGAGAAATGAAATGTTTATTTCTTCACAAACAGAGTTTTACATTTAATAGGCTTAATAATAATATAATAGGACTCCCTTTTAGGCAATAATTTGCTTGTGTTAGGGGCATTATACAGCTTACACGGCATACTTTAAAGGAGTGAAACAAAACGTAGTAACAAGAATTAAGAATATCAAGAGAATTACACAATTAACTACAAAAATAAAATATCAATAATAACGTAGCAAAAAACAACCACACAGTTCAGTCTTGCAGTAAAGCAACGCAACCTTCGCATCAAACCATTCATTTCTTCGTTTTGCTTTGAATGAAATTAGTTATTATGTTAATAATTTACTAATATAATCTCCAAAGAATTTATGAGTCAAAAACTAACATTTTCAGAGGACAAATTTTCAAATTCATATAATTTAATACCATACAATAATTTAATTTCAAGAAACTTTAAATTTTCTTGCAAATTTTTAAATTTCAACATATGTCAGAATTTAAAATAATAAAATTAAATTGGGAAATAATTGAATATACCTTCTATATATTAGATTTGTAGCAAATACTAGTACTTAATTAAGACAAAGTTTACTATTAATACTAAAACTCGACTAAGAATACGCATTAAACGACTTCATGTTATTGCTCTTAATGCTATACATGCTACTAAATGTAAAATTAATGTTGTAGTTACCTTTATATTTATTTTCATTTATAAAGTTGTACAAAGGCGGCCAGTAGTATTCTCTTCCAATCTGTCATAAAGTAATACAAAGGCTGATTAATAGTGCATTGGGCGGATTTGATTTAATTTTATATAAATAAGGGTCACCGGTTTTTATACCTTAAAATCTAGTTCCAACTACAAAACCATAATATTGCCAGTCAAGACAATATTACGACAGTAAAACATAAATACAAGATAGTCTGCTCTGCTGTAAGCATGTCAAAATCAAGCGCGGGTATTGTCTCATATAATTGAGGTCATTCCAAAATGTCACGTCAGTACAATAGCACCATATATTCAATATATAGTAATTATACGCCCACTTCTGACCGCAAACCTTGAGGCTTCCAGTTGTATAAATGTGACCTGATCCAGATTAATAGAAGTGCGTTCTAGAGGACATGTCTATCTTTCAGATTATATTACGTGCTAACCTTCATTGTACTCTAATTATTTAGTGTATCTAAACTATTATTAAATCAGTAAAATATTTATACGATATTAAAAATATTGGCTCTTTAAATATGTATATAGAGCACTGTTTGCTCAAATTAATATTATATAAAAAGTAATAATTCTACTTTATAATAATTAATTTTATAGCCTTTAAAGTTCAGCATTTCTACAACTAATCTCTTTAGGCAACAAATCGGAAATAGTAGGTTTTAAATAGGTATTAAGGATGTCAGGCTTTAAGGCGGACATGTCCATGCAGAGCTAGCAAATAGGTACCGCAAATTGGCATACGCCCCTTCGTTCCCTTGAGACTGTTCTATGGTTGTCCAGCATCGGAGGAGTTCGTAGATTACGTTTTACTTGAAGATTTGACATCTTACGTAGTCAGGTATTTTATAGCGATAAATATATATGAAGACATAAACAACTCTGTAAATAATTAATCATTATGATACGTATTCTAAAAACAAGCAAAATATACACTAGCTCAAATTACAATTGGTTTCATTAAATAAATGTGCACGTTTTGACAAGCACGCTCTAAATAGTTACGGTTGAATTGAGCACATACATTTAAATTTATCCGCATATTTAAGTTAACCTTTAGCTGTCACACTAGCATGTAACTAATACCTATAATTATATTATCGTCGGGTTTTGGGGTACCACGCCTACTTCCTTTTACTAAGCGGCTAAAGTTAATAAAACAACACAATAAACAAGCCCAACAACGTGTAGTGATTGTTTATTATTTATGGTAAATAAATTACCTAAGTGTACAAATCATTTAGTGTCAATTAAAGTGCAAAACGTATATAATATGTATATATAAACGCGGCGATATTTGATGGGGATTAACCTGACGTCATGACTTGCTGAATAAAGTTAGAAAAAGTAAGGCCTAACCTGAAGGAACTACGTGCGATGTAAGCTCTGCAGTCGGAGCTATTCGACGTATACAACAAAACGCTGCCAATGAAGAGGATGCATGGATAGGAATGGAGGGGTAAGTCAAGTGACCCAGAGGGCAGATATAAATAATAGACCGCCTCAGAACGATTGCATACCCTCTACTACTCTACGCCGAATTAGCATCTGTGATACAGGTGCAAGAGGATTTTTTATCCCGCTACAAATACTTGCATGCATATGGCCGGTGGATTAGCCTGCCGTGTAACCCAACTACCAGGGACTTGACCCTGCCAGCAGTGCTGTGTCCTGTCTCCAAAGGACACGCGCAACAGGAAAGCATTGCATATACCAAAACCGCACATGAAAGAAAGCTTAACTAAACATAGTCAGTAATGCTACAGGAGCCCGAAACTTCGCATTGCTTCCCCACATGATTATAGGGTGAGAAGATAAACACGACCCGGGGCATCATCCGTACCCAGGGACAGTTCTCTCTAAACACGGATGATACGCGCAGTATTAGAACGTTTATTAGTGATATCTTAAATCTCTTTAGTATTTGTCAGTTTGTTACGGTCTTATGATTAATCCGATTACACCGTTGTTAAATTATTTCTTTCCTTATGGTAGTAGCTAAACTTAATAAGCGAGTTTAAAAAAACCAAGTACTTATTTTTTTATTAAGTACTCCTAAAATGAAATTTTTCAGATATACTCAAATATTATTATGACATTTGAGATTTATTTTCATGTAATGGAATCAATATATTTATAACTACTATAAAATTATGCAAATGTCGCATTTAGTCTACTTTCTCAGTAACTATGTGAAAAATATACCACATGAACCAAATATAAATTAATAAGAACAAGGAGGGAAAGAAGCAGGTCGATTCTTCATAATATCACGTACGGCAATAAATATTAATTTCCCAAAAACTTCGTGAAGATTTCTAGTAAACGGAGCCAGTTTACCTTTGATTCAGAAAGATAAATGTAGTTCTTTGTGTACCAGATATAGTTAACGATATAATAAATCGTTAAGCATACTTAACAAATAAAACTGATATATATATATATATATATATATATATATATATATATATATATATATATATATATATATATGTTTATATTCAAGTTAATTTTGCATTATTCAGTTGAACTTAAACGCCGGTCACATGTAGGAAGACCGGAGGAGAAACTGAGTTTCTCTGATTAGTGAGATAAGTCAACTTCATAAATTAATATACATTTATGATTTCTTCTGATAATTGTCAATTTATCTATGTGACAATTATCAGAAGAAATCATAAAACCGATAACAAAATAAATAAAAGAATAGAAAATACCTACTCATATTTCTATTTCCCGATTAAAATAAACTGTGAAATTATAGACGGTGTGGACTTTAGTTTAACTTCCGATAATCTAGATTTTTACTTATCAATAGACGTTATGGACTTTTATTATTTTAACACATCTACTAATTAAATAAATCTTATAAAATTCCAAGCATTTGTTACTATTAAAAACAAGTTGCAAAGCTTAATTTGGGTATCAAAACATGAATCAAAAAATTAGGATGAAATCACTTCGCAGAATCTAGTAATGACCTCGGAGTCTAGGGACCTTCACCGAAATGTTATTGCAGTTCGATAACCCGCGCCATTGTTCCACGCGAATCATTCCCATTTTATATATCACGACTGACTCCATGATTTCCGCGTCATGACGTTTGTAATTATTAAATTAAAGTTTACGATACACGACGATTTATAGCATATTGAGCGCAACAACAACATGGATACGCGTAGTTTATATGGCGAAAATAATAATCGGTGGATTTACTATATAAATTGACGTGTTTATGTCGCGTCTTTGTATATATTATCAATTTCAGAAATACATTCATCCTCAGACATACACACTTAAATCAATTGGCATAACAGTCATACATGGGCTTCAATGTCATTTTGACAACAAGATAAGTTACTTAACGGATATTAAGTACTAAAAACTTCCTGCAAAAAGCGAGAATGCAATCTATGTTCCAATATGAAAAGATCATCAAACCTAAGAGGAGGTGGCCATATTCTAACCACACTTTAAAGAAGTCTGCCCACTACACCGTCTCATACCATGACCGTGCTAGGAACATATTAGACATGAAAAGCAACACGATACACCCTGCTATAGGAACTGCTGGTTGGTGACGGAACGGTCTAATGGGCATAGTCTTATACATTTCCTTACGAAGAATAATTTTTTGCCTGACACGTTCCTAGCACGGTCATGGTATGAGACGGGGCAATAGGTAGACTCCTTTATAAGAACATTGACACTAATAATTAATAATTTAAATGTAATCAGGGATTTTACAATCGTACATTGAAGACCTATCTTGTTTTGTTATTTGTATACAGAATAGAATTATTACGGCTCTTGCTGCGTTAACCAAATCTCGTAGCATTGGGTACCAACGAAATATATTAGCGCAATTCGTCAACTAAAATGTTATGATCAAATTATGTAAATGATAACTTACTCTGAGATGATCTAGATTTCTCAGAACTAAAACAACAATTGTCGTGTTCCCTCAAAGTAAGTACTAAGATCTCCTCAAAATGTGTAATCATAACCAGATGCCAACATAGGTTAAAAATTCAAATGTAAGCCGACTAAATAACGGATCTACACGCAAGTCTTTAAAAGCAATATTAACAATTTCCGATATAGGTTAGTGGTTCTCTAAAAAGGTTTTATCACTTCTATTAGAACTGGTTTTCCGCCTACTTTGAGAAGCTCAATAGTAATTCCGTCATCGCCAAAAAACTTGTATTTCTTAATGTTCTCGAGAACCAACAAGACCTTGCCGTAGTCATCATCCAAGTGCCGATATTTCTTTAAAATATTTCTCATTCAACATCTTATACAAAAATTACATAAATATTTATCCAAGCAATTTCATGTCAATATCATTCATAGACGTAATAAAACCAGCATAACAGTTAACAATGTAGCAAATTAGCATGTTTATTTAAAAAATAATCTGTTCCAAACACCATAACACATAGTTATTGTATACCCGAAATAGTAGCTCAACTCAGATCACTTACGATTACATTAATACGATTTTTTTATTACAAATGGTAAATACCGCCGTTTGCTTCAATTAACATTTAATAAACTTCTCGAAGTAATTACTAATGAATTTTATAAAATTTCAATGCACACACACAAATTTCGCACAGGAATGTTAAAAGCCGTACTAATCTTAATTAATCATATTTATAACTCTATTAATATTTAAGCGAAATGCATAAATACATTTACCGGTTTTAGCTCTTAACACACGTGGCTTAAGTGGCGTGATATTTTTAATTATTCATACCAAAACCTTGTGCTTCTTTTTCACTGCCATTGTAAGTTAGCGACCTGATGAATAATAAAAATATAATAATTAATAAAATATAACACAACCAAACTACTGGCTATTGAAGCCCTTCACTGGGAACACAAATCTGTTTGACGATTAAAATAGACGAAATGATGGTTGGTACAAATCCGATTTATCTAATAACATCTTAATGCAAAGACTATTAACTCATAATTTATGAGAGCTCTTGAAATGCATTTGCTTAGTAGTTTACGAAGGTCAAATGGTCCACAAAAACCATTTCAAAAATATACAATATATTATTAATACGTGTATAATAAAAATACGAACTACTGTGTAGGCTATAACGTCAACGGTCATAACGTATTTCTTATAACACCTTGTACAGACTACCTGTGCGAGATTCACCCCCAACCTTTTGAATAGAGTTTATGAATTGCGGGGGATGTACAATAGCGAACATAACTCAGCCGTGGGAACGATAGAGATGAATGGGACTATACCACCTGTGGCCGCGTGTTACGTATAGCCTTATAGTGAGTCGTACTACCTTCAATGTGACGATACCGTTCCATTAATTTGGAAATCCTTAATTTTAATATTGTGGAGCTTTTAACCAACATTTTACATCCATTTAAACAAAATTATAAGCTCACACAGACACACACACAACACATAAACCGTTAGAGTTCGAGTACCTTTAGTCACCATTGTAAATAAGTGAAATATAAAAATATAGATAATATAAAATATAAAGAATGTAATACTATCCTAATTTATTAATATTAATCCTACTTTCCTAACTAATATTATAAATACGAATGAGAGTATGTTCGTTTGTTTGTTTGTAATAATAATAATAATAATAATATTCTATCACATACACACAACACCGTCTAGCCCAAACTAAGCAGAGCTTATACTATGGGTACTAGATAATGGATAAACATACTTTCACGCCAGAACTAACTGGCCGATCATCATGCAATTTCGTATACACAGGTAAAGAAAAGGACACAGGGTACCTTTCATCCACTAAAAAAGTTAAGTCCCGAGGGATAAAAAATTTACATAACTTAGATTTACACAAGCGAAGCCGCTACCACCTACAATATTTGTTACATAAATAAAAGCCTAATATTTGAGGTCCAACTCTCGTAATAATAACTGTTCAAAATAGAGTTCTAAGCTAGTCTCAGTGCATAAACATCGCAAATAAAAGCAAACGTCTAATTTAAACATACAATGCATTTCCACACTTATTTTATTTGATCAGACCACAACACTATTCTAAATTGTATTTATCACGAGAATTGGCCCTCTGTTTACGCGGAATTTTCCAATGAAAAAGGCACACGTGATCTTAAATTGGGGTGAATTTACAATAAGTAGTCAATATCGCACCTATGTCTCAAGGTTGTTGATATGGTTCGTATTACATATGCTTCATATAAAGTAACGGTGACATAAAGATTAGTCTAATGCAATTCACTTGCGTTGAATATCAAATGTCATATATTTTACCTGAATAAAAAATGATATACCTATGAGTTCATGGGTAAATCGATACTACGCAGTAAGTTTGATAAGAGTACGTGATTAGTAAGTTCGATACTGCTATTATGGCGTGTAAGATTGAGAGTAGATGGACCAACAACTAGATACAGTAAAGATTATTCACTAGGACTTATTTTACATGTTTATCTTACATGTAAAATTACTTTTATCGAAAACATCAGTTAGTCTAAGCTTTTGACTCATTTGGGCTCGACGTGCTGATCTGATACAAGTGGATTGGGAATTTTTAAATATATTATGTAACTTGAACAACCAGGACGGACAGCGGCTACTTTAGAAAAATGCAAGCCAATTCAATGACGATAGCAATCTATTCAAATCACAAAGACTATGAAAGAAAAGGAGAACGAGCAATCATTTAACTGACAGGACTTCAGAATGTAAAATTGCTTAAAACCGTTATATTCATAATACTCTTAATGATATAGGACTTTAAAGATTTGGTAAAGTGATGCAATAAGAACATAAACAAATATTTTTAAAATTCTATAGCCTATTTATATTTAATATGATTAATCAGATGACATTAATTTGGGCTAAAAGCTGTCATTGAACTACACACATAGTTGTAGCTTATTAAGAAGTAACAGATGGTAAGACTAAAAACTGTCATCAAAATCAATCATCAAAATAAAATACTCGACTAGAAAACATTATTATTTATATATAAGTCTATAACTATTCAATAAAAGTGTTATTACAAGACATGGAAAATACTTCTAAGGCTTTAAAGTTGTAAATAAGTACGTATTTAGAGCAAGCACACCAATTTGTAAGTAATGTGTTTACGGGTGTCGCAACAATTCTCTGATACATTTTCATGAATTTCATGCAGCGAAAAGTGAAATCAACATAAATCGGACGGCCATTTGAATGTGGTTACCAAATATGTTTTTGATGTAATAACGTTCGTTCGTCACATGTTAGTCTCCTTTATAACTCTTCATCACGTGTCTCTTACGCTTCACGCTCAAGTGAATTTATATTCGAGAATGCTAATATTATGATACCTGAAGAAGAACGTTATTAGGTAAGTACAGTAATTGCATACTACTCACAATTCTAAAGTATTTACATATTAGTATTTATTTATAAATATCGCGTATAGGTGACAGATTTGTTTTTATTGTGTATATGCTTAGCTGGCCCGGCAGACTATAATCTACCTCTAGGTAACGCAAAATTTTGATGTGATGTTGATTACAGTGCTACCAATTCTTGCTATTATTTTTGTCACATTTTTGGCTCATTGACCTATGAAATTGCAATTACTTTTTCTAAATTTTATTTCGTATTCTTATATAAAATACAATGGTTTATTGCGAAAGCCATTATTATTTAAACAAATGGCTATTATATAATTTATTGCTTTTGATAATTTAAGACAATCGACAGTTACCTTAAAGTCCAGCAACTATGCATGTTTAATATCATAATATTCTAAATTGTCCTTAAGAAACTGGTGATTAATGTTGGCCGGTAGTAACCAAAGGCTCTTAAGGCATCTTCATTTATATTTCTCTGTCAGATGGGCGAAAGGGATGTCAATGCATCGATTAATATGACTATACTTCGTTACATTGACCTATGGCCAGGGAATACTTGGAATACGCTCGCACTTGCATTTCTGCAGCGTCAAACTATACATGTTAGCTGCCAATCATGGCAGTCTAGCTCGATACAAATGTGTCTCAAATATCGTTACAGTCATATGATAAGTTACGAGTATATCCTAACTAATATCATAAATGCGAATGAAAATTTTTATGTTTGTTTAACTTTCACACCAACATCATGAAACTTAGGGGTATAGAAATGGACATAGGATACACTACTTTCATCAAGAAAAAGTACTGTTTCCGAGGGATTGAAAATTGACATAATCTTACTTTATCATAGCATTTACGCTAACAAAGCCACGGGTAAAATCTAGTATAAATAATGACATCCGAAAGCATAATTAGTAAAATTGCCAATAATTTGGATTATCCGTAATTTAATATTATTCTTAATGTAACTACAAGTTTAACTACCTACTAGATTAAAAGAACACGGATTTATTTAAAATTGTTATAGTTATTATAAGTATTATTAGAAGACGTGACAGCATACGACGTGACGATGACGATGTGACGTGATAGCAGTGATAGCCTAGTCAGAGAACGTTGGACTGCCACGCAGAGGTCTCGATTTCGATCCCAAGGCACGAATCTCTGACTTTTTGAAGTTATGTGTATTAAATATAATTAACGGTGAAGGAAAACATCGTGAGGAAACCTGCATGTCTGAAAGTTCTCCATAATGTTCTTAAAGATATGTGAAGTCTGCCAACCCGCACTGGGCCAACGTGGTGGACTATGGCCTAACCCTTCTCACACTGAGAAGAGGCCCGTGCCCAGCAGTGGGACAGTTTAATACAGGCCTGGTATTATTATTATTATAGAAGACTTGATTTATTGTTTATTTGTGTTTTACAAGCAATTCATATTTTTCATAAAATGATTCTAACACACTACCACTACAATATACATTTCCCATTCAACTTTCGCCTTGCTACTCTATTTTATTTTTGACTAAATTCATTACATAAGCAAAATAAATACAAATGGTGTCGGTAATAGACACGTGACTGGCCTGTTTTATCAGTTATGTGAGTTTATACTTCGATACTATATTATGCAATCCCAAAGTAATATATTTTAAGAATACTGACGAAAACAGTATTGTGCTAGACAAAAACATATTTTAACGATTATTTAAATGCGAAGTGTTTTTTGCGGAGAGAAGTTTAAGTCTTTCTAGTATACACATAGTTCTAGGCTAGTATTTTACTAAGTACGTTATGCACGTTTTATAAACAGAATTAAATGTACACATTGTATGAAATAGGCTGATAATGGCAAGGCAACCGTTTAAACTGTATAAAAAATAAAATACAAATAAAACTTTTTTGTTGCTAAATTTATATTACGTGTACTTTTGGTTCATCTGTGAGCCTTTTGCAGTTATGAGTAACCAAATAAGGCTTTTGTATTTAGATTAATTGTTGAAAATCTTCTGTAAAGCTGTATTTCTATAAAGCCTTTTTAGTGTGAGACAACTACAGTACTATTTCTGCCACACTTCTAGACGAATGGCGATAAACGAACACTATTATAATAATATAATATAATAATAATATTCTACCACATACACACAACACCATCTAGCCCAAACTAAGCAGAGCTTGTACTATGGGTACTAGACAATGGATAAACATACAAATATACTTTTTTTTTTGTAAATACGTACGTATTATACATAGAATAGAAGGACAACATTAAGGATAGAAGATGTCACTTGGGCCAAGAGGAACTAATCAGATCTGAATGTGGTCTAGTTTTCATCATTCAGATCTGATCATTTTCTCTCGGCCCGTTTCCCTGCAATAGCGATTTTACTAAGCATTTTCCCAGGAGTCCTTGGGAACGTGCTTGGTAAGTCGCTCTAGGCACTACGTCATTTACAGGATACTTTGATATTATAAGTTGCCTAACGATATGTCATTAGGCGGCTTAGCCACAGTACCAGTGATGGTATGCTGTCACTGGTACAGTATCTAATTGGGGAAGACATCACAACACCATAAGCAGACAATATTGTCGACTGCAATAATATTGGTAACAAGGCTTCAAAGTTATATAAATTCGTTTTTAATAATTAAAATTGATTGAAATAACGATATCATAATAATTATGTAATAAAAACATTTGGTTATTTCAAAGTTAAGATACTTACCAAGCAGTTATGTTTTGTCTATCAGTCTCGTGCATTTTACTTTGCCTACTGAACTATAGAAAATTATGAAATTATTGTCTCCAATAAAAATAAGCCGTTTGCTGTGACATAATAATTAGCTAAGCACTTATTAGAAAATTTTTTTTGAACATTAGCTTTTTCCTACCAAGATTTTATAAACATTCTTTTAGACAACTTTAGATTCTAACTATTATCAACATTGGTATATTCCAAAAACTTTGAGAATCATTTGCCTTAAACACATACATATTTATGACGGAAATCTTATGTTTATTAGACAACCCTATACACCAACGTCAACCGCACGTGAAACACGTGAGTCGAAAGTGATGCTGATATTTTTCACGAATCAGAAATTCAAAATACATCCATTATAATTTTTAATTTCTCCATTGGCCCGAAATTATGGTTTTAGTAATGAAGCGAACCATTTCATTTTATTTTGAATTTGCTAGGCCAATGTCAACTGTGAAAGTAGATTTTAGTTTGGTTGACCCGCCTATCATCAGAGAAATCGTAAAGTGAACATGCCCTAAGCTAAATCATATAAGGCAATATAAATATGACTACCTACTATACATTAATATTGATAATTATCTTATTGAGTCGTAGCGACACACCAGTGGCCACACACAATAGGTTATCAATTATGTCTGGCATTCCAACGATGAAGAAAGAAATATAGGCTCTACGTCACTTCATTTTTAAATAGAATATGTAATAGACAATAAATAAATAGTCTAATTGCAAATACGCGGCGCTCACTGATTATGCAGTTGGAGAGGCCACTATATACCTAAAGCCCCAAGAAATCTCATCAGCAATTATTATTATTATATCCCAGTGTAATTCTCAATCATTTGTTCCACCAATATAACAAGAAGATCCTTACAAATCCAACTGAATTAAAGCCTATAGTAGTACATAAATTTATGGGATTATATCTTATATTTACCATGCTCTGTCAATAATGTAACATATAGTTTACCTTATAACATTATAGGATTTACAATTTGCTGAAATATTGCCAAAACCTCAAACTGCAAAAAAAAATATTGTGCAGTTTTCATATTGTGACTATTCACTATCAGAAAATTTGTACAATATATTTTTATTATAGCTTTGTGTAAACAAATCAAATAAATAATACTACATTTCAGTACTTGTATTGCACAATAAATAAATATACATTATAACTAGCTGTCAATGCAGTTAGTACTGGCAGTAAAAGTAAACGCTTTACTATAACATGTTTTACCCAGATACAAACACCCGCATCAGCCTAATCAATCCCATGATTACTGCGACCTTAATATATAACATGAAAATGTTCCAGAAATTAAAAAAGTAAGTCACGTGTAAGCAGTGAGGATACCGGTTAACATTTTCTGAGTCATATAGTTACCATGCCGTTTTATTTTCTAGTCAACGCAATCCCTTCACGTGACCAAATGGTAATAGTTTCAGTATTTATAAATTTGAAATTAACTGTTCTAGCGCTTTATAAATGTTTTTAGATTCACGTGCCTCATGTACGTTGCTTTGCACGTGTACACGAATAAGGATTGATTCTCATGTCAGCAGATGATAATAACATACAAACATATATACATAGTTTCTAAACAATATATAGGCAGTGAAGGTAATAGACCCACATTTTGCCCAGTATGTTTCAAGCAATACGTAAAATGGGGCGAGCTTATTGACGTCTGGCGCAATTTCAGACTCCGTGCAGCCACTGAGATTTTTGGGAAAGAAAAACCCAGTAACACCTCATAGTAGTCGCAATTATTATCGCTGTGTCACCGAGGCAACTAATAAAAGTAACCTTTGAGGAAATTATAACTTTGAGAGAGAGAGAGAGAGAGAGAGAGAGAGATTTGAAATTATTTCCGAATTTTGCTTTATATATGAATTATATATAGGTACATATATATTTTTTGATCTGTTGAATTCTGATAGATTTAAACAATATAATAATATGTTAATTATTAGTTAAAACGTATTCATATTAATTAATAATCGGTAATTCGATCAAGAAATTGACATATATTTTTACATTTTTGTTTTTTTAGACGATAAACCGCATTGATTTGTTACCTTTATGGTAAAAAATAACATCCGTACACGATACTAGATTTTGCCTGCAGCTTCGCTTGCGTTAATGTTGGTTCGTTAATGTTGTTTCGTTAATGTTGGATCGTTCAGGTTACTAACAGTCTCTCTCGCTTCCGGCCCCTCTCGCTCCCGGCCGGAGTTCAATCTATGGTCCGGAGTGAGAGGTCGTAGAACGCCATCACCTCCTTTTTGTGAGGAAGATATTTCCATCAAGGAGGCGGCGGAGCAGGAAAGGGAGCGTTTAAACCCTCTCCCCAACCGCAGACCCGGGCACCGCAGGGCGCGAGACGACCTCCAGCCACTCTGAGGTTTGACGTGGGGGTGGTGGGCTTCGTAGGCCTGCCCACCATCCGTTCAGCAGAGAGGCGGCGTGCGTATTCCCACACGCGCCTCTGTGTCGAGTTCGTCTCCCCTCCAGGGGGGACACAGTAGGGTTTGGGAGGAGTTTTGCCTAAAAGGTAGGCCTCTTCGTGTAATGGCCTGCCGTTTCATACGGTGGGCCCAAACCTCGGCTGGGTCGCGACCGCATGTGCAAGTGATTCGCGCGGCCCCGTCGATAGTAGTTAAGTCGAGGAACACCGTGGTAGGTTTAGTCGGTATTCCGGGAGGTACATTATTCTTATTCCATCTTTCTCTTTTACCCCGGCGAATCCGACATAACGCCTTCGCCCGCCCCCGCGGAGGGGTGTGTAAATCGGAACAAACAAACTCACATTCACATCTATAATATTAGTTAGGATTATTTACAATTAGGTCCACAAACACCCTCCTCCTTTATTGAATAAGACAATTGGTGAAAGGGAAATTAAGCTCAAACATTGATCCAGTAACATAAATATAAGCAGCACGACTGCTAATCATAGTGCAAGTCCCAGATTCAAGTCTTGGTTCGAGTAAATTGTTAATGCGTTTTATAATCAGGTTATCCTGTGCGTCCACTAGACAAAGATAGACTTAGCCATCTTATGTATATAGAAACATAAATATATTATATAAACTGAACATAACTAGCAGTAAACGTAAAGTGATGCCATGATATACAAGTTAAATACAAACGAATTACCTCTTAGTCCTAATGAACTTCAACTCCAGCATTCATTACTATCCAGGATGAGAATGCTTGTGTAGAGCTTTGATACAGACTATCCGTACAGGGTGTAAGAATAACGATCAAGAAAATATCTTAGCGAAACCAGAGTTGAGAATTCATTCTCCTACCCTTATCGCAAGTTACTGTGGGTTGGTTGCATATTCCATTCCTATTTGCCATCATTACAGGACTTCTTTTTTTTAAATAATGTGGTCTCTCGAAATCCTTTTATCGTTTAGGTTGTAGCTCCATCCTTGCCATCCCATCCACATCCATAAATGATAATTTCCTTAGAAACGTCCTAGCCCTAGGCAAGTTATTTTAACCTGTCATTCATTTGTTGGCATGCACGACGTTATTGAAAACCTGTTGTGTCTGACTGTTCCAGAATATCATGGTCAATACTGTAGTTAAGATATGATATGAGGAAATGCATAGGCTTTGATATAATTTGAGAAAATTTAAGGTATCTTTGAATACCTGCAAATAGAATATCCTGTCACTGTACAATGTCTATATATTTTTCAATATCCTTGTATTGCCTAATAAATGGAGTGTGTTACCCAAAGTAATAGTATTATTATTGTTCAGTCTGTTGGTTGATTCAGTACGTAAAAACCACTGCCAATTTAATTATTAATATAGCTTGAGGTTTACTAGCTTGAGGTTGAATTTAAAATTTAAGCCACTATTCATTAAATTTAGTTGAGAAGAACGGAATATATGGCATAATGTGACCCAAATACATGAAGCCGTAGACGAACTGTTAGTAGTACCGACGACATCTTTGAAAAACTAATAAAATATTGATTAACTTATAAAACATACTTAACTCTTGCATTTACTTTAGACAAAACCAGACAGAAACGCTTCATAACTGGGGATATCGCAAATATTTTTTCCGTAGGGAGCTGAAGCCGCTACTAAATGTATATCGTGAGCATGATAGTAAAAATACTCTATTTAACCTAATATTTTGCAGTATAAAGATTTTTTGTTTGTTTGCCGTTTAGGTGGAAAAACTTTATTTATAACTATTTGAAAATTCAAATCAATAGCATTAGTAGCAGAGATAAATAAATAGCTGTAAAAGATAGACGGACAGACAATAGCACCATAAGAGTTTCTATACCACAATATAATACCACGTTTGAAATTAATTGTTGCAAATACTTGTGATGATAGATATTTTGCAATGTGTGAAAAGCCTTAAAATTAATACCGTCTAGAATTTTCTCTTGCGTCATAATAAATAATACTGTGGAAATTTCACAAATACCTTATTGTTTTCATTTGCTAGTAATATCGTTTAAATAATACATGAAGTATGAATAACTAGATTATCTGATCCTCACTCTTAAGACTCCGAGATGTAACATTGCAATATCGTCCGTATTGTATGAGTAACACATTCTACAGTCGCTTATAGGATTTATATTCGAGCGATCAATCGAAGCGACTTGTATTTTGAACGGTGCCGATAACTTATTTTATAATGTTGTTACAGGCAAAAAGGTATTTTGTATATTAGTAAATAATGTTGAATTTTGAGTGATTTGGTTGGACGTTTCAGCTTTGTTGGCTGGCAGTAGTGTGTATTGCGCGGAGGCCGCCGAGGGTCGATGGCTTTGCGGAGGGAGACACGTGAGCTATACCGTTAGCCTGCACACGCCAGTGCCTCAAACACATGGAAAGGAAAATCTGTAAAATTGTAGCGTTAGATAATAAATTATTTTAGATACCTATGCAAACGTGTCATCTTATATTATGTTTTAAATATAAAGAGCAAAGATTCGTAACGCGTAGTTATACAGAGCAGAAGAGTGCCCTGCTTACAAGCGCAGTTTGCTAGAAAATATGAATAAATAATAAAAGTCTTCCCAACCTGAACTACCGAATAGCATAAGATAATATTATATGTACTAACATTAATGAAAATAATGAATATATAATTATAAGGAAATCGTTGCTTGGGTTAATCTGGAACCTGAAACAATTTAAAATTATTTTCACTAATAGAAAGTAAAATGTAGGTACTTGGGTAAAAAAAGGTTATCATTTTATGACATACAATGCAAATGAAGCCTTGGACGGAATATAGTAAGTATATATTAATGCTACTATTTTTTAAATGTATGTATATATCGAATACGAGATTTTTGTTTTTTGAGAAATGAATAGCAAACATATTCTTAAAAATAAATATTATCATTAAAATATTTTGCAGACCCTCCATTTTGCGTGGGCATTCAATTCTAATTTATTTTCAACGCTACGGCCATATAAATAAAGGTCAGACTCATTTTACTTTGATGCGCGTGTATGGCTGTATCTCACATATAATATTCGCTCACTTATAAACTTTGTTGTTTATGCCCTTGCGCGACCGATATTTGGGAGCTCCAAAAATATTTCTCTGAAATTATATGATTGCAATACGTATGTACCTAAATTACGTATGTATTAATTACGTATACGTATATATTATTTTTGTATTACCAAAAATACCGTAAAATACATCACATCAATCTTTCATGGTCTCAAAATAAATAAAATTAGAATCAAGTCTTTTATTTCACATTAGGTATAGACAAATACACACACTTCGTGATAATAATGATTTAATAACTAAAACATGTTGTATAATATTATATTAATAAATGAAATAATATTAAAATAACATGTGAAACATAATTTTAAACCGCTCGCCCTATTCTCAGTCCTCGGCTAAATATTTGTGTCCTTTGCATATCAAGAAAAAGTTTGTGGAGACGTTCAGCTAATATTTTGCAATAATAGGATATTACTGGGGCTCAACTCAATATCGTCAATACGCAACACAAGATTGTAACTATTTTATAATAGATATAGTCTCAAATCTTCATACCCGAAGGGATTGGCAGAGGGGTAGCTTGTTTCGTTTTACGTAATAGGAGACATCTCCCAGGCGCAGGTCCAAATATAGAATCTAGAATATTTTGACAAAATAACTCAGACACATTTTTTCAGACAGATTTTCATCATGCATGTAAGCATGATGAAAATCGACAAATCATACACAGTAGTCACATTTACTACACCATAGTTACCTACATACAAGCATAATTGTGTACTTGTCTTTATTTTCACCAAAACATATCATATACAAAATAATGTTGACGCATGTTCACAATCATGGCGGGAATGATTAGTTACACTTTTCCCTTGTAGTCCCACGTTTCTCGACAACCAAAGCTTCTTTTCAATTTAGACTATCATGGACTAGTATTTAGATGATTAACATAATCCCATAATCATTCAATGAACAGTTATATTCGGTATATTATGTTTCTCCGACAGCTTGTTGTGCGATAAGCTTTATGACATCATATAATACGATCATCGCTCATTAACCTGTAAAACTACAGTTGTAAAAATCATTTATCCTCTGTTTATAGTTATTATTAGAAATTGAATACTAAAAGATTACAATTTTATCGCAACAACCAAATCTATTTTATTCGCTTTTAATTTCGTCCTTTTTCATAAACAATATTTTCAGAATAGGTAAAGTCAATGATTTTCTTTAATATCGAGTTTTATGCAACAAAATTCAGATTAGTAAAACTGTATGCTTCTGGGTCAATACATACTATAAACACAATGCGTCAATATAATATGTATGTATATTGACCCACAATTATAAAACATTCTATGCAATCGTGATATGTCTGCCAACGTGTGACTGATTTAATTAATAATGTATACGTGCACAAACGTATACGTATGTATGTAAACGTAAACAATTTTAAATTATTTGATTACCTACAACTTAATATATTTTTTTATTTTGTTTTTCTGCCATCTAGTTGCAAGTCACAAAGAAAAGCGTAATAAGTACTAAAATGAAGATTTGTGTATCATGTAGAATTAGATTAACCTATTATTATAGTAGAATATTATTTATACACGCATGTATGCGTAACTAGTTATTTACCCTCTGTTAAGAATATCATCTATAAACATAAGTAATAAATGTTAATCTCCATTTGGGTCGCATCGGTTTGCTTCGCATTGGCAATTTGTATTTCAACAGTTTTCGTTAAAATACTATTTGGAACGCGAAGTACCAATTCAATCAATCCTCATCATTGAATCCATACTGGATGATGGACCATATCAGTCAGAGACATTACCATACCACCGATGTCCATCATAGACCTAGACAGATACCGATGTTAAGATTAAATATTATTTAGAGTCTCTTTCTTAGGGTAGCAATAAACATACAATTAAGAATATAAAAAAATACACGCAGTAGTTCACATAATTACATAAATATGTCGCAAGATGACGTCTTATTAATACCGTCGCTAAATATGCGCTTATTTTTTTTCGCTGTCATGGGCCTCCAGTCAATTTCCATTAATGAAGTTTCAGTAGCATCACGGCCAGTGATATGTATGTCCAGTACACGGTATTAGGCATGCGCCCTAACGTGGCACTTCAAAGATATCTAGCAAAATATTAACCTGCCCTTAACCAATATTTCACGCGCCGCGCTGGGCTGATATTTGAACCGCCTTGTTATGATGCTCTGGAAATACTAAACAACGCAAGAAGGCATAGAATAATTTCATGCAGTTTTTAATAACGCAGACAACACAACAGATTTGTTAAGCCGGCATCGGATAATAGAGTCTTATGAATGTATGTATGTATCTTATGTGGGGGCCAGTCAGTGCAGACCGGCGACACTTCGACCCAGTGGGATCTTTTGTGTCGACAATCTCCCAATAACGACTGCCATAGATGTTCATGACAGCCGGGACCGACGGCTTAATGTGCTCTCCGAGGCACAGAACAGGTGATAATTTTCAATCAATACGCACCTAATTTCGAAAAGTCATGTAACTTCCGAAAGTCAGACGTGCGCGACGTGGTTTCGAACCCGAGACCCTCTGCATTGCAGTCTGTTGTTTATAATTAGAGTCTTATACTAACCCCGTAATAATAAACATCGTCATGTAATCATGACTGCCCAAGAAGATAGTAGATGTAAGAAATATGTGAAGATGCGGACAAAGATCGTACTGTTTTGTCCAGTTTATTACTTTAAGGACATAATGTAAAAATAACTGGTTGCACACTGACGTCTTGAGCAAACTTTCCAGTGTTTATGCAATTCGTCTACATCACACTATTCATTAATAAGATTTTATTCAGTATCATTAATTCTTTAGAATAAACATAAATATAACATTATGTAACCGCGATAATTAGGATGTATAATATTATTCTTATTTAGTCCACATCAGGGTAACGTTCAACGATTTTTTAACATTTGCCTATGGTCAATGCCATCGGCTATTATCGGCTTAGACATAATAGAAATTATTCATAAACGCCCAGTCTGAATTCAATGAAGAAATTGTAATGAATAACTTATAACCGCAAATACTATAACTTTCATGACAATTTTCTTCTCACTGTAGGTTATGTTTTTTCGTATTTATTCGCTATTAAAATCTAAGCTCTAGCGAAAAAAAAATGAGGCCTTGGAACGCCAAGGCTAATTTTTTTTTTCTATCCCTCGTGATATCAACACTAGCAGATATTCAAACGAAGTAAATATGGGCTAGAATGTCAATATGATGTTATGCGATATGTGTCATAACCATTGCATGGGAGATTATTGCTATTCCGGCTATATATCTATGTTTAACTCTTAGTTGGCAACTCGTTGCGCATAAGGATATCTTATTTCGCGTTTGCAACTGGATTCAAAAGTCAATTGCGATGAAGACCAAAAGTTACTAGGTATATACTATATATCTAACTAGACTTACTAAAATACTAGACTGTGAAACTGCATCGAAGTCCGTCCAGAAGTTTTTCGGTGAAGGCGGAACAGACAGGCTGAAAAAGATTTTAAAACTTTTGTTATGTGTTTAGAAACCTATAAATAGTCAATCTCAAATAGTTTCTAAAGACTCGATACTCATTCACAATAGGATAAATTGGCTATAGTGTATTATTATGCGTTCGAATACCATTCATCCGCGTACAACAACTCACCAAAGTTTCATGGCCATATTGGAACTGGTGAATTGTTAAGCTCACGTCTGTAGCAGTTTTTGACAAGATCTTATCTTATCTTATCTTGTTACGGGGGCCAGTCAGTGCAGACCGGCGACACCTCGACCCAGTGGGATCTTTTGTGTCGGCCCCGGGATCTATACCTTAGCTAATCTCCCTATGAATTTAATTTTTGACAAGATACTGAGAGATACTAGCAGCACTGATTTCAGCATGAATGGGCCGGATCGACCGGGGAAAGACTACCCTCTCACAGAATATCGACGTGAAATAGCAGTATTTCTACTGTTTGTACAGTATCCCTATCTTCAGGACCCGAGTAGATAAGGTTTCGGGGGGAGAACTAAGGGTCTCACCCTTTGGACCAGAGTACTACGGGATCAGGAAGCCCACTGCGCCTCGAAAGGTGTATTCTATCGACCGCTGATTAGAGTGCGCGGTGCCTGACATTGGTGTTGGACTCGCAGGGGTATGTGGTTAGGCACAGAGGACGACATGTTTGTTGCCCGGCAAGCACGTGGCGTTCGAGCGTCGTTCTCATGCGCGGCTAATGCGAACCAGTCGGTGGCGTGAGGCACGGAGTTGCCTTTAGCTAAGTGGCAGCGTGGTTTCTCTACCACAACGCATCTCGGGCGCTTGCCTGCTCAGCAAGTAAGAGTCATGGCTGGGTGACTCGGGCAATACCCGGCTTGTAGACTAGAAAGGGTAGACGTACGGATGTACGTCGGGCAGTGAGCGTGCCTTACAGCTCCGTTACCATAGTGGAGATATGGGAGGTGGCTTCTCCGTCGGTAAACGGCTTTATTGCTCTGGTACCTATCTGGACAATAGGTTGTGCCACTTGGGTACGAGGTAGCTTGCTTACGAGAACCGGGTATTATGATTTGGCGACAA
This sequence comes from Catocala fraxini, assembly GCA_930367265.1. Taxonomy (NCBI): domain Eukaryota; kingdom Metazoa; phylum Arthropoda; class Insecta; order Lepidoptera; family Erebidae; genus Catocala; species Catocala fraxini. Next base: position 11,007,349 of record OV884027.1, on the reverse strand, counting down.
GACCTGTCTATAACTGGTCCCTGAAGGTGCTTTCGGGCACTGGAAGGTACAGCGGCTCTCACTATATACCGAAAGCTTGGGGAGTGGGAACGCTATATCATAACCTTGAGTAGCCGGAGAGGAAGAGTCTGGTGTGTTTCGTTCGGTGAGTGAGAGTGCCAGATGCCCAATCACCCTCTTTCCCCCTTCCCACTCCTCCTTCCCACTTCCTTTCCTAAAGGGGCGGCAACGCGCAAGTGATACCTCTAGTGTTGCAGGTGTCTATAGGCTACGGTGACCACTTACCATCAGGTGGGCCGTGTGCGTATTCGCCAGCTCTGATGTAAAAAAAAAAATGTTATCTATAGCAGACTATTAGATCAGCTTTAGTTAGACTGTGCCATCGGCAAAGACACAAGTCCATATTTCAATCAATTAATAGTTTTCTATATACTTATTGTGTGTTATTAAACATAGTTACATGATATTTCATAACATACAGTATTATAGCGTAATCATCTTAAGAAAGCATAGCATATTTCATTTGCGTCTACTAAAAGACATCAACGAGAGCACTGAATTTCGACTATGGTACGAATTAATGGAAATCGTATAAGGGAAACAAACATACAAAATCACATGCGATATCCGAATGTGTAAGCAGAAGTATCGTACATTTATATTTCGCAGCCATGGCTTTAGGTCCCACGTAAACGACAGCAAGTTCTAACTACTGCTATTAAGAATTTTATGACAGAAAACCCAAATACAAACGGCTTTGCCCGTTCTGTCACGACAATCAAACCTGAGACGTCATGCACAGCAGCCACCATAATAATTTTTTTATGAAGGTGAAATGGCAGTGATTGCTATCTGTGTATATGATCAATTAATAACATGTATATTTGCGCCGTACGCAAAATACATTTACAGTGTAACTATTCGCTAATTTGATCAGTTTTATACCGTTAGATTTAAATCTTCATTATGGCTACAGTTAACAATAGAAACAATGTAGCAATCTTTGTAATTTAAGTAAAATATTTTATTAAATTTAAATGCTATGTGTGAGCAAGAAAGATGCTTATAGCTTCGTCCATTTTCTAAATATGATTTTGTTTTTTTTATAATGGTCTTCTTATGAGAAACGAGTCGATTGCGCAAAATGTTTGTAAGGAAGCCTGGAAAATAAAAAGAATATTCTTATAATTGATAACAGTTCTCGCCCCTGACTTCCCAAATCAAAATCAAGGTTTTTGGCACGCTCTTGTTTACAGTCTTGGGACGTTTGGTTTGCATTCTGAATACAATTTTAAGGTCGTCGTCGTACTCTTCAACGAAATGCCGTATTAATAGGTCGTTGTAAGAATTCATAATACTGCGTACACTCATACTCAAGGGACGGCTTGAAGTCTTTCGCATTTCAAGGAATTTATTTTTTGTTATACGTTATAACTTATACTTATAGTATTTTGTGCATATTTAGATATAACAAAATAAACAAACTTTTAATCATCTGTGTTGAATGATCCAACTGTACGTTTTCATAACATGTACTAAACATGCATAAGCACTCAGATGTTATTATTTTAAATACATAAAAATATAATTTTCTTTAAAATCTTTTTTAACTTGCGTAACTGTTCGCAGTGCAAATAACAAAAACTAATTGTTAATTTTGTCTTATTTTTCTCACGCTGATTCATAACTTAACCAAAATAAGTGAGCCGGTCTCTGTGTCCCCATTTTTTGCCACAAACAACTTTGGAGGGCATTACCCTCTCTTTCGTACACTCTCGAATGGAAACATCTAGCCTTGAGGCGAATGGCCAAGCTATCGATTTAATATAAAAAGCTCGTCAACTTATAGTTAAGAAAATAGTATTAAAATACTAAGAATCCAGCATACAAAATCACTGTAAATGGCCGATTTTCATTTATTTCATATTAAAGTAAATAAATCAATAAATTAAAATAAGTTATTTATGAAATGCTTTAACTTAATTTTAGCGTGGTTACTTTTAATAGTAAAAAATACAAATACAACTTTATCTGTAAGTTTGAAACAGACTACTGAATATTATTTTACTTTTCAGGAAGAAATGTAATAACTCTCTAATAGTATATACATTTAATGCTAGCTATATCTAAGGTAGTTAGATGCATCTTGCATATAATAAAATATCTAAATCGTAACTTAAGATTACATGGCAAAATTTAAGTTAAGCAGTACCATGCCTGCGCCACCCGTTTATAGTGTCTGAAATTATGCAATTTATTTTCGCAAGCTATGAAAAACCGAACCGTGTCGAGCCGCCCACGTAAACGTACCGATGGATACGGCACTCCACTTTGGGTCCGAGGACCTTACCCTAGACATTGGCTCATGGCACAACGCAATAAGGTTGTCGCCGGTCAACGGCCGCCCCCTCCCGCGCCCTCGCGACCTCTTTTCGCCACAATCCAACAACTTTAAAACGCTCACCTACTCCAACAATGACCATACTAACAAACTACCATCTCACAATGGCGGCTTTATCTAATACACGCGCAAGAGAATGTATGGCGTGCGCTCTATACCAAATTTGGTTCAGCGAAGCAAATGGAAGTATGTGATGGATACTAAATTACACATCATTATATCTACAGATGACATTTAGTGAATCGCAAGATTCTAATTGACGCTCCTTTACATTTTACAAGTTATAAATGGCGTACTTTTTATGAGATTACTTTAATATATTAACGCGTGTTCCAAAGTAAAACAATGTTACTGTAATGTTCAATATTTCCAGTTTAAGTAATCATATATTGTATATGTATATAGCAGTATTATTATATTAACAAGTACGCTTTAAGGCAGTGCTGCTTTGATGTTGTTCAACAAAAAATATATTCACTGAAGACTTAATTAAGTACAATATTGTATATACAAAGCCTAAAATTGTTCCACATACATCCGTGTGCCGACTATAGTATGAGGGACAATACAGATATATACATAACACAATAAAAGCATTCATTTTCTTTATATATGTACATGTAGGTCTATACAGATACATATTACATTTAACAGATATATGCACGAACATGCAAATGAACTACACCCATACGTTGCACGTTGGCGTGTTAGCACTGTTCACATTATTTAGTGGTCGTTAGAATCCCCCAATATGCGCGGACACATCTCTATTCATAGATATTAATGTTCCGGTGAATAACATTTTGTCATGAACAATTTAGGGTAAGTGACTTCATCACGTTTCACGATCTATCGTGTATCGAATATTGCACAATATTGTTTTAATTGGTGTTCCACAATTAGTGCGCTCACCTGATTCGCTCCAGTTGTTACCGATTAAGTTTTTATAATCATCTGACTAAGTCAAGTTTACAGTTAGCCTCACGGCCTGTTACCAACTTATACCAAGATATGAATGACTCTTTTAGATCATTAATGAAATAAACATTCGTAAGACTCTTTGATGATATCTTCCTACGTATTAAACATATACTCATAATGGCATATATTTAAACCGTAAAATAGAGTAATTTCATATCCCATCTTTAGTAACTGTTCAACTTTTACAACAACCTTTACACAAGCCTATGATTTTATACAAAAGTTGCAATGTTAACTACCAATTATCAATAATTACAATGTTTTATACATTTTTATTAATATTAGCGAGAATCATAACACATTTTCTTACCGTTAAGTTGTCACAACTTTAACCCTTGAAATATTGTCCAATAAAATGGAATTACGTATATAAAGACTGTATCAGAATGTAACCAGATTAACTGTAAGTATGTTAAATAAAAAAAGCTTCATCCATACTACAATAATGGAAGAAGCTTGAATCTTTCTTAAGAGCTTTCATGGTCATATTTTTGTAAGACTTTATAATACAGTAACGTCTGACGTCGAGCAAGGTCTGGCGAGTACGGAGGATGACGTATGGTTTCTAACTGCAGCTTCTATAGAGTTACAACGGTTTCTTGTGCAGTGTGAGGTCTTGCGTTATCATGGAGCAATAATGGTGAAGATCGATTCACGAGTCGGAACTGTTTCACTGCCAGTTTTGCCATCATTGTTCGAAGTTCGGCACAGTAAACATCTGCTGTTATTGCTTGACCAGACTTGAGAAAGCTATAGTGAATAACACCATAAAGAGACCACCAAACAGTTACTATTATCTTTTTATTGGTAAGCTTTGCTTTAGGGCACTGTTGCGGCGTTTGACCTGGGGTCAGCCATTGCATTTTTCGCTTACGGTTATCGTAAATAATCCACTTTTCGTCACATGTCACAATTCGATCCAATATTTCTTCATTTCTGTACCGATTCAACAAGGCAACACAAGTTTCAACACTCATTTCTTTCTGCAGATCAGTCAAATCATGAGGCACCCATTTTTCATACTTTTGTATCTCATTGATTTGATGCAAATGAGCCAATATTGTAGGGAGGGTAACGTTAAACCATGCCACTAATTCCTGGGTAGTTTGACTCGGATCAGCGTTCAAAGTCGAAAATCGAATGGTCCACATTTTTTTAAAGTAGAATCATCTTCTCGTCTAATGATGAGATGATGATTCTACTTTAAAAAAATGAAAGTAGTAAAGTAAGTAAAACTTAACTAAAAGAAAGTAGAAAGAAGTAGGTATCATGTAAAAAAGTTTCATTCGAGAATCTCACACCATGAAGGTTTTATATATCAATTCAAAGTATCTATTACTATACAACAGCAACTTCATACTTTAACCCCTATTATTAGGCAAATTATTTGCAATTATATTTTCCAGTAACGGCCGTCTACAAGTATAGAAAAAACTACCTAAGCTTACAATATATCATTTACCATAATTTTATGAAGTAGGTAACAATATACCGTGACATTTAGAAAGTTAGATCACACTATGTTCCATATCTCCAGTTTTACTGAACGTACCCAAAGTGTCAATTCATGTCTTGTTGAAGTCTGCTATGTGTGAACACGTGCAACAGGAGACCAAACACTATCTGCGATTTGACAAACCACAGGTACTCAGAAAAGAACACCGATTCCTACCAAAGATGCAATGCGAGGTTAGTGAAATTAAAAAAAAACCCTAATTTCAATAGAGAAGTTTGTTGTAATGTACCACTAGCTTGGGATCCAGTAATTCAAATAGTCAAACCCAAGAAGAAGCAAAACACAGCCAGACTTCATGATACTTTGAGCTCATTCTGCGTAAATAGAAATACAAATTATTAAATTATGTTCGGGTTCTTTGAAATAACTAACACTTAGAACATTAAGACAATCACCATCTTAGTCTCCCCGTGAACATGGCTGCTAAAAGACAACCGAAACGTCGGAGAAAATGTAAAATTAAATCTAAATTGTTTTATAATATAAATAATATATTTAAATTTCTTAAATATAAGTAAACAGTAACTAGTAAAAGTGTTTAACAATAGTAGTTAAAGGTTTCAAAATTATTTAATAATAGTGTTTTATAAAAAATAAACCGCGATCAAATCCGTCTAAAGTTGTTTAAATTTCAATGTCAATATAACATTCGCGTAAACGTAAGTCAATATTGTGTCAATTCACATAAATTCTGTTTATAATTGAGTGTCGATTTAGTTTAACACGATAATTGACCAGCTGTATTCATTTTGTATATGCACTTTAATAAGTGAATATATGTCAATAAATTGATGCTTCAACTTTTGTTACAACAGTCACCCAATGTGATAAGAATTGAACTCCTTTTAGTAAAACAAAACAAAGTGATTGTGAAGACACAATGTTATTATGTTAATTTAAATGCGCAGCACGAACTTATTTAGTTCAGTGTAGGTTGCTGTTGTTCTAATATCTGCATTTACATTACTTCCGTTGGCGCGTCAGGGCACCCGCATCACACAACATTTTCACTCATGATACGATTTTTACGATTGACAATTTGTTTGCAAGAATGTAAATAAACATTTTTGGATCATTATATTAAAGGATTGATTCACTGCTCTAGGATTGGTTGGAAACCAGATTGAAGAAAATCATATGCATTTTGCCTATTATATATTAAGCAGAATTAAGAAATCTTACCAAAATTATACTGAATAATGCACAAATATTGTTAGATTAACTAAAATATAAATTTTAAATAAGATTTAAAGTAATATAGTCAATTCTTCTTCTTCTTTTCGTGTGGTTAGTGGCCAGCCTGCTGTCAAGAGTTGTTCAAGCCGCCTGTAAGCCTCTGACATGGCTTAACGACTGATGTCAATTTGACAACAACCGGGACCGACTATTTACGTGCCCTCCGAAGCACGGCGACGCTCAGATAAAATACCACTAAGCGGTCACCTATCTGTAGACTAACCGCACCCAACGTTGCTTAACCTCGCTAATCGTTTACCGATCAGTGAGCGCCTCATATATATAGTCAATTAACAGAGACAAATTAACTAACAAATGTCAAAAATCGATATATTACCGAATATAAGCTAAAATATAAAATAAATTTATATTAACACTGTATAAAACATAATAGTTTTAAAACAATGAAATAATTAAATTCGTTTTTGATTTACTCAGCTGTTAAACCTTTAATGGCAGTTGTTCTTCTCTTAGTAAGTATTTTGAACTCGTTTTAATTTACTTGATTAAAATCGCAACAAGTTTTAAATGATAAGATTTCATGTGAAACCTTCCGGCTTTATTGCTCGTGGTCATCCACGGACTCGAGTGACTCACCACGAAAATCATGAGAATGTGAAAATAAGAAACCATAATCATTAACATGTTTTATTAGGCATTATCCGTTCCTGGAAAGCATTGATCATGCGTTTTCTTTTAAGAATTTTATTCTTATATCAGTAGGTATCTAATCAATTCATTATAAGAAATTTACCGAAATTAATTATAATTTGGCCGCCGCCCGGCGGGCCTCTGCAGCTAGGACAGATAATAAAACTAACCTAGCCAGTAAAATTTTGTTATTTTATTTAGATAGTATTTTCATGGGCCAAATTGTTATCAAAAAAACGAAAAGCCAACTTTTGCACACGCATACAAATAAAGGACAAAAAACACCCAAACCTGAAACAATAAATTTTTGCCTGAGTGGGGAACGTCGAACGAACAATATTCAGCGTGGCGGCAAATAAGAACATCAACTTACAGCATAACACATATTTATCACAGTCTGATCGGCCTATATACGTCAAGATGTAATTTATTCTACTAAGACATACAAGGAATTAATTAGAAATAATTCAGGTTGCGTAGGAAAGAGGTCTGGCGCGGCCGCAGGTGGCACCGGACGCACTTGCGTCGCTTCCGTCGGTCATTGTCACATAAACGTGCAGTGCTTGCATCCATTACAGTTTTTATTGATATAGGCAGTTAGATTTTAACTCGTTCTTTACAATGCTAACAATGAAAGCGATCACTTCCAATTTATTTCTTGGATAAAAGTTGCTACTGCGATGCGTTAGTAGACAACATAACGTTGCTATTTCTATTTTGCCACTTTTAGATTGTTATTTTTTTGTCTGTGTAGATATCTATACATAACCATCAAATTCAGTGCATGTAATTTTAATAAGAATTTTACTGCAGAGGCAAGTAGGGGTTAAAAAAGCGATAGAAAATATACATGAGATTGTTTTCATTGCTATTGGTGACCGATAAGCCCGCGACCCATCTAACAATAAGCAGCTCGTGAATATATGTATATATGTTTCTTGGCTTTACAAAAGTAATTATAAGGAAACACAACCAAGCCTCTACCTACCGTAAATTACATAGGTGGAGAACTATACACGGTCGCCAGATACTAAGCAGTTATTGTAGCCTATATAAAGGGCACAAGTGCAAGAGAATTACAACATATTACTGACAGGGATATGGATTTAGGTAGCCAAAAAAGCGTTTTAGTAATATTTTGATGTCATGGACTTAATATTTAGGTTTTAGATGTAAAATAGTTAAATACTATTATATTTTTGTACAACATGAATAGAATTGGGTGAGCAAAAATATGTTGAAAATTTACAGAAACTGTCAAAACTATTTCACCTCCTTTGATTTCCAAAAGGATGCTGAAGGCAAAGAACATTATAAGGTTAACGGCTAATAAAAACTATCAATATTATTTTGTCTTGCGTTTTTAATACATAGGTTAAAAATTAAAACAAATACATATTTTAACATTTACCTTTGCTATGAAGAATTCATGACGACAATCTCGCGATTTTTTGCATCATCAATTATCGTTCTACAAATTTTTGTACGACTATATTTTAAGCGTCACTCACGTGGTGTTCTATACTTCCACGTTCACTTATACACACGTGACAGACTGCCATTTAGCATATTGAACAAATAGGATAAACATTTACAAGAGTGCTTCTCATAATAAAAACAGTACAAAATAGTGTTTTGTCCTAGTCTAATAAGAGCTATGTTTCTACTCTTCAATCAAAAGAATATAAATATGCATACCCTGTTTCAGTGGCGCAGCAGTACAGCATGAGTGATTGGCCATTCCTGGTTCGAAGTCAAAGTATTATTGGAATTTACCTTAAGAAATTCTCAGTAGCAACACGCGTTGTCATTCCGAGTCTGGAACTGTCCCGGCAGACGAAAATTTATATTTATCCTTTATGTATACGTCACAACGTCTAGTAAATACACATTATTTAATTTTCACTTATGAATAAACAGCTGACCACATCACAGGCTATATTACATTTCAATCGCTTCAAGTCTGCGGCAGCCCAATGGATTAAACATTAAACTTGCAGTTGTCACAGGCTCAATGCCCACCCGTTGCACTAACGACCTGAATACATTCCTAACATAAACATTTAGATTAACTAGAGGGATTAACAAGAATTCTAATAATTTACAACTTTAATTTTTTTTTATGTTGTAGGCGACAAATGATCCTTTGGTTCGCCTGATGGTAAGCGATTACCACCGCCTATGGACACCCGCAGCACCAGGGGAAGTCGCAAGTGCGTTGCCAGCCTTTTAAATTTCCCCCTTCCCCACTTGGGCTTCCGGTACCCTCACTCACTCGACGAAACACAACACAAGCGCTATTTCACGGCGGTTTTCTGTGTGGCCGTGGTATCACTCCGGTCGAGCTGGCCCTTTCGTGCCGAAGCGTGGCTCTCCCACGGATTAATCTATCGGGAAAAAGTTAAACATTATACACATCTGTAATTATCCATAGCATTTTTACAAATACATACTATATTATCATAATATATAGACTATAGTTATTGGCACATATTAAAGTATGTTCGAAAAACTCTTTATTTAAATCTAAAAGTAAAACTCATTTGCCAGGAGAATTATGTCTATGCAATAATTCATGAGGGCACGAAGCTTGCATTTTTGTTGCAACTTAAATCATTCTCAGTTAAATATTTATATTAAAATAGGTTGAAAATTAAAAAAACACAAAATATATTAAATATTGCTTCACTTCCAGTTTACATTCTGTTAAATATTATAGTATATTAAGTGCGGTTCGGCCAGGAACTCACCTGGCCAAAGCCACGCAGACCAACTTCTGCTAGATCTCGCTGCCCCCTCTGAGATATTCGAATGGATCACTGGCATATCGGCCGCAGGAGAAAGCAGATCTGCTTGCAAACCTCTTTGCGGCCAACTCCCGAATCGATGACTGCGGTTCGCAGCCGCTTACCATTGCCAACTGCGGCTACATCATGCCTGATATACATATCGGACAACGTGATGTTCGTGCGATACTGCAGTCCCTCGATGTTCGGAAAGCCAGTGACTCTGAAGGCATCCCAGCTGTGGTCCTCAAGAAATGTGCAGTGGAGTTTTCTTCCACACTGCCGCGCCTATGCCGGTTGCCGTACGCTGCAGACATTGTGCCAGAGGCTTGGAAAGAGACGAACGTTCAACCGATCCACAAAAAGGGGAACCGTTCCGAGCCAGGCAACTATCGATCCATAGCTATCACTTCAGTGCTCTCCAAGGTGTTCGAGCGGATAATAAACTCACAAATTGTCCGCTACCTGGAAGATCACTCGTTGACTAATGATCACCAATACGGCTTTCGGGCTAATAGGTCAACGGGTGATCTTCTAGCGTTCGTCATGCACTTTTGAGATGAGGCTATCGACAAGCACGGTAAGTCTTTGGCTATCAGCCGTGACATAGCCAAAGCTTTCGCTAGAGTCTGGCACCAGTCTCGTTTTTCCAAGCTTCCGGCCTACAGCTTGCTACCTCAACTATGCAGCATCATATTCAGGTCCTTTACGACAGTTGCGCATCCAAATTTATGCAAGTCAATGCAGGAGTGCCTCAGGGGTCTGTCTTATCCCCTACGCTTTTTCTTCTGCATATCAATGATATGTTGACTCTAGGCAACATATGTACATTGTTGTGCGGACGACAGTTCCGTGCATGGACGATATATCGGACACCCTAGAGCCGAACGGGCGGAGGTTGAGGGGAAAAAGCAGGATCTTGTCGTTGAAGTTGACCAGACCTTGGATCGCATCTCTAAATGGTACTCTATAAGGCGCAAATGCCCCTTGCGTGGAGTACTGTTATCATCTTTGGGATGGCGCCGCGCAGTACTTGCTGGACGCTCTCGACAAGTTACAGCGGCGCGGCGGGATGTATCATCGGAGATCTAGAGGTCACGAGTTCACCGGAACCTCTGCAACTCCGTAGGGACATCGCGTCAATGGCATGTTTCTACAGAATATACTCTGAAGAGTTATTCCACCTTATCCCGTCCTCCCCTTTCCTACCCAGAACAACGCGTGCTGGGCTCAGAGGTCAGATGCCATTCTTTCACGATAGAGTAGATTAGAGCGCGCACCAACAAGTTTGGGTCCTCATGCCTCTGCCAAACGATCAAGGCATGGAACTCTCTGCTAAGGCACGAGTTTCCTTTTTCCTTCAATCCTGGGTCATTTAAGCGAGGCGTGAAGAAGCACCTTCTTAGGCTGTCAAAGTAGGGACCTCAACATCGTCTCAGCTACTATGAGGATGATGTGGAGGCCACTGCTCTTGGACCACATGATCGCTTACCATCAGGCGGAATGTGGTCATTTTGAAAAGGGAAAAAAACTAAAGAAATTATATCGAGATTAATTAAATATAATACAAGCAACATGACGATCTCATTCCCACTGAAAGGGTACGTATATCGATGTATACAAGTTATGCGATGATGATTTACAATAATCATTATGTTTTATACATAAATTGAGTAGAATTCCTACAATACTGCTTGTGTTGCATAGTTACACAGTTGTTCATCAAAAAATATAAATAATCTTAACTAATTCAGGAAATTGGTTGACATTGGTTAAATTTTACGAATACAGTTATTAATTAAATCATTAACTTCGTATATTATTATTTTAATACAACTAACTATCAGCTTATAGCTGTAATCAAAAATCAAATAAGAACGGCTGTAATAAAATAACACATAAAGTGTAAGCGAATTAATGAGCAAACATTTAAGCTAAACAAACATATCTTTATAAAATAACTGCTATTGGTTTTGTAACTTCAGTGAAGTCTAGTGCAGCTGAATACAACTAATTTTCTAGTAACGCTATATTATTTTTCTATTAACTACGAGTTGTATTAATAGCGATAGAACGCAATGGTTATATTTCATCATCGTATCGTGTCGACGTCACAGCGGTCATTTATCGCGCGTGATCCCTTCACAGGTCGTTGCCATAGCTAGTGGCCAACGACCATTGCATTTTACTAAATAATACATCTATAATATATACACTTAGTAAAAGCATAGAAAGTATTCGATTTTGGACTAATTTGAAGACATTGAAACGTCCACTAGAGCACCCGTATTATGATATTATGAGAGATTTTATACGACAACCCAAATAATATATACAATGTTTTTAAGGTTCATATATCAATGTATATATGACACAAACATAAAATATCCACAAAATTTTAATTCCACCTTAACTTCTAGGAACTTAAACCAACTTAGAACTATGCATTAGTTGTTTATTAAATCTTTACATTTACTTAGGTGACGTAGTTTCATAAAATCTAAAAAATTAAACTTACGATCAGAGATTAATTAATTAAAAAATAAATTAACTTACGTAAGACAAGTCGTATCGCATAATACTTCACAAAAATTCAAATAACGGACACAACGAAACGAACATTCTCACTTATAATAATATAATCTATAGTGAAACACATAATCTTAACATAAATTACAATTCTGGGCAAAGCTTCAGATGTGGTAACCAAGAAACCACCATCATCATTGTGTAGAAGTCAATGGGCCATGAGCCTTTTTCTAGATCTTGTTATTTACCTATTTCATTAGAAAGGTTATTAATAGTAATATGTTTTCTTTATTCAGGCAACGTAAACCCATACAAAAAATGTTAGTTATATTAATTCTTATAAACTTATGTTAGTAATACTGAAAACTAAAGAAAGTAAACATTACATTTGCTGCTAGTTTCTCTCTACATGAATTCTGGAGCAATGATTCATGTAAAGAGATCCAAGCCTATCAGCAATCATTGCCAAGATGCGATTGGGGCTGGCTCGCACTCTGCAGAGCAAGGATGCGCATCTTTTACGGATGGTGGTGTAAAAGCAATCCACTCTATTTTCAAAGAACATACCAGAGGCGCTGCAGAAACGAGGCAGCCCCAACAGTACCCGGAAAGCGTTAATAAATTGGACACGCAGAACATTGTATGATTTTTGAGTGTATCTGGCCCACATGCTGCTTGTGTAAAGTGACATGCAGTAAGCTCTGAATAATTTTCACCTGACGTGAACATCTAGCAAACCTGCGGGCAAGCATATTCGCTCACACAGACAACGCCCTACGCTCACGCTCAATATCTGCATCGTCTTTGAGATCGGCGGTTACCAGATGGCCAAGGTATTTAAACTGCTGTACCCTTGTAAGTAAAAGGTAAGTTGCTACATTTAAAATAAGTTAAAATGTAAAATAATATTATGACGTAACACACATACAATTGATTACTCACAATTAACTATATAAAAAAGCACCAACATCCATACCTGTCGTAATAATATTATCACAATATTTAATAATAATATCAGGCCTATATTAAACTATCCCACTGCTGAGCACGGGCCTCTTTTCAGTGTGACAAGGTTTAGGCCATAGTCTACCAAGCTGACCTAGTGCGAATTGGCAGACTTCACATATCTTCGAGAACATTAAGGATAACTCTCGGACATGCAGGTTTCTTCACGAAGATTTTCCTTCGCCATTAAAGCGGGCGATAATTTACTATTTAATACGCACATAACTTCTGAAAGTCAGAGATACGCGCCTTGGGATCGAACTCGAGACCTCTGCGTGGTAGTCCAACGGTCTCCCATTAGGCTCTATTTAAGCAAAATTTACTTAACTTATATTTTTTATCTAAATAGACACTAAATCTCATAACTCTGCTAGCGCCAAAAACCCAAACTTCATAGAAAATTTCAAGCAACTTTAATCTATCATTTTGTTAAATAAATGACAGGTGGCATACAGCCTTGGCCAAAAGTATTAGGCACCCCCAATATAGTTATCACACACCTGTGCTATTTGAACAATTAAACAATATTCTATAGAACTGCGATACCGGTGTCATAAAACACTATTTAAGACAATCGGCGGCATTTTTTAAGCAGTCGTAAAACATCTGGTGCGTCAATAATAAAATTTTATTTTTTCCAAAATTTATTTTTAATGTTTCGTCAGTTACCATTTGGAAGTCTTAGTGTAAAGACAGTGCATTTGTGGTTTTGTGAATTAATTGAGAAGAAATTCATTTGAAAATGCCAAAACGAACCGAAATTAGTATTGAAAATCATGTAAAAATTCAACTTTTACATGAGCAAGGCAAGACTCAAAAAGAAATCGCGAAGTTGGTGAAATGTTCGCGATGCGCCGTTCAATCTGCTATCAAACGTTTTGTTGAGACTGGCTCTCATGCAAATAAACCAAGAACAGGCAGAAAACGCGTGACTACTAGCCGTCAGGACAGAAAACTTATCCGAGAGTCTGTGAAAGATAGAAAAAAAACTTCTTCGGAGCTTGCTGTGGCTTTAACTGAAGAGACTGGACATCCCATAAGCGCACGAACTGCAAGACGAAGGCTAGTAGAAGCCGGCTTAAAAGGTTGCAAAGCTAGGAAGAAGCCGTGGCTATCCACAGACAATAAAAGAAAACGACTTGATTGGGCTCTGAGACACCAACATTTCACAGAAGAGGATTGGTCTAATGTGCTGTGGTCTGACGAATCAAACTTTGAGGTAAGTTTTTTTAGTGAAGTCTATACCACAATTACAACAATCATTGTTGTGTTTGTCTTCAAACTCAAATGTTATAAAAGTTTGTAATGTGTGCTTTTTTTTGGAATCTACAGGTATTTGGAACACCAGGTGTGACGTTTGTGAGGCGACGCAAAGGCGAAGAATATCACCCAGATTGCGTAGTACCAACCATAAAACACGGCGGAGGCAGTGTAATGATTTGGGGTTGCATGGCTGCGGATGGAGTCGGCAAAATGTTTGTTTGCGAAGGTCGCATGAACAGTGAAAAATACATACTGGAAACTGCTCTCGTACCTTCGCTTTCGTGTATTTTTGGTGACATTAACTTAAATGGTGTGAAATTCCAACAAGACAATGCTCCGTGTCACAAGTCAGCTACTACGATGCGCTGGTTTACTGAAAATTGTATTGATCTGTTAGATTGGCCTGCCCAGTCCCCGGATCTAAATCCTATTGAACATTTGTGGAGTATTTTGAAGAGAAAAATAAAAGAGCACTCGATAACATCAAAAACTGCTTTAAAAAACGCGTTAGTGCAAGAATGGGATGCAATTTCTCCAGAGGAATGTGCGAAACTTGTACGTAGTATGCCCCACAGAGTTGCTGCTGTCATAAAATCAAAGGGTGTCCCAACAAAATATTGATGTTTTTACAATATTCTAATGGAAATAAAGTACTTTAATCATTATAATTAGTTTTATTTCTCTCTAAGCCTGAAATATGCAGTAATTTATAGGGTGCCTAATACTTTTGGCCAAGGCTGTATATTGCACATCTATTATCTAAGAACCCACATGGCCCATGTCAATGCCCATAACATCAAAAACAATAAGGGCTTTCTTAGAAACTGTAAACCTTCTATTGACCATTTTATTTATTTTACCTTTGTTGCTGAAATGTGGTAATAATATTTATTTACTACTACATTATTGATCTAAACACCAAGTTTCATGCTCCCAGCATCCAAAATATATTAGAGCTTTTATTGAACGAAGAAGAACCAAGAAGTAAAAAGTACAAGATACTTTCAAGTCTCTTTTGAACACCTAAATACTACTGAGAGCTCTCAGGGAAAAGGAAGAAGAGGGTTCTATAAAAGAAGATTGAAAGTATCTTTTCTCGTAATAAAAACTGTTCACAGCTCGGATCGGTTTTATAAATGTCAAAAGTAACACGTCACATAACAATTGTTCAAATAATAATAATAATGATATTCTATCACATACAACTCAACTCTATGTAAATGGCTGCCGGTGTGCCGCTTCCTCTCTATAAGTTAATAAACAATATTGTGTCTGGCCGCCGGGGGTAGATAAAAATGCCGCGCTGCAGCTCAATATGTAAAATTATATATGCATGTACTTAATACGATATGATATCGCGATGTATTTGTGGACAAGTTTTCATAGTTACAAATTCCCCAACATCCCTGTTATTTTTCTACAGACATAGTCAGGAGGGTCTTTACAGGACAATGCTGTAATAAATATGCATTGGCCTTCGGTGGTTCAGCAAACATTATCAACAATTATAATTGTTCTAATATTTTTACAAATTTATAAATACATAATTACATACCTAAAATGCGGTTGAATTATATCCCTGTTCACTCAGCTTACAACACTGTGTTCAGTCTTAATACAATAAGTGCGACAAATATAAATACACTGTTTAAGTTGTTAGTACTTTGGTAGCGTTGATAAGCTAATTTATATTCACGAAGAGCATTTGGTAAATGTCAGGCAATGCCCTAATTAGAAAAATGCTCGAGTACTTGGTTTCATTGTTGTATGACTAACATATTGTATTTTTTTAATTAATACGCTTTTTAAACGTGACCTATTCTAGTTTATTATTTACAATAATATCACTTCAGTATAATTTGTCTTACATTTACGCGATTGTAATTATATTTACATTATATCCCGAATTACTTTTAAACACTATTTAAGATATTAACTACAACCTAAATAAAATGCATATAGTATTCAAATTTACAATTAACCCGATGTTCCAGTTGCTCTTTAGCAGCCATGGTCACGCGAAGTCTAAGATGTTGGTCGTCTCATAGCATTGAAGTGTAGTTATTTCAAAGTACCCCAACGTAATTTAATTATTGGTGTTCCTAGTTACTCAGATTTTTTTTCAAGTTTTATGAAGTCTTGTTGTATTTTAATTTTACTTGGGTTTAACTAACTGTATCAGTGGATCTCAAGCTGGTGGTATATTCCAACAGTCTTCTATATTGAAATTTGGGTATTTCTCTATTTTAATAGCGTCGTAAAGCATCCTTGGTAGGAATCAAAGTTACTTGGTGAGTATCTGTGGTTTGTGAAATCTTAAGTAGTAGTTGGGCCCCGTTGTACATGTTCACACACAGCAGACTTCATCGAAGATTGGTGTTTGACATCAAGTATGTGTTCTTTTATACAAGTGCCTATGCTAGTCTTAGATTGACAAATGTAATTATGAGAGTCCAAAGAATGTGGTAACAAGGAAGTTACTAAATAAACCCAAATACAGTAATATTAATATATATGAACAAAACTAAATTATAGCTTAACAATTGGACAATCATTACGGAGGCATGTAATGGCATTATCCATAAATTACACCGTTATAATCTTTGTACCCGTATAGGTGACGATACCTACCATTTGGCATAATTCACACGTAGCTCTAAATCAATAAATAATACCTCCTGTTAGCAATACAACAAAAAACTAGTTAGTCATAGTAGTGAAACGCGAAAACAAGCTTGTTAGTTATTGATATAACTACCAAGCAGCCAATCTTGTACAAAATGTGCCCGAGTTATGGTAGATGGATTAAATCTACCAAATGTAATCATGTACAATGTAGAAAATGTATATGATTTAAGAAAAATGCGGCTACCGTTTGTCCTTACAAATCTCTTCTTTGCCCTGTGTCGTAACACTAGAGCAAATAAAAATTAAGATCTAATCTAAATCTACTCACTGCCATGTTTCTATGTTTGCTTTTATTTTTTTATTGTAATCATACTAGGACTAGGAATCTACTCAAATTACTAAAATCGGTTATGCTGCCGCTTTGAGACATTCAGCAAATAAATTTAACGAAACTAATAAAATAAAAATATACTTACAGACGTAGCCAAAATCCATTTCGTATTTTTTATCAAAATATATCAATTTTGGTTTAGTTTTGGAGGTGAATAATGATTTTGTAAGATTTTCGTACTCAAAGCTGTAGTTATCTATTTCGTATATTGTTATGTGCATATCCTTTTAATAGATAAATAATAAAACTGAGTACTTTATATAATGATTAACATCCTTAAATACTTCATATTGCATATACCGAACACTTTCATTTTCGTTAATAAACTATCAATCTTCTTTTTTACCAAATTTCATCCAAATCTAGGTTTAAGGATGGAACTGCGGAAAAGTAATAAAGAGACAAGTTACTTTCGCATTTATATAAATTTACGTTTTCTAAACTGGCGTACCACAAATATTATTCCAGCGACTATTGCTATCACTCACTGAAAATGTAAACCATAGAATATGATGATACAAATTATTATGAACTTATTAAAAAAAAAACAATAGCAGCGTTATCCTAGATAACGAAAATCGACGAGATCGAGACGAAACGAGATCCCAAAAACTGTTAGACTGCTACGCAAAGGTCACAAGTTCGATCGCAATACACGCACTTCTGATTTTTGAAAGTCTTCCAAACCGCACTGAGCAATTGGACTATGAGCTAAACCTTGTCTCACCGAGACGAGGCTTAGCAGGAGAATAGTTTATAAACAGAGGCGATACTATAATTACATTGTTTAAAAAACAAACTTATATGTGGAAATGACTGGAATGTGCTACTATTAATAGTTTTAAATATTCTAGTTAAAATTTCTGAAAAGTATTACGGATTCATTGCTTCAGATTCAATGGTCGCGAGTACTTGTAAATCAAGGTAAATACGTTTATACAATGGCCGCGTTCAGTTATTTCCAAATCAACCTATTGCACACGCATTGAATTAGATACTTATAAAGTATTTCATATACTTAAAGTTAATGTGTTTCAACAAATCAGTGCATGATAATTATAAGAAATAGTCCAGTATTTGATGACTCCCGGTTGAATAGTCCAATTATAAATATCGGGATAGTACATAAACGCATTAGCTCGCTAGTTACTGAAACCACCTATTTTTATCAGCGGTAACAATAGTGATGTAGATTGTGTGAATTACTGTTTGTATTATTTATTTTTATTATTTATTATCACTGTCCAGCAAAGTATTGCATTTTTCGTACCCCTTTCTCGGCTTATTTATCTACTGCGTCAATTTTCAATGATACAAATAAATAAAATTTCTAAAATGATTTTGACATATTCACACTACATACCTACGCATGCACTGCCCAATTGTATAATATATGCGATTTACACTCACATCTTAAATAAAAATGTAAATTACTCGTGTTCACACATCTTACATCAATGTAAAATTATTGTCGACAACGAATAAGAAAGATAATAAAACACAATTTAGTTTCTTATTTGTCTCTTTAGTTTTTCTTATGATGTCTCGCATTTTACGTTACAAGTATTTCATTGTTTGGAATTAGTGATAAATGCGTACATAGTATATATTTCGGTACCAAATATTTCACGCCGAATGTTTTAATATCTTTGGTTTAATCAGTAATTAATGCTAAGTAGATGCTGAGACATCTCTTCACCTCTCTTTAGTAGGAGCTTCGATATAAAGCGGCATTGAACATTTTTAGTGAACGTCTCAACATATTAATGTTAAAGAAAACTTGTTAATGGAGCACTGTTACATGAATAAATAAATTTAAATTATTCTTAACCACATATTATTAAAACGAGACAATAAAAGCAAGCAGCGATGGCGTGGCGCTGCAATCCGTTTACGCTAGTGATGCGTGTGTATTCGAAAACAATGAAGCACAACTCGGTACCTACATTGTATAGCCAATAACGTAGCACATGTACTTAAGTATAATGTTGTAATACTATTCGAATTATATTCCAAATGCTATTCGAATATAACTCGATTGCATACGCATTGCTAATTTACGCTACCATAGTACGTGACCTACTGGAAAGGGCAAATTTCTACTGGGCCAGTTAGGTCTAATATTATACTAACGAAGATGTATCCTGTACATTAAAGATGTTTTAATTTATTTTGCCTGTCTTTCAACTTTATATTTATTTCTGTCGAGTAGAACAAGAATGATTATACATGTATGTATCTTATGTGAGGGCCAGTCAGTGCAGACCGGCGACACTTCGAACCAGTGGGATCTTTGTGTCGACACTCCCAATAACGACTGCCATAGGTGTTCATGGCAGCTGGGACCGAAGGCTTAACGTGCTCTCCGAGGCACGGAGCAGGCGATAATTGTCAATCAATACGCACATAATTCCGAAAAGTCATATATCTTCCGAAAGTCAGAGATGCGTGACGTGGTTTCGAACCCGAGACCCTCTGCATTGCAGTCTGTTGGTCTCCCCACTGAACAATCGCTGCGATGATTATACATAGTTGTGATTCACTTAACTAACGTCGCGTGCGCACTGTATACGTCATTGACCAAATCGCGGCAAAGGCCGGTAAAAAATTAACTTTCAGTTTAAAAAATTATAACAACAAAAAATTTCTTTTGATACAACTAAAGTGACAAACGTCCATATGGCCCATCTGATGGTAAGTGGTCACCGTAGTTTATGGACGCCTGCAACACTAGAGGCATTACTTGCGCGTTGCCGACCCTGTAAAAACCTTTTAACACCCTTTTTGAAGCATCCCATACTGGAGTCTTGTAGGAAAACCTTGGCAGGGAGATCATTCCACAACCTGAGCGTCCGCGGGAGAATATTTCTTTGGAACCATTTGGTGCAGCACCAATTAGGTTGTAAGGTGTGAGGATGAAATCCTTGCTGGTGGCGAGCGGTGCGATGATAAAAAGTAGCTGAGGGCATCATCTCAAACAACTCCTCAGAACACAATCAATTATACAAGCGGTAGAACATACAAAGGGAGGGAAAGTCCCTCCTGAGACCTAATGGCTCAATACCGCTTGTGAGTTTGGGCTCATCGACAATTCTCAAGGCACGTCTCTGTACCGCGTCAAAATGATCAAGCTGGTATTTTGGTGCTCCTGCCCAGAGATGACTGCAGTACTCCATCTGAGGCTGGACTTGCGACTTATATAGAAACAGTCTTTGCCCCGCAGTGAAGTACCGCTTAGCTCTATTGAGCACACCAAGCTTTTTGGAAGCCAACTTGACCTTGCTCTCTAAATGACTGCAGTACTGTACATCACTTGAAATATCGAAGCCAAGAATTCCAATACTCTTGGTGATGGTAAGAGACGTGTTCTGGAGTTGTGGAGACACACATAAAGATTGTACAAGGTAAAGATGCCTACCTTATATTTTATATGAAGTTTAAATTTAAGTAAATATAATATATGAGCTTTAGTTTAAAACTTTGCTAATTGAATGATGACACAGTTTAATTAATCAATTAGAATATTTAAATATATTTGGCAGTAACCATTTTGAAAGTCCATTTCTATCCTAGGCTACCCATTTTAATCTTACTTAAGTACCAATACGCAAACATGCTGTAAGATGTCGTCATCTAAAGCACCGCACTACGTGACTTCTATCAGGTGCCATACTGTTGCTTTAATTAAGTATTTACTGCCTGTTTATGTATGAAAGACTGTTTATTTTGAATGTGTTAAAAATAATACACTTTTTCATGCAGTTGTATTTTTAAAGTATTAATTGAAGATTTTAAAGATATTTTTTATTTATATTAAAACCTACTACTTAATTGCAGTAGGTTTTAATATAAATTAATATATTATTAAAGTAAAAATATTTTTTATTAATATAAATAAAAAATATTTTTACTTAAAAAAAAATAAGGCAAACATTTGTGTGCATGAACATGAATGTTTGTCTTGGTCTGGGTGTTTCTATGAATAATATGTAAGTATTTACAAAATAAGAAGTATATATGTATGTTTATCCATTGTCTAGTACCCATAGTACAAGCTCTGCTTAGTTTGGGCTAGATGGTGTTGTGTGTATGTGATAGAATATTATTATTATTATTCTCTCTATTACTTTTTTTTCTAAAAATTACATTTTTAAATATAAATGTAAAATCTATACATATTTAAAAATATAAAAACTGAAATGACCCACCGACATCGGGAACAGGGTCCAAGCTGCCGGTGGTTAGGGCCCCAGAGAGAGGAATCTCCTCACAATACGCGCCGTGTCGAGTAGTACTGCCTTTTGCATCAAGGACTTGATCCAGCCATCTAACGCGAGCCTCTGCAGGTGGTGGTCAAGGCTCTTAGGTATTAAACCATTGACTGTAATGACTATCGGCACAATGATCGCCGAGTCCACACGCCACATGTCGACAATCTCGTGAGCTAGGTCTAAGTATTTCAACTCTTTTTCTTTTTCAGCTTTCACAAGATTCTCGTCATGCGGAATGGTAACATCGATGATCATTGCTCGGCGCTCCAATCGGTCTATCAGCACAATATCTGGCTTGTTCGCCACAATTGTCCTATCAGTGATGATAGACCGATCCCAGTATAAAGTAGCACGACCATTTTCGAGAACTGGATCGGGCACATACCTGTAATACGGCACTTCAGATTCCACAAGGTTATACTTTAAGGCAAGTTGCTGATGGACAATCCTGGCTACTTGGTTGTGTCTATGCAAATACTCTCCATTGGCAAGACGAGAACAACCGGAGATAATATGTCTGAGAGATTCTCCGGGCTGGTGACATGCCCGACATATGTCAACCGTCCCATCCTTCAGGATATATCTCCGGTAGTTGTTCGTCATAACAACTTCGTCCATTATTGCACATACAAAACCTTCGGTCTCAGCGAAGAGATCGCCGAAACGTAGCCAGGACACTGATGACTGAAAATCTATGTCGGGCCCATTCAGGGCCCGAAAAAAGCGTCCATGCAGCTCTTTTCCTTTCCATACATCCCTGCGCTCGTCAGTTCCAAGCATAACAGGTTTGCGCCAGTTCTCCTTAGCCAGAGCAAGCGGGGTAAAGCCCGTATCCACTGCGACTACATCGCGATGCACGCCCACATCGGTTCGGAGAAAATATTCTCTGAGATTGCACACTTCACGGTTGTGGAGGGTCTTGGCATTTAAAAAACCGCGACCCCCACACTTCCGTGGGATGTACAATCTCATTACCGAGGAGCGCGGGTGGTGCATTCGGTATGCAGTCAACAGTGTACGGACCTTTCTATCCAGGGCATCTAATTCCACAAAAATTTAAATTATTATTATTATTATTATTTTAAATTTTATATGGTATTATTATTATTATTATTATAATAATACCATATAAAATTTCAAAATTAAATTGTTACCTAACAGGGCAACTGTTAATTACCAAGATAATGGTTTTATGTTCGATCCTGTAACTTTAATCATCAGTTTAAATCAAGGGTTCTTCAAGTGTTAACGTGACAGGCGAAGTCTGCTGACATGCAGTAGTGCGATGACCTGCAACAACACAATCATTTCAGTTTAGCATTTATACACGTATTTATTTAATTATACAATTAGAACGGTTACACTACGAATTGCACTAATTAATCTAAATTAAAATCAATTTAAACGAACTTTAAACAAAAGAACAAATTTAATAAGAAAGATATATAGACATGACTAACATTAAGACAATATAGCATACAACAAAATGTCAATGCGTCTAATATGATTACCCTAGTAGATCATGCTTAACAAAAATCCAAATAAATTCCCCTTAGTTTTCCGGAATCCTATCAGGCGTAGTACTTGCATTACACAAAATATGCTAGAGTTAGGCTCTAGTATATTTCTTAAATATCGATAATCATTTTCCAAACACTGATTGCTAGTAAAAGAACAAATGTATAATAGAAATAGCATACGCACGTTGGCATAACAGAGCTGTTGATAAAGGCTGTTACTAAACAATGGCAAAATATGTCCTTCCTAATCTCGAGGACCATCGGGATCTTTAGCAGCGCTAACTGGAGTAACTTTTACCTTCATAGTTACTTACTGAATAGGATCAATCTGGCTCGTAAAAACCTCGGAACGAAAACGGAAAACTTAAAGCTTAATAAAATTGCCTTCAAGATATCTATAATTATATATTACATTACATATATATAATTTATATCTATCTTTAAGGCATTTTTTTTCTTATATACAACAAAAGATAATCTCAATCTCTACACAGATTTTGCGTACATATATGAGAAGTAAATTACTTTTTAGAAATTATTTTAGCAGTCAAGATCAGACTAAGATGTTAGTCTGAAATGTAGACCTACTAGTTTTGGACCCAGCGGAGCCGGCCATTACGAGCTTCTTGTGGTTGTGGCACCGACGCCAAGCACGCCACTTACACATATAAATAAAATCGTTTTATTTATTACCAAACAGGGCAAAAATAATAGAGTATCATATCAAGAAGCTTTATTATTAACACATTATGAAACAAGTTTTCATTCCTATTTATGCAACGTAGTGTACGACTTATAATTAACTGCTTATTTCTTAATACCATTTAATCATAAGTAATTTTATTGTCATCTTTACTGGGTAACCGATGTTTTACACTCAACACATAATATTCTGCCAAATTCATCAATTTGTATGAAATCTTATAACTACAATTTGTTTAAAATATATTTATAATATCTATATTTAACGTATTGAGTCGCAGCGGCACACCAGCGGCCAGAAACAAGAAGTTTTGAATTATGTCTGGTATTTACTCGACAGGTTAATTAAATGTACTTGCGTTTTTTACATGATTATAAATTAGATCAAGTACCACAAAATACAAATATCTATAGATATTAACCAAGTTGAGTAAAAATACATATAAGAACTAAAACACTCGTAAAGTTGACAGTACCTAACTTAATTCTCTGTTCAACCAGTACAGTGGGGCAAATAAAAAATCGAAACAATGTCGATCATGGTTAGTCGGCCTTAAAACGCTACGAGAGTGCTACGAAATTGCGGATTTGTAGAAGATGGATAGTTATCGCATACATTTTTAGCAATATTAAGGTTATAAAATAATCCAATGTCGTAACTTGCCTGTTTGCTACTATATAATACATTTAGTTACAGTGTCAAAGCATCTCGAATGAGCCGACACAGTAACCGTGTCAGCGGCGGCGCGAGCGCAATTCAGCCGGGACGTTGTAAAGGGGGCGCGAAACATGAATATGCATGGTACTCTTTGTTATAGCCAACTGTTTTGAACTCGCGTACTCCGCACAATTGACGTTTACCTATAGTGACTCAGTTTAATCTTCGTTACAGGTATTTAGAAAGGAACATATTTCAATACTATGTTTGTGTATCTTCTATATATCGTCTTCGGAATGTGTTTATTATTCTGTTTGTGTCTATTTATTACATATCTTTAATCTGTCAATTCTTAGAAAAAAATCTCTTGTGTCTGGCCACTGAAGTCCACTGTAACTCAATAGAGTTACAGTGGGATGTCAGTGGCCAGACACAAATAATATGCTAAATAATAGTTAATAATAATAGTAACCTATTGGTTACATACTATTATTTAGCATATTATTATATTTACGTAATATATGTGACCCTACTGAACATTAACTAAAACTATACCGACATAAATCAAATTAATGTCTCTTTAAAAATAACAAACATATAATTAGATTATATTCCTTGGATCAACTCTTATATATAATATTGTTTTAGCGTGAGACACATTTACACTATCACGTTTTTTTTTACATTATTGCAATCTGTTTCATTAGCAGTGGCATAAATTATAACCATCATAATTAAAATGGAATCTAAAGTGAATTTAATCCTCATTACACAATATCACTCTAGCAATGCGGTAGACAACCAACGACAGGAACCAGTCAGTGACTCCCAGGGCTCCTAATGATAGACAGAGTAATTGAGCACTATCTAATTCGCATTAAACCGGGCAATCACTGGACGCAGTGTGTTGTGATAAATGTTTCACTATACCCCACAGAGGAAATGTTTAATTCTCCAACACTGTATTACTGACTCGTTTCCTTCTTGAGAAATATCAAACAAAATTATCCATTAATTTCCACCCAGGTACTGTAACACCCTGGACCATTAAAAAACACTTATTCTACAATCACTAAAGCTTACCAATTGTGACAATATATAATTATGTCATTATCTCTGTTACATGTGTTTTTGCGACTGCAAAGACACTTCTTGTCCACAATTCTTTAACAGGCATTGAGATTTACATTTATATAGTGTTTTATCTGAGCTATATAGCGTGTAAAGTAAAGAGTGATCATATCTAAGGTCGTATAGATAGTTTCTGCGGCTATCTATAATAGTGTGTAGGTGTGTGTGTAGTCAGCATACTTTTTATGATTTCTTTGCTTTATTATATCCCAGCGTCTAACGAACTTTTAGACATCAAAATAAAAATTGCTGTGTAAAGCAGGTGCCAGCGTTTTATATGAATCCATAATAATTAACGCAAGCAATCTGCGCGGACGCACGTTGTCGAAATACTTACATGACAACATAATATTCTGTGTCTACAAAACACCTGCAGGTCACAAGAAAGCTCACATATCAGCATACAAGCACGATATTCTGTTTGGACACATAACCTAAAGTGTCACAAAGCTATTTAAAAATCGATATTTCCATATTGATATTTATTTGCATGGTACTTTCAGCTATAGAGCTCGGCATTTAATTCATTTACGATTAGTTTAACATGTATTTTGACGTGGTTTGTGTTTATTGTGTCTGTTACTAAATTTTATTTTGCTGGTGACATTCTATTATATCTAAAGCTCGGCTAACTACATCATGTTATGCGCGATTGTCATAGATGCCCATCTATGATGCTCATTCGATCATTATTATTTTTCATTCTTAAGATAAATAAAAAGCTCAATCCTTTTATATATCTTCAGAAATATTAAATAAAATATTGAAAGAAGTCTACATCTTTCAATATTTTCGACAACAAGTAAAGTATGAATGTATAGTGTGCGCAGCTGTCAACTAGCGCCTTATTTTGCGTAAAGAAACTGTTTACTTAATAGTCTATGGCGATCGCCTTAGCTACAGCAACCTACTAACTACCTTACCACTTATGCGTTATCACTTTATGCGAAAGACGCAGATGTATGGACATAGTGAGTTCATTACTTATGCCGATATTCCATAATTGTATTAGGACCTTATCACATCAGCGTTTTGAGAAAACCCATTCCGCCGGCTTAATTTTAGGTCGCACGTAATAGGGGTGAACGTATTGCTATTTACCGAGCTCATAATTAGGACATCTCCACACTCAATTCTGCTACTAGTAACTGCTTAACAAAAAAAACCTATTACTACTTGACCAAACTCAGGCATTGAACCTGGCACCTAGGTATCGACTGCAAAATTATGCCTTGAGACCAACAAGTCGGACGGC
Source organism: Catocala fraxini (assembly GCA_930367265.1). Classification (NCBI taxonomy): domain Eukaryota; kingdom Metazoa; phylum Arthropoda; class Insecta; order Lepidoptera; family Erebidae; genus Catocala; species Catocala fraxini. Next base: position 10,980,425 of record OV884027.1, on the reverse strand, counting down.
TTAAATGATGTTTATTATTTTAAACTATATTGCATGTACATATATACATGTATTAATAAAAAAACAAAGCAACCTACAAAATATTTCTGTAATTTACAGTACAGCGCATAAACAAAGATGTGGTCATATTTAAGAGTCATATATTGGACTTTAGTGGTCACATAGCGCCTATAAGGTTTATTTCAAATACGTAACTAATTCATATAGGGTTGGAGTTTTACAGACAACAACAAGCACGAATTACAGACAAAATAGTCACGACAAGAAATTTTTGGCTAAGTTTATTATTCTTTAAGCCTATGTCCATTTAGTATCCTTAAAAATATGACTACATCATTGTGTTACACTGTGATTATTGATTATAGACGATCATGTAACAAGCTATTGTTTCAAGATCGTCTAGTCTAGTTTAGTCACTATGTTAAACTATCAGAGCTAGGTACAAGTGCGTTTATTTAGTGTTGTTGTCAGTGACTTAAACCTATGTGCGCTTGCATTGAATTATAAATCTAATTAATTTAAAAAAGGAAACATTCTATTATAAATGGAACATTATAATTAATCAGCAGGTGGTTTGTTTGATTGCAGGAGCGATTGGGCGGGCTACAAATGTGACACGATACATAATTGCACATTCTGACAAATGAGCTTACGAAGATGGCATTTGTAATTAATTCGAATTAAAATGTTTTATAAATGGTAAAGACTTAATTTTAAACACATACTTTCAATCCTTTTAACATTATAGATGCGAAAGTTGAAGAATATGTTTGAATGTTTGTTATTCGACCTCGTGTGTAAACGTTTAAAGGATTTTAATGAAACATAGTATACACGTAGACCATGCCCTGAATTAATATATATATATATAACACGTTTTATCCTGGTATGAGTGCCCGTGGGAATTATGCGAACAAAGCTGAGGGCAAAATCAAGTCGAAATTTAAAAATGTATGAGATCTTTAAGCAGAGTGTTTGAGAAAGGCAGATTACCTAGGGTAGTATATTCCCAGAAATCTGAGCAGACCATCTGAACTATGGTGGTACAGATAGTGCCAATACAACTAACTTTTCAGAACTACCTAAAAAGACGCTGTGTTGTCCATTGACCTGGGAGCGCATTGCACAGGTGTTACAACCATTCACAGACTATTATCATAGCAACTATTTATCTTCAATTGCTTCTGATCCTCAAAGGTCGACAAAAATATTAATGTAAATAATTCTGATATCGATTTATTAGTAATCAAGCACTATTTCACTTCTAAAGGAACACATTATATTTTCACCTTATTGTTCAACAATTTCGTTTGTCCGTTTATTTGCCATGAATATAAATTCATGTAAATGCACGCTTATTACAGTACCCACAAGTGTCTAAAGCATAAATGTATATACAAGTAGGTAAAGGATAGCTCATATTAATAATAAACGTAGGCCGCGTTTATCCAAGTTGCTACATTCACATAATGAGTATAGAAGATAAATTGCACACCTGTAATGATGGTCTTATGGGAAGATTATGGGGTGAAACACATAATAAAACTGCCAGTACAATTAGTAAATCATGACTTAATAAGTTATGTTTACCCAGCTAAAGTGGCGACTATACAATACAGAATTGCTATTTTAATAGTACTCTTCGTCTCAAATCTAGTAATGGTTAAAGTGAAGTTTATTAAGATTCCTTCTTCAAGATAATTGAGACTTCGAAAAATGGGTACATAAAATAAGACACCAGGTGCATCGAGTCCTCAAGACAGCGAACTAGGCTACCGTTCCCAATTCATTGAACACTTACGACATCACACAAGCCCTGCACTACAGACACAAAACTCGTTTGGCCGCTGTTCAATTTCGTAACATTTCGCCTCCGTGGGGTCTGTGTCTTGGTCAGGGCCGCAAGCATGAGGGGGCAACAAGAAAGAAGGGGAGAGGGGGAGCGCGCGATGCGCAAAGCGGAACGCCAGATCGTGCTGCACCGCCAAGCGCGACCGCTAAACCAGCCTCGACTCTTGAATTGCAACATCGCTTGCTTTGTAATAGGTTAGGTGCTGCTTAGTAATGACGTATCTATGTCGTGTGGGATATTCTAGTATCATTAGACGCCACGTCATCAACAGATATTAGACTAACTTGCATCATGTTTTTCCATTAACAACCAGAATATTTTTACATGTTCTCAACAGTATTACCATACACAAATTATGATAGTTATGTGAATGTCTCTCTCATAATTTTAAGCTGTATAATATTTAGGAAGTTCAGCCATAAAATTAGAACAATGACCGTAATTAATTTTTAAATCTCAAGTTTAATTAATTTATGTTAATATACGTTATACACAACTGCATCATAAATCATATATTATTTACTGCAGAATAAATAATAGATTCTATTATTATATTTTCCAGTTATAACCAGCGATCATAATCGTATCATATTTAATAGGTAATTAAATAAAAATATATGATAAAATCACCTACTTGACTGGAAAGGAAGTGTATGAAAGATGGGGACCTACTCTTAACCGGCCGCGGCAGCGTAAGCTCTGTAACGTTATCGCCACTGATGTAAGAGCTGCGCAGATAGTGAGCACGCAGAGACACATGCGAAATAGCCATTTTCGTAAAATTAATCCTCACATTTTTTATTTAAATCTCTAAGTTACAATATAGTAGCTCAGAGGAAACAAATACTGCGGCGCCGATTCCAAACTAAAATAACATTTATTATATTATCTTATCACTAACACCAACTACTTATAATGTTATAACACAAATTAAATTATATAAAACTAACTAAAGGGGGTAGCCAAATATAGTAAATAAAAACTGTCAATCTTATAAATAGAATAGTGACCACAACTATTTACATAACTATTTATTGATCAAGCATCAAAGTCTATCAGTCAGGTGAGGCAAGAAAAGTAATTTCCATAAGTCAAACGGCGAGCAGAGGTCGTCGATCTTACGGACCAGTGTGACCGGATCTCGGAGGAAACTTTTTATGTGACCAGCGACTCAGCGGTAACATATTTACCCAACAACGACCGACATTATCCGACGAATATGTTATGTTCAATTAAAGGCATGCCTTTTGTGGAACCGTCATATTAACAATATCGGCGTATACTAACTGTCCTGGAATTCATTGTTTATTTTATTTGTGACACCACGTCACACTGTTAAATATACATTATACAAGTTATGAAATTTATATTTAAAATAAAATACTCTTAATACACAAGATGTCAAAAGAATTAGGTGTAACAGCATGTTTAAAGTAGACTGCCTCGATGGCGCAGCGATAGTAAATACGACTGCTGTGCATGAGGTCTCAGTCGAATCAACATCATGTCGAATAAAATGAGTTATTTTTTAATGTCAAAAATTATTAGGCAATAAGCTAAAAAAGTACTTCTCTAAAATAAACATACCTCATAACTTCTAAATAGCGGGACATAAAAACTATGCTTATAAAGGTAAAAACGTAATTGAAATTGATCAATGCATTGAAAGCCGACCCTTGTTTTCACGAGGAATTAAAACTTTCGGTTAAACACAATTCTGCAGTTATAAAACTTAATTATATATTGACTGCACCGATGATACACTGGTTTAACCAGTCCTCTCGCCGAATGGTACGGGTTCAATCACTATACGAATAAAAAATGCGTTACAACAAATAGTGGATCCAAATCTGACTGCTCTCTGTGCTCGTAATATTTTGTTTGTAAAGATCCCCGAATCCATGTAAAGGATTATGCCAAATACATAGTCTTTTATAAAAATATAAATGTAAATTCAATTATGAAATACATTTGCTTTTGCCTAACGAAGCCGTTTGTGATTTAAAATCCACGTGTGTGTTTTATCTATTTACAAAAAATAATAAATTTTAATAAGTTTAGGGTATGATGGACCTGACATGGCACTATGTGGCTAAAAGCTCCCAAACAAAATAAGAAAAAAAAGAGCTTTAAAACAATAAGTAAATCGCTTTGTTTCAAATTAAAATTTACATCAAACATCACTGGTCAACCAAGAAATTGTATGTAAGATTTAATCATGTTTTATTTTTCAGAATATTATAGTCGTGTATTCAATGAGACCATCATTAACTTCTCTGTTACACTATGTAAGGACTTAGCTGCGAAAAATGTAGCTCCTTTATATTCAGCTTTTAACAACAGCAACAACATTAAGTCATAATGCAAACTGACGCCAAAAATTCTCCTCAATTATCGCCTCAAAACAAAATTTATAACAATGTTTACATATTCAACGAGTACCGGTCTTATGTTTACTTAATGATGTATTGGAGGTAACGTCTCTATGTATTTAACGTCACAGTACAAGATAACTTTTTGACATTTGTTATTCATCTCTATTTTATCACAGAAATCAATTTAATGCTAATGTACTGGCAAGATATTACATTTTACATAGCTTACCTTACCTTACCTTAATAAAAGTTGTCCCACGCTCATCCAATTCCATGATTTACTATTATGTTTTATCTAATTAATGTAACATAAACAACAAACATAGATCCAACGCTATGTGCGTTGTTTTTATAACTCCAAAATATTCAAAGTAAAAACAAAGAAGAGTAAAACGTGACAATAATTTTATATTAAAAATGATTGACCCATAAAATAGATCAAACAAAATCAAAACGATAATAATGATCGAAAATCATCAGACTCCCTTTCAATATAAATTTCACTGACTAAACTCTGTAAATCCCGCTACATGACCCGTACGCATTAGGGCAGTGTGTGTTGGTTATGCTGTAGATATACATACATAACTACCAACACTGGGCGCACGAACCGTCTGTATTATGCGCAGGCACAAATCGTCCGGCATTCCTGCGCAGGCGCGCCGAGCGAGACAGACAAGAAGATGATGTCATGTGGTCTCGCTCTGCACTCGCAATCCTTTCCTTTCTACCTGTTGCGCTGTTACAAAAACCCGGTCCTTAGGGCCGCTACCTTACGTGAACTGAATGAGGATTGCGGGAGGCTACGGCTCGGCCCATATAAAGATAGGGCAAGGGCTATTATACATACAAGGCGACAACGCGAACCAAAGCTCGTCAAGAGTCTTGGGACACTATTTACCGTGGGGATGTCGAGCAAAAAACGCGCGTGCCTATGTGAGCCGGTTGCATAATAGCCGCTCGTTCGGGGAACGGGAACGGTGCGTGATTGGTACTCGCATCACGAATAACGAAATAAAATAGGTAAGTCTAATTCTATGGGCGTGTGCCAAGTCAGTTATTTTATAACTAGCCACTAGTCAAATTTAAATGTGCACGTTAAATGACAAACTTTAAAAGGAAGAAACCATTTCACACATTTCGGTTGTTGTTGTTTTATTTTTTAATTGTACTGTGTTAGGAAACCATTTCTTAAGTAGATGTGTAATAGTATATGTCACTACTTTAATAATACTCCTTGAATATACGATGCATTGAAAAAGCTCATGAATACCTGCATATCTATGGATTTATTGCTTCTAGAGGAGGAAACGACATCTCATATTTTTTTATGTACAGACAGTAAGAAATTTCGATAGTTGAATCGTGATTGCATTCCGAGCTCTAAATCCAACGTTCCAATCGCGATAGCACGAAGCTCGCTCGTGACGTGGCTGACATTCGCCGCGCATGCGCGGTCCGTGATCTTGGCAATGGTGGCTGCGCTGCGGCAACCAGCGCTATTGCGGTCGCTGTACCCGGTGCCCGCCCCGCGCGCCCCGCACACACTCCCACCGCCGCCCGCGCACGGCGCAGCCTTTTGACAACCGGTATACGTAGGAAGGTAGTTAGCTACACGTGAACGAGGCTTGAGAATTTTCTGACGTTTAATTCACGTAACGAAGAATTCTCACAATTGAACTTGTAATAGAACTTATGATACGTAGAACCTCTTCATGGGTTAGAAAGATTACAACACTGTAAATGTTATAGAAACAAAATTCTCATTTAGACTCAGGTGTTAGACGGCTATAGAATTTATGTATAATCGATATTTCCAAATAGCGCTAAGTAGTGGGCGGTACTAAATTGATAGGCGTGCCATTACTAAAGCAAAACATTACGGAGGCTATCTGTACTAATGAATAAGTAAAGCTATTTATAAGCATAGTACCGTTGGAGCAATATCAGCATTTTGGGTCAGAGGACATGAACATGCATTATCGATATACCCTACTTCCGCATTTACGCAAATCTGAGAGAAAATCACACAAATATGTGTTCCTAAACAGATTCAATTAGTCATACAACATGTTTCATGAAATGTATAATTCAAATTATTTCTGAATACGATTGACAGTTCTATGTCGCAAGAGCTATACCAACAGGTAGTTCCAAAGAGGAGATATACATACCTACATGTATATAAATTTTGAAATATTTTCATGTAAATGCAATTAGGTACCCGCTAACGACTTTTGAGAATTTGTATTAGCAAAACATACGTGATTGTGTCTTTTATATGTGTATCTCATAGTATTTAGTTTATGTGGGCAACAGACAATTACAAAAAAACAGAATGTAACGTATAATAAATCAGTGGTTCTGTAGTATTATGAACGAAGCCTAGTCCAAGAAATCTTTAAGTTGTTTCTAGAATGTACAAATCAATTTTGGCTTCGTATAATAGATTTAGCTAATACTACGAGTAACTTCGAGCTGCTGCTGGTGCTGAATGCTGAATTAGGTTTCATACACAGATTAATAACAACAAAACTATCAAAATTTATAATATTATGCAGTTTTTAAATAAGTACTCTGTTGTTTCTTATTTATGTTATTATGATTATAATAAAATTAAAATAATTAGCTGATCAAGATATTAGTCAGCATTTTTTTTATGTGACTCCGTTTACTGACCTATTTTTATTTAAATATTTATAAATTACTTGTTTAAAATATCAGACAAACTAAATCTGTATTATGCCAATATGCTATTGAACTTTGGGTAAATCTGCTTATATATAAAATGTAATCCAATACATACCAATGTTTAAGAATAAATACATAATTGCTTATATTGCAACACTCTACATTTTGGGCATTGTAGTTTTAATTATGTTTTCTATAACCTATTATCATCTAATTTATTGCATAAATAATAACTCAAATCAAACCGACGACAGTTGGAACGCAACGCTTCGTAATAAAATGGCTTGCTCGTGCGACCAATTGAATAATACGAGTGTTCAGTAGAGCCGTAATCAGTGGACCGGTTCTAAACATTAATACTATTGCAATTTATTCCCTGTGATGTTACGACGCGCGTGCTCGGGGCCAATCATCGAGAATACATGGTAGCGGTACCGTTGCAGCGCGATCTATTTACACGACACACTTGATAGAGGACACTGAGCTGTAGCAGCTACCGATACGGGATGCTATTTACTTGCTCTCTTCACTCATCTTCATCATCTCTGTCTTGCGATAACACATCTAATAGCAATAACCCTAACTTAAAAATTTCACACCGACACCACCTAACCCAAGTTTCTATAACCGTCAGGAATTAAATTGTTTAAAAAGAATTTTACGTCCAATGCACTGCGGTGTCCCGCCCATATTTGAAGTGAGACATGCGACTAAGGAAGTACCTTATAAAAGATTGTTCCCATGGTCAACAGACGTGTCAAAGTTATCTGCGGAGATTTAGTTTTATCGTAGCAGAAGATCTCGGGAACAATATGCTATAGTATAGCATGTTTTTATATGGATTATTAGAGTTTGTCCCTTCCAGGTCGACGTTTCTTGTTTTGTAGGTTGGAGACCGAGCGATACACGAGTTATTCTCCTGGTCGCCATATATTGCTAAGGTACTATCAGGCGGACCGCATACGGCAAGCTGGTATCTAAAGTTTTACAGATAAATTAAAAACATATTCCATTCAACACACATGCTCGAATAAGCTAAGTATCAGACAAGTTAGACGTTAGTATAAATCCTAACCATTTATTACCCAAAGGAGATATTCAACAAACCCATACAACTTCGGCCTCGCATGGACAAAAATAAAACTGTATGTTTTACGAAGAACTATTAGTATTCTATAGCCTTGTGTGATTTCATAATGCTATCTAGTTGGGTTTCAGATATATAAGGCATGCAAAATGAACAGAATTGCTCCGGTGACACATTTGGCACAATGTAATTTTCTTTTAAATGAGTGTAGTAATTATCCTTGTTTTTGTCTAAAAACCTAGAATAAGTTTATATAGCTGGTTTACAGAGCTCACTAGGGTAAAACTAGTTATTTTACTGAACTCAGGTAGCAATGCTCGCTCTGCCAGCACCCATCAAATAACTATAGTTACTATTCATTTATTGTTATAGCTTAATTATTAGTACAAGAAACAAAGGCTAAAGTAAACAATAGTATATTTGGTATTAGTTTATTAGTCTCCAACCACTACATTACCTTCATTATGACTAAACATACTATCGAGGTGCGGTGCATGAGGTGCTACATTATTTTGAAACCTTTCCCAACCTAAAGAACATATGATGGTCATTATATGTGCACAGCAGCCTACTGTTCTTCTGCCTACTATGCAGTTACAGTAATGCTGTATAATAGCATTTCTACCTCTTAGAGGGTTATCAATTAAAATGTACACATAGTATACTTTACGGCTTATATACCTGGATTGTATTTTGCCTCTTAAAATCCAGGCATTTGCACTCGATAGCTCTCTCATAACATTGTCACATCAGGAATGATAAATGACAATGAAGATCGAGTGCCCAACGAAAAGTGTTGCCACTACCACATATTGAATAATGCCATTACATTGAATTGGTCAATCTGTTGATTAGTAAAATAAATCACAACATTAATAAATTGACGCTATTATGTACTTACATATATCCCTGTTTAATCCACACATTACTTGTGTTATTAAAATCTTAATTTAATAGGTATAAATAATAATGTTTCGTAATAATTTCACTTCTTATAACAAAAACCTTTTGTTCAACATTGGCAATGTTGTCCTAAGCCACAATGGTTTACCGAATCAATAAAATGTAAAAAAAAATGAAATCCTTTTTACCGCTAGGTTCAGTTAAAAGAAAACGATAGCGACAAATAAAATATTATGTGACATTTTTGCAATAAATTATATTCTTGTCCACTAGGGCCGTTAACATACCTCCTTTTATATGTCATCATTATTTTTACTAAAATCATAACCGAATATTAACGTGTTCTCAATAAACTTATTTAAAACAAAGATAGGATGAGTATAAAGAAGGCTCGGAAGATTATGTGAGGGACGTGGCCTCTCGCCGTAATTGTTGACTCTAGCATCATTTCGCAACGTCATCATCATTTTCATTAATACAGAAACAGAAATAGATTCAATTTTAGAATATACAATTAAATGTAAATCGCGTCAAGACCGTATAGCATTTTATGTAAAGCCGGAACAGGTATCTGAACAAAATTATAAAAGCAACCCTGTATTAAACTGTCTCACTGCAAGACACAAACCTTTTCTCAGAGAAGGGTTATACCGTAGTCTAGCACGCTGGCCTAGTGCGGGATGGCAGACTTCACATATCTTCGATAATATTATGGAGAAATTACAGACATACAGGTTTCTTCACGATGTGTCTCTCACTATTTAATACTCACAATGACATAACTTCGGAAAGACAGAGATGCACGCCTTAGAATCGAACTTCAGACCTCTGCGTGGCAGTTCAACGGTCTTCCACTAAGCTATCGCTGGTTACTGGACAAACACATCTAAAATTGTATCGTAATATAAGCATTTGACACAGTTTCTGTACCCATACTAATAACAAAATTGGAAAAACTTGGTATTCGTGGAACTGAACTCAAACTTTTCCAAGATTATTTGACTAATCGTACACAGCAAATTAAAATTGAAACGCATATAAGTGACAAGCAGTTTACAACTTTTGGTGCGCCTCAGGCGGCATATTGAGTCCCACATTGTTCAAAATCTACATAAATGATCTCTGTAAAATAAAGTTACCTAATACTGATATATATGTATACGCCGATGACACAGCAATACTTGTGCATGGACTGAACTGGAATATGGTAAAAACCACAGCTGAACTTGCCCTAAATAAAGTAATGAAATGGCTCAACTCAAATTCACTAACATTAAACCTTAATAAAACGGTATACATCCCTTTTTCAATAAGAAGCAACACATCACCATCCCTCAATTCCTCAATAGCTTTACACTCATGCCCTGACCCGTCGACAGCCTGTAATTGTGCTTTGATTAGAAGAGCAGATAGTGTTAAGTATTTGGGTGTTCTAATAGACAATAAACTAAGATGGGATGAACATTTAGACACCCTAAGTATTAGGTGCATACGACTCATTCATGTCCTTAAGTCTCTTAGAGACTCTGCTAGTCTTGAAACATTGAGGATGGTCTATTACGCACTGTGCCAATCGGTTTTCGGGTATTGTATCTCTGTATGGGGAGGAGCAACAAAAACAGGCATGCTTAAGTTAGAGCGAGCACAGCGAGCCATACTCAAAGTTATGATCAACAAACCCTACAGGTATCCTACAGCACATTTATACTCTGATTGTAAGGTTTTAACTGTTCGTCAATTGTTTATACTACGATGTGTCCTTAGGACTCATACGACCACTCGGCCATCCGACCCATTAAAACGAAGGCATACTCTTCTTAGTAGCAAACACAAGACCACATTCGCTCGGCACCAATTCTACATACTATGCACATATGTACATTTACAAAAAAATACATAAACAACTTAATATATTAGATTTAAACACTCACTCTCTAAAAAGTAAATTATCCGATTGGTTGCTAGCCCAGGATTACACCGCCACAGAAAGGCTACTCTGCTACATCGCTTAATAAATGTGTATGACACTCTCACACCCCCGCACTTAAACATACACACACACACACATACTTACATACATACATACATACATACACATACACACACACACACACATTCATACGCATACACACATGCGCGCACGCACGCACGCACACACATTATTTTAATCCTTAATCCTTTTCTATGTTGATTTCCTAATTATATCATATTGAAGTCGTTGTACAAATCTTATTATTGTAAAACTTATACCGATCACTGTCTCTTAAGACACAGGCTAAGCCTAGTTTAAGGGGCAGAGCAAATATTTTTTGTAAACAGATTTTTACAACTGCCTTCCCTCTTATTTTTAGCTTGTAAGGAATTCGAAATTAAAATAAATGCATGTCCTATTTGTTATCTACAACTTTAACCAATTTCACCGTATTATATTATTAACACTTACTTTGTATTGTAGTATAAATGTATCTGTAAAGTTGAGAAATAAATACTTATTATTATTATTATTATTATTATTATTATTATTATCTCGGATCGTCCACTCCAAGTATTGCAATAGTTAATTTAGATCTGGGCTTAATCCAACTTGCAACGCCTAGACGCGTTTACGACGCGGTTTGCCATCACCAGAGGAGCTCGGCAGTTTTAAACTTTTTCTATTGCCACATGGGATCCACACTCAACAATCTTGTAAGCAAAGTCCAAATATTTAACCTGTTTGTCTTTTTAGGATTTCACAAGATTCTCGTCATGGGGAATGATGGCATCTATGGATCATTTCATTGATTTCATTCAGTTAGAATATTTTAGAAATATATGGGTATTGCCTCCCACTGGAAACGGAGAATTAGTCAACTTATTACTACGTACTTTACTTTTTAAGGAAATTCTCAAGAATGTTGATACGTCATTATAAATAAATGATTATTAAATGGTTAAATAAAGATCATTATTAAGCCAACATTTCTTATCCTAGATATATTATATATTCAAATAAAGATAACCAAATTTAATTTAGACTTCTAACTCGTTACTACACTTATAGCAAATACGATAATTCAAAAACTAAAAAGTCAATCAAAAGCTGCAGCATGTCAACGTTTCTTATTTATTTTAAAATTACTATTTTTATAATGATTTAAATAATTAACATTAAGATATAATTTTTGAAAAGTTTACTATGACAGCAATGGATGGAATAATAACGTAAAACGTGAATGCAATTCCTTTGTAGGTATAACTTTATCTAGTAAACAACGTAGGCGGCTAATATAGCTAATCCATTATGAGTTATTTAAAATCTGCTCAACTTTTACTTTAGGATTTTTCTGATAAGTAGTTTATTTTGTAGCACGTTTCCATATATATTTTAAGCTTAGTGGTACTTATATATGAAATCTATTAAATTACTGCGATATACGAAACGTATCGAGATACTCCCTGAGTTATCTATAATTAAATAACTTTGCACATCTATATTTTACTTTTTTGTTACTTAAGACATCAGTGGCATCTTCTCTGTAGATGGTGAAGAGCTCGCACGCCCGATGCTACGCACGATTCACAAACACCTGATTTCATTTGTTCAGCCGACACGAACTATTGAATAACTCGAAATATCCTATTATAATAATAGTATAATACCTATATTTTATATTAACAGATAGTAGGCACTTAACCTACTAGCGATTAATATAAAATATATTGTTATATATTAATATCAATATAATAAATAATATAAACAAAAAGTTTGTCGTCTTTATAGGTAACGCGTTTTGGCTTGGATGAGGTACTTACGTTGCCTCTTTCATTCACGATATAAATAAAGAACTTATCCCGGTATCCAACTACTATAATTATAATTATAAACTAATGTACATCACTCATCATAATTTTACTTAAAATATATTATATATTAACACAATCATTTTAACTATAACATGACCTAAAATGGAACATCTGCCAGAGATTATATTTTACATTGGTCTATTTGAATAATAGTTTTAGTTGTTATATACATTAATTTAATTATAATTAATTGTTAAAACAAATGGTTAACTTAACAGCATCTTCTTTTCGTGTGGTTTGTGGACAACCTGTTGTCAAGATTTGTTCAAGCCGCCCGTAGGCCTCTGACATGGCTTAACGACTGCTGTCAATTTGACAACAACCGTGACTGACTTTTGACGTGCCCTCCAAAGCACGGAGACGCTCTGGATGAAATACCACTAAGTGGTAACCCATCTATAGACTAACCGCACCCAACGTTGCTTAACCTCGCTAATCGTTTACCGATCAGTGAGTGCAACTAGCTATGAGCTCCTTAACAGCATATAATAGAGACTTCTAAAAATAATTTATCTATTTCATAATCACTTGGTACAGGGACCAGCAAAAAAATAAGTAGTCGACGCAAAATCGCTTCCATGTAATATTAAAGAGGCCCGGGACCAATTCGGTAGCGTAGTATACTTTATGTTTATTTTTATTAGGCTTGGACAATTTAGGGTCCCGTCAGGTTCACTATTAACCTAATTACATGATTTTACATTTGTAATTTATTAGACAGCTTTTAAACAATATTTGTGCGTTTGCTATAGACAGAGATTCATTGACTTTTAGTGTATCAAAAATTTGATTATAAGTCATGAATACACTTTGCTCAAATTCAATTTCAGTAAAAAAATATATCAGTTTTATCGCATACATACTTTGACATTCCTTGTGTTCTTCGATCCCACGGGACGCAAATAAGATTTTCCGAAGTTAGGCATTGAATAGTCACTTGTGGCTCGCTTTAACCGTAAAGTAAAAGTTTGCGAAGATATCTGCATACCTTATACTAAAACTATATGCCTATCAGCGTGACAGCTTGTCAATAGACCCAATATTATTATTAGGGTCATCCAGACCGAATTTTGGTCACGGCAGCCACAGCCACGGCATCTTAACGAAGATTAGATAACTGCACAGGAGATCTTTTAGTGCGCACGTGTGTGCGCAAACACAAGTGCATTCACTATTCTCACCCTCTGATACTGCACATACATACAAATTATTATTAACTAACCTATGAAACAAATTTTATAGACTAGCTTAGTAAATTTGATTTTTGTGCTAAATGTCCATGATCATTGACCCTAGTTTCGTTCAAATCAAATCAGTCAAACGCGAACAACACGTGAGACAAGTATTCCAGATTTATTTTATTTGGTCTGGCAAAAGTAATACATGACACAACAATGGAATTTCTGATACAATTAACAAAAAATCTAACTAGCTCATTTATATACTTACTATACATACCAATTAAATATGATTAAATACACATGATTCGTATATTTAACAGAAACATTATAATACTAATTTTTTTAATAGTTATCCTAACTGAAAGAGCAATATTTACTAAGCTTCTAAAGTCGAAGATAATGAATAATCATCTTTTTACTGTTCTTAAGGTATGGTTTACAAAAAAAAGCAAAAGCCGTTTTCTCGGGATTGTCTGTAAAGATATGGGGCAAGTTAATCTCTTCCTTAGCACCGACAAATCCCAAGATTACTATCCTACAGTTAGGGTCTGGAGTATTTTTCCTCGAAATCATTTGTTAAATTGTTGTATATTTATTGTATTTGTTAAGTGTATCAAAAGTATACCTTTAAAATAACCCAGTATGTATATCCGTTTCTATGAATCATGTTATAAACTTTAACGAAAGGAAGAAAGCTTGTGTATTGCATTAAATATACGGCAAACTAAAACGGCATGAAGGATCTGGATGCGGCATCCGATAAACTAAGCAATATCTTGTGTACAGCCATAACTGTTAAAGGAAAAGTAATAAAATATCCGGCCAAAGGATGGCGTCATGACCATGTGATATGAATGGCAAAGACGTCGGCCGACACTTCCAATATGATGAGCATAACTAAAATATATTTCTTAAAGTCCGTCCGAACAATTCAAGTTGTAAAGTTTATTGACGTTGTTTCATAACTATGTATTTTGTAAATCCCTATTCCTTTACACTGATTGCTCTCAGCCTTCGGGTTCCATTGTTTTGCAAATCCGTCTGTTAATTGAAAGGCAGCCGACAACAGACGCTGTGAGGTCCTTACCTGAAGTAAAATGTTACTGCTAACATTTAATTACTTATGAATATGTATAATACAATAATTAATAGTATTCAATATGAAGACAAGTCAAATGCAAAATTATAAGTGGTCATAACTGGTAAATCAGTGTTCTATTAATAATAAACCATGGTGGAAATACAAGACAAGATTATTCTTTGCGCGTTGTGACATATTCACAATGCGTATACACAACAGTACATACAATATACAGTACAGTTTATATAATATAAGTAATTGATTATTTACATTTTCTGCCAACAAAATGTTAAGATTGGCCATCGAAATCAAGCCTTTTTATGTTAATCTGTAACAACGTACAGCCATGTATTTTTGGTTATCTATACTTTAAGACACTGTTATACGCAAAATCCTTTATATTATGTAAAGAAAATTCTACTAATATTATTAATATTCAAGTTTATGGCGAAGTTTGGTTGTTTGGAGGTATTGTTACTTAATCATGTAGATACAAACCGTTAAACGGATTTAGATTAAACTTGGCACACACATAGACGATGTCCTGTCCTGGATACATAAGTTACTTTTTACGTCAATATGTGCTCCCATGGGATTTACGCCAGCGAAACCGCGGATAAAAATTTGTAATATACAATTTAAGTTTATATTTAATAGGTAAGGCTGAACTGGTTTAATACATATAAGTGGGTAAACGACAATAGCAAGTAAAATGAAAAGAATAAATAAAAGAAGACTCAGTAAGTATTGTTAGAACAATGTGAGACGGAACAAGTGGTACGATACACAAAATAGCACTTTTACTGGTACGTTTGACTGTGTGGCTGTGTACAGGGAGCGGTGGTTGTGCGGAGGTGCCGGTATGCTCGGTTCGGTGCGCGGACGCACGGGGCCGGGCGGGCGGCGCCGGCGCGGGCGGGGGCGGACCTGTTCGGGCAACGGTGTCGCGGGCACCGCACACTAGTCTCAGTCCTTTCGCAGCGGCCAACGGTACCACATGTGCCGCTACCTTCTACGCAGAAAATAAACATCAACAACGCGAGGAAACTTAACGTGCAGTGTGATATAATGCTGACCTGTGAATTTTAAAAGACCAAGTGACATAAACGAACAGAAGGATCGAGTGTAGTGTCGAATAGCGCCCGAAGATGCCGAAAATCTTCCTGATCAAGAAGCGGCTGCAACAGCAGCAACAAGGGTTGCAGGAAGGGCTGGAATTGCTAGCTAGCAAATCTGACTCGCTCTGTCCTGGCTCTCCACTTGACGATGGTCCTATTCCACTCCTCTCCAAAAAGGATAAAGAATGCGTCGGTAAGTCTCCAAAACTTAAGCACACTTGTATTGATAAAACTCTCACAACAGCTAGTAGATTTCTGATAATCATCACATCTATTAGATATACATTAATCCAGTTGTTATTTTAACCTTCCGTTGAGCATGGCCATAACCATTTTGAGATTTTAGTACTTACATACAAGCGGCTTTTGGTAGAATATATTGTTTATATATCCAAAAACACAATTTTCTATACCGCCTTATGTATCTAGTACTGATCTTTGTTGTTTTGAGCAACGCTTATAGTTTTATTTATCATTTCCTTCTTAACGGCCACTTGCTTGTACAAAAAAAAGACACTGGCACTTGAAGGAATCCAGTTCTCGGTTTCGCTCCGCTAACAAATGTCTACCTGCGGTCATTTGTGTGTCTTGCGTGATCCTAATCTGTCGTTGGTTTTGTCAAAATGAGTACAATATTTCTTTGATTCTTCCATTTATATGTCTATATCATAAGGAATTTCAGATAACTACATAACAGTAGATAATGTTAGCTTGCAAACGTTTTTGAGGTACTTCTGCGAAGTATTATGATGACCAAAAGTATTATAGTCTTACGGTTTTATAAAGTCACAATTTTATTTTCTAGTACATCAAATGTTATTATTATAAAATATATTCCGGTTGCCGTATACTGCTGCCACTACCGTCATAGACTGGGCGGCAGTATAACGGTCTCAGGTAGAAGTCGAGCGTGAATCATTGATAAAGCTGTCATGTTTTTCCGTTTTCATGAATTGTTTACTTCTTACGTGTTAAAATTTAGACGTCATGTAACACTCTTGCTATAATAATTTAATCTTTTTACCGTACAAATTACAATAGAATTTAACGACATTTTGGTCAGCAATCTATATTAACGTTCATATTTGTGCCTTGAATTTAAAATGAACTACTGTTTGAATGGGTTATTCAAATTACTGAACTATGGAATGGTTCCAGGAAAGTCAGAAACCAGGCGAGATAGCACTTTATATTCTAAACATTACATACTTGCTTTTAAAGTGTAACATTTATTTAGTGCTTGCATTTAACGGTTAATGGGCATTTATAGACAAGATCTTGCGCATTTCAATTTCAAGACAAGATCTGACGACCTCGATGGCGTAGTGGTTAGTGTAACCGACTGCCACGCCTGAGGTCGCGGGTTCGATTCCCGCACAAGTCAAACATTTGTGTGCATGAACATGGATGTTTGTCTTGGTCTGGGTGTTTCTATGTATAATATGTATGTATTTACAAAAAAAAAGTATATAAGTATGTTTATCCATTGTCTAGTACCCATAGTACAAGCTCTGCTTAGTTTGGGCTAGACGGTGTTGTGTGTATGTGGTAGAATATTATTTCATACCATGAAAACAGCTGCAATGTGAATCAAATGTACCTAATGCCAATATATAAATTAACCAATTTTGAATATGAGTTGTCGACTTATGAGGCCTGCCTGCCCAAAAGGCTGAGCAAACATAACATGACGTGTGCAAAAATAACTTTTCAAATGTCGAGAGCACACGGTACGGGAATTGACCGGATGATAGGTACCGAGGTGTCAATGGTTGGGGGACAATGGCGTGACTTCCGCCCGCCAGCCATCGCCAGTCGCTTTGTATTTAGGTTAGTCACCGCAATCTCGACTGTCATTTCAATATAATTAACTCGCGTGACGTGTATGTCCCGTATTTGCATAAATATTGCTCTGCGTTCGATTATAAAACTTTTACGATCATTACATTCAAATATACAGCTTACGTTAAGGTGTTATTGGCATTTATAATAAATACTTGACCATGACTTTGCCAAGCGGGAAATTTACACAAATAAAAGTGCGTTTTTTTAAATCTAGAAGGGACAATTTTAGAGTGTTATGTTATTTATTATTGCAGATATGTATAAATACAAAATATTACTACAAAATTACCCTTATATTATATATACAGTTAATGCTATAAAACCACCAATAAAATCAAATATGTGTACAATTTCTATTACCTATACTATTCATTATTATCAAAGCTCAGATACAAGAAATACAGTACCGTGACATCCAAGTTATATTTGGACCCTTTAGTTACAGAAGTCTACAGCGATATTCTAACTAAACGATGAGTCAATACCGTTAACCCGCATGTGGTAAAATGAAAATGTTAAAGTCTTTAAAATAGAGTAAGTACGAATGAAGTAATTACAGGTGTGTAGACACCTGTAGGTAAAAGGGCACGGGTGACTTGCCGCCGAAGGTCGGACGACCCCAACCTGTGGTGCAACGTGCGCTATAAATAACACAGGGAACAAAATTAACTATAGGGCTGAGCTACCGCCACCACACTTACCAACTCACTCGTTTATACAGTACATTTGTTGTGCAAAGAACTTAGTACAACATAAGTATATACATTTTATATAGAAATATTTTACTTACCTATAAGTATGCACTTAATTTAAGAAAATGTAAACAATTGTTTAGTGCACGTAGTCAATTAACTAAACTGGTAACTGTGATTTACTCATTATTTAACAATAACGATACAATAATTATCAATTACTCAATATCATAAAGAAATTAATTAATTTAGTTATGGCGACATATTTCCGTTACGCTGTAGTACAAAAGACATCAACGGGTTGCTCGCTACGCGTCCCTGTGGATATTTTATTTTAAGTTTAGAAGGCGGCCTAAAGTGTTGGCGGTTAGTTAATTTCTTGCTATGAGATACCCTATCTACTTCAAAACGACAGTTACCGTGAGAACCAAACAGTTCTACTTGTCGACCTTCGTCGGTCATTAACAATACCCGTTACCGAAAAAGTTAATGAATTATGCAATACCTACATTCATAAGACATTTTAAACAAAACACGATTTCATATTTAAGCGTGTAATTACCGTAATGTGTTTGCTATTTATTCCGCTATGTCAAATTTTTATTGTAATTTTTATGCAATAGTATTTATACTGAGTTAATAATATTTATGGATGTTAGACGATAATCGGGTGTGACGTGACACGCAACATTCACGTGAATAATTAAGAATGACCGTTCGGTTAGCCGCCGCCTGAGTCGCTGTACCAGCGCGCGGATCCGAGCCGGCTACTCTACGTCACTGAAACATACATATATCAAGTACATATTTGTTATTACATACAAGGTAATTACTTGATAAGTACAAATTACGCGTCACACATTTCTCTAAGCGATCATGTTTGTCGGTATTTAACAAAAATTACTTATAAACCATTACCATAACAAATACATTCTTCTGTGAACACAGTTTGTTAATTAAATTTGCTGTATAATAAAGTTAACATTTTGCAACAAAACCTTCAATTGCTACGGGACCCACATGATAATGGTAAATTGATTCATTAATGAACACGATTCTAAGCACATAATTAAATAGCACATATGTCATTTTATAATAACTGTGCTATTACAGTCGAGTATGAACGTAATACGTTTAATTAAGCAGCGCTCCAGCGATGAATCGTGTGCATCAATTAACATACGCCCTGTTGACGTTCGCATTAAGGCCAAGGGATTTGTTCTGTTAAAGTGTAGACTTGTCTCTCTTGAGGTTCTTATGCACAATGTTCTTACATCATCATCATCATCGGGCTATAATAGTCCACTGCTGGACATAGCCCTCCCCTAATGAGCGCCATAGCGCGCGTTCTTACATGCCTCGGAGATATATAATAAGCATAACGAGCTAAGGAAAACTATTATTATAAATATTTTAGTCACGAATCATTTCTTTTTTATTTGATTCTCAGTTACTACAAAAAAAATAGTAAGGTTGAATATTCAACAAAGGCGATTATTTTAATTAATAATTGTCATATCTATACAATATCTCGCATTTATAACTGCAAGACTAAATCTATAAATAATATAAATCATGTTCATGGCCAAAATTGTAGTAGAGACGTGACCGACAACAAAAATGAGAGCTGTGTGCGTTATCGCGTGTTGCCATAATATAAGTGAACAGTAAATCTGCATCTTTACGAGTTACCAAAAAAGAAGAAACGTATTTCGCCATGTGGCCGTGGCTATTGTATCCTTACCCCATTGTACTGCAACTACCTTTTTAAGGTTTTGCCTTTTTAAAGATTGGCGATCATAAAAAAGCGATTACATTCAGAATAGGCGCAGAAAATCTGTACTCGGAACGACCATAGCTCGTATAATTGTTATTAATCGTATTTCAATAGTCCGCCATGCCGTTTACTTAACATTTACTTATATTTAAATTAAGTTTTTGTGAGTACTGAGCAGCATTTGTTCTCGATATTAAGTAGTCACAGGCTTCCATACCTAAGTTGCTAGATATAAGGTGACGTATAATAATTATACATAATATAAAAGTGCGTAATGGTACAAAAATAAATATACTAGCTTAGCAATCAAATGAAAAGCAAAGCCCTTGTTTTACTCATTTCGACACACGAAACATAAGAATTCCCAGGTACATAATACAAGGAAATTGACTTTAAAAGTCAACATCCGACATTGTCACACTTAAGAGACGGTTAAGTCAAGAGCTCGCCGTATTTTTTTACCTAAAATATGTCGTGCACGTGACAGCCAGTCGTTCTTAGAAGTAGCCATGTCCTGGCGAATATGTTGCCTATGGCACTGCATGTGATGTACACGGACGCTTTTAATTGACTATAAACCTGTTTTTCTACCTCTTATGTAGATACATCTGCTTTTCTTTATATAGTTAGTTAGACAAAACTAGTTCTCAAGATGAAAGGAACATACATACATACATACATACCGTTTGATGAACATGTATTTTCATTCTTTAATGCGGTCTCAATAATTAATTTACATGTATTAGGTAAACCTTGCTCTTGGGTTTTTCTAGGTAAATGACGTATGATTCACTGTTATATCTTAGAACTAGGAGGAAATTCTGAAGTATAGGTAGTTAGAAGATCTGTATTTGCTAACGTACCATAGGTGAAATTAAAACATTGCAGCGTTGTCAACTAATTCACCTAATTGTAAAATATTAAATATAAATTGGTACAAAATACCACAAAATCGTCTTTCAAATGCATGTATGTATCATTAGGAAGGTAGCAATATTGCAGAGAGTAGCCGTGTGCGCGGGGCGGCGCCGCGGCTGCTGCGGCTGTGTCCAATCGCCTATATTGCGGAAACAATAAAACTCGGTGTCGATACTCGCGTGATAGATATTATAAAATTCTATGAGAACACCGTCCAACATAAACCGCAAAGCAGTTCAACAATTTTATGCGCTTCAAAGACGCTAACGGGAATCTAATTACATCCATCTATTTTAAAAAGCATAATCGCACTTATTTCGCAATATTTCTCGCTAAACGTTAATTTATTATCTACTTATACTGCAATTAAGTTCATTTCTGCCCGACTTTTTCCTTACGTTATCTGACTCAGATGTGCATACTATAATTGTTGTATCATTTCAAAAGGAAACTGTCACCTCAAATACTACAAATATACAAATAGGTCAAATATATTATATTAAAGGATTTCAGTTAAATAATAGTAATATGATTGTTGTAAAATATCGGTTTTATAATTTGTTATTATGTACGCTGAGCAACTTATTGTCATATTATGAATACCTTGTGAATTAATATAGGTAATTATTTACAATAAAAAATTATTGCTCCAAAAGTGTCCGTCTTACAGGGACACTGAGTCCAAGCATAATGTCAATATTATTTCCTGCTATCTAGCCCACTTGAGCCGACTTGCTAGAATAAATCTCACCCTATGTCACTTAAAGTACCGTACCTATATAAAACTTTTTGTTTTGTCATTTAAAAATTGAACCGAAGCGCCGATCAACCCATATGCTAACTGTAACGATAACAGAACACCTGTTTCCGCAACTAAAATTGTACCAAAGCCGGTAACATTTTCTTGACATTTACATTACAATAACGCTGTCTGGTATAATAAGAGCCTAATTGTAAGGTGTATACGTGTGCAGCCACTAAAACAATTAATATATAGAGGGCAACTTATCAATGTAGTTAAGAGCGGCTTCGCCCGGCCTGTATTCACGGTTAATGCAGTGACTCTTTTTGTCCACTCTACAAAAAATGTGTTACTCAGTACGTTTAACGGAATACGGTATTTATGGTAGATACGCAGCAGTTATGTGGTATTTTCGATAAAATAATATTTATCATCGAACACACCATCTATATTATCTCAAACATTTACGACCACCTAAAAATGCTGTCGCTTTTATCACAAGTTTAAAACACCTATAAACGTACTTAAAACATCTGTCTGTTTCAAATATCAACGGTAATGGGCAACAGAAACAAAACAAAATATTTTTATTTAAACGGTCTCGAGCCACAGGATAAGAACTGTCGCTTATATACCTACCTACCTACGTAGAATAAATAGCGAGCGGTAAACCGAGGTTTAAATCTCGATCGTAAGGTCATCTCCTCCATTGTTGTGTCATGCTGCAATAAAAAATAATCATTTCGTGTGTTTTGGAGCAATTTGCTGTAGACCGCCCACGAATTTGTACCAACAACATATGGAATAAGTACATGCTCATGAATAGGTAACAAAATGAGTGTACACCTAAACATAATCTAACATAAACAAGTAACTGCACAACACTTAGATCATGCGTTATTTGACTAGTATATGGTCGAGTCCAATCGCAATGACTGGATAGTTAAGTCTCCTTTGAAACAAAAGTCTTCATATTATTTAAACATTTAGCGAACTGGGCTTCGTGAACTTAAATAACGGTATTATTTCAACCAATAAACTATAATAAAATCGAGTTATCTCCATTAAAAATGGAGACCATACGAGCGCAACCGAAACGATTGCTTCCTAAGATACCGGATTTTTTCTATTAGCTATTCGAATTAGTCGACACTAGCCTTGAACACTTCGCTAAACATATTTGGGTCATTAACCCTCACCAAATCTGGTTGTGATTCACGCCGTGATCAAAATAATAATAAAGCGTTGAACAGTTTTTGCGACCGTTGGTTCGAGAGACGACGTATTAGAATCGCTTTATGTATTAGAGTTGCTATTGAAAAATATACGGAAGGTTAAATAATTATATTCGTAGGCGTACCGAACGTAGGAAGGTAGGTATTTGTATTAGACTGTACCAATTTATGGCAAGATAACATATATTATAAGCGACATAACAAAGGTTGTTGAAAAAACAATTGTGCTGTTTTAACAATATTTTCTCCCTTTATTCAATGTCAGGCATCATAACGTAAGATAAATTATTTCGAAAGACGATCATTAAACTTTTTGATTCTGTAAATAAAGCAACACTACGTCCATTTCGGGTTGTTTGCAGATGTATAAGTGTGTAACACGCTTACATGTGGCCCAAACGGTGTCCACATGCGGTCGCGCTTACGATAAATAATTCAAAACAAAAAAATGTCCTTCAAAACGACCTTTTAACCGATTCATCACCGCGACCGGCTCAGACGCAGCTATGTACCATGTGCTATCGGTACTTATGCTTATGGAAAAAAGGCTTCAACGGAATTTTATGTACTCTCCGACCGGAGCGGTTCTTCATAGCTGTCTTACGTTTTATAATATATGAAATGCTAACAGCGTCCGATAACCCCGGCCGCAAGGTCATACTAGACCGCCCCGCTGCCTCGCTAGTTTTTATTAATGCCTCTGGCAAGTTTTACAGCCACCTCTTTGTGTGTATGTGTATGTGTACGTATCTGCCTGTCTAATAATTTAATACGTTATATTATAACTTAGACAAAGCACACCATTAAAAAGGTTTAAACGTATTTCAAATTTACTGCAAATTATAAAGACTACTATTTATAATTAGTTAGTTCAATTTTTACATTAATACTAAATACCGTAGTTAAGTTGCATCTTCAAGGGCATTTAGGGTGAGCTATGTTACTGTTTAATTTTAATGATAATGATAAGATATCATCTATCAGATATATGCCAGACTTCTTAATATTTTATTGAAATATCGACTTCAGAACGCTAGATCAAGAAGATATTATAACGTTCCATTTCTAAAATGCCTTAATATTTAAAAAACAAGATTTAAAAGCTGCGAAAATGGTCAAAACTAATAGAACACTAACGAGGATATACCTGTATTGTTTCGCGCGCACGGTGTAATGGTACAACGTAACAGTTAGAACAAGCCGTAATTAATCATTTTAGAATAATATTTTGTTGATGATTTATGCGTCGATAATTATAGGAACCAGAGTCATAATGGTGTAAGCCGCAAAATGTATTAAGGTTATTAATGTCTTACATAGTTGCCGAGCGATTGCTTGATATTATTACAATTGTAATTTAATAAGCAAGTACGCGTTACCAAAACATGCTTTAATAATTGTGTCCAAATACTTATAAACGACCGTGAAATGGCAATAGCCCCTCATTATGCTGAATGAATTCTTTGTTTCCAACTCGATAACCTAATAATACGAAATTGTAATGCGTACAAATAAATTAAGAGCGACGGCTAGTGTAAAAATAAAGGCAACATTCTAAGAAATAAAGATCACATTTCATTAGAATTCTAATTTTCCTGATGTACAAGTAAAGCAGTGCCCAAGATACTTGACAGTTTTACAAAATTTGAGTCGTGTAATAATCAAAATTGGTTGTATGTATGTAAAGTCGGGCAGCCGCTCGAGGATCGTTAATTATTGCCAAAATGCGATGCGGAGAAGGCTGCCGTTAATGGCCAAATAATGAGTGTTCGTATTCAAGGTCGCACCGCACTGTTCCTCGGCAGGAAACACCGAGTAACTGAATAGATATGGACACGGTAATTACGGGGCCTTGACTTACCGTTTTAGAATAAAAACTGCGCTATTTAAATGTGTAGCGCACACACGGTTATTCATCTAAGTTTGTTTACTTGAATGTATCCTAGAACAAAGGTTTTAGATACGATAATGATAAGTACGCAACATACTGACATTCTTATTATATTAGTATTTAAATCTGCCGAATAGCAACTAAAAATACCGATATGACACTTATTTAAAATAAAATATATATAAGTAAGTTCTCATGTTCTGTAAGTAGATATTAATATAAATCTTAAGTGTGTGTTGATCGTACAGAAACTGTTAGTATGACGCATTACGCTCAGAACATAATATCAATCAGTGGATATGACGTCAGCATAAAGCGCTAACGGTGATCATCTAAGTGCTGATGTAACTGTGCCGCTACTCACCAAGTCAAGGCTCAGGCCCCAACTAGTGTCAAAATGCTGATATTATGATTTACAATTATAATAAAATCAAAGACATGTTTTCAATATACTTGCTATTGTATTTTAAAATTTCATCGTGTGAATCTGTTACCATGTTGGAAATCAGTAGCAAAAAAAGGTGCTGAATGCGCATCATGAAAATACCAAACATTGATTTTTTTCATACAATTGGTAAAGAGACATATTTTTAACCTACTAGAGCTCTCTTTTAAAAGAGCGACTTACATGAGTAATATTTTTAACAGTTAACGCCACGATATCAATTTCCTTCTAACTATAATAGAATAAATAATATTGTATATAATTATTTTAATAGACAGAGGTTTTCATACAAAGATATGAATGATGTTAAAATTTTGCGCTTGTGAACAGCAGATATAATAAATAAATATTTAAATTAATACTAATTAACCTAAGTACTTGGACGCATATATCTCCATAGCAAGCTGGTATTTCGTACTAATTGATTCTGTAACATAACCTTGTCTAGAGGGCATGCGTTGTGTTCATCTTACTAAGTATATATTTATTGTGAAGTATGCAAATATAAAATAAAATTGTATCAAAACGTGTTTAATAAATGCAAACAAAACCTTTAAATTATGTAAATCAAATGCACTTTTCCGTTTTAGAAATATTGCTTATGAGCAATTTTTACTATTTGACCAAAAGATTGATGATCCACGAAAACCAGTTACATCGACATCATCAAAAATACCTAAAATATTATAGTAAATATGCTTATTTGCATTGAGACATACCTGAAACCGCTACAATATATCTCTGCCACACATTTAAACATTATCATTTCCATCTTAACCATATATTATATAAAATGTGACGGCTACGGCATTCCACTCCATCTGCAGAAAATTTTATTTCAAATTCGTGAGCTGTTTCAAAGTTGAGACGTAAGTTTTTGCAGTGCAATATCTTAGATGTGTATTGACATGAAGGAAATACTAAACGACGATTTAGTTATACTTAATTTAATTCCTTAACCTTTACGTACTATTTAAAGCTAATTATATACATAATTGTCTATAAGATTAATTTCATAACAGGCTTATATATTGATAAAAAATAATTATGTTAGTTACCAACCTAGTAAGTTCTTATATCTTCAAACAATTTATCGAGCTTCGCGCAAGTTACAAAGTAACTCTAGTCTAACTAAGTCTACTCTCTCTCATTCAATTACGGTCGGCGCAGTATGTATCTTTTTACGAAATATATATCAGTAGAATTTTGTATGCAGTACTTTCTACAATGATATCAGTACAAAATCGTATTTTAAGGATGACAGGATTCTAAATGAGAGTCCACATTTCACGCTTGGCTCTGCAGACGCATACAATTACAAGCAACGCACAAAAAACCTCAACAATACCAGGCTACGTCCTTGAGTCCCTAACAAAAGCTGAGAAAGGGCAAAGAAACTCGTTTGGACCAACCTTGGGACTTTCACTGACTACCTACGCATGTTCTGATAATAGAGGGTGCATTTTTGCGGGAATTTACACTTTCTTCTATTTTAAGTTTAGCCTTATCGCACTTAAAAACCATATTCTTTTAGAAAATATTATTTAATTAAATATATTTTAAAATTTTAAACAAAATATTTATGCTACCATTCATATATTATTTATTATTTTTGAGCAACGTTACCTTTGATTTTAAGCCGCACTTTAAACAAATATATATCGTTGCGTAGAAACATAGCTGATACATATATACCTATGTATATTATTATATACTCATATCAGGCAAATATTATTAAACAGCCTATACTGAAGGAATGAGGGGTTTGTAGATCAACGAGGCAGTCAATAAATACTGTTTATATAGACTAGTCAAATATAATGGTGGACAGGAAACAATTAACACCACCACACTATTAAAACCGCGACATTAATGGATAGCGGCTCTTAGATTTGGGTCGAGATTGATTTTTCATATATAATGTACACTGTACATAATGTGTTAGCGCGTCATTTAGAATAATGCCACAAACATACACAGAAACGCATACACATACACGTAAATAACACTGCGAACGTGTATGTGGAGGCGAGTATTACCGTTATGGAGGCACATACCAGTGACGTCAACGAGGCCTCATGCCTCCGACGCCACATGAATACGTTAGTAAAAACCGAGGACAAATACATATAACTTGTTTTATCTTCATTTTTAGAATGACGACAATGGATTATTTAAATATGACAAGTTTAACAAAAATATGTTTTTTAATTCTTAAACCATTAATGTATCTTCTTTTCATTATTTCAGATCGCGATGTATTTGGAGAAAGCAAGAAAGAGAGAGAGAAACGTACAAAAGAACCCAGATTTGTATCATCGATTCTTGGAGGTGATGTCCCTTACGGCAACCATAGAGGACATGTTCTCACACAAGCAGAACGCAAACAATATTTGCCTGTCGTATCAGAAGAAAAGAAAAAGGAAGATAAACCTCTTATAAAAGAAGAAAAAGATTCCCTGGACAGTGAACCAGTGGTACTACCTTCGAGAAACAGCCCATCCCCCGAATCGACACCTTCGCCCGCTATTGACAATAGCGTCACCTGCCAAAAAGTATCAGTTATACAAAGAACACCTTCACAATCTCAATTTCACAACAACAAAAAAGAATTGTCCGATATAAGTATTCCACAAACACTACCCACGCCTGAGCCAGAACAGGACCAACCTATAGATTACGTAATTGCAAAAAAACGTGGTGAATCAGAAGATGAGGAGACAGAAAAGAAAATAAGAGAACAAAGAAGAACGAGCAGTTCTAAAATTGCTAATGGCATCCTAGCTAGACCATCTTTGGTACTTCGTAATTGTCCTGCAAACAAACTACCTGGAATCATGACCGCAGCAGCGGGTCACGGTCGATCAACTGGTAACAACAGTTCAAGTGGAACTTCACAAAGCAGTGGAGGCTCTGGGAGCTTTAGTTCAGGCGGCGGTGGTACCGCGCCCTCTTCTGGTGGTGGTGGTGCTATTGGAGGAGGCTCAGGCAGCGGTGGAAATGGCCGTGACGGCCGATCCAACTATGGACCTAATAGTCCTCCTACTGGCAGTCTTCCACCTTTTTATGAAACCTTAGGACCATCTACTAAAGGCGGTCAGAATACTTTTAATGCTAATAGCAACTTTTCTAATGAATTTAATATAATCAATGGATTTAACATGGATTGTGAAAACAATGACAATGCTACTAATTTTCCGGAACAAAGTAAACAATATTCATTAATGCAAAATGCGCATTATGGATTAGCTTTAAAAGATGAAGAGATAGACTACGAAAACAAATCACTAGAAAATATAGGTGCTATTGGTAATTATGGAAGTAATTTTGACGATTCAATGGTAGTGGATATGGGCGAAGATGTAATAGACAACTATCAGTTTAGTAATACACTAACGTTCCCCGGACCAAATGAAGGAATTTTAGGCAATCTATCTGATTCAGCAGAGGATTTTGCTAGCCTATTAAATAACCACGTTGAATCCATCACAGATTCCGACATAAGAGAATCATCGTCAATTACTCCAGATTCAGTACATAATCCTGTTGACATTGAAACATTAGCAGAACAAGTTAATTTAAGTAGACAATATTATGAAAAGAACTATTTATTCAGCCCCGATAACAATGGTTCCTCCTATAATTTCGCAAAAGAACGGCCAGATTTATTGATGCAGCTAAATCCAGCACTTCTTCAACACGGTGAAGGTCAAATGCAGCAACTACAAATCCACGTGCAGCTTCAACAAAGGCAACAAATACTATCTCCAGGCTTCCCCTTCACTAGTCATCCTGCGCTAGACCTGGATTCACCGACAGGAACGTCACTGCCTTCTCCCGGCGGCAACAACTCGCTGGATGGTAGCAGTCACATCGAGAATGCATCGCTCAGCCCTGCCGCTGCAGTAAGTCTCAAGAAAGGCTCTGCCGATGGCAAAATTCAAATCTTGCAACAAAGGGTAAGCATTATTTGATTTTAAGGCGAAGCTTTGATTTTCCTTTCTTCCATGTCGTCTTGTATTAAAATAATATCATATGACGACATCGAAGTTAATAAACCATTACAAGACGCCGAGCCTAAATCAACTTATGCTTTAACTTACTGCACTTAAACTCTAAGTATTAGTGTCACAATAGAAGTAAATTCTACTATACAATTTGATTATGAATTACTATCTTTTCTTCTGACACAAAACTCTTTTAAAATGTAAATGTTTCATGATTGCGATTTAATTTCGCATTACTTATAATTATTTTGTTTTTTTACAGTTGGGTCTGCCAGCAGAACTACCATTGGAATTTATTAATGGTGGACACGGTGTCAAGAATCCCCTAGCAACGGAAGCTAATGCAAGGCAAAGAGAAGAAGAAAAGAATAAACAAGTATTAGTTAGCGAAGACGACCCCACGAAGTTTGTTTGCAGAGTCTGCTCCAAAAACTTCAGCTTGCAGAGGCTTTTGAACAGACACATGAAATGTCACTCAGATGTAAAGAGATACCTGTGCACATTCTGTGGCAAAGGGTTTAATGATACCTTTGATTTAAAACGACACACAAGGACGCACACCGGTGTCCGACCTTACAAATGTAACCTTTGTGAGAAATCATTTACCCAAAGATGCTCGCTGGAGTCACACTGCTTGAAAGTCCATGGAGTCCAGCACACGTACGCCTACAAAGAGAGAAGGACTAAGGTAACTATCATATGTCTAATACATCATGTTAAAAGAGCTAATTAAGCATAAGAGCTAGCTAAGAGCTGGCTAGCTAAGAGCTAAGAGCTAACTAAGCATTGTGTCTCAAATAATCTTCTTTCATTTCAGATGTACGTTTGTGAAGAATGCGGACATACAACATCAGAACCTGAAGAGCATTACATGCATTTAAAAAAACAGCACCCTTATTCCCCTGCACTGCTCAAATTCTACGACAAACGGCACTTCAAGTTCACGAACGCATCATTCGCCAATCAGTTACTAGGACAACTGCCTATGCCAGTACACAATTAAATGTACTGTATTAATAATTTCAGAACTGTTACTTTTAGTACTTGCAATCATTAAGGACATATGTATATGTGCTATGGACCTCATATTAAGCAGGGACACGCATTATAAGTATTTATCTATTTCTAATGCGCTAATTTTGTTCATAAGGACATTTTGTTCGTAATGAATACAAGTATCAAAGAACAGGTACCAATTAAGGTATCGAATTTTTCAACAACACGGTCATCAAATCGAATGAATATGATATTTTAAATGTACTTAACATTACGAATTTATTCCGTCCGTTTTGAATAATACAATTTTAAAATTTTATCCAGACCCAGTTCTTAGCTTAGTTCAAATTGAGCCTGCACACTTAAAATTCCTTTTAGTTGTATTGAATCATTTTGTCTTCCAAACTTTTATAGTAGACATTCCGTAACTAAGAGACAACATATTTAATACGGTTTGTATTAACTACGGGACAGTATCCATATTATGTTCCATTGAAAAATACCTTAATTTTTTAACAGTCAATGTGAATATCCACTATCCTATGAAACTAGGCATGACTGCAATTAAAAAATCAAAGTATCGGGTATTATGTGCAATCTTTGGTGATGGTACGGGATTAACATGTAAGTTTAGCATATGTTAGACTAAGATTAGTTTTAGTCCGTTTGTCTCATAGAAAACGATTTAAGTTTCATTTCAAACCAGCCAGGGCAGACATGTGAGATTGTTATAGTTACAGCGTAGAGATTTATTTGGATGCTGCTAGAAGCGATATTTAAAATGCTGACTTGAAATGAAACAATTTATGGACCGGATGACACTTTTTGTCCGACCCATAAGCAAATATCAAAGACATGCTTTGGTATAAAATAAATCCGCGGTAAGGAATCTCTTTCCTCGTTTTAGTGATACTAGCTCCTAATTATTTCTCAAATTAATAACACAAATTATGTCACAATTTTAATTTGTATTGTACTATAGAGAAATGTTATGTTTGTTTTTGTTTGTACTTATTAATAACGACAAAATTATTTAAATTCAATGTGCCGCCCAGCGTTGGCGTCACGGTATGTCGTACCAAGTTGAACTGCATTTTTAGAAGTATTTATATTATTTAAATTAAAATGTTGATCGGATACAGTGTGTGCTGTGAGTGTGTGTGAGAATTTGTATTGTGTAAGTGTGTTATTTAATGCGTCAATTGTTGTAATTTTAATAAGACATCAAGGCCAGCTTGATGCAGCGCTTCCGAGTTACAAAAAGGTTTAAAAGACTATGATGCTCAATTGATTCATTTGCGCTTTCACAGCGAAGCTTGTGGATAAATTAGATACATAAACAAATGTAAATATGTCTAAATTTAGAAAATAGTAGTAAAATTTTGAGAAAGTAATATTACCTAATTATGTTAGTAATACCTACGTAGCATTTATGAGATTTTAAAAGATAATTGTTAAAGTATTTTGTACAATTTGGTAAGATTTATAGATCTGAACATTTATATTGGCTTATCATTCGTCGAGACGGTCGACAGCGGTCCGTAACAATTGTGATAGCGCAATGCCTTCGTTATACAATACTTGTCTGTTGCATTTATTAGCATTTCGATACGATTTCAAACTGTATTTTAAGAAACAAACAATTTGTTACTCTGTATTGATAAGCAATATATCATCAATAAAACTTCCGTTGTTTTGTTTGTCACCTTACTGGTATTTTTTACTGCAATCTGCTTTTCGATAGCTCTCCTTTACCCGGCAGCCCCAGAATGCGCACTACAAAATTTGTTTATTTACCTGTTAAAATCAACGTTGGTAAATACATTATAAGCAGCGATGACCTAATAAGAACTTCAATAACGGCGGCATCCATTAACTACTAATACCAAACGGTGCATCAAGAGTTCGAAGCGACGCGCGACGTCACCCGTCTAAATAAGATTTAACGTACACCGAGTTCACGTTTGTTGTCGTCGTTTCGGCTTCTCGAACTATATCTTTTCATACATTTAATAATTACAGCGTCTTGTAAACTTTCATGTAGCAACCAAAATGTAGGAGAAGTCAACCCAAAGTTTAACGTAATAGCTATGGAAAGATACAGATGTACGTTCATTATCAGTTCAAGTAATAATGGCATATGACAACGTGATGCTCCGGGGCGGGACCACCTTAAACTTGGTAAATTTAATATGCAAGAAAAAAATGTATATAACATGTATATAATTAGAGACTCAATTAAAAAAATGTATATCTATAGTTTCATTGTAACACTTAAATCAATGTGGGCCCGCTGGAGACCATACTCGCCAGCGGGCCCACCAGTATAATTCCGTTAGTGAAGGCTTTTTAAATTCGTTTATGACATAAAAATGTATATTATATATACTAATCTACTATAGTCCATTTAATATTTAATTAAGTCTATACCAATTTACGACCACTTT
Source organism: Catocala fraxini (assembly GCA_930367265.1). Classification (NCBI taxonomy): domain Eukaryota; kingdom Metazoa; phylum Arthropoda; class Insecta; order Lepidoptera; family Erebidae; genus Catocala; species Catocala fraxini. The sequence goes on along the minus strand of OV884027.1, from coordinate 10,947,296 downwards.
AAAATTGCCTTCCGGAACATTAGAGAAGCGCCTGATAAAAAGGGTCTTCAATCATATAGATATTATATACATATTTTTCTTGCATATTAAATTTACCAAGCTTAAGGTGGTCCCGCCCCAGAGCATCAAGTATTTGATAACCTGCATATCCTAAAGAAAGCAAACATTAAAAATATAATAATGTTAATAAGCTCAAATTAATTCATACTGTGCTCCAAATTGTCTTAACCCATCATTAATTGCCAACACAATGATACACATCTAAATACAAATTCATTATCCATCTGTTATATTCCAACGATGTACAAATATACGACGTTCGCCCCCTATTACGTGAGATCTACAACAAACCTGACGAAATGAGAGAGTAGAGTCCCTTGGGGATAAAAACAAATACATCGGAGACACTGATTAATCAATGGCAAGTTCACGATAGTCATTATACTAGCACAGATAATCGTAAGATTATAAAACTGTGCACTGATTGATCTATAATGTGTCTAGTTCATAATATTAAAATAAAATTAATAACATGATATCAGGACAAAATATGTATTAGAAGAATGTTTAAATTCTAATTTCCATAGCTGTTAAGTCAAAATTTAAACTTGGGGTTTATTGCAGTTAAGAGTGCTATTGTCGTATCAGTCAGGAAATATAATTATAGCAATACTATCAGTTTAGTTTACCAACTGTCCCACTGCTGGACATGATCCTGTTCTTAATTTGAGAGTGGGAGTCGGTCATCATGAGATTTTGAGAGTTCTTTAGGACAAGCTAAACAGCCATTTTACTGCTACATGTGTGGCTCATGGCGTCATGTTTTCAATTTTATTATAGACCGATAAACTCAAAAACACTTGAAAGTACCGGCCATTCCAAACATAATTCTTTGGATGGCAAATTGTAAAATATTGACGTATATTTAAAATGTCTGTTTATGTCCGCCAGTATAGTGCAGTAAAAACTAGCTGTGCTCCTGTGATTTAAGCGGTTCCAGTGTGGTAAATTATCATTTAGAAGCTCTTTTAGTCACGAGTTCAATTAATATACCTAAGACCATAAATTACTACTCCACAACGATAGACAATTTGAAACAAAATACAAAATACTCAATCTGTTCCCTAATGAACAAGGCCATCATACAGAAATCTGTTTTAATTTTTTTCAAATATAACTATCATTTTGTTAAATGTTTTGCTGTTCTACGAAAGTGCCTACCAATTATAAACGAATAGTTTTGGCGTTTATCGTATTTGCTTGTATTGCTGTATGGTCCACGATCAGTAATGCATTAATATTGCATAATATATTGCGCAATAATTAAAGTTTAACTATATTGTCGGTTTAATAACCGACATATAGTTTCTCAATCCTCCTTGTAGTTCCTCAATGTAGTTTTTTACTAGTTGTTTTTGGCTTAAAGCCCAATTATTTATAATAACACTATCTAAATAAATAGCAAATATCTGCAAATACTGCGGCAACTATTTGATGCGAATACGGATCCGACACAACAAATATTGATAATATGAACTAAACTTAAGTGGGGCCTTTTACCCGCACTTTAATTTAGTTAATAAATTTAGTTCATCTTGCACAAATAATTAACAAACCGTTCAAGTGCGAGTCGAACTTGCACACGAAGGATTCCATACCTACCACTGTACAAGATATAACGCTATGTACTCTTCTATTATTTGTTGTTATATTTACTATAGAAACACACACTGAAAATTTAAAATATCTACCTATTACGGCTTATAAGATACAGCCCGCTGATAGACAGTCGGAAGGCGGACCGCGAATCCTTAATAACAGGGTCCCATCAGCACACTTTGGGTGACCCTAAAATCGAATACCTCCTTTGGAAGATAGTATTTCCATTCGAATTTATGGATAAATTGAATATTAAAGTTTATACGTTTTATACTAACGTTTGCCACCGTCTCCTCGGTACGCGAATCCGACTTAAACTTAACCGACGCGTTTTTTTCCTTTTTCTAGTGACACTGCAACGTGATTGTAACGGACCTGATGGAAAGCCCAATTACAGTCCAGAGACAATGACGACGAGGAGAAGATAGATGTCCTCTAGCCATCGCCAGTGTCAAGCCAGTCTGACCAGATGCTTCTTCACACTACGTTTGAAGGACCCAATGTCATTGAAGGTGGGGAACACATGTACCGGAAGACCATTTCAAAGTTGTATGGTACGGCATAAGAAGGAATTGCTGAACCTTTTGGTTCGAGACGGGATTGTGGTAACCGTCCATCCGTGGTTACGAAGACCGGCACGTGTGGTTGTCAAAAGGAAGGGGGAAGGAGGGATGAGATCAAATAAGTCTTCGGAGCATTCGCCATGATAGAGGCGATAGAATACGCTAAGGGGACGCAATGTCTCTCCGAAGTTGTAGCGGTTTGATGTCCTTCGTAACCGTACAACCGTAACCTAGCTGTCGATTACACATACAGCATGACGCTGCAGTTTATCTAAGACTTAAGCTCTCAAAGTGGTCCAGATGGACCTCCAGGGGTCCACGGGAGACTCGACAGTGGTCTACGTTGACGTGACAGAAAAATGGCGTGACAATTTATTTGCTTTCGATAGTGAAGAACTAAAATATTGGCTTGACTTTGCCTATCAATGTAGGCAGATAATATTTTAAGGAGCTCAGCGACTTACTTGTAAAAACTTGCATATTCCTTATTCAGTAGAACGTGTCGAGACTTGCAAAGCGCCGCCGCTGCCTCCGCCGCCGTCTACAACACTTGTTCAGACGTGCAAAGGGACTAAATACAACCTCGACATGTACCAAGTACCTCTCCAAATCCAGTAAATCGTTACTTGAATTAATAATCAAATTCATGGCCTATGGCTGTACATTCAGCCCTACCAACAAACCCACATTTGTTTTGTTGCATCCCTCATGAATGCCGAGTCCACCTGACTATGGTCTGCATTAGACCCGACCTCCGCCAGAGCTACCCGCGCACCGCGTATCCACGGACTGTTTAAAACAGATGCCTAATTCTAAAGGACTATGGCCACGAAATGACTACTGGTACGGTCTGACCAACTGACCTAAGATTCCATACTATCACTTAACTCTACCTCCTCCTCTACTTCAAGTGGTACTTGGCCCTCGGCCATTCCCCTCAACCTAACCTCACCAAATATGCAAACTTTTAAATACGCTTAGAGTTCAATGCTCTCTTTCTCGTTCCCTCTCTAAGACATCTATGACCCTAAATGGTCCCTTGTACTTGGAGTCTAACTTTGTTTGGTTTTAATCTTCGTTTTAAATGAAACAGTCGCCGTTAGAAAGCCGAACTAATTAGGCCTTGATACAATCAAATCGCACATTGATCTACAATGTCCTCTTGTGTATCTGTGAACAAGAAATCAAAGAGTAAACTATTAACCTCGGTCTACCTGATCAAATTGTGTTAAGGGAACTTCTTTATTTATTTGCAACAGTTAAGTGTCTTATCCTCTCAGTGAACATCGTTCACAAAATCAAATGAACCAACGATTGAAAGTTAGGTATCTCGATCACATACAATGACATATGACTTGGTTTTCTCAACAGCTAGTGACCAGCAGTCACCCTTACCGCTATCGCCTACCGCGATACGACCAACAACAAAAGTCTCCTCCGTTATAAAAACAATTAAATTATACCGCGATAAGGAACACTGAAAACAGTAATGCTAAACTTAAGTGCATTAATTACGCTAGGTATGTCGATACGCAACGTATCCTAACCAATATTACAAACGCGAATGTGAGTTAGCTTGTTTGTTACACTTTCACGCCTTAGCAACTCAACCGATTATCACTAACCATACACGTTATCAGGGGAACAGAAAAGAACAAAGGGTACCTTTTATCCAGGACTGTTACTAATACAACCTTACCCAACATAACTAACATTTATGCGAGCGAAGACGCAAGCAACATCTAGTGAAATAATAAAACAAACTTAGTAAAAGCGTCTATGAAAACGATTATGTAATCATTGCTGCCATTTTTGCCACAGTCAGTCAGTCAGCCAAAGAAATTAAGCTCCAAACAGCCTCGCAATCAAATCCGAAATTAAAGGCAAGGGATAAAAACAATCTGGCACAGTTTTTCTATTAAGTACGCGAGTCTACGCTTATACGATCACTACTGTTAGGCTTTTTGACTAATAGAACGGGACTCGCAAAAGTCTAAAAACTGGGACAAATACTTCTAGCTTCCTGCCTGTCATCTAAACTTAATCGGTATGGACGATGTTGAACGATAAGATCTGGAATGATTCGCCGCATAATCAAACGCATTTTTCGTAAACCATTTACAATGAAATTTAAATAGCTATGCAATAACAACATTAACTTTTGCATGTCATCCGAGTAGACATCGAAATCAACATTATGAAACTAATTACTGAAGGTATTTCACCAATAATAACTTAGTTCTTGTAATTGTTTAACTTAATTTTAAAATATCGCAGCTATTATAGCATCATGTTTTATAGCATAGTCGGGTAGAATATGAAACAAAATTGCAAGATTATTTTAATTAAAAATAACCTCAATCAAAGTTGGTCGGTACAACAAATAGCGGAATTACTAATACCAGTTATGTGAACAGAATAATTATAACGTGTGCGTGAAAATATGTTAGCTGCACTGAATTCCACGAGAGAACATTCGGCCCCAGAATCGAAATAAAATAAATACGACCCACCTGATTATGATGACTACCCACACAGCAACGATCTCGCAGCCATCGACGCTGCGCTCGCTTGTTCAGCTCGATCAAATGCATCATGAGCTTCTGCTGAGATTGGAGTTCAGATCCCAATTCTGATGTCGGCGGGAGCAATGGCTGAGCGATAGTACTGTCTTCATCTTGAGTAGGTGGTACAGGGTCCATTGCGTAGGTGGCGAATAATAATAATCAATGTCCACTTCGTATAACCTCACTTTATTCTCTTTAAACACAATTTAAAATCAAACAGGGTAAACCGACAATTTCGTCTTGGAGAAGTGACCTGACCGGCGTCCCAAACTGTAATAAGCCGTTTCAATCCCCAACTTTCCAATACAACTCTGTCTACGTGCCGCCATTACAATAACAAATGACGTCACAGTTTTTACTTCTTACCTAGTACTATGATAATCAAATGAACAACTTAATATTAAACGACATCGCTTTCCACGACAAATGTAAAATAATTTAAGTACCTGGTTAGATTATTTTAAAATGAATTTGCTGACGGAATACGTCTTAAGGTTTTATACATTTTCTAATAGTAATATCAGTATGGTATGTGCTACTATGGTAGCACATACCATACTGATATTACTATTAGAGGTAATAAATATTATACCTACCTTTTTCCCGCCGCTTCTTTTGTGAACAGTACTTTTCTCTAAATGAAAAGTACCCTATGTCGTTTTGTACCCCTGATAACGTGTATTTCATGATGATCGGTCATCAGTAGTTAAGAGGTCAAAGCGTAACTAACAAACAAACTCACAATCCCATTTATAATATTAGATAGGTTTAATCAATATTATAACTTAACCAATTATGGCTTAATAATATCAAATTTATAGTCTAATCCTAAGGGATCCATAAACAAAATTACTTTACGTTACAAAATCAATTTCACATTAAAAGTCATTTTAAATGTTTATGTCGGTCTCTAGAGCACAATTTAAAGTAATATTTTGTTTAGATTATCCCTCGGTACCTACATGAATTTAATAAGTAATCAATACATTGTTATTCCATGAGTTAATGTTAACATAATATGGTCGTCATTCGTTAAATAATCGACATTGGTTGGTTAGTGGCGTCCCTTTGTTATAAAATCACATATCCCTTAAAAGATGGGTAGTTCTACTAAATGTAAGCTAATGGAAGAATATGTAAAACGTTTTTACATAACGTTTCGAATTCTGGAAATTACAGGCTTTTGCAGATTTATTATAAGGAATGGCAAAATCGTAGAAAGGAGCTGGACTTCGATGCTGTATAACGTGTTTGTAGTGATCATGGCCGACGTCAGCGCATTGATAATATTATGGACTGCAAACCTCAGTGAACAAACTCTCAGCACAGTCGAGTTTGGAACAATAGTATATTTCTCGATATTCTCAAACGTACTGTTGTTTCACATTACATTCGGCGACAAATACAGAGGCCCGGACTTGATACAAAATTGTATTGACATTGATTATGTACTTGGCCCTAAGGAAACAGAGTTTATGCGCAAATTGACGATTAAAATTTATGTAATTTTAGTTGTGTTAGTAGGATTCTCTCAAATAGTATTCGTGTCTTACATGTATTATATATTTAACGTGTCTATCGTTATACATATAGTTGGCACTACCTATTTCTTTTGGCTATTTTTCGCCTACGATGAATATTGTTTCCTCTTGTTCTCCTGTCTATTCCTAACAACCAGAGCACGGTACCTTAACGTAGCCTTGTTAAAAATCACAAATATGAACATGGAGTACATACCAAAACAACTGATGTTAAAATACTTCTTTTGGAAAGACGAATATGATGATCGAGTAACTTATCACACCAGAGCTCAAAGTAAAGACTTCGGAATCGCCTATAAAATGTTGTTTAATCAATTACGACATGTAGAGCGATGTTATAGGTTTCCTGTAAGTACACAAATCAGCTATTGTTGGAAATCCATCGGCTTTACCTCTCTATCTAATACGAGGGCGAAGTGACTATTCTATAAATAAACTGTTGCTTTATATGCGAGTTATTATTTTATTCACAAAATTTTATTTGTTTCAGATTACGTTATTAATAATTACCATTATGATGGGTTCCTTCGTAACAGTCCAAACCTTTATAATGTACATTGAAGCTTCGGTAAGTATCTACTCAAATATTCTCAGTACTAAATACTTAAGAAAACCATATTCATATCTTAACATGAAAAACGAGATGGGTGTAAAAACCCAGAATTTAACCTCTTCGTCTTAAATGTAAAAGTAATGAAAAGAAATGCCTCCTATATCTCGGGGATCTTTTGATCTCAGGGCCCATATTCAAACTCGACCGAGGGATGACCCCAAGGTCTGCACACCAAGTTACAAGTCAATCGGTCCAGTGTTTCCAGAGCTATGCCTGTTACTAACAAACTGTCACTAACAGACAGACACACAGACCCACAAAGTGTTTTCATTAACCTCTTCGAAGAAGACTAAGGAGTTAATAAAGCCTTACCTTTACTCGTATCAAAAATGGAAAATCAATATCAATTCTGCACATGCTGCATTAAAACGTGTTAGACCTAGAGTCATAGTGTTGTTGTGTTTTAGTGATATATATATATATATGATTTTCTAATATTTTGATTGAACTCACTCACTCTAAATTATTGTTATGATAAACCATTCTAATATCTTAAATGTGATATTAAAAATACTTGCTATATACCGGCTATTAACGTTAAGATATTATTATGTTATCGGCACATAATATTTTGTGTACCAAATTGTACAAAAAAACTCATATTACAATCAAGATATATATATATACATATATATATTTAATTTAAAATAAATATTTTTAAATTGAACTTTTTTATAATCGGTTATCACTAAGGTACCTTGCCAAATTTTGTAAAAACAACTCGACCATTGCATTTAGCATTGTACACTAATTAAGCTCTTAAGCAATGAGAAAATATTATTTCTGATGATAATTCATTAAGCACAGCGTTTTAGCCCATGGATTATAATATGATGTAAGTTAAATCTAGATCTCAAACAAGTCTAGGATAGATTATCACGTACCTATGTCAATACGTAAAAACAGCTATTGACGCAAGTGTCCGCAACGTTAAATCGAGACAAGGGAGCTTCATAACTAACCAAGAAAATATGCACAACATATGGAAATATTATATGACAGCTCACTATTAAACATCTGTTATATAATATTGCCTTACGTTTACGTTTGAAATTAAACAACTTTACACGGATTTTATTGGTGTTCTTTAGCGAGTATATGTACTATCAGCTTGGGATCCAGTAAGTAAAATAGTCAAATGCAAGAACGAGCATAACACAGCTAGATTCATGATAATTTGAGCTCATTCTGCGCAAATAGAAACCCCAATAATTTTATTATGTTCAAAAACTTTGAAATTACACATCAAGACCTTGAGACAACCAACATATTAGTCTCCCCGTGAACATGGCTGCTGAAAAGCAACCGAAACGTCGTGGAAAGTGTAAAATTAAATCTAAATAGTTTCCATAGTTTAAATAGCTTAACTAGAAGCAAACAGTAACTGGTAACAGTGTTTAACAATAGTAGTTTACAGTTTCAAAATTATGTAATACCTAATAGTGTTTTACAAAAATAAACAAGGCGATAAAAACCGTATAAAGTTGTTTAATTTCAATATAAACTAAATATGTTTGATATGATAAAGTCACGAATAATACATAGAATGCGTTAGACAAACTCATGAAACAATAAAATGGAAGAAAAAAGACTACTCCCACAATGGGAATAAATCTGTACCGCGGTGTACTTTATAAACTTTCAAACATCGGTCACGAATAACACCCAGATTAGGGTGCATAACAACTATTAGTAAATCACACAAATGTTTGTACCGTATGGGAATCGATTATCGAACCCACAACACTACTTGGCGTGGCGGCAGTGGCAAGGCAACTTAAACCACTACGCCATCTGTGCAACCTCATTTTCTCTCATAAAATTGAATACTGATTAAGTATATATACAGTAAAATGAAAATATGATATACAATATTTACTAAGGGCACTATTAAAAGATGTATACGAAATTAAAATTAAATTTTTAATACCTTATTTTGACGACCTCGATAGCGTAGTGATTAGTGTAACCGACTGCCACGCCTAGGGTCGCGGGTTCGATTCCCGCACAAGTCAAACATTTGTGTGCATGAACACGGATGTTTGCCTTGGTCCCAGACCAAGTGTCCAGTACCAGTGTTTCTATGTATAAAATGTAAGCAATTACAAAAGAAAAATATGTAGGTACGTTTATCCATTGTCTAGTAGGTACCCATAGTACAAGCTCTGCTTAGTTTGGGCTAGATGGTGTTGTGTGTATGTGAGAGAATATTATTATTATTATTGTATATTACCTATATTATTTAATTTCAGACTGCCATGACGCGAGCTAGTGTTATAACGGGCTGGGCAATTGCAACTTGGTTCTATATACTCGCAATGAGTTTAATGACTGATATGTTCTATAGACAAATTGAACAGACGAAGCTTATATGCGCATACACACAACTGAAGTCCTCCAGTTCTGGTCAGTTCATATATAGATATATCACGCCTTAAGCACCTACTTTACCTATCAGTATGAGTTCATTTCGCATACAGGTCAGGAACAGAAAAGATTATAGGGTAAAATGCAACCAGAAAAAATACTGTTACTAACGTAACCTACATTTACGCGAACAAAGCCGCGGATACAATCTAGTAGTAAGTATATAATATGTAAATATTATCAAATAGCGCACAAGTATGCTGATCTACGTGTGTTGATCTATTAGATGTGATACACTTAAATAGGTAATCTATATATTTGTCGGAGAGTCACTTTTGACATAATGAAGCAACAAAATATAGGCGTGGTATTATACTTCGTACGTATAAGTGATAGGCAAATACAAGAGAAATAAAACAATAAAGTTTGACTGTGATTATCTCTGATTTGATCCGTAACGCAGCGAGTTCATCCACAGATTGTGTCCGCGCACGAGTCTCCGGCGCTTATATAATGTCAATATGATACTGACAGTTATAACTGTTACGCTAACTGACACATTGGCTCTATGGCGACCTCACTCAAGCTTACGCTTGACGTTCCGAAACAAACCAATAGATGGCGCTTAATTCAATTCCAATTACAGAAATAAATTACATTCCAATGATTATTTTCTTGAAGCTCCGACATATTAATAGCAGCCATATACATCAAAAACCCAGCTGCTGCATGTAGGCTCTCTTTCAATAAGAATGTTTAGGGCATAGTCCACCATAATCCCTAAATGCAAATTGGCAGAAATCTTCAAGAACATACAGAGAACTTCCAGACAAGAGTTCTCGCACGCTGTTTTCTACTGATACTATGTTAACTTTTAATTAAATAAAAAAAAAAGGTTCCTGCCTACCCTTTCGGCAATGAGACTACGAAGATAAGAAGATAAGACTACGAATATATGCGGCTTTTTCATTTTCTAATAAGATAGAATAAGTTGCATGTATTAAATGGAAACATCGAATTTAGCAACTACATATTATGTGTACAATTTTCGTAGTTAATCTATGGTTTTTGGAAGACCGCGTTATATACAACAATACATTGCACACGCATGTTGGTCAGGTAGACCCAATAGAAAAATTGCAAAAAAATTGTAAGTAGCAGGCCGGAATTTTTATACAGAAAATCATAGTATAACTTTTCGCGACTCGTGAATGGAACCCGCGACCTCATGCATAACAATGTTATACACTACTGCTGCGCCAAAGACGTAGTTCCTAACACTAATTAATTGTATAAATATCCATACAACACTAGAGAAGAGTTGGTAAAATCAAATAAACGTTGAGTATACAAATTAGAATTTTCTAAATCTAATATTGGATACTAGATTTTGTCCGCGGTTTTGCTCACGTAAATGTCGGTTAGGTTAGTTTAGAAACAGTACTTTTATCTGGATAAAATGTACCCTATGCCTTATTCTGTAACCATGACAGCGTGTGAGCGAAATTTTGATGATGATCGGTTGAGTAGTCAAGGTGTGAAAGCGTAACAAACAAATAAACAAACAAACTCACATTCGCATTTATCATATTAGTTAGGATAATATTTACTAAATTATGTTTGCTCTTAATTTAGACAGTACCTATGTGTAATCATATTTGTATTAAATGGTGTCTCTGATAAAATTACATACTATAACAAAAACATACTACATATAACGAATGTCTATATGTCCTTGCTACACAACCCAGAACAGAATATGCTTGTGCAGCTAGCAACTTAAGACTACGCCGAGCGAAAACAGCCAAAACAGGCGGTCACAGTTAAGTTGATAAAATCAACACTTTTCGTTTAATACAAATATAAAATATACATTTACCATAACAATGAATGTCTTTACAATTACTGCGTGTAAAAAACTTAAATTAATTAATATTTTCGCCTACAAAATTACGTAAATTTGTAAGAAAAATGCAAAAACGTTAGCTCGTGTTACGTGATTTTTAGATTATAACAGTAGAAATCTATCCTATTTTACAGCTTAAACGAAACATAAATAGTTACATTACAATTTTTCCGTCCCAAATATTTAAGTTATTGGTTGACAATAAAGATACATATTTATCAAAAAAGCACTTCAAATCCTCCATACAATTGTACTATGGCGGCCGCGCGCCGATTTGAATATCGACCTCTGTCATTCAGTCCAACCGCGTCTTACGCTCGGCGCAGTCTTAATGACACGAGACCAACAAGCCAGTCTTCTAGTTCTACAATCATAATTATCATAACCCTTTGTCTTACGTTAAGCATGGGTTTTGTAATTAATAACAAATACTCAATATTTGTTCACGGTATGTACCTATGTGTAAACAACGTTGCTCTAAATGTATACAAAAGAATAGTAATGTCGTGGTTTTTTCCAGCGGAGATAGTCAAACTAACTAAGGACGTGATCGCCACACTGGAGGTGAGAGACGCGAGAGTGTCGCTGTTCAATGTTTCCGTTTACGACAGCGGCCTCGTGCTCAGTGTAGCTGCCTCGACGTTTGTTTACATCACTGTGCAACTACAACTGGCGTTCCCGAACTTGGAAGATGGCCATACAATTGAGAATGTCACTCAGCCCGCTACCTTTCAATTGGATTGTAACACAGTGAAAGAGTTTCTGTTTCTGTATTGACAAAAGTAATATAGAAGTATCGATCATATTATGCTAAATGTATTAATAGAGATCATAGCCTAATGAAGCCTACTCATATTTTTGCTGTTGCATTTTAAAATGAAGATTTGTATATGTTGAAAGCAAAAACACCAGAAATAAAAATACTGCACCATGATAAATTGAGTTTTTGTAATGTTACTTAAGTGTACAGGTACGTCAATGCACAATCAATAATTTATGATGTGTTAATTTTTGGCGATAACCATCGCACTATCATATTATCACCTGTACCCTGAGGAAGTGTACCAGTAAAAGTAGGTATGAACACTTCCCCAAATATACTTGATCTGATACCTTAGCATTCATCTTGATAAGAGATTGATCTGGATGAGGCACATTGAAACAAAGACGGAAGAATTAAACAAACCCTATTAAAATGTGCTGACTGATGTAACGCAATTGAAAAGTCTCAGTAGACAATAAGCTACTATTTTATCAGACAGTTTTAAAAACAATTTGGGCTTATAAAAAACAGCTATGGGACAGTGCATACTCCAGTGCATATTGTACAAAAACTGCAAAATGGAATGTTACGCACAATAGTAAATGTACCATGGTTTATCACTAACGCTGAGGCTCATGATGACCTAAATATAAATACCCTCATACATGATATAAAAATATCAGCCAAGAACTACACAACTAGGCTCGTCAGCCAATGCAACAAAACTGAGCCAAGTTAGCTACCTCAAGCGTCTAAAACGATGTGACGTCCATGGCTTAAGATACCTGACTATTTGAAGACTCAATCCCTCGCTGAAGGGTACTCTCGATTATGTCACGCACTGCGTGCATCCAGAAATCATTCGCTTATCCTTTTCGACTTTCCGTGGATAAACAAAGATAAGAAATATAAAATAAGTAATAGTGATGTACAGCTATAATGGACGCACCAACTGTATAGTTATAAAAGCTACGATAGCTATAGAATATAGATTCTGATGTTCTATGATGATGATATGATATCGCTCACTACATGCATATTGAGTGGCGAGCCTGCTGTTGCTAATTGTTAAAAACATTTGTAGGTCACAAATGAGCCGATGCGACCACTAAAGTTATAATTCTTACGGGCCCAGCAAATCAGAGCCAGAAAACTGCCGCGCAACGTAAGAGTAGCAACACGGTTACAGCGTTTTGCCGGGTATATAAAACTTCCATGATAACAAGCAGTAGCATCACAAAATTAAATTTCAAGCCGTATGTCTGCGCATCCGAATATTAATCATGAGATGACATCTAAGTATCCTCATATCCTTCGTTCCTAGTACTTAATGTTGTCAATTAATCAGTCATCTTGATACAACATAGTTAAAAACTTTTGATCGTCTTTTTGTGAAAGTTGCAAATCCCTACTTCCCTAATAATATTATAAATGCGAAAGTAACTCAGTCTGTCTGTCTGTTATGCTTTTACACCTAAACCACTGAACCGATTTTGATGCAATTTGGTTCAAAGATAGACTAAACCTACCTTTCCCAAGGTTTAGTCTATCTTTGAACCAAATTGTATGTCCTTACATAGGCTACCTTTTGTTGTAAAAAGGGCATGAAAGGGTTGAAATAAGGGATGAAAGTTTGTATGGGAATTCGTCATTATCGTGCCTAAATCACAATCAATTTTGATGGGTACAAAGATAGACTGGACCTTAGAAAAGGACATAGGATACCTATTGTTGTAAAAAAGGGATGAAGGGGTTGAAATAAGTAATTATCGGGCTTAAACCAACACCGACTTTGATGAAATTTGGTACAGAGATAGATTAGACCTTGCGAAAGGACATAGGTTACCTTTTGATGTAAAAAAAAAGGCATGAAGGGGTTGAAATAAGGGATAAAACTTTGTATGGGATTCGTCATTATCGCGCCTAAACCACAACCGATTTTGATGAAATTTGGTACAGAGATAGACTAGTTCTTGGGAAAGGACATAGGCTACGTTTTGTTGTAAAAAAGGGCATAAAGAGATGTAAATAAGGGATGAAAGTTTGTATGAGAATTCGTCATAATCGCGCCTAAACCGCAACCAATTTTGATGAAATTTAGTACAAAGATAGACTGGACCTTAGAAAAGGACATAGGTTACCTTTTGTTGGAAAAAAAGGGATGAAGGGGTTAAAATAAGGAATGAAAGTTTGTATGGGATTCGTCATTATCGAAGATGAAACCATAAGACTTTGTATTTAGGCACTTGATAAGAAGCCATTAAGTAAACATTTGTTAAAGCGATTTTGAAATTTCGACGTACATGGGGATGAAATAGACGACGAAAGTTCGTGTGGAAGCCCAAACAAATTTGTCTATTTTTACAGTACGTATATTTATAATTAGTAAAAATGCCGTCTTAATTAATATACACGTCGCGCCAAGCGCCATACACAATGAAACCACAAAACAATTGAGGCACTATACCGATGAAAGATATCATGAGCTACCAGGATATCATGGGAGGGATGGTGGTACTTTTAGCTGGTGACTTTAGACATACCCTGCCGGTTATTACTAGGGGTACACTTGCAGATGAAATAAATTCCTGTCGGAGAAGATTGTATGCTAACAGAAAGTAACAGCATGATTACACTAAGACGTGAATTCAGTCAAATTGTCCATAACACAGATGATTTAAATAATAATGCAATCGAGACTGGTTATGTGACAGGTTAACTTTGGCGCCGATAAATGAGACAGTAGGCAAGATAATCGTACACATTAAGTCAGATGTTGAGGGAGATGTTGTCGTGTTCCTCTCAGTAGACAATATACTAAACAAGTGACATCGTACCCTATAGTTTCTTAACTCTTTAGAATTATCAAGAGTGCCTTCCCATAAGTTAAGGCTGATAGTTGGTATTCCAGTTCTGTTAATGAGAAATCTTGACGCACCAAGGCTATGTAATGGTACACAGCAAAAAATTACTCATCTGGGACACAATATTATAAAAGCTATATTCATGACTAGAATGGTAAAAGGAGAAAATGTTTTAATTCGATAATGCCAACCGATTTGCCATTTCAGTAAGAGTGCAGATTCTCCTAAAGACAGCAATAACGATAATAATAAACAAAACTGTCTTCCATGGGCATCTCTATGTGGCGTGCTCATGAGTATCGAACCCGCAAAATCTTTATGTATTAGCATAAGATGGAAAAGCAAAACGTAGAGTATAAAAATGTATTAAAATAAGCTATTTGCAGTAAACCACTACACACATTATTTGCAAAAACGTTTCTGAAATCTTAAAAATGCTGCCCAAAGTAACTATTCCACGCGGAGGAAGTCGCGGGCAAAAGCTACTAAGTAATATAAGTATATTTATCTAATTTATAAACCTATGCTTAGTAAATAATTATAATATGACAGAAAAATAGAAGGCTAATATTATATACGTAGTGTTCATGCCTCTAACGCGTTCGTTATTTTTATGTTGTTATCCGAGGTTTAATTGTCACTGAACAATTTTTTACACAGTTATTACTGTGTAAAATATGTACTGTGTGACTGTAAAAACTGCTGTTTAGTGGTGAAAACGTAACATATAGGTAGAAACTATAGCAATTGAAAAATAGTAACTTTGAGGCATGAATTTATTCACATGTTTGAACTTTCCAATGTATTAAATTATTTCGCTTTTATTACAAAATATTTCTTATGCGTATGATAGTAAATTGTGGTATGGACAATTGCTTTAGCACCACAAGCCCAAGCCCGCAGCCACTCGGGTCATTCAACTCAACTTATTTACATTTTAATATGGCGTATAAATACATATATATACATGTTATAACAATTAATGTGTAACGTTTATTTTAAGCAAAGTCGCTACTTCTGTCTTTAAAATATATCTACATAATTATCTATATTTAAATCTGATATCAACAAAGAGGAATTACGCATACTAAGTAAGTAGGTATATGACATACATGCTACGTTCTCTTAATCAAATTTCATTCAAAAAGATAACAAATAAATATTCAAAAGAATTGGCACTTTATATCATTATTTAATAAATTCCAGTGAATAGGCTTGGAACTTAATACAAGCAAATGTGAAATTAATAACATCAATAAACTATCGGTATTAGCTAAATTCAATTGTTCGGCACCTTACATTAAACTTTTAGATAAAACCTCTCTTCGCCTCCTTGGGTCCCCAATTTTAGCTGAAGGTTTTGATAATTTTGTAGGAGAGAAAAAAATTTTTTTTCTGAAACTTCAGACAGTTTATTCAATATTATTTGCGTGCCTAAATTTACGCATGCACTACGATCTTCACACTTTTGGAAACATTTACCACTTTTAGCAAAAGTTTATAAAATCATACAGAACACCTTTACTAAAGTTTTAAATGTGGCCATTAACGACCGGGTGCGGCTACAAGCGAGCTTACCAGTTCGCTTGGGCGGCCTCGGCATCCGAAAAATTATAGGAAATTGCTAATACTAGGTGCATTATCAATACGCTCGCCTGCCATCAAGTAGGCCCTGAAAACAGAGGTGCCGAAATTTGGGTGTATCTCTTATACATTCGGATTTCCTTCGGGATTCGGTAGACGTGAATATTTATGTTTAAAGTTTTAGTATCATACTCCAAAGAAAATAATATAATATTATGTAGCTTCGTGTAAACAGGTCTATAGTACCTAAGTTTCATAAAACGGAATATATTTTGTACAAAGATATAAAAATACGCAAAATGTTGATGTATATTAGCAATTAGATATAATAATAATAAACTTTTCAGTTACCTACACAATATTCAACCATATTATGGACAAGTCTTTACATACGAAATGCGTCATGCAATGAGTTTAGTGAAAACAGCTCATTTCAAAACAAACAAATATTCGGTTATGGAGGTAATAAGAAGCAAAATCATAACAATAAAATAAACAATTGTTCAAATTAACGTAACGATATTTGTTCAGTTGTTTGTCCTAACTTACCGCCAAACCAGATCGTATAAATAATACGTTCTAGCATTTTCGGCATTACTAGTAGCTAGTTCGTGTTGAAACTCTGACAGGCGACAAAGTTAAACAACGATGAAGCATATTTTAGGTTTTCTCGTAATTGCTACGATAATTTTATACGCAGTAAGTCTTTGATAAACCTACTTTTCATTAGGACTTCACTCACTAATCCTGTTTAAATAGAACGAGTAACAATGCTTATCTATATATTTTAATAATTTCTGTATCTACACAAAATTTGGTATTTTATAGTTTAGTAAATAGAACTCGATTTTAGTCTGCAAATAGGTACGTAAGAAACACCTAACAGGAAAACACTAACTGATTAGCAAATGTATTCGGGTAATAATTAAACAAATATAAGAGGATCTTATATCTAACCTAACCCACCCTATAAACCATAACAAGATAACCATTTTTGGAGGATTTACTCCCTGTTGTACTAATATCAATTTAAAATACACAGCTGATCGAAAAAAAATGTCCATGGGCATATGGTAATATAAGTGGGGTAAATGATAGATGATAATCTGGCCAGTCGACAGTTTCAGGGTTATCCATTATTTACGCCACACCCTGTATAATAATAATTAAATAAATCAAGTAGACTTTAGGTTTTAACAAGATGTTTAAGTTTTAATTTTCTTAAACATATTTCAGAACGCACGGCCCGCAGATGATGCTGCAAAAGCAGCTGGTAAGACAATACGATCACAATATTATAATTATTATTATTATTATTATTAGATTTATATTAATATTCTGTCGCACTAACCTAATATTTTTAAACAGCTAATATGTAACAACTCACTAACAAAAACTATAAATGCTTAAATATCAGACATCGCACGGATATCTGTTCGAAGGAATAGAGAAAAGAAACTATATCACACCCAAACTTTATGTTATCATCATAAAAATTATACTTAAAATCAAATTGGATTGCGTTCTGCTAGTAGTAAATACCAGCTTACTAATAAAATTACGACGAGTCTAGTGCATCGAGGCAGTATCATTAATAGCGATGCAACGATATATCGAATATTTTATAATATCGATAATATCGATCCCAAAAATATCGATATTTTATCGATATCTAACCATCATCGATACGATATTATCATATCGACAAGAAATTAAATATCGATATCGAACGATATATCGATAATATCAACCCTAAAATATCGATATTTTAATCGATATCTAACCATCATCGATACGGTATTATCATATCGACAAGAAATTATAAATCAATATCGAAATATTTAAAATAATATTTGGTAACCATTGCTTATATTTAAGATTTTATGATCGATTTTTGTCTATGGTGTTCTTTGTATTTGTTCCTTCGTTCAGAATAGTTCTTTCCAGAGAAAATAGTAGGATTAGTAGGTTCAGATCATCGATATTTACAGGAATTCGATATAAATATCGATATAAATATCGATATGTATATCGATATTTATTATTTGCTTCTTATTTACCCATTTCTATTACTAACGTGAAAGTTCTGAATTATCGATAATATCGCATTGAAACTGTCGATTTTATCGATCATCGATATTTTCAGCCCTTCGATATAAATATCGATATTTTCGGCTCCTTGCAACCCTAATCATTATATCATAATGACAAGCGTAGTAAGTGTCCTAAGAACAAGGTAGTGCCGCTAAAAATGATATTCTTCAATAATTTTGGAATCCATGTCGAGAGCATCTACGCCAAAAATAATGTATAACCAATACAATAATTTTAAAGTGTAATTTAGAGTTGACATGACATAGGCAATCAAGGTTACGTACCCATGCAGTACTCAGATGTAATAAAGAAAACCCACAGAATTATACATTTTAAACCATTGAATTTCTTATTCATCAATCAATTTTTATTTATTTATTTTTCAAACATACATTATTTTTACAGGGTGCACCCTAATACAATAATGTAGCTACTTTGTATACTATATACTAATTTACATACAGTTAAAAAAAAGATAAAAAAAATCTGTTATACATATAAGATTAACAATTCACCTGACAACTTTTAGTACATATATATATTTATTTATTTATAACAAATCACAAATAATGACGTTTTTGTGAATTCACTCAGTGTACAACAGAAGATATCTATAGTATCTGCAACTTGGTTAAGCGTACCGTATGCGCGCGATAGAGGCGCCCTCTGTAGTAAGTTGGTGCGTGCGCGCGGCAATCGTAACAGTTGTGGGTTTTTCCGTCGATATGTGTACTTATTCGGGACGTTAAAGTGGATGCGTTCTAATATCTGTGGGTTATGTATATTGCCTCTTAATACTTTAAATAAATACAAGAGCAGCGCTAATTCCCTTCTCACCCTCAATTCATTATATCCAACCATACCCAAGATGAATAAGGTTGGATACAACAAAGGGTAGAAGGGGTATACCCCATAATATTTCATATAAAGGTATCTTATAAATTTATTTTGAATGCGCTCCAACATGAGACTATATTTAATTTCATGTGGGCTCCAGATGATTGCATTGCTTTCTAGCTGACTCCGTACCAATGCATTATACAGTGTAACTATTGCACAAGGGTTACTGAAATTTCGCACTGTTCTGAGCAGAAAACCAAGGTTTCTGTAAGCTTTTTTACAGATTTTGTTTATGTGACTACGAAACGTTAGCCCGCTGTCTATATATACTCCTAAATCTTTCACCTCTGTGACCCGTGCCAATGGAACGCCCCCTACGTTATAGTTGTGTTGGATTGGAGTACGTCCACGAGTAAAAGTGATAGTTACACATTTTGAGTTGTTAAATTGTAATTTGTTTTTATTACTCCACGCCACCACTTGGTCAATGTCGGCCTGCAATTTTAAGCAGTCCACGTGGCTGTTTATAGGCATATATAACTTAAAGTCATCCGCGAATAGTAAGCATTTAGCATTTTGTATTACTTTAGGTAGATCATTTATCATAATTATAAATGCCATGGGTCCTAGGTTCGTGCCTTGACTCACTCCCGAGCGCGTGTAATAGGGCTTGCATGTATATCCTGCATACTCCACATACTGCTGCCTATCACACAAGTAGCTCGCAAAGAATTTCAGCAGATGAGGAGTGAAACCAAACCCGGCTAGTTTACTTAGCAACACATCATTATCGACTAAATCAAATGCTTTTTGAAAATCGAAATAGGCGGAGTCAATCTGCACTCCACCATCCACCGATGGTATCAGATCCGCCATATAACCAAGCAAGTTGCTAGAGGTACTCCTAGCCGGTCTAAACCCATGTTGAGCGTCAGTGAATTGTCCGTTGATTTGTGCTAAAATACGTTTTTGTATTACCGCCTCAAAAACCTTTGCAGGAGTTGATAGTACAGCTATAGGTCTATATCCTTCTACTTTGTCTTTGTTGCCAGCTCCCCCCTTTGGTACCGGAACAACCCTCGTAATTTTCCATCTTTCTGGGAATACTGTGCTTTGAAGACAAAGATTGTACATATGTAACAGTGGGGCGGCCAGTACTATTTGGCAATCCTTAAGAATGAAGGGTGGAATACCATCCGGTCCAATCGATTTTTTTGGTTTCAGTTCTTTAAGCGCCTTTATTACGTCACCTAAAACTAGCTGATTTAATTGAACTCTCGCCGCGCCATTGACGCTTCCCGCCTCAGTGACCGCTGTATTTACGTTAAGCTCAGCACGCTTTTTGCTATAAATCAAGTGAAAATACTTAGCAAATTCCTCGGCACAATCCACCCCAGTCAAACATTCAGTATTTTTCTCAATAATAGGTATACTATGGCTACACTTTTTTGAATTTATATAATTCCAAAAAGATTTTGGGTCTTTCTGTAATCTATTTTGAACGTTATATTGATATTGTTTATGAGCTACTTCTATCATATTTTTAACCGTAGTTCTACAACGGGCAAACGGCCCATAATCACTCATCGCGCCTGTAATTTTGTATTTCTTGTGTAGAGAAGCTTTTAATTTTATGTTGCGAATAATTTCTGAAGTGTACCATTCGGGGTAATTGTACTTCGAACTGACACTAATTCGCTTTTTCCTAGGCACACAATCATCTATTATTTCTTTGAGCGTATTATAATAAAAATTTAAACTATTTTCTAAATCTAATTTGTAAATAGGAGTCCAATCTATTGATCCAATTTGCGAATATAAAGAGCCAAAATCAGCTTTATTGAAATTCCACGCGATATGCTCGCTAGTGGAGCTTACCTCACGC
Source organism: Catocala fraxini (assembly GCA_930367265.1). Taxonomy (NCBI): domain Eukaryota; kingdom Metazoa; phylum Arthropoda; class Insecta; order Lepidoptera; family Erebidae; genus Catocala; species Catocala fraxini. The sequence goes on along the minus strand of OV884027.1, from coordinate 10,926,050 downwards.
TCGCGATCAGCTGTTTCAGCACCGTGGTCACCGCTCCTGCCGCTCGCCCCCGCCGCGCACACCAGCAGCGCTGGGTGGTACGCGTCGAGAGGTACAAGCGGCTCGTCGGCCGCGCACACGCTCGTCCCCCCGCCCTCCACGAATGTGCTCAACACTAAGTCCAGCTGCCTATTGTTGCAATTATTTACTCCGTTGCACTGAGTGAATCCACAATACGTTTCGAAATATTCATAGTAATGTTTTATATTTAAAGAACATGAAAATAGGTTAAAATCTCCAATAACTATAACATCTTTATATTTATCACATAAATCCTCTATAATTTTAAATAACAGCAAATATTCATTTTCTATACTACTTGGTGGTATGTACGTTACACATAATAAAAACAAAAATCTATTTCGTTGATGAACCGTAGCACAAATAATTTCAAACGAGTGGTCGTCAATGTTTACATCGCGCGGTGTCACTCGGCGAAGCTCGAAGCGCGGTGTGGCCACTAAACACGCGCCGCCCTGTTTACGCCCATCCGAACGATCACATCGTAGGATTGTATAACTAGGTGGAATTAATTCTGCGTCGTGTATAGATTCATTTAATCCAGTTTCGGTGATAGCAAATAAATCTGACTCCGAGGATAATATCGCTAGATTAAATACTTCTATTTTTGTCCGAAGTCCTCTTACATTTTGATAATATATATTGCAGTTTTTATTCTGTTGGTAATGGTTTCGTAATGGTTGGGCGACGAAACCAAATCCACTCGCAGAATTCAATTCAATATTTTAGACTACCACAAAAGCTTTGATATAAACATATTTCATTAACCTCCTTTCCTGACATTATAATACAAATGCATATGAATAATTAAACTGAAATTTTATAAAAAGCGTAGATTTATCTTATTTTTATCTGAACTATTGTAGAGATTTAATTAAACAATTTATTCCAAAGCATTACCGACTTTTCCAAGTTTTGGGCGTTTTAAATATTTTAATTATTGCTCATGTTTTCGAAGATATGTGAAGACTAGGCTAGCGTACCGACCGGTATTTGGTCAGCGTGGTAGACTATGCCCTAACCCTTCTCACATCGAGAAGAAGCCCGTGCCCAGCAGTAGAACAGTTAACATACAGGACTGATATTATTATTATACTAGCTGTTACCCGCGACTTCGTCCGCTTGGACTTTAATTTATTACCCAATACCTACTTTTAATTTGTTATCTAATTTTAATACATAAAACTACAACTAAAGAAATTAATAAGTCTAACTACACCTATATTAGTAGTTATGTATGTATGTAGTTAGCTATATATATATATATAGCTAATACTTAAAAACTACCTACTATATCTAAAGAATTATATCTTTTGAATGAAAGGTCCGATTTTAATAATTTAAAAAGTATTTTACAGGTATTGAAAGGTCTTTAATAAAATATTATTTAATGGGAAAAGGATTATTACAGAGATATGAATAATATAGTTTGATTATTGTCGGCACTTTTATCAACTTCTAAAATGTAAAAAAGTAGTTATAGTAGCATAACTACAGTAGTTGGGCATATGGTATTACGGACTTTTTTGTAGATATTGATACGTTCTATAAAACTGTAGAACATTTTTTTATTCTATCATCAGTAGTTTCCGCAGCGCTCGTGATGACAGATTTTTTATGACTAATTTTTCACTCCTTGGGTTATATTATTGCATTTTTATTAAGGATCCTTATTTTTTTTGAAAATGTAATATAGCCTATGTCTCTCAGTGAATATGCAGCTTTCTAGTGGTGAAAGAATTTTTGAAATCGGTCCAATAGTTTTTGTGTGAAAACATTACAAACATACATACAAAAACACAAATGTTTCCTCTTTATAATATTAGTTTAGATAGAAATATCACTACATAGTATAAAACAAAGTCGTTGCCCGCTGTCTATCTGTCCTTATGTATGCTTAGATCTTTAAAACTACGCAACGGATTTTGATGCGGTTTTTTTAATAGATAGAGCGATTCAAGAGGAAGGTTTATATGTATAATACATGCATATTAAAATAATGTACTACAGTATTGTACACCTTAAAAAGTCCGCGATGGTATATGTCTATCTATTAGGGATAACCCACAATAACCATTTTTTATCCTTTACTTTTTACGAGAAATAATGGCTTATTTACGAAGCGATTTTAAGTAATACAGCATTAATCCTTACCCAATTAAGTACCTTAAATACATTGTGCATTTAATATAGATAAATATAATGGCCCTTTACAGCATGTAGTTTAAATGAATATTTTCGAAGATATTACAGATTTAAAATGCAGGGACATAGCGGTTGCGGCGGTACAGGCCGGGGGGCCAGCGGCGCGTGCCTATAAATATCGCGTCGAAGGCCGCGCTTCGTCTTACAGCACTTTATGATTAGCAGCGATCGCACGCGTTTATCGGAGCTCTCTAGCGAGGATAATAACAATTATTACTTAATAAAAACGTGCTTTTCAGCGCGACAACGTAATCCGTACGTATAAGTAAGTAACGATAAATTAGGAAAATATATATTCGAAATTGTATGATAGTATTTAAATACTAAAGTGAAAGTCTTTTTTAAAACAAAACGTGCAATATTGTGAAACTTTTAGTGTAATTTTTTCAAAATTGTATATTCGTACTTTAGTCGGTATTAAGGTTATTTTTTAAACCGCACTTATAGTAAGTACATTAGGTTAGATAGGATTAGATTAAAACCATAATTTATCAATGGTATTTCTTCTTTTAAGATCTTGGTTTGAATTTAGAGTTAAGGCAATTTAGTATTAGGGCAAGTATTTTTAATTATCGAAAATCGTAGTTTAAGATTAGGTATTTAAGTTCAAAAAAGAACGGAATAGAATAGGTATCTTTTGTTATTAATAATTGTTGATTATCTTTTGTTTTTAGTCGAACGAATAGTAAGTAAAATATTTTTTACTGCAGCACATACTAATAATATGGCAATTTGTTAATAATTTTAAGGTGTGAGTTCAAACAAGAACTGAGTTAATTTTGTACAGAAATTATAAAGTCATGTCTGGAAGACGTCGTCGTTCGAACATAGGTCGTAGTACAGTGAATGCCAGAACTTTTAACAAGAGTGAGATCTACCGGCAATATTGCATTAGCTGTCGCGTCATCCGGCATTGCCGCTACGCTTTTAGAAGGAGGCCGAACCGCACACTCTACATTCAAGCTCCCGCTGAAAATCGCCACCGATGATAATAACAGGGTCTGTAGTGTTTCTAAACAGAGCAATACAGGAAAATTGATGCGTAACTGCTCATTAATAGTCTGGGACGAAGCCACCATGTCAAACAAGACGTCTGTGGAAGCATTGGATAGGACAATGCGCGATTTGCGCAGCAAAAATTCACCTATGGGTGGATGTACAATTCTGTTCTCAGGAGACTTATGTCAAATCCTACCAGTTGTGACTCGAGGAACATGAGCTGACGAAATAAATGCTTTCCTAAAAAGAACCAACCTTTGGCCACACGTCAGTAAATTAGAGCTTAAAAGTAACATGAGGGTTTCATTGTCTTCGCGTGAGAACAGGCTTTTTCAGAGATGCTGCTAAAAGTTGGCAATGTAGAGTTAACACAAAGTGATGGAAAGATTAACCTAGAAAACCTTTGTGTTTTGATAGACAACATCCAAGAGTTGGTCAACTATGTCTATCGCAACATTGATAACATAAGTTGTAAGACTATATCTAGGTTTAAAGAAAGAGCGATTCTGTCACCAACTAACGAACAAGTAGATTAGGCAAATAACTTGATTCTTTCAAAGATTGATGCGCCGAAGCAAATATACAACTCGGTCGTTATTGTTCTCGATTTGGAAGAAGCTGATCATTTTCCTACAGAATTTCTTAATTCTTTGAACCTCCCTCATCTGATCATCATCATCTTGACTCCCTCATCATAAAATGGTGTTGAAAGTAGGTTGTCCTGTTATTTTATTAAGAATCCTGAATCCATCTAAACTTTGCAATGGCACGCGTTTGCTGGTAAAACCACTAAAAACTTTCATAATAGAGTGCACAATACTCACCGGATGTGGTACCGGAGAAGATGTATTGATTCCCCGAATTCCTCTGATACCATCGGATATACCGTTCCAATTAAAATAATGAGAGAAATAAAGTTTATTAATTATTTATTATCATTTATAATTTAAACGCCTACAATTTCCGGTAAAGATATCTTTTGCAATGACCATTAATAAATCGCAGGGTTAAACTTTCAACGTTGCAGGCTTAGATTTGAGCGTTGAGTGTTTTTCATATGGCTAATTATATGTCGCACTTTCAAGAGTAACCTCTAAAGAAAACATCTTTGTATTGTCTAATGACAAAAAAGCTGTGAACGTTGTAAATAAAGACATTCTGTAGTATATTTAGTATCAGCATTGCACCCGTGCGAAGCCGGGGCGGGTCGCTAGTATAATAATATAATCATCGCAAAGTAATATGATTAAACCTAAGACATATGTATATACCTGGATATAATTTAATCATATACTTAAGATAAATTATTCAAACAATTTCTGCAGCTGTCTTGAAAAGTAGAAAACGGTCAGAACAAAAATTGATAATTAATACCTAATTTATAATCTATATTATATTTTGTAAGACTGTTGAGATGTAGTTATTATGCAGTTTTAATTTAATGCCAAGCTGAATTTTATATTTTAGGTATCCTGATAATATAATTACGTGTAATGATAAATATAGACACTCCGCTTCCCAAAAAATATGATAATGCACACTCAGTTTGTAGTTTCATCAGGAGGATTCATCAGGAGACACTAAGGCAACTATGGTCTTTGGGTCCCCTAAACATAAAGTACTGTAACTGATTTGTTTTTTAATATTTAAAAATATTTAATCTATACTAAATATTACTAACCGAAACAAATACCGAGAAGAATCTAAACAACTATATATCTATGAATTACATATTTTCACGATAGCCACAGACATAGAATCCAAGAAACAAACCCCAGACCCCGTCATCCAGACGTAAGTAAAAAATGAAAATAATATACATTTTTCTTGTTGTAAATTACAGAAACCGCGAAAGGTGCAGGGGAAGCAGCAGCGAAAGCGCTTGCAGCTGGCGGATCACCTAGTAAGAGACTTTAAATAATTACTATTGTACGTATTTGAAAACATCATTATTATTATGTTTCCGAACACGTACGAATTTTAAAGACCATGTAAATACCTTTGTATATGGACTGAAAGACTGTAAAGAATTGTACGAAGCGAATGCGTTGTTACTCTTTTTAACTAGTAAATCGAATTAAATAATGGTTATGTGATTCTTGCTTATGTGCTGAATTGTTGTTCACAGGTGGAGCGCCGGCAGATTCAGAAACAGACGCAAAAAATATATTTGACGCATTTTTGAAACCTATACCACAGATGGCAAAGGCCTTTGGTACATTATTTGTATAAATAGTACATACAACCACAATCGATATAATATTGTTTATTATACAGCAGGTGCACCACAAACGATGACACTTCTAACCCACTATACTATTTCAAATACCATAATTTTTGTTTAATGACTTATTTATTTGCCAACTTTGTTATACTTAACATTTTATTTTACAGGATTCGGGTTTTAAGTCTTACCAACAAAACGACGTCAGCCGACAATGCGTTTAGAATTCCAGCATACATGTTTATAAATAAAGTTTTTAATTGATCGTAACTGGAACCACGAAGTAAAATTTTGTTACTACTACTGTTTATATAATAAATACAATAAATTTTGATCGCCATTTTTATAATATTATATCTCCCAAAAAACGTTGTTTGACCTGGGCATCTAACTCAATACCTCACTATAGCACATAATTTCAATAGCTTAAATAGAAGTACACAGTAACTAGTAACAGTGATTCGAAATCGTGTAATAACAGTATTTAAAAAAATAAAAAAGCTTTAACATTCGTAGAAAGTAGTTTAATTTCAATCTATATATTACAATAATAATTATTATTATAATCATTTATCAGGTTAATCAAACCTTAGGCATTTTGCTTGATCTAAAAAATGCATTCGATACTGTATCTATTTCTATATATTACAATAACAAGATGGAGGCTTTGGGTATACGGGGTAATCAACTAAAACTTTTTACAGATTACTTAAGCGACCGACACCAATGCGTTAAAATAGACAATACTACTAGCAATTATGAGAAAAATACTGGTTTTGGTATTCCCCAAGGAAGTATTATCGGTCCGACGCTGTTTCTGATTTATATTAACGATTTATATAATCTTATATTAGAAAACGGCAATATAATATCATACGCCGACGATACCGTGCTATTAGTCTCCGCTAAAACCAGCAACGTGTTATACGGGCACATTCAGTTTGGCTTTAATATTGTGAATACCTGGCTTCATCAAAATTTACTAACTTTAAATTCCGATAAGACGAAATATATTCACTTTTCTATGGGCAAGAATAACTATAGTATAATTAACCCGTCTATATATGCACACAAATATCCGCTTCAAAACCCCGCAACATACATGTGTAATTGTCCTTCTATCCTGCAAACTAGGAGCATAAAATATCTTGGGTTCATAGTCGATGATACACTTTCTTTTAAACAACATATTGATAGTTTAATAAATAGAATTCGTAAATTAATATATGTATTTAAAAACTCCGAACAGTAGCAGATATTAAATTGATTACTCGAGTTTATTTAGCTCTATGTCAATCAATTATCCAATATTGCATTACTTCATGGGGTTGAGCAGTAAAAACTACTATGCAGCTTCTTGAACGAGCACAGAGAGCAATTTTAAAAGTAGCCATCTGCCGTCCTTTCCTATTTCCTACAAGCTTATTATATAAATCCTGCAAAGTAATGACTGTCCATCAAATCTTTATTATGCACACAACACAAAACAACATGCGATGCTTACCTATAACGCTGACATAACTAACAAGCGACGGCAAAATATAGTCTGCACCACAGAATCATACTCAAAACATACATACTTTTACAAATATTTTTTTGCATTTCTAGGGCCATTTTTGTACAATAGACTAAATAGAGAATTAAGCATTTATAAATTAACTCATTTTAGCTTTAAGAACTTAATTTCTGCTTATATTCAAACTCTGTCATATGATCAAACCGGGCAGTTACTTGCAATCTGTAAATAAAATTTTGCTAATTTAGTTTTAAAGTGGAATATTAAACTTATTTTAATTGTTTTTACTTTTACCTTTAGTTTATTATAAAAGTTATTATAATGTAATTTTATTTATACTAATAATAGTATGTAAGCAGTTTGTCGCTCAAAACACAGGTTTAACCTAGTTCGGGCAAATATCTATAAGTGCACTTCATGTTATTGTTAAGATACAATTATAAAACTAAGAATTTATACTGAAATAAATAAATAATACCTAATTATTATTATTAAAAAACTTAAATTGGTACAAATTGATAGAGAGCTTAGGTTACATCGTAAAGGTAATATAATAAGGGGTGCCTGTACTAGGATAAACCTGTGCCACAGGCATTAAGGGCACATACTGTATAATATAGATATAAATTCTAAAACAATACTTATAAAACACTATTATATGTATATAAAAACTTATGAATTACATTATAAACTAAGTGATTACTATGACTATTTAAAGAACTATTTTAATGCGTAACACTTATTGAACAACAGTCATCAAATTTTCAGTTTGATCGTAGTTCAAGGTTTCTAAATAATGTTGAACTGCTTAGTGTTAGCATAATTTTTGTCATAAATCGCAGTTATTTTGTTTATATTATTATAAAGAAATGGACCTAAAAATGCGAAAATCCTATTGGTAAAAATATACTTAGATTGAGACAGAGTAGTACAAACAATATCTATCCGTCGCTTAGTGTTAGTAAGTTCCGGGTTATAATCAAGAGTAGTATGTTGTTTTAGTACGGTGTGCATTATAAAAAGCTGCCGGACTGTTAGTACTTTAGAATTTTTAAACAAAAGGCATGTGGGATAGCTAAAAGTTCGATGTGTGGCTACTTTTAGGAGTGCTCTTTGTTCTCTTTCAATTAGAAGAATAACCGATTTTAATAAATTGTCTCTATATTATTTACAGGTGTCCGGTAATTAATGGATAACCTTGAAATGTCTTATAGTAGAACAGACGGCCGTTTAGAAAAATAGGAAAAAATATGTGCAATATCTAGTCATATCAGTCTTTTGACTGTCTTCTTATTTATGCATAATTAGTGTTTAATAATAAAAGAAAAAAACCGATAGAATTCATTCATTTATTTATGGTCGTAGTGTACAAGAAAGTTAAATATGGTAATTATAAAAAGCACATCTCCGGTAATAGTTAGGCTAGATTTTTCTCATATTTTTTTCTGAACGGTCCTTAGTTCGACTATAAGACATTTCAAGGTTATCCATTAATTACCAGACATCCTGTACATAGACAATTCATTAATATCATAAATTTTTGTGAATAAGAACAAGTGAAGTTCAAACTGGTTAAATAGCTATAAGCTATTTTGCGATTCGTTGCTGCTGTAAATGGTGTAGATCCTATTATCATAAGTATTCAAGGGATGAGCGTGAGTTGGCACTAAATTACCGATCTGGTCTTATATACCAATACATTTATTACCACGGATAATCCTTTTTTATTGTATAATGCTATGGATTTCATAAGATATGAAAAAGAAGAATATCGGAATAACTATGTTCCTGTAACAGTATTTTACCAAAATAATAATAAATACTAAGTAGTAATCTATGTAAGGTTTCTACTAAGTAATCTACTTACGTAAAATATGTCTAAGTACCTATATGTTATAAATAATTGGCCATTCATACATATTTTGGCTATAATGTCTATCTAGAGCTTGGAACGGCATACCGGATGGTCTTAGACGTAAGTAACCTTATACAGTGTGATTTTGAAATCGTGTATTTCGTTTAAACTACTTGTACTTTTGTTAATTATAATATTTATCGTAGGCAAAGTATATCCTTTAGTATTTATTTTGCGTCTGTCTACTAAATTTATATGTAAAATTATTTTTATTCCAGCCTTGTATAGTAGTTATTTATGACACATTTAAACTGACTCCTATAAGTCAAATGAGATATAGCTATTGTCCTTAAAATAAAACATTTCGTATTGACAAAACTAATCAGCATCATTTCAAATGTTTATTTGTCAGCAAAATATAAATTCACAACTTCACATACCTTAATGATATCAGCCCAACTGCGGATCTGATATGAATGCACATTATTGCTTGCCGACCATAGCGCTGTGTCGGCCCATACGCGATTTTCGTTCGACTACGTATGCTTGCAGGAATCAGGTAGACGAAGCCTAGATTTATAGAACATCGTAAGACTTGGCAAACTGTAATTAAACTAAGAATTGTAGTAGGTATACTGGTAGAACTGGTAGTTAACTACCAGTTCTACCAGTATACCTACTACAATTCAGAAACAGCCCTGTCTTGTGTGCATTCAAAATATTGCCTATGCTTGTTTCACTTGTCGTCGATTCATTTTTAATACTCCAAACGCTCTAATGTTGTTTTGGATCTAAATTGCCATACCTGTGAAAGCAACCTGCAGGATCACAACATAATAATGCTGGTTATTCGAAGTTGTTTAATAACCATAGTTATGTTATATATAGTTTATAGTTATGTAAATAGTTTCTACAAAATGGAGATGCTTTGCTCTCAAAGGGCACTCGTGTTCTAATAAGGCTGCCACTAGACAGGCAATATGTTTTTATTCATAATATATATTAACGAATATTATAATATAATATTTCCTAAAATTAAAACGTCGGTCGACTGCATCCACCGACGCAGTTAGTATAGAGCGTTTACGCCTTGTTGCCTGTTCCAAGCAGCAACATCGCAAAAAGTGTCATATTTTGAGGTTTTTATAATTATGTAATTTATTTAGGCTTTATTTTCAAAATACTTTTAATACACATATTTTTTTATTGACTAAAGTGGAAGCGAATCATAGATGGAATATTATATTTGTAGTTAATTAGTTAGTTAGTTTATAACATAGTGAACTATGTAAAAAATACTGGATCGTAGTTTTCGATGCGTAATGTGCATAGTTAAAAGGATTACAATTAATTTTATATTTCATCTATGATAAACTTTGTTTACACTTTTTTTAACACAAAATATTTATTAATAACATTTGAAAACCTCAAAATATGACACTTATTTGCCATGTTGCCATTCGTAACGGGACAAAGGTGTAAACGCTCTTTTAACTTTAAACTTTGCACACAAATATTTTTGTTTTGTTTTTATTAGACGAGTCGACATCCCGCTTGATAGTAAGAATAACTGGCGCTAATGGACAAAGCGAAATAATATGCTAATAACCAAGGCGCTGTCTTCCGTAAAGTTTTCTGGGCAATTCAATCCAAAACAGCACGTGATACCCAAGTGTACATCAATTGCTGTTTCAGATCAATATTTATAATATTATTCGTTACGCGTTAAGTGAATTTAAAATAAAAGTAAAGTTCTATAAAATAAGGTTTATTATTGTAATACAAGGCAACGTTAACAAGAATTTGTGCGAATTTTTGATTAGGACATTTACATGTTAAATAATTTGAGCTACATATTTTTGTTTAGGCTGTGTACATGATTTGTAATAAATGATATACTGTAGTGGACGACCAAAAACAAAAAAAGTGGCGATACACTCACTACTCGTTCTAAGTAAATATTGAGCCACCTTTTTGTACGTACTTGGTAGATCTAAAGCTTAACATAAAATAATTATAGACTAGGTTAGCTTGTTAATGTAGCTTATTATGCAATGACATATAATAAAGCATCGATTTATTACAATCTCAGATTTTATATAAGGCTCGGCGCAAAAGATCCACGTAACGATGTCGTCGGTGATCACTGAAAAGCCGTTCACAGCACTTTTTCATACATTGTGTATGGACATGTATGTGGTGGCGGCCACTCACTACAGCTGTATGCAACACACCACTTGATGCCGCTACGCGTCACGCGAAACGCCGACCATTACCGCTGACGCATCGCTGCTTCGCCCTCCTATCCGCACTTTAATTAACAATGTAGTCATAATTCATACGTCTTTATAGAGCACTGAGCGTCACCTTCAAGTCTATATGAAACTGCACGGCAGACAGAATTGTATGATCAGATGGCGATAACCGCTGCAGCTCTGGCCGGTGGCTAGTTTGTGCTGAGCCTCTCAACATGATCGTAGACAACAAATTACTACCGATATCAATATGGCGTATATTTTGGTCGAATGCCTACTATAGTGAAAGGTTTGTGTAGTGTAGTGTAAGGTAAAGGCTTTAGGGTTGAAATAAGAAAAATTTGATACGAATTAATATAATTAAAATCTAAATTAATAATAAATCAAATTGGATAAATATTTCGCGGTCGCAAAACTAGTTCATTATAAACCTAGTTTGGACGCTGTGAAATGATATGGTCGAGTTTAAGAACAGAACTCCAAACCGAATAAAATTATATTTAGTAACTAAATATATGTTGCCTTGAAATAAATATAGTGATTTGTCCCATACCCTAAAAAAACTATATCAGGTCTAATTCTATCTATGTATCAATTGCTAACGCTTGAATCTGCCGTTCCGTGAACAGCCCACGGCGAACATAAATGAAAGTGGGACCATTTTTTTTATTTCTAGCGTCTAATTGACCTTTCAGATCGAGATGTTTTATTAAACAGAATGTCTTAATTGTTATTCAAACAATATATAGGTATGTCAGGCTCAAAGGGCGAAAAAATTACTCACGACGACGTTACGAATCATACGAATATCGCCATGTGTTGTCACAATGCGTCATGTATCTTCCAAGAAGAAAAATAATGCCGACGTGAATGTTTTCGGCAGTAACCACCACGCGTTTTAAGCTGCTCTTGTCTTTTTTATGTCGCTCAATGGACGTTTTCGTTCTTTGAGCCTAACATATTTAAGAGATTCATTAACAATAACGTACGCTAAATTATAGCATGACAAATACTCAGACTTCCCACTTAAATAACTTAGCTTACATTAGTGTTGTGAGCCAAAATGTTATATATGTAGGTAAACTTTCATCAATCCGAGAAGTCTATTATATATCAGAGCCAGAAAACCAAATAAAAATAACGGCCACTCTTTCAAACTAAACGTATATGCATACATTGTTCACCTACATATTATTACAGATATACTGTAATAAAATCAATTGTGTTAAAATGTCAGAGGCTCTGTGATCTCAGTCTATAAGGACTTGATTAAATTCGGAATAGTACCCATTTTGCGAAGTAATTTTTATTATATTTTACAGTTTTACGCAATTGGCGATAATTTTAGAAAACTATAGCAACAGGGTTCTCGGTTCTTGAGGATTAGATAAATCTTAACTAGCAACCCGATTCTTGTTACATATCAACAAAATAATTAACATTAATTACGAAACGATGCTTTAAAATAAAATTAATTCTAGCATTCAATGGTCAAGATATAGGCACATTGTGATTATACATAGCTATTAACAAATAAAAACAATTTGATGCACAGATATTATATAACAACTCTCAACACATAGCATTTATCTTGGTGCCAGGCCATACCTCGCATTACAATGCTACACAAATAAAAAATGAAAGCGGCATCAAAATAAATACAATATAATATGATCCAAACTTATTAAACTTGTACCTTCAGTTACCTAGAAGGCTATTTTAAGCACAACCCTAGAGATATAGGAATCTATAAAATTATTTGTGATATCTACATACTTAACTGCCAAATCTCTTCGTGTAAGCGATTTGAGAATTGATTTGATTGTAATTTTGCTTAAATACAAAAATCACTAACACAATAAATACAATTATTACAATACAAAAATAATAATTATGTAACTATAACAATTAGGATTTTATTTCTACTTTAAAGGCGAATGCATAAGGTTTTTGTTCAGTATTCATGAAATAAATACATTGTAAAACGCATATTAATATATCAAAGTCTGAGTAAGGCCATATTATTGGACGTATTTAAGTATTTCCATGAGATATATAAATGTAACTGCAGAATATTGGAAACACGGTGATAAAAGATTACAGAAAGATACTCTGAAAGATAGAATAAAGAATAATGTGATTAGAGAGAGATGCGGCATGTAAGTTGATATAGTGACGAGAATAGAAAAGGGTATGTTAAGCTGGTTTGGGCATGTAGAAAGAATGGACGAGAAAAGACTGACTAAGAAAGTTTATAAGGCTAGTGTGAATGGAACAGCCGCAAGGGGAAAACCTAGGCGAACGTTGCTTGATCAGATCGGAGACGTTCTGGATTAAGGCCAGGTTAAGCCCTAAACCTAAACCCTAAACCGGCGAGCGTGTACGAGGAATGTTATGAAAGTGAATGAAGCCAGAGAAGTGTGTCAAGATCGTAGCAAATGGAAATCCGTAGTCTCTGTCTACCCCTCTGGGGAAACAAGCGTGAATCTATGTATGTACGTATTTACAATGATCTCAAGCAGTGGTACTAAAAAGTTTGTGTGAGTGCTTCTAGAAAGAACTAACTACCTTGCATACATCATATTATCATCATAGCAGCAATATTTAATCATTTTAAGCACATTGACATTATAATATTTGTGTGTTGTTTTTAGCTTATAGTACAAAAGTATATTATGGCGGTTGCAGTTATTGATTATTGATGTTAAGTGATTGAATAAGCTTGGTCAAAATATTGGTCTCAAATTCATCATTAGCTTCAAGCACTCTCGTCATCCGTACGGCACAACACGTTTCTAATGGAATAACAAAGTGAGCCAAGTAAGACGTTGATACCCGCAGTAGCGATCGAATGCATTCCTAGACTTATTACTCACATGGACTAGGTCATACGCCAATCAAAACGGCGCTATCTCTTTGGTATGTAAACAGAAATTTACCACCAATATGATCTTACTCACAACTGAGTTATTTGGCGCGCTGTTATTGTTATGCTGAGTAATATGCCGTGTTGTTGAAAAAGTGTTACGTGCACGGATGCGCACGCTCGTACGCACGTTTTCGTATCACGTTCTTTCATATACTTGATATTAAAAAATCGTTGCTTACCCAAACGTACGAAAACCTACAGATAAACTGCACATATAGATATGTATTAGAAAAATATGGACGTTCAGTAGTTATCTAAACTTAAATAACAAATGTATGAGCGAAGTGACGTGTAACGTGTGACGTCTAATATATTTGTAATCTTGACTATAGTTCGTAAAATATAGCTTGAGTCCTGTGACATTATGCCGAGGGCTGGGATAATATTGACCAAATTTGATTCTAAATAATCAATTTATGTTTCTCTTGTGACAGGTATTTTCTAACATATTATTTTAGAAAAATACCTGGCCCATTGGAAGTCTTACACGGAGACATGGATCCAACGTGAAGAGGCCCTTCGAGAGTTTTAATCAAAGGTGGGATGGAACACCTACAGCGGCACTACTACACCGCAGCAGGCGTAGAACTATTGCTACGTATGGATTCTAATATGTGGGCTATAGGTATGGGTGTTTGGTGGACTGGTATATTGCTAACTATAGATGAAAAACGGCGTCTGGCCTGAATACTCTAATAGCATCAATGCAATGAGCAGACGATGACTCGCCAACTCATTAGATGGGCCCCCTGAATAGCCATAAATCAATTTATGTTATTATTATACTGTCACAGGACCAAAGCTAAATTTTACGAACAATAATATTTATTAATTGGGAATATTAACTAGCATTATAGTTGTGATAATAACTATCTGTTTTAGACAAATATTCGCTTTGCGCATGACTTTACTATCTATATCACATCGTACATTCTACAATAAATGGATGCTGTGCACTGACCCGTACTTTCCCGAAATAGGAGCCGAAAGTACAACTTTATCTGATAACCTATTATAATAATGTTAAAGGCCGATTGTAATTCCACAATAAAGCGGTACTAATCTACAATAGTTGTACGTTGCGTATCACAACGAGGAACGTTAAGTATTTGTGATTGTATGACATACTGTACTATACTACAACATGTTTATATAAGTACACCTTTTCTGTCGCCTCTCATAAAGTGTGTGTTCACGTTAGAAGTAGACGCGCTGGTGATGGTCTGATGGTCAGCCGCGGCATCGCGCTTGTCTTTGGACATTTTTCCTACCTGTAGGATAAAAATAAAATAATCAGACTTAATTATTACCATTCACCGTTGATTTCATCGCACCATCGCTGGCAATTACACAACAACTTCGTTTGCCGAGATCGCAGGTTTAGATCTCGTTTCACAGTTTGTATTGTTCTCGTTCATAAGTGGCAATTTTAAAATGTAAAACTACGACAAAAACAATTGCTGTAAAGTTAATTTAATATTGGTTTACATAATATTGTCTTCTATTTACGCGAATATTATTCATTGAAATTAAACTGCTATATACGGATTTTATCGCGTTGTTTATTTGACACTTTATTACAAAATCTAAATAGTTTAATAATAATTTAATTAGCTTAAAAATTAGTAAAGTTTAATAGTAGTAGTAGTGTAACAATTTTCTAAATTTTGTAATAAAGTGTCAAATAAACAACGCGATAAAATCCGTATATAGCAGTTTAATTTCAATAAATATTGGTTGTTTAATTGAATGTATACTCACAGCTTCATCGATAGCTTTGAACTGCCAAGGCCAGTGTACTCGATACAAGAAAGGCCTGTGGTCGAAGCGGTTGTCGTCGGGACTGTAGGATTCGGCGTGATACGATGGCGTCAGCACCGTCATCTTGTGTCGGTTGATGGCGTAGCAACGGAAGAAGTGCTTCACTTTCTCCGCCACCTATAGGTATTATGATATTACTATATGTATACAACACGCATGACGACCTTATAGTTATTTAGAGTTCGTTATATAAACTATAATATACTGTAAGGAAAACATCGTTAGAATGTCTACACTTCGAAGATTTTATAAGAACCTGTTAGCAGGTTCCCTGTCTGATGAATAACATAATATACAAAATAATAACTTTTCTATTGTGTCTATCACAGGACAGCAAATGGGATAACATTATCTATGACGTGCGAAGTCTGCTAACATTAATAATATAATAATAATAATAAATAAAAGATGGTATTGGATCGGGTATTCCGCTCATCAATCGCAAACAATTCTTGTGATTGAAACTGTGACTGGTAACAGATACTAGTCCACTTGGGGCCAGCATTAAGTGGGCAATGCTAATTCACAGAAAGGTATAGATTTCACATATTAAGAGGAAACCTGTACCCACATATGGACCAGGTTATAACCATGGCCAATAATGCTGCCATCATAAGAAAAAGACATATCTAAAATTATTTTCGACATTGTATTTTTACGTTTTTGGAATGAGTGAAAACAGACGTATCCGTCAGTGCTTTTATATTTAACTAGCTGAACCGCGCAACTTCATCTGCTTCACATGAGAGAATTTTCCCTGTTTCCGCAACATTTTTCATTGCTGCTCCGCTCCTATTGGTCGTAGCGTGATGTTATATAGCCTATAGCCTTCCTCCATAAATGAGCTATCCAACACTTAAAGAAATTTTCAATTTGGTCCAGTTGTTCCTGAGATTAGCACGTTCAACCAAACAAACAAACTCTTCAGCTTTATAATATAAGTATAGATATAAAAATACTGGCAGATAGGTCTTTTCCCCTTATGACGGCAGAATAAGTATAACCGGTTAGAACGCACCTCCTGCGGTTGGCACTTGTCGCTCCAGGTGTGCACAAGTTTGTGGAACATGGTGTAGGGCCCGCAGTTGTGCGTCTTCCTGAGGCCGCCGAACAGCGCCAGCTCGGCGTACGTCATGCCCATGTCCTGCTCGTCCGTCTGCGTCACGTGGCCGGCCGACAGCGGCTCCAGCTCCGCGGTGGGCGGTGCGCTCAAGATCTCTGACAGCGACGGCAGGAAGAATCTGTACAAAATAACTTACGTTATTTACATTATGTGTAATAATCCTAACCAATTTTATAAATGCGAAAGTATAACGCCTTAACTATTCGACTGATCATCATGAAATTTCGCATGCACGTCGTCAGGGGTACAGAGTAGGACATAGGGTACATTTTATCTAGAAAAAGAACTGTTACTAACCTAAGCTACATTTAAGCGTTACCTACCACCTACAACTTCGTGTGTAGCGATCATTGATGTATAAAAACCTAGATATACAATCAGCGTCAAAAAACGTCCTCACCAAATGAGCACCCACTTAAACATTTGGGTGCTCATTTAATTTAGTACCGTTCGATCGCTCCGAGAGTAAACATGTCGCAGAGCTCGTTAAAACTTGTAAAATCACACTTCGAGTACACTAAAAAAGGACGGTGTTTCATATTTTTAGTAAGTAATAATGTTATTATTATAATTATATTATAATACTGATTATTGCATCAAGGAATCAACGCAATTTCTTTTTTGTTTATTTCGTAATAAATAGCGACCCTATAACACGGCTCACTTAAATGAACACTGTTCTAATATTAATAGAGACGCTGTTACTTTTAAAAACTAAATACATTTTATTTGGTTTAAAATAATAATGCGATTGTATATATTATTTATTACTAGACTTGTTTTATTACAAACCATAGTAGCATTCGTTTAATTTTTTTAAATAAACTTTACGATATCCTTATAGTGGGATATTTATAAAAAGTATCTACATACTTATGTTGGATTTCAGCTTTCCTCGAGATCCCGTGCGATGAGCAAAACGGATATCCGTCATAGCACAGCAACGATCACAAGCAAGCACAGCAACAACAACACATATAATAATTTTCGGGAGTCAGCTTATATTCTTCAAAGTGCAATATTAACAAGTAACAGTCGTGTAAATAATACTATATATAATATAATATAATATAATACAATTTACTATCGAGAGATATATCAAGATATATCATCGCATATATCTATATAAGATCGCATTATATAACAAAGAAGGATACGGAAAAATTACAATCCGTCAAAAAGAAGATTAAACAATAAACTCAATTTATTTCATGGAAATTAAAAATCTTATTAGGTCGTATCTTTTCAAGTTTGAAATCTTAATTTTCTCTCTCATTTATTGTTTTATGTTACTTTAATTTGTAAGTCGCGTAATGTTCAAGCACGTATAATTTCAAATTTGGGCAGCCAAGTATATGAACAGCAATGAAACATACTCGTAATATAATTTACGAGCGTATTAATTATCTATTACTGTTATATATTAAAATATGCTATTTTACAAATGTTTTACTTGTCTTGTCTATTTGTTAAATAAGTACTACTGTTATGTCTGGTAAAATAATAAAATATTTTCTATCGTCTGTATAAGAGCTGCCATATATAAATTATAATGGCAGTACATTAGTTTCATTTTATTGAACATCATAGGACACAAACTTGGTGAAATACCTACGTAAAGTAAAAATAAATATGTGGTTAAAACACACATTCACATGCATTTTATAAACTCTACATAATTACGTCAGAATATTAACTTCATTAAAATTTGTAAAAACAATATTCGACTCCATTCATTCTTTATTCTATCGGCGAACTCTGCTCGTAAAATTTTCTTACTTTTTTAGATAGCCTTGTATATTCAACTTAAAGTTAAAGCGGTAAGGTTTAATTTGCATCAATGAAGGTTTATATAGTTAATATAACTACTTATACGCATCTGAGGACAGTTTTAAGTGTAAGTTTTGTATGGGATTGTGTATCTAGGATTTTTATATATCAATGGTAGCAATAAATAAGAATGTCTGCCATGACTGGCTGACATGGCTGTACTTTAATAAATAAATGACTTTTTTTACTATGGCAGGCTACAGTGATAAATATATAGACCTGTGGCAATTCAATTAATAACTATAAAATAAGTGAAATATGATACAAACATATTTAAAATTGTATCAAAATAACAACAAAATATTTGTCAGGTGTGTTTTGAACTCCAGACATCTGCTCAAAAAAGGTGACAAATCTGCCCAAGCATGTGTCAAGGCTTAAGTTTCCAATTGTTATTTTTTATCCTTAATAATAAGATAAAATATAATAATTTTCTATTTAGAGCCGAGTGTTACCATTACATATTTATCACTTGCACTTAATTTTGACAGGAAATTCTATACACACACAATTTAGCCGCAGCAGTTTTACATTACATACTTTTTACTCTACAGAAAGTCAACTTCACTAATTGAATAAAATAATAATAATATCAGCCCTGTATTAAACTGTCCCACTGCTGGGCATGGGCCTCTTCTCAGTGTGAGAAGGGTTCGGCCTTAGTCCACCACGCTGGCCCAGTGTGGGTTGGCTGACTTTACACATGTTTGAGAACATAATGGAGAAGTCTCAGACAAAAAGAAAAGTCAATGAGCCTTGGGATCAAACTTGAGACCTCTGCGTGATAGTACTACGGTTTCTCACTAGGCTATCACTTCTTCTAATCTTATATATTTAATAAAACAATTTCAAATTTAAATTCTGCTTCCGTCACCACGCAATTAAGTGTTTAAATTTCTTGTGTCCTATAAAACAAGTCTCACCTATTTTTAGCATACTGGAGGAAAGCCTTCAGATCATTCTTTGATATCCCTCCAATAGGGTTGATATCGGCACTGGAACAGTCGTACTTGGTCATGTACCCACGAAGCGCCTCATCAACATTCGATGAGCCAAGAACCAAGAGTCCTCCTGGCCGGCCCCGCACCCATAACATCAGTTGTGCGAACAAGTAAGAGAGAACCATTCGAAGACGAGCCTATAAATAAAGAAACGTTAAACATTTGTGCCTCCATCTAAAGAACTTAAGGTGTTAAGTTTGGTTTATCAAGAAAATTAGACCACACAAATGGTGTTTAAGTTGTCGCCTCACCACTACCGCTGCGCCGAGTGTGATGGGTTAGATAGATTAGAGCCCACAAGGGGCTAAAATTTACGTGATCTACAAATGATTGTTCCGAGTCTGGGTGTTCTTTGTGTCCGTTTTTTTAATGTTTGTAAAGTCCCCTGCGACACAGGTATTATTCCTAGTACGGGAGATGCCTTTCTTTAAAAAAAAAACAAAAAGCTTAGGGTTTGGAGACACTGGTTTGTCACAAAAATAAAATGGCAAGGATATACCTGTATATTCTGTAAAGCTAAGTTTTGTCTTGGACAGCCTCCATTGCTCCTAAACTTAGGCACCAATCCCGTAGCAGCGGTAAATATACCGATGACAGCGCTCACAGCCGAATCGATCACTATTGGAAAGTGATAACTGCCGATTTCACTAGCCAGCTGAAATATTAAATGAGATGTTTTACTGCACGTAATGAAAAACGATTCTGACCAGTGGTAAGTGTAATAGCCGCTCACAGACTTGGCTGTGTTCTCTTACCATTGTTGGTCCAATTCCAAAGAAACACAACTATAGTGTCGCCTATACAGAAATGACTGTTCCACCGGAATACAAATCTACTTGGCAATTGATATAGATAGAATGATAGCAGCTGCCCGCTTGGAGACATCGTACAATTTAAATCGGCATTTATGAAGGAGCCTTCCACACACACTGAACTCGCAATCCCGTACAAAATGATAGATATTTTCTACACTCAATCGAAACACCACAGACAAAAAAGCAACAAGCTTTTGACCTGTGAGCTTTTCGTTTCTTTATTATATGATATTATTATGTACAGACTGAGGCAACAATATGCACATTACAACATATACAAACACAATATTTAGAGAACCAGTCACTGTTAAGCAGTCCACACTTCACTCTGATTCGCCAGGATTATGTACAGTGAGGTGTAAAAATACATACCCATTTCAAAACTAAAATGGTATAAGCCGGTAATTGACGTCATCTAATGGCAATCGATATAAGAACTG
The DNA here is from genome assembly GCA_930367265.1 of Catocala fraxini. Taxonomy (NCBI): domain Eukaryota; kingdom Metazoa; phylum Arthropoda; class Insecta; order Lepidoptera; family Erebidae; genus Catocala; species Catocala fraxini. Next base: position 10,904,977 of record OV884027.1, on the reverse strand, counting down.
TTAAGTAGTTTATTTATATCATAATAGATGGCGGTGCACTACTATAAAATAAAAATATTTTTTTTTTATAAATATATTTTGATAAGTTTTCTTTAAAAAAATTAATTTCTATTTACAATAGTTTATTTATAAAAAGAACACATTTCAGAGTAAAACAAAAGCAAAGAATTACCAATGAATTTATAAATTTATAGTGGGTAGTTTATTTTATAGATACTTTCGATGACTTGCTATTCTGTTTGTACGCAAACATTATTCTGTCCCTGTGTTTGAGTGCCTTTTCGGTTGAGATTATACTTTCTTATAAATTTCACCTAGGTATTTGCTAAAATGAGTACGTGTTGCAATATTTATAAAACAACGCCATCTAGTTAATTCATATTAATTTTAATTCGAGTGTTCACAGGAATTTGGCCCTTAAGATATCCATGCACTTTTACAGGTAACTGTACATAAACAAATATAAACTATACCTGTGAAGCTCGCTGTTTCGTCTCTAGACTAGAGTTCTCGGTGGCCATGTAACACGTCACTAACAGCCTGTTGCACAGTTCCATGGGATCCGATGGTGTGTAGTCCGACTGACATAGGATTTTCCGCACATCGTACAACACTTGACTCTCTGTAATTATAGTAAAATTACACTTCATTTTCATTTGTTGACGGGCTGTAACGATTTTCTATATAAAAACAATTTTCTTCTCTATCTTGATGAATCTCACGTAATGTTAAATCAACATTCATGTTGATAATCTTTTATTGAAATTTCTATATTTTTCTCTCCTTTTCACCGATCGCCACTTTTATCCAAGAGTAGTGCGAGAAGCTATTGAAATCAAAAATATAGAAATTTCAATAGGGAAGATGGTTTCAAATTATCCGCGACGTGGAATCCCGTGATTAATAATACGCAACTTCGCTGTTTTGCACAGTCAGGTAATTCACAGAATACGGACACAACGGCTAGCATACATAATAGGGATACCGTGAGTGTAGTTTGTGACGGTACATGGACAAATAAAAATATGCCAAAAGTGAGGGTGAATCAAGATTCTTCTGCCTCACAAACGGAGACATGACATCGCAGCACCAGTCAGCTTGTGACCACGGCCGGTGTAACCTGGTCGAAACGTCAAGCATAAAAAAGGTTAACATTATGCATGATCGCGTTAATACCCGTTACATATTATATATATATATATATATATATATATATATCATGCAACGCGAAAGTTTAAAAGTTATTAATAATAAAATAATTTCATTTTTTGTTTAATTCCTATTATCACTTTTCCTGCTTTTTTATCACTCTAGCGTAATAAGTAGACAAAAATAATGTATATCTTGATTATAAAAATAAAATAAAAACAAAAAGTGGAAGTAGAGGACCCCAGGATTTGAACCACTGTCATTATATTTTTTATTGATAAAGTGAGAAGACTCGTTGCCCGTTTCGCTATCGCAACCTGCGATACTATAGGCAAATTTAAGCATTCAATGTAAATGCGGACTCACAGAGACACTGTTGTTGAATAGTTGAATATAAGAGATAGTGCTTATTATAATTATATATACAAGAACTCGTCGCATGACGAACTTCACTTACTATCATTACATTGAAAAATGTTTAATTCTTTGCGTTAAAACATCACATAAATAAAGATATTCGCTCGGATCATTATGCGAATGTGTACCTTACGATGCTACCCGACCTTTGTCTTTAACCGTACCTATTAATATAATAGGGTTTCATCAAGGTAAAAGAGGCATGTATGTATATGGATTTTAATAGAATGCGTAAATGATCGCCATAGAACATTATAATACGATACAAAGGAGCAGAATAATAAACATAGAAGTAATTTAACCGTAGGCTTGTATACTACAATATTCTTATTAAGAAATAGGTACGCACCTCCTTTTTGTATAGCATCACATAACTGGGTGCACATAGAGAATACAATGCATGCTGTACTGGTGGAGTCCACGCCGCCACTAAGAGGCAAGAAGAATCCTCCTTGTCCGGAACGACGAAGGTAGTCCCACAACCAACACGCAGGACCTTAGAAATATAATTTAAAATTTTAAAGTACATCCCAATCCTTACTAATATTACATATACTAGACGTTCCTGCGGTTTCACCCGCGTTCATCATTACTGCGCCACTCCGTGGGTCGTAGCGTGATGTTATATAGCCTATAGCCTTCCTCGATAAATAGGCTATCCAACATTAAAATAATTTTTCAAATCGAACCAGTAGTTCCTGAGATTAGCGCATTCAAACAAATAAACAATCAAACTCTTTAACTATAATATTATTATAGATTATAAATGCGAATTTGAGTTTCGTTTGTTTGTTACGCTTTCACGTAATAGGTAATTACTCGACCGATCTTTGTGAAATTTCACATACATGCTGTAAGGTGTACAGAAAAGGACACAGAGTACCCTTCATACAGAAAAAAACGTAGTAATCCCGAGGGATGGAGGTTTATTGACAAAATCTACATGAACGCGAGCGAAGTCACGGGTCTAGTTCTAAAAGTCTAGTTCGCTATAATTAGTAACCTTCGGACATCTACGATAATGTACTTATTTATACACGTGCATAAGTACCTAATTCTATTTCCTCTTCTGGAGTCAAATACTGCCACTGCATAGGGGGGCTGGTAGAAAGGTATACGTCGTCGTCATCAGACAGCGCAAAGTTCACAGTGATTCTCGGGAACGGTTTGTTTGACGCCGCCAAGTGAGTTCGAGAGCGACATCTAGTGCGGTATGAACGAATGTCTTCGAGATCTATTGTCGCTGTCACTACCTCCTGCATGTATTATTAAGGTTATTGATATAATAACAGGAAAACATGATGAATTGAAAGCCAGTTACATGTTATTATTTTATTTTTGGGAGAGGTTTATGTCCAGCAGTTGACGTCTTTCGGCTGAGATGATGATCATTTTATTTTTTTAACGTATCCAATATTTATATGAGCAATAAATACAATTTCTTAGTAGGACATCCAATCTTGGTAAAACTATTTATGAAGCACAGAAACTAGTGTCCTATGTAGAGATCGAAACCACAACACTTGACGCGGTGGCAGTGGCGGCCCAAACCACTACACCATTCGTAAATAAACATACGGAGCAGCTAAACTATGAGTATTAGAGCCTCGCTGATTTCAGCATGAATGGGCCGACTCTACCGGGGAAGGACTACCCTCTCACAGAATATCGACGTGAGATAGCAGTATTCTTACTGTTGTGTTTCGTTCGGTGAGTGAGAGTGCCTGAGGCCCAATCACCCTCTTCCCCCTTCCCACTCCTTCTCCTTTCCACTTCCTTTCCTAAAGGGTCGGCAACGCGCATGTGATGCCTCTGGTGTTGCAGGCGTCCATAGGCTACGGTGACCACTTACCATCAGGTGGGCCGTATGCTTGTTTGCCACCTTAGTAGTATAAAAATAATTGGCGTCCAATTATTATTCCGGTTACTGCCTATGGCTAACGGCAATGGTAACGGTTAGCTACAGCCTATTTGTTTCGAACACTACTATAGCTAAAAATCATACTGACCACATCGTGCAATGCGAACTGAAGTCCCCTACCAACGATTTGCCCATTCACAGCGACGCAAGAACATCCGTTAAAGTAAATCCTCTGTCCATCGCAACCCCTCAGATTGCTGAACAAATAAGCGCCCCCGCACTTGAATGTCGCGCTCTTCACAAGGTCCACAGTGACGTAGGCTTTGCGAAGCTCCATATAACTACCAGAGCCGTTCGCAATTATTTCTACTCCATCTAAACTTAAAGGGATGTGACGACTGGAAAAAAGGCAGTTAGCAATATGATTCTGTTTACCAGGTAAACTGTGTATATATGTATGTACATATGTGTTATGCAAAGGACCATAGAAAATTTTGCGTGTGCACCATTCCCACCTTGAATGTAATAGGATGACATAATTATTTTAATTTCTCAATTAAAATAATTATGTCAATAATATAAATAATAATATATAATAATAATATTCTCAATTAAAAATCCATCTTTAAATAACCCCGTTGATATCTCTATCAACGGGGTTATTTAAAGATGGATTTTATATATTAACATTACCCTAAATTAGGATTCACCTATACAACTAACATTATAATTCTAAGATAACAATAGTTAATTTATCATTACTATTTATTGCAAACTAAAAAAATATAGGCTTAATATACAAAAACCTAATACATTTTCTTCTACATTTGAAATATATCTTGAAGATATCAACAAGCATTGTAAAAATGATCATCCTACAAAGAAGCTTCTTAGAAATTTACTTCAAAAGACATTTGTTTCAAATATGTTCGAGGGTAGGGACGATTCTTTGCATTATCCTTTAGTTCATTTACCTCTGAGGATTCCACAACTCTTCGCATATTTCAAAACCTATGCACGTGTCTTTGGTGGCAATGACTGCGTCACCGATGGGAACTGTGGTCTGACCTGTTATTGCCGTTATCATCCTCGGTAAATAATGTTCTTCAGTCTCTCGATCCTAAAAACATAAAAATCAAAATAAATCAAATAAAAAAATCGTAGTATCTACTTGTAGTGTTTATTCTATTTTACTGTTTGGGTGACTTAGTGCAAGCGATTACCACTGCGAATGTTATGTCTTGATCAATAGCCTTAATTGTCTGCAGCAAAGAGGTGACTCTTTGCTACAAACAATTACCTAAATAATAATAATAATAATAATAAATGTATTTATTTGCATAAAACATGGTATAAGAAGATGTTACAAATAATTAGTTTGTTACACATGTTTTGCTTAACATAGCATGCAATTTGTAGACATATTACATTCAGACACAAAATTAAACATTTTTATCAATAAAATCTTTAACACTGTAGAAATTATTTTCATTAAGCCATTTATGCAGCTGTATTTTAAACAATCGAGTATTTAATATTTTTAAATGACAAGGTATATTATTGAATATGCGTACACACATCACTAGACAGCTTTTATTATATTTTGTCAACCTTGCAACATCATCAGGTACAAGTCTATGTGGATCACGTCTACTTCTTGGATTAACATCATTAGCCGTCTTAAAGAATTCTTTATGTTTCTTTACAAATACACAAATTTCATATATATAGAGAGAAGGTAGTGGCAGCAAACCAAGCTTTTTAAATACTTGGCGACATGATTCATTGGGCTGTATTCCACACATGGCTCTAATACATTTTTTTTGTGCTACAAATGCTCTGTTTTGATCAGTGCTATTACCCCACATAATAATTCCGTACCGTAGCAGCGATTCTACATAAGCGTGGTAGCATGTAATTGCCGTTTTTATATTTATAACATTTTTTAATTGTTTGAGCGCGTACACAAATCTATTTATTCTATTTGATACATATTCCACGTGTGCTTTCCAGTTTAAATTTTCATCCAGGGTTACACCCAGGAATTTAGTATGCATGACTTCTTTAAGTTTTGGTATATTTAATTTGATATTAAAGTTACTATTGTAGGATTTATTAAATTGTATAAATACAGATTTATTAAGGTTAATTTTTAAATTATTTATGTCAAGCCAATTAATTAATTTATTTATTGTATTATTAATGTCATTTTCATGGTCGGTAATAGTATTAAATTTTTTATGAGATGTCACAATTATGGATATGTCGTCAGCGAACAAAATGGTTTTGTGGTTTGTTATAGTTATTAAGTCATTAATATAAAGCAGAAATAGAACCGGGCCTAGCACGCTTCCCTGAGGAACGCCAAATCTATTACAGCTGTATGGAGAAGAGTAACGTATCATATTCCTATTATGATCAATTTTATTAACTACAACGCATTGTTGTCTGTTGCTTAAATAAGACGAAAACCACTGTAATGCGTGTCCTCTGATACCAAGATTCTGAAGTTTGCCTATCAATATCTGATGTGAGACCAGGTCGAAAGCCTTGGACAAGTCTAAGAACAATCCTGTAGCTAGGAAATTATTATTTAAGTTTGTTACTACTTCTTTTACCGTAGAAAAAATGGCTAAGTTAGTTGATTTGTTGCTCTGAAAGCCATATTGTTCATTACTGATGATATGAAATGTGTTACAAAAATTAATTAATCTATTATACATGCATTTTTCAAATACTTTTGATATTATGGGAATTAGGGTAATCGGGCGATAGTTATTGATATCACATATATCACCTTTTTTAAACACAGGCTTTATAATAGACGACTTCAGAGCTTCTGGGAAAACTCCACTTGAAAAAGACAAATTTATTAAGTATGTTAGTATGCCAGTGATTTCGTCCTTACAAGCTTTTATAACATTGGTTGTAATTTCGTCATATCCCGTAGAACTTGTATTTTTTAGCGACATTATTTCCCGTCTAACTTCACATTCTAACATAGGTTTCAGGAACATTGTATTGGAAATCACTTTGCTACTGAAACTACAGCCTCCGTTGTTCTGTTTAAAGTTGTTATTTATAAAATGAGCATTGAAGGCGGATGATATATGATAGATCTCAGGAATATAGAAGAGATGACATTGAGATTAGTACCAGAACTTGTATCTAGTGGTCAAGATGAGCTTCTACCACGATATTATAATAAGTAAGAAACCACTTACTTTGGTCCACGGAGAAAACCATCTAGTCTCTCTATAGTTCCCGTCTTCACATAATAACATCTTTGGTCTAATGAGTAAAATTTGCTTATTAAGGAAAACTACTCGGCAATTGTAAAGGACGTTTCTGTGCTGTACTGGCATGCCTACGTCAATAAGCATATCGTTACATGTGGGAGATTTGATTAGCTCGCCCAAAACTTGCCAGCTGTGGAGGTACGTATCTGGTTCGTGGAAGTGGTCTTCGCAACTGTAACCGCTGAAATTTATAAGGTATTAAGTCAGTATAATCTTTTCATATTTTATTCAAGTCTTTAAAGCAAATAAGGTATATTTTATGAACCAAGTTCCCATATATACCATTGTGAAAATTCTAGGCAGACCTATATCTTGATTATTTGAGGTATATTTTGTGTAAGACGTTTCTACATACGCTTTGGTTCAGGCTGTTATATAACAACCATTTGACGAAACACGTTCCATAATGTTTTTAAATATGTATAAATATTTTTCACTTACCATACTTCCAATTCCGGTCCGGTTCGGTAGAGTGCTCCCATTTCCTTGGCCTCCTGTATTGATTGGAGGATTCTGCTTAAATTTCCCTCGAAGTCAAGCGCCCATTGGTTTAACGTGCTCACTGCTACTGTCACTTTTCGACCCATTGTTGTAGGTATAGGTGCTATTTCAACTGTGGACAATTATATTTAGATCTTAAAAGACATTCACGGTTGGGTGTCTGAATAATGAAAACTACACATCATTATAATATTTCGCATCACCGCCATCGCGTTTCCGGCGGTAAATAATTCACAGAGTGTTCTAAATGCTTAATTAGTACTCTGTGACATTTAGCGGCGTCTTCCTGATTTCAGAAACATTAGCCCGGTCCATGTTATTATGATGTTTCCGATATCGGCTTTCGAGTGGATTAAGTCACCACGCCACTGGCCGCGTCGACTGTTGTGAATTCGATCCAGATAGGGAATTAAATGTTGTGTACATGGGTGCGCACATTTGATCGTAGTTTCAATGTTAGTAAAGCCCCTCGCGACATTCAAATTCTACGCAATTATTTGTCTGTCACTCACGTGTGCGAATGTTGCTGATTGAATAGAAAAATAAGCGAAAAATGCCGTCGGCTAATAACGTATTACGAACAGCAGAAACAATGTTGGCAGCTATGCGGAGCCATGATATATCTTTTGAATAAAAAGCATACAGCCTATTTACATAATTCCTCGGGAACTATATGATAGCAGCTTCGATACGCATGCTGACGTCACTCGAGTTATTTATTTTGGATAGTAGTACCAGTAAGGGAGATGCCTCATTAGTCCGTTGCGTTGCGTTGCGTCGCACAGTATACGATATGAGTAATCTAGGTGGATAGGTAAATTTTCACTTGTATCTCAATCTTGAATAACACTAGCAACTAATAAAATAAGGGAAAGATTACTGGGCGCCGCGACTCTTTCACTAACAAAAGGCAAAGATACCATTTCAATAGCTGGTAGTCGAGAACACGCTCAGTGCGACCGCTAACATTAACGTGTTTGCATGGCTCTAAGTGTTTTGTGCGATACTAAGTGCATTTTAGTGATGGAATCTTCTACTAGAGGTGATTATTGTTTTATTTTGTTAAATTATTACACTAAATTACTTTATTACGATGATAGAATATGATCCTAAACATACCCTTTTTAAATAATTTTCTTAACATAGGTATAATTCAAAATGTAATTAGATATAAAGTATATAGCAATATGGTGGTAATAGTTTCAAATGATTCTTTATTTATTCTATTATTTCGGACAAGTTGTTATATTTTGCGTTTATTTGCGCAAATTAACTTTTTTTGTATTTTTGTTATAGGTATGCGCGTATGCAACAAAAATCATTGTTTGAATTTAGGCATTAAATTTCGGCTAAAGGGCGAGTAACTCAAATGATTAACTTTGTAAGTTGTCAACATTTGGTGATCCAGTCCTTAGTGAAGAAGCAGAACGGCTATTGCGTGCTTTAATGAAGAATGAATGTGGAAAAGTTCGTGAAAAATGGGAACGCAAGCAAAGAAAGTTGAACGTGTTTCTACGTTCTTACGAAGGATAGCTTAACGAAGATCTAGTTTTAGATATGATTCCCGAGCCTTCACAATCAAGTTCCACTCGTGGAAGAACCGAAACCTGTTTGGAAAATAGTTCCAACAGAACCAAAAAACGTAAAGTCCAACATCCAGTCAGTCGGCCTCGATGGCGTAGTGGTCAGTGTAACCGACTGCCGCGCCTGAGGTCGCGGGTTGGAATCCCGCACAAGTCAAACATTTGTGTGCATGAACATGGATGTTTGTCTTGGTCTGGATGTTTCTATGTATAATATGTATGGATTTACAAAAAAAAAAAGTATGTATGTATGTTTATCCATTGTCTAGTACCCATAGTACAAGCTCTGCTTAGTTTAGATGTCTGTCTCTGCTTAGATGGTGTTGTGTGTATATGGTAGAATATTATTATTATTTACTAACTGGTTTTAGCCAAGAACAGTTATCATATGCTGCTCAAATGAGGGTTCGATCCAGTGGAAGACGTGATGCTGCTGACTTAATGCAGGAAATATTCACTGCTTCACCAAGACGGGCTACTAAATATAAGCCAGCTCGAAAACTTTGTTCAACGTCTAGAATGAGTAGGAATTTTGAGAAAGAACTACGACCATACACTGCTGAAGAAGCATTAGCCTTGTGTAGGTATATCAAACAATTTCACAGTTCACACTTATAAAAATATACAACAAGAAGCAAAAGAATATCCATGCTACGACCAATTATGACGTGTAAAAAAAATAGTGCTATCTTCAGGTGCAATTAATTACAGTTAGTGATACATGGGCTAAAATTCAGCTTCAAGCACTTCTTGATCACACGGTTATAAGAATATGCAAATATATTATGGGAAATGTATTGCTAAGCTCTACAAATGAGTTCAATTATACAATGATTTATAAGTGGTGATGTGATGGTTCCTGTGGACATAGTTTGTAAAAACAACGGTTCGAAAATGTGGAGAGTACTGACGAATATATGTTTGTCATATCTTAAGTACCCTTAAGTCTTATAGCAGATCATGATAATAAGAAAATCCTATGGGAAAATCCATGTCCTTCTTCACCAAGATTCTGTACAATAAATAACTTTACAAGTCTCTTAACTAAAGAAGAATGCAAACAAGTACAAAAACATATTGAAGACTGAAGATGAAACATACTCGTTAGCCATTATTTGATTCTTTCCATGATGGATAGAAAAGTATGTAATGTTCTCTCTGAAAATAGATCTTACCAGAGATGCTTTATTTGCGTAGCAACATCGAGAGAGATGAACTCACCTACAGATCACAGGCAGTCTGATCAGGACTCGTACCAGTTTGGCATTTCAAGTCTCCATGCATATATTCGCACCATAGAGTGTCTTTTAAATATAACATACCGCATAGAGTTTCCTGAGTGGCAAGCCGGAGAAACTAAAAAAAAAACACATGAGAAAGAAACGAAAGGAAGAAAAGCAAAGGAAAAAGGATTAATAGGGCTTCTAGGTAGAGGCCTAGATTCGAGACCAGCAATGACGGGAATACTGCAATGGCATTTTTAAATCTTAGTGCTACTACAGCACATATTACTGGTCTCGATGAAAACCTAATAAAGCGTTTCAGAACTATATTAGCAGCCATAGCATCCGGAAATTTCAACGATACTGCACTGAAATTCGTCGCTTATATTTAGATTTATACCCGTGGTATAACATGTCAGCAACTGTGTATAAGATTTTAGTGCATGGTGCAGAGATTATGCGGCATTCAATAATACCACTTGGACAAATGTCTGAAGAGGCTTCGGAAGCTAAAAATAAAGATATTAGAAGAGTGGTTGGAGCATACTCTATAAAACTTCACGTCATCGGACTAATTATGATTTAGGAGAAACCCGTTCAAAGTGGATGCCCCGTGGAACGCGAATAGTGCCCACTACTTCCAAATTGTTCGTTAGCCGGCAGCCGCGTTGTCCTAGCAACGATCGCCTGTTGCCGCTTAGTGCGCGGCAAGTACTCCGGCGCGTGTATGCGTGGCGCGGCGCCAGTGAGTTGACGAAGTGTGTTTTTGTGCGAAAAATATTAATTTAAAGAGGTAAGTGTTTCGTTTATAACTATAATTTTATTTGTACCATGTTCTTCATTATGAGGAGGATTTAATGCATAACTATGTAGCTTTCAACTATGTGTAGATGACGAGTTTAGATGCACTGTTTAACCTCAAAAATGTACCCAAAAGGCAAAACGCATCGGGCAAAGTGGATACTGTATTCACTTTGCCCGGTCATCACGAGTAATATAATTTAATGGCATTATGTATTCTATTATGTATCTTTTTGTTGCATATGGTGCATAGATATAAAAAAACAGCGCAAGGTACTTGGAGTAAAGATGTCATGCAGGCAGCAATAAATTTATGTAGGGCGGGCGAATCTATCAAGGGGACAGCTAAAAAATACAGGCTTGCCCTATACAGACATATCAAAACTGGAATTGCTTCTTCACAGCGCGGTCGATTCCGTCCTATATTCACTGAGAATCAAGAAATTGAAATGGTGATTTACCTACAAGACATGGACGCAGTGTTTTTCGGTCTTACTCGAGATGAACAATATGATGTTTTATAAGAGCACTTATGTCACCGCTATTCGTGTCTTCAACAAATTACCAATAGCTATAAAGGAATTAAATGGAAATGTATTTAAAACTAAGTTGAAAAAGTGGTTAATTGAAAATGTATTTTATAATCTCCAAGAGTTTTTTGAAAAGAAATAGTAATTATATAAAAGTATTTATAATATGTAGTGTTAAGTTTTGTTGCATTATATCCCTATATGTTGCATGTCCGATATGGACAAACTGTTGGGTCCTAAAACATATGTTTTATTAATACGATCAGTCAATGTACACAGTTATGCAATAAATAAATCTTTATCTTTATCTTTATCTTTATCTTTATCTATGAATTTTAGATAGATTTTAGTCTAGCATTTGAGTATGCACAACGCAACAATTTGCAATACCCTGAGACCTGGAATAAAATAACAAAGCTGGAGAAGAATGGCTGCAAAGATTTTTTATTACGTCATACCAACTTGACGCTAAGAACTCCAGAATCAACATCTGTGGCGAGAGCGAAAGGATTTAATCACCACGAAGTAAGCTATTCTGCCATACAATCTTGAATCTGCCATTGAGAAAAATAACATCGAAGCTTCCAGATTATACAATATGGACGAAACCGGGATATCAACGACCTCAAATAAGCCTCCAAAGGTTCTCTCCGTAAAGGGAAAAAAGCAAGTAGGCATGATTACAAGTGCAGAACGTGGCCAATTGACCAACGTTATCGGGTGTTGTAATGCAGCTGGTAGTTTTCTTCCACCTTTTCTAATTTTTGCAAGAAAGATGCAACCAAGACTTCTTGATGGAAGTCCGCCAGGGACTCAAGGAACGTGTACTCCTAATGGTTGGACTTCAGGCGAAGTCTTCTTAAACTGGATGCAGTTCTTCGTAGAGCAAGTGAGTCCCACAGCAGACAAAAATGTCCTATTACTTTTAGATAACCATGAAAGCCACAAACACTATCCTGCACTTGAGTATGATACGAAGAATAACGTAGTAATATTATCATTAGCACCGCACACTAGTCATAAAATGCAACTTATGGATGTTGCTGTGTACCTACGGCCCGCTGAAAAAACAATTTGAAAGAGAGTTCAACATTTAAATAAAATCTCGGCCCGGCCGCATCGTTAACTATTACGATGTATCGAGATTGTTAGCACCAGCTTTTCTCACAGCTGCCGTGGCCATTAATGCAGTTCATGGATTTGAACGACCTGGAATTTGGCCTGTAAACAAGCATGCTTTTGGTAATGAGCATATTGCACCAGGCGAGGTACTTGCAGGCACATCCAATTTGAATATTCAGACTCAAACATTGCCCCCACTGGAAATAATTGATTTGTCTAAATCCGATATTCAAATGTCACCTTCAATTGAATCTCACGATCAACTCACACCACCTTCATTAGCAAATGCCACTCAACAATATGATTCAGTCATAAATCCTATTCAAGAAGAAAATTCACAGATTTTAGAATACATTAATTCTTTACCTGTTTTGTCGTTAGTTGAAGTTCTAGATTGGTTTCATTCTTAAGGTTGAATACCTTAAGCTGTTTTTGATTATTGTCGTTTGAACAAGTTTCCCCGAATAAAAGAAAACTGCCTCAATAAGTGTTTATAAAAGCCATGTTTTTAAAAGATTTGATATTTTTATTAAAATGTCAATAAATATTGTTTTAAAAATCAAATATATTTTTAATTTTACTATTATACCCTATAGCAATAATTTACACCCATTTTAAATGCAATACCAGCATGCCTGATTTTTGTCTACCTAGATTTGTCAAATCGTATACTGTGCGTCGTCGCAGCATCAACGCTGCGTCGTTTTCCATATTTTTTTTTTTGTGACATGGCACATTAAAGCGTTGCGTCGTCGCACGCGACGTTTTAACAGCTCGACGGACCAGAGACGAAGCGGGGGGACAGGGTGTTGCGCTACGCTGTCGGAGCTCCTTTCTGCGACGACGGACAGTGTGCCGATTCATTGTGGAATGAAGACTGAAATCAGTGCGTGCGTCATCCTTTTGCGCTGCGACGTCGTGCGTCGTCGTCGCAGCGCAGGTGTGGCCCGTGGGTGTGGCATACAATGCGTTGATGCGTTGCGACGACGCAGCGCAACACACTAATGAGGCACCTTTCTTATACAAGGCACACAAGACGACCTCGCTATTTTAGAGAATATCTTCTATTAGCTCTATATTTAATTAAATAATATTATCGATAAAAGAATTCTATGTTCATTGATTGTAATTTGTTTACTTACACTGTTTTCATTAATTATAAATAAATAAACATATATTACAAATTAAATCATCTGATGTCAAAAATAAAAAGATACTCTCTGAACATCTAATTGACTTCTCATGTTAAAATATGTTCAGAAACTTCAAATCCTACAGGAATTGAACATATAATAATGAAATGACTCATTAGCGGAATATGATAACGCGGGCCATTTCAAAAGTCTAATATTGTCCAAATGTGGAGAGATCTATTTAGGAACGCATTGATTTCTACAGCGATTTACAAGCATCAGTGTCGTTAGGTTTTTCAAGTCCATTATGATAGTTAAGGTAAACATAAAGTACATGCAAACTTCGCAATGACAAACAAAATTCACTTACACGAGATACGTGACGGTTGGATATGACATCAAGGTTCATGACAAATCATAACAAAATTGACTATTTAATCCATGTTAGCGTGACGTAAAATATCTACCTTTAATGTGCACGAATATATCGCCCTCTTATTAGACATTTTGCCCGGTCTTGTTAAAGAGATGGAAAATCCATACACTCGGTAGATGGAAACACATAATAACCCAACCAATAGTTTAATAACGGTTAACTTATAATGAAAATGGCATGTCCACTGTAGGACATTTTTATACCTATAGGTACTAAAGTTTCATTAAACCTATTGACTCACAGCGACACACCAGCGGCCAAATATAATAGCTTTTCAATTCCAATTCCAACAATTGTCAAGTTAACATAATTAAGCGTTAGGTACCTCTGCCAGTCACTTCGAGAATAATCAGACGTAACATTATGTGAGCTCATATTAAGCATAGGCCAAAACTCTTCGTTGTTAATATGCAATATACCGTTCAATAGTTTAATTCATTATCATTAATCCGTCAACATCACAATGTAAGTCCATAAAAATACTTCCAAATCGGTTGAGAAACGCCGTTGATATTATGGTGTATTATAAAAGAACAAAACATATGGGTCGAATTCAAAATGACTTAAACAAATACTTAAAATAAAACTGTATGTAGCCTGTACCTACCCATAATTTCCATGATTGCTAAAGTTTGAAGATATAGTGAAATTGTAAACTAACGTGCACACGCTGTGTCGTTAACAGTTCTTTGACTCTGTAATAAGTTTCACTTGAAACTTCTTGCTGAGTGATAAACCTTTTAACATTAGACATTCTTTAAACATTCGACAAAACATGCAAAACCATACATTGGGACAACAATGTACAAAATAAGTAATTAAATAAGTGTTTTAGGATTTGTTATCTCAGAAGACTAGGATATAGGTACGTATTGTTAATACATTCGAAACTAATAATTGCGTTAAAATATTGTGTTCATCGCTAATGTTTCATGTTTATGGATTACTATCTCATCTAATGATAATCGTAATTCTGGTAAGTAAAAATTTCAATTATCAAATTATGGCAATTACGCAGAATATATAATTTCTTGACAAAGCTCTCGCTATTTATCTGACATCTTGTTTTCAAGTCCATTATTTGTTAATGTTCAAGAAAATATTTCGATTACCAAAAATAAATAACTACAACAGCAAAAAAAAATTGAGACTAATATATGTATGTAAATACTACAGGCACTAGATATATTGTTAAAAAGAGTTATAACTTATTATTATAATTTCTATATCTTGTTAAGAATGGCAATAAATTTTCATGAAGTCTAAAGAACAGGGCCGACAGGCGATTGATGAATGACAAAAGACAGTAAGATTGGTCGTCAGTATGCAATCGATCCGCGCCAGGCGGTGCTAAGCCGCGGCCAGTCACCCCGAACTCTAACTTGACACGTAGCTCAAACTGTTTTGAAAAAGAGAACATTATATAAATAAGTGTAGCACACCTCTTATATTAGCAGACCATTTTATATGGTTTTATTAATAGTATCTTGAAAGGAATATGCGTTAAATGAATACCTATCATTACATATATTCTGACGCAGTCAGAGCAATCGACCAAAGAAAACTAATTATTAAAAGTGCAGACATTGCACAGGAGAGAAATATGGAACGGCTAGATAAACAACGAGAACGGCACGTATACTTCTATGGTCACACAAATAGAGCAAAGGTTTTCGCACAAACCTCGTTAACGTTAACTTTCTTGAAACAATTGTAGCTCAGGCTATTGCCTTAAAAAGGTATGTATGTTGAGTTTTATCCAAGTTGATTTAAGAATACTGTTATAATAATTTAATTGAGGTAGACGATGACCACCTAGGACCCAGGTGATTATATATACAGGTAATTTACGGGCACTAAATTGTCGCCAATGATGACCTAAAGCATTATTGTGTATCCATCACTTTATCATTTGCTTCCCACAGCAACAATATAAAATAGCGTTTCAAACAAAGCTATAGGAACTAACATTTTATAGTATCATAAAATTGATCGTATTTTATTAGGTATTCCAAAAGTTCAAATTGTGACCTGCTAGATTGCCAAGTTCAAGTGAGTTTTGTTCAATTCTGATAAATGAATAATATCTATATAAAAATGTTCTTCACACTATACGAATAATACGATAATTTAATAAATATTAATATGTTGAATATCCCACTGCTGGGCACGCGCCTCTCCTCATTATGAGAAGGGTTAGGCTATAATTCACCACGCTGATCTAACGTGTCCTAAATTTTGCTATTGGATTAATTTATTAGGTCAAATTGTAAGCTAAACTATAAAATTTAAACACTAAAAGTGCAACATCCTACGTGCAACAATCAAAATTAAAGGTCATGATCACACGATGATCAATCAGGTATGAATATAAAAAAAATTACATAATATTATACTTATGTATTATTCGCAACGCATAAAAATTAAAAAGTAACTCTACATGAAATATGATCTACTGTATTATATAATGAGCACTATGAAAATTTCACCGTACGCCTAAATGATAACTATTCCACATAAAGCTAGATGTCCTAATAAGATAACAATATATCTAGGGATACATTTTGAGAAAATATAGAAGCAATAAATCTTACCAGTTAATTCTGTGAAAACGTTTGCGTTAAGCTAAAATGATCGATTTAATTTCAAGAGTTGCCTAGCAACTTGATATACATTTTTATGTACTTTAAGAAATATATATATGCGTTTAATATATTACAAGAATTTGTTTTAAAATATGCATGTGACATTTTAAGTGTCAAGTTAGGCCAGAACAGGTCGGACATAAAAGGAGTCCAACAGATTTTCTGGAAATGGCTCGACATGCCGAACGAGACTAGAAGCGGTTGGAAACCGATCGTAGTGAAGTTATCCATTGTTAGACACATATTTCATCAAACTGCATCAACTGCCATTTATGATGCTACAAAAGTAACTTAGTAAAATTAGGTTCCTCGTCGTAATGCTAATGTGATCACTAAATCCGCCCTTAGGTCCTGAACGGTGAAGGAAAACATAGTAAGAAAATCTGCATGTCTGAGAGTTCTGCATAATGTTTTCAAAGATATGTGAAATCTGGCAGCCTGCACTGGGCCAGCGTGGTAGACTGTGGCATATCTCTTCTCACACTGAGAGGAGGCCCTGTACCCAGCAGTATATTGAGACGCCGCTAAATTTTATACAAAGCTGTTGGATGCGATATGTAGCACTAAATGTCTTTGACGTAGAAAATACCGAACATTAGCACATCTCATTTAAACTATTAAAATATTAGTCCGTTAAAGTCGTAGTACGTCCATTGCTTGAATGCCAAACATAATTATCCGAAACCAATTGTCTGGCCACCGGCGGGCTGCTGTAGACCGTTGATTATTATGTTAACATACACATTATAGAGGGCATAGAAGGATCAGGCAGCATAGAAAATATCGATTAATACTGCTGTATTCTGCTGAACCTTAAAGTGGGAAGCCAATTTATGAGAACTTCGTGATAAAGTACCATCATTTTATTTACTGAATAAAATGTAATTTCTACTACAAAGCAATTCAACCCTTGCTTATATCAAAACGAAAAAAGAGATTTACCTCCAGACAGTATTGGAATAATAAATATTTGTGCTTAATATTGACGACCACGCGAACGTACCAAGGGTATTCGTAATTAATTAAACTGACGATACCTATAAATTTCTGAGTATCTTGTCATTATCTATATATTGTCTATTGAAGACAATTATTTACAGACCAACACAATAAATGACAATTTCAATATAGAAATGGCTTAACATTTATATTACAAGTTTCAGTATAAACCTACGAAGTCAAACAGTATAAACAATTAATTATGGAATGACAGTTGCGAGCGAGCCGCACACACTAAGGATACTAGAACCACCCGCTTTAACCATTCAATATGCAAATGCTTTATACCAGAGGTTCCCAGCAGACTTTTTTTCTCATAGATTATTTTAAAAATTTAGCAGTTTCCGGTGGACCCCCTGCAGCTACATTTCTACTATATTACTTGGCATTTGAATTTATATATTTAAAAATTGGACTTTTTAGCTTTTAGCTTTTTTTTGCAAATAAATTTTCGTGGACCCTCATTTTTGTCATGTCAACGTAGACCCCCGTCGAGTCTCCCGTGGACCCCTGGGGGTCCACCTGGATCACTTTGGAAACTAATGCTTTATAGAAAACTTGAATTTATAACTGCGTCGATAGTCCCGAGGCATAAATAAGTTTGCGCGTATGATTTTGGCGGATCGTGAGATATGGGGTTCGATTTTGGGATGTTCTAAGTTTTATTGAGTTTTACTGGTAGGTCAGTCACAATTCTCATACATGCACAAAAGTGGGCCCTGGGCACAGAACGTGAAAGTACTGAGTATCGTAAGTATGTTTTTATTTAGTCAAAAATACTCACCAATAAAAAACGTACCCCGAGAGTCAAACAGATATATAGGCCGTGAGATATTTAAATCTAACTAATATTATAAATGCAAATTAGAGTATTTTTCTTACACTACTCGACTAATCATCGTCAAATTTTGTATACACGTTGTCAGAGGTACAGAAAAGGGTATCGGTTACTCTTCATTCAGAAAAAATTGTTATCGCGTAATAGAAATTTATAGACAAAATCCACAATAACGTGAGCGCAGCTGCAGGCTAGAGAGAATGGTTTTTTAGTACCTATGCATAGAATTTTATCCATGATGATACTTCCATAAGTATTACAATATCAGATAGCTAATTCTTTTATTTTTTTGGAGTAGTTTGTTTCTTATTGTTATGCGCTGTAAAATATCGTGATCTATGATGGTTTAAAGATCGTTGGCTAATCACGTTATTATTAAAAAATCATAGTAAATAGCAATACATTTTTTTTTAATTAATATAAATTAAACTCGCTTTCCAGATTTCTAAACAAAATAATTTTAATTGTAATAAAATTTTGGTTTTAGTAGGTACTTATTTCCTGTTACGTTAATAGGTACTAGTGTAATGTAGTCGTGTAACACGGGTCTTATCTCTTCTTGGCTAATGTGATCTCTTTATTACATTTTTCGTATAGTCCTTATACTATTACTAGTGATAAACCAGTACATACACAATAGCCGTCTATTGTGTATGTACTGGTTTATCACCAGATTGCTATATAAAACATCAAAAGCTTTAAGTTCCTGGAAAACATCAAAGGAATGTCTATACATTTCTAAATCTGCTTGGAAATTAGTAAAGTTTGCCACACAAACGCCACGACTTACCACCTAACTACGTAGAAGTACAGTCACCTTTTAAATGTTTGTAGAAATTTTATCAGTCATGGTGAATACGCTAACCAATAAAAACGGCGAGTACATATTTAAGATTTTTTAAGAATTAAACATGATTCAACCGCTTTTTATCTAACGCTACAGACAGTCTACAAAGCGTCACTGCAACGATCGACATCACATCACCACTAATATAATAAAGTTTGTCCTGACAGAATGACTGAGTCAGCTGCAAAACAGGAAAACAAGCCCGATGTCAATAACAGCTAATAACTATTATATAACACTATATTACATAAACTATAAGAAAGAAAGAAATCATGTTTATTTCGTACAGAGCACACACAATTAGTTAAAACAAAATAAAATAAAAATATTATACATGTTAAAACAAAATGTGTATGCCCTCGCCGAAAAGGGTCACCACCTCAGCATTAGCTGGGCACCCGAATTGAGTGCACCAGCGCTGGTTTTCAGTTAGTCACCCGATACAAGTGATGCACGGACGGAAAAATCTATCGCAAATTATTTAAAAGACAACTTGGGAAATACTTTATAAGTAACAAATAATATTATACATATAAAATCCTTAACGTTTTCTATAATGCCTGAGGCTCATCTAAGCAATAAAATCTCTATACAGCGCAAGTCACAATGTTCGGAACTTTCACTTGATTACCCTCGTAAAGCATCACATAAATTAAATCAAAATTTGACCTCTTAAAGGTTTCCGATATCCAAATTTCCATAATCCTAAATTTCGCATGAATAACTATTTGACGTCACCAATCACCTGATAAGCTTTATACGGTCGAAGCATGACATTACTGAGCAATCGTCTTCCAATAACCGAAAGCGTGCACCCCTGTTTTGATGTCGTCAGTTTAGTTTAGAGCGCCGCGCAATCCACCAGGTTACACGCCAATACTTGAAACCTGACGACTAGCATTGATACAGTTGTGTTACCATGGCGACCGTACGCTCGACATTACCAACTATAGAAATACATATCACAGAAATTAATATGTGTTAGCGAATGGCAAAAGTCGCTGTTCGTAATTAAACTTTTCTAACATGTTATGGTGGAAGCAACTAGAGAGCGTTCAAGAGAACATAATGATGATTGAAAAGAAAGAACAGAATAAAGAGTTCATTGAGAACGCTACAGTAACTCTCACACTCCCTTCAATAAATCCTGTATTGCAAGATAGTTTGTTTTTAGCAAACATAGAGCAAGTTAAATCGCTACAAGCTTCGTTGTTCCCAATATGCAGTAAAGGTAAAATTATATATTTTTGGTTCAACCCACTCGAGATTTAAAAAGATTTTTTGAACACTTTATGTATAGTTTTACACAAAACTATATAGTTTTAAAAAAAAAATATAATAACCTACAGGAAGCACACACATGTCTATAATAGGTTCTTATTATCTTCCGTGATATATATAGTTAATATTTACCTAATTAAATTTTTAAATGATGTCTATCTTTACCTAATTAAATATTAATGTATTGTTTAAATAATAAATTTATAGTTAATATTACTATTTACACACAACTTTGAACATTATGATAAAATAACAGTATTACTCTCAAATATAACATCTAGTTTATTTAAATAAATCACATAGATAGCGTAAACATCGCTTATTTTGTAGACATTGCGTGTTTCATATGTCATTGTGCCCGTGCACTTTCAAACAAGATCTTTCATCATTTCCGTAATAACTAATTCGTCGTTGGAAACTCGCGTGCTTATTGCTGTAATTTGTGAAGCATAAAATGCCTTCGAATACGCAAGTTACCATGGCTAGCATGAGCGACGGTAAATTCAGTCAAACAGATCTAAACTATGTCATGTCACACGTATTTAAACATTTAAAAATTTGTTAAACAACATCTTCATTATAATACCATTAATACGTCTAATAAGGTATTTCCGGTACAGGTACATTCATATCGAACTTTCTTCAAAATAATATTAAAACAAATCAGTTAGAAATCAACACAGATATTAAAACATTTCGGACGACAGCTAAGTTAAAAGAACCACGAGATTTGTTTGCACTTCCAAAAGAGCTTGATTGCCCACAGCAAGCACCCCGATGGCCCTCCGAATGTCAAGTGAGTGCTAAATATTAATTAATAATACTTTCTTCTTATAGTTTTGCCGAGAAGTATGCTTTGGTTTCGTATTTAAGTTAATTGTTACTATCAGGTGAAATTGACATTAAGGTGATAGAGCTGAACATTAGGCTTTGTGCATAATTTCGACCGCTAGTCAATACCTGACTTTAAAAGTAAATAAGTTTCATTTTCTGAAATGAATAAAACTAAGTACGATGTTATGATCAATCATAAATACCAATTCCGAGATAAACATTATTTTTTTAAATCGTCCCTGCAATAAATAAAATAACCTCAAAGTTAGGTTTAAGATAACTATGTCGATTCGTATTGTATCTAAGTTTAGATACAATTGTGACTGCAAATTAGCGATGTAGCTATCTAACAATAGCTGCCTTTAATGACAAAAACAACGAAATTAGTAATAAATTTGACAACGTTAAACATATTAGTTATCGTTCGGACAAGTTTAGATATTATGGCAAAAACAATTTTTTTAGGTTATCGAAGAAAAAATTCAACATCTGACTTGGAGTCCCGCATCACCAGAGCCGTATTACATATCAACAGGCAAAGAGTTACGTCCACAGCCCGTCGGCGAGGACGCAGGGACTGTTATATTTCAATACTATCCGATGAGTGCTGTAAACTATGTGAGTAAGAAGATAGTCGTAACAACATGCTGCAACATGCATCAGCTCAAGCTATCCAAAAATTCTAACGGCGCGCATATCTCAAGAAAACATTTTATTTTCTTTACCAGTACTCTAATAAAACTGTGGTCACTACGAAGGTAAATAACCTTGTCGATATTATCAACAGAAATATAACTAGAAAGATTATGTTTCTCATCAAGCAGATACACAACTATAAAAAGGACAAATCGTCGGCCTCTATGGCGTAGTGGTTAGTGTAACTGACTGCCACGCCTTCTGTGATCGCGGGTTCGATTCCCGCACAAGTCAAACATTTATGTGCATGAATATGGATGTTTGTCTTGGTCTGGGTGTTTTTATGTATAATATGTATGTATTCACAAAAAAAAAGTATATATGTATGTTTATCCATTGTCTAGTACCCATAGCACAAGCTCTGCTTAGTTTGGGCTAGATGGTGTTGTGTGTATGTATATGTAATATGGTAGAATATTATATTAAATCACACACATCTATTAATCAAAACAATTCAATAATAATTAACATCGTTACTTAACACATTTCAAGTATACTTTTAATCTACTTACTTACCTAATAATAATGTTTTATACGGCTTAAGTTATTTTACGTTACAGCGCCAGGCCAAGGTATTAATCGTTATAATGAAAATGTTATATTAAACTCTTAATATGTTGTTTATGTTCTAGTTTAGTCGTTCCACTGTAGGAGGGTCACGTTTGTTTATATCAGCATGTGCAAGTGCCGGCGCTGGCACCGCCGGTGACGATGAACTAAGATTTGAATCTCGATTTGAAAGCGGTAATCTAGCAAAAGCTATACGAATTACTTCAGCTTATTACGAGCTACATCTACGCACAGATCTATACACGAATAGACATATGCAATGGTTTTATTTTAGAGTTACCAACACAAAGAAACAAATGATGTACAGGTAATAGCAATTCCATGGTTACTTGTCGTTATATACTGTTTCCTAAAAATTATACACACGCAAAATGTTACAGGTTTTCCATAGTGAACTTATCCAAAGCTGAAAGCTTATACAACGAAGGCATGCGACCTTTATTATATTCAACCAAGGACGCACAGCTGCATTCGATCGGTTGGAGGCGGTGCGGGGATAACATCGCTTACTATAAAAATGATTCGACGTGAGCGTCATAAATCTTTTGTATTGAAATAATGGAGACATTAACAAATTACGAATTTCTGAATTTATTTTTGTTACTTCGATACGGTTATCTAATTAAGAAACAATAGGTATATATAATGACAATGCTATTTATTTCAGATGCGAAGAAGAAGAGCAATTTCCAAGTTACACTTTAACATTTAATATTGAGTTTCCACACACAGACGACGCTGTATACATTGCACATTGTTATCCATATACGTACTCAGACTTACAGGAATACCTATCGAAGTTACAATCGCATCCTGTTAAATCAACCTATGCAAAACTCAGACTTCTCTGTCGAACACTGGCAGGTAATAATGTGTATTACCTAACAGTCACTGCACCGCCAAATCTGAATGAAATGGAACAAAGGGTAATTTACTCTTCGATAATTTTATTTTACTACTTTAAGGTTAGTATTCTAACTAAATATTAATCGATTTCACAGAAGAAAAAAGCCGTTGTTATAACAGCAAGAGTTCACCCAGGAGAATCGCCTTCTTCATGGATGATGAAAGGTTTCATGGACTATCTGACTGGTGATTCAAATCAAGCACGAGAATTAAGAGAAAAGTTCATATTCAAACTTGTACCTATGCTGAATCCAGATGGTGTGAGTGACCCGTACAAACTAACACGTACTTATTATGATCACACAATATAAACACATCACTTTTATTGTAGGTAATTGTTGGTAACAACAGGTGTTCGTTGACCGGAAAGGACCTAAATAGACAATATCGAACAGTAATAAGGGAAACGTATCCACCAGTCTGGCATACCAAAGTAATGATACGGAGGTTAGTGGACAACATAAACTTACGCCGCACTTACAAATTAAAAGCACTAGATACAAAGCAATGGTCTAATCAGTAATCATGTACAGACTACAGGAGGAATGTGGAGTCGCTATGTACGTAGATCTACACGCACATTCCCGTAAACATAATGTATTTATATACGGATGCGAAAGTCGGAAAACTTCAGACAAACGATTACAAGAACAAGTATTTCCATTGATGTTACATAAAAATGCGGCTGACAAGGTATTATATAAAATTACTTTTTTGTAATAATACGTATTCCATAGTAAAAACTTAACTATGTCAAATTGTTTCAATTTTCCAGTTCTCTTTTGAAAACTGTAAATTTAGAATACAACGTACTAAAGAAGGCACTGGAAGAGTAGTTGTGTGGATGTTAGGAGTAGCAAATAGCTATACAATGGAAGCTTCTTTTGGTGGTTCAGAATTAGGCAGTCGAATGTCGACCCATTTCTCAGTTCAAGACTACGAAAGCCTAGGTCGGACGTTCTGTGAAACGTTACTAGACTTTTATGATGAAGATCCTAGCAAGGAAAGACTAAGAACAAAAATTGTCACCAGATTAATGAAAGAAGGTTCGAATGCAGATGAGCCTACAAATATTGATCTTTCCGATTATTCCAGGTATTTAATCAGAATTATGTTTTATGAACATTATCTATTATATCGGACCCAGGTTATGCAATCGCTTGAATATTTTTAGTGACGAAGGAGATACATCTAGCAGTAGTTCAGAAGCCGGTCTTAGAGAAACAGGTAAACAACCCGCGCCACCACCATCACCAATCTTTCCTGATATTAACAAAAGTTCAAACGATGTAAGTATGTTGTTGGATTGACAACTATATAAATTTTAAACTCGAAAATTTAAGTATGTTTAAAACACATATTTATTACAGAAATCTAGAAAGCAAAGGCCTAAGTTGGAAAAAATGAAACGGATTGAAAAGAAGAAAACGAAGCGCGAAACTTTACAGGTAGCGTTTGTAACTTATTTGTAACCAACATATTGCAATCGGTTTTTCATAACAAGTTTTATTACAGGTATCGCGAGCTACAATTGATTTAACATCAGATGCCATGACAGACATGTCATCGGATGCTGAATCAGATGGGAACCATAGTCCTATGAGACGAGTTCAAAAAATGATACACTCGTCGGCCAAAATAAAGCCAAGACGAAAAAAGAAAATGCCGCCTGAACTGAAGATAATACGAGCACCAGTAATTATTTGACATTCAGCTACAAAATTATGATTATCATATTATGATAAATACCTGTTCCTTGTAAACTACGCTTTATGTCGAAGCTGGAACAATCAGAATTGAATGCATGACTTTGCCTGCACAAATGGCGCTAAAGCTTAAGTGATCACCACGCCTAGATACTAATTGGCCTAAAGTTGTACAGGTGTATACAAGTATAAAAATATGTGTGTGCTACTGAGACTTAGTTGTTTCGAATTTGGGTATTCTCTGCGACCATGGTTTTAATATCTGAAAACTGCCTAGACACAGTAATTTCCCGAAATGTATAAGTTACCATAACGTATAATTTTTAATGTGACAAAGCTGCTTGCTATTTCCAGTTAGACACTTTGGCTTCTAAATACGACACTATAACGCCTTTGTTTATTTCAGACAAGTGATTCTCCATACCATTCGGATCACGAAAGTAAGGCGATGAGATGCAGAAGACCAAGAAGTGTGTCAATGTTTAACGACACACCGGAAAAATCGAGACTAAATCCTGCTTCGTGGCATCAATTCAGATGTTTGCCACCACCAAAGTATAGATTCTATCCTATACGCAATATCCTATGATACTGTGAACTTATAATATTGATTAGTTATTTTTCTCAGATGCTTATCCGATGCGAAAAGCAGAAGCACTCAGTCATCAGAACTACAAATAAAATTAAGTTCACTGAAAAGGAGTATCTGGACTGGTGTACAAACTGAAGAGAAGGGACCACTATCATGGGGTATATCCAGTTTTTCCATGAATACATATTTCACAGACAGTGAAGCCTTACTGAGGTAGGCATAGATTATTTTATGAAGCAATTAATACTTTTATCTGTTTCAAATGTTTTGTTCATAAACATATTTTTGCATGCTTAGATCTTGCTCTCAAAAATTGGAAGAATTAGAAGGAGAACAACAAAAAATTAAGGATGACAAAAAGAAGAAGAAATCGAAGACCAAAAAACTAACACTAAAAGTGCCAAATTCAGCTAATGAAACTGTAGAACCCATGAACAAATTGCCCAAAACTTGGAAGAAAAAGGGAAAGTAAGTAAAGAACAACGACGGAAAAAACATTGGACACAATATAAGTGATAATAAATGTAAATTATTGTTTCAGATTAAAACACACAAAATCCGAGAGTTCTCCATACCAAAACAATACGAGTTTTACTGATATTCCACGAAATACACAGAAAACAAGCCTAATAGAAAATAGACAAGCTAAGGCCAGATTCAAAAAAGGGGCCATTGTTACAACTGCTATTCAGACAAAGAAATCAAATGCCAAAGCAACTATCATGTCAGATAATTCTGACTCGGATAACTCTATCCCATCAACAAAGAAAATAAAAAAGAAAACTAAAGCAACAAAAGCTAAGTTTTGTAAGAATATTTATGAAAATAAATCTAAGAGTTAATTATTACACTTCAGTATTTTTATACCTGCTGTAACACACTTGAGCTGTAAACACAATAATTGTACTCTTGAACACATGATTGGATAATCATGTGTTCAAGAGTACAATTGTGTTTGTTTCACATATGTATGTGTGAGGATATGGAGCAATAATTATGGATAGCTGCCATTCATGCCATTAGTTCAATGAGGCATTATAGTGCCTCATTGAGCTAATGGCATGAAATATGTCAATACTTGTGCCAATCCAAAAAAGGCTTGGGCAGGCCATACCATTTCTGGTTTTCATTGTCAGATTCTTAAAGCACCACCAGCTTAGGAAATGTGTATGTTACTACTTACTATTATGAATAATCCAAACATTGCTAGCAATAGGTACATGCCATATCCTGACTAAAAGTATAGGACACATGTTGGTGAGTTGACCATTGCATGTGACTAACCATTTTTAACACTTGCTTCAATGACTTGCTAATCACAATATTAATATAATATTACTATTCATAAAAGATAATTTTCCCCGTTTCTGCAACATTTTTCATTGCTGCTTTGCTCATATTGGTCGTAGTGTGATGTTATATAGCCTTTAGCCTTCCTCAATAAATGGGCTATCTAACACTAAAATATTTTTTCAATTCGAACCAGTAGTTCCTGCGATTAGCGTGTTCACACAAACAAACTTTTCAGCTTTGTAATATTAGTACCCTGTAGGTGATTTTGAAATTGTGTAATTCCTTTTAACCACACATTCTACTGGTGATATAGAATAATCCTGACCTTTTTTTTTATTAGAATTATTATTTTGGAGAATTTAATGTACGAATTTTTTTCATGAAATGCTTTTAGATAGTCATATGTTAACCACCCGACACGAACTTGATAGTCTTAAATATACTTATAGAATGCAGAACTCACTATACTAAATAAGTTTTGGATATCAACATACAATATTCAAAATTAATGTCCCAACAATATTCAAAATAACATCCCATGGTATTGGGTTATAAAGGGCACTTCAAGATCCCAGACCTATTTATTTTTTCAGCAAAGGTGAATTATTTACATTATATATATAATATATAGTGACCAATCTATACTTCAATAAATAGTTTTAAAGTGGAGCTATATTTTTTTCTGAGAACTAACAGCCCAATCCTAAAGGGCTATCCCCTTTCGGATTGGACTGTCAGTTTGGAAATAGCCTTAAAATAGTCACCCAAATATAATATATATAAAACTGAGGCTTAATACACACATCATAGGCTAAATTATAACCTTAAAATATTCAGGTTTACTACAAAAATAACTTATTACTATGTTATAGTAAACAAACTGAATTTGACATAAGACTTTAATTCGCGTTACTATCGCAACGCCATAGGCGGGCAGTCTGATCCGAAAAGTCTATAGGTCCCAAGAAAACCAAATAATAGCCCAAATTTTAAAACTAACGAGTAAGTTATTTACGTACATAGTAATTATACATACTGTAAAATATTCAGCTTCGCTAAACTGACATAGGTCAAGAGGCTGTGGAGTCGCTTGCTTTGTACAAACTTACCCCTGATGAATAGAGGAACAAAAAAAATAGAGGGAACCGGTAAATAAAGAAATAGTATGTATAAGAAAACCTAGCTAATAACTTACGATGTTGTCATATCTGAATGTAACCAATTAAATTATATGTATTTAAACTTACTGTTTACTGAATGTACCCGCCAGTTATGAAGAACACGTTGAATGGGAAAATATAAATAAAGTAATTTATGTAATTCTCTTTTAGTGTTGTTGTGTGTGTAAACCAGTGTAAACAGGACACAGAACAAACAATTTGACAAATCACAAAAGTCAAACTGATTCACTAACAGTCACTATGAGTCTATGACATTATTGACAACTATCGCATTTGTCAGTGCTATATAGGTACCTAAGTCATAGATAAGTAATGAGATTTCAAATCTCATTTATTATCTAAAAATGACAACGCCGGCTCTAGGAATAATTACTGTATCGTGGGAGACTTTACAAACATTCAAACAACGGACACAAAGAACAGCCAAACAGAAAAATAATTCTGTGGCATTAACTAATCAAGGACTGACATAGCGTGAAGTCGCTGTGTTTGCCGTACCACGTTCGTCGCTGCAGTATGCCCTAAAATGGTACCAGAAGACAGGTCAATACTCCCGCAGACCAGGCAGTGGAGGCATCAGATGCACATCTGCCTAAGGCGACCGTTTTATTGTGCTCGAAATTTTAGAAATCGCTACTTGACATCTGTTGAGATACGTAATCGGCTTTAAATCATAAGAGGCGTCAATGTTAGCGAGCGTACGGTGAGAAGACGTATGGAAGAAGTAAATTTAAAAGCCCGTAGACCATCACACGGTCCAGAACTTCTCAGACATCACCGAGTAGCGCGACTTCAAATTGCACGTAAACACGCTAACTGGACTCACGAGCAATGGGCTCGAGTGCTGTTCACAGATGAGTGTAGAATTGCTTTGCATGCTGCAGATGGTCGGGAGCGAGTGTGGAGAAGAAGAGGAGAGAGGTTTCTACACAACATCACCACACAAACTGAGTTCTCATGGAGGCTCTATCATGGTTTGGGGAGGAATAAGTTCTGATGGTCGTACGGAGTTGGATATGATTGACAACCGGCTAACTGCAAACCGATACATTGAAGAGGTCCTTCAGGAACATGTTTTGACATATTCGGGATTCATTGGCCACAATCAATTCCTCCTAATGCACGATAATGCACACCCCCACGTTGCAAATTGCGTTGATGAATACCTTCAAGAGGATGGTATTCAAAAATTGCAGTGGTCGGTTCGCAGTACGGACTTGAATCCTATAGAGCATGTCTGGGATATGCTTAAAACGAAGATAAAGTCCATCACCAACCCTCCACAAACTCTTAACCAACTCCGAAACGCAGCACTGGCCACTTGGGAAAGTATTGCACAAGTTGATGTCAAAACATAATTTAAAGCATGCCAGATCGAATGCTAGTGGTTATCAGAACTAGAGGAGGAAACACTCGATATTAAAAAGCAGAGACAATAAAAAACAGTATTTTTCTTAATTTCTTTACCGTTTTTAAGCGAATAGTGTAAAAATCGTATTTTTTGTATAAGTGCTTAATTTTAAAAGCATTCACAACGGTGCAGTTTTTGTTAATTTTATTGTTCTAAAAGCCTTATATTGCTGCTTATATATAAACACCTATTGAGTGCAGTTACCTCTGTTCCTGCGAATAAAAAACATGAGATTACAAATTACTGACAATTTTATATGTGGCCAAGTTTCCGTGCCGTGAGTGTATTTGTGGATCACACATATTTTTATCCTGTATTGGGATCGAACTCTCGACGCGGCGGCAGAGGCGAGGCGACCACTTTAAACACTACGCCATCTGTGCAGTCAATTAAAATAGTTTTATGGTATCATGATTTCGGTAGTCCGTTATTAAAGCTTATATGTATTATGTTTAAGAAATGTTATACTTAAATGTGTTACGTTTAAAAAGAAGTGTTGATATTTTAATGTATTATAAGTATGCTCTCGGTAGAACTAATACGTAAGTAAATAGGTTCATGCTACTCACATACAAATTTAATATATTTATATTCTCAATCTGTATAGTATATGCCCTTTAGCAGAGAAATAAATTATAATTCCTTTTGGTATACTTATCTTGTCTGTGACTTATACTACTCTACGATCTAGAATAACAAATAGGCTACTATTTTTTATCATGTTTAGATAAGTGCCTTCCTATCGTATTGGAATATGATAATATTACGATTACCGAGCTAGCTAAGCCGTGGTTAGGACAGGAATGTGCCAAACTCTTTCAAAAGCCATCGAGATGTCAAGATAATCTTGAGATAATCAGCCTGTGTTGCCACGTGTTTCTTAATGATATCGCTCTGTATATGTGGCATAGAACAATAGACCGATTTGAAACTCGTATTATCTTATCATTCACCGAAGATTCTCTTCGATACACGCAAGGAACCTGTTGTTCCGTACTTGTCCCGAATTTTTTGATCTGTTGTTGGCACGGTCGGTTTTACGATCTTTTTTGGTTGAAACTTATCCAATGCTCGGTTACAGCCAGCAAAAGGCTGTCTACACAGATGACAACTCACGTTCATAAGGCGTCGCCACTATGGCTAGAATTTCATCTGAACAAAAACACCACACAGAGGTGTCCCTATGTTGTAAGTGTGTTGTAAGATGGGGCACTCGCTTTCAGATGTTCCAGCGAGTTGTTATAAACATTATAATGGATGTAAGGGACGGCGTACCTACCGAAATTTTAGCAAGACATCTTTCTTTAGGTATTTATCTCGACGCAAACTTCTATTTAACATAAAAACACAACATTAAGATTTAATATTGATTAATATTATTACACGGTACACAATTGGATTGCTACCAATTCAACGCACGTTCGCGTTGGCACACGGCGCGGCGGCGTGAGCGGGGAATAACCTCTGCGCTCTGCGTGCATAAACAGCTGATTTGTTTTTAAATCACAACGAGTTACGAATAATGACATTGCTGTATTTTAGTAAAATAGTGTATTCTTTTTTTTATATTTTACATTCACAGTTTGCAAAATGAAAGTTCCAGAAAAACAAAGATATTTACTCAAAAAAATTCCATCGTATTTTAACTCGGAATAATGGTCTAAATCTACTATTTCAAGTATATAAACAGCAAGCTGGGCTACTTATGAATATGTTGTAGTTTATATGAATAATTTTGATAAACTGTAAGCTGGATTATTAAATAAATTGTATTGGCGCGTTGCGTTAAGTTGCTAGTGTTTTATTTTCTGCAAGAACAATCCAATTTTACATTTTTGCCTCTTAAGAGGGCGTGCGGTGGTCGTAGCAGTCGTACCGTTTGTGCAACTGCAAAGACAACCGTACTGTTACATTTTGGATTTTAATCCGTGCATTAAATACCGGCATTTCAAATTGGGATTCGGATTCGTCAGAAATATATCACAACACTATTATATAGAAATTGTAGATATTTTACTCATATAATCCGCTGGTCTGAAACAAGACAGGGCAGGCCACGTTAACATTGTGTAATTAAAGAAATAGTGGTCATACATATCACTTGACCACTATTTCTTATATAATATGTCTGTGCATGAGCATCATATAAAAATTGAGGTATGGTCGTTAAGATGTCGGATACCAATAAGTGGCAAGTCAAAGACAAGGCAAGAACTTAACTCCTTTACGATTGGCAAATACTAACGGAAAATAAGACGAGAATGTAGTAAAAATAAAAACGTGTTTTCTTTTTCATGGTAATTCTAAAAACCGTTACATACAACTTACTCATAGCTAGATACTTCGTTCTACGAGGATGCTATACCTTTTTGTTTGTAAGTCTGGGTAGGTGTATTGAACTCCTATTAAAACGATTTCTATACATTTTCATATACATCATCACAGTCACAAACATATTATTCTCATCTATGTCCGAAGAGATAGTTAATAGTGCATAACGGTGGCGGGCGTACCATAAGCTATGTACCGGATTCAATTTTGATGTCCGGTCTGCAAATGAGGATTTCTGGACAAAAAATCGAATAACACTACCGGGTCCAGGAATGGAACCCGGGACTTCATGCACACAGTCGTACTCACTACCGCATTGCTACCTAGGCAGTCATATACTCTATTATCACAATATCATAAATATCACTCAAAAGCGTTATAATTTCAATATGAAAGTTTATTAGAACTAACAAACATTAGTTAACCAAGTTGTTTGTGTTAAGTTTGGAGACATAGTGCAAAACGAATTGCTAACTGGAGTATTTGAAGCAAAAGATAAAATTCTTAGTTCTCTTGTATCTGAAAATTGAAGAGCATTACTAACTCTAGCTCCCGATGGTGTGTAACCAGGAATTTGCGGCTCACCAGTAATTGGATTAAAGCTACCACACCTCGACTTAGCTAATATGCAGGACGTTACGTTTTTATAAAATTTTACATTGTCAGCGTCTACTGTTATATTAACGCCTGTCCTGGCTTCTCTAGTGCATTGTGTGATCTGCAACAAGTAATCAATTTGTAAACTACTGTAATCTCAAGCTATTACGACTAGCGTAGTAGCTTAAGATTTTATTACCTAGTAAATATACTAATCATAGTTATGGACGTCTTAGTATATCAAACAAAGCCATTAAACTACTAGAAAAGCGAATACTTTTTAAAATCATATATTGTATTGAGGATTCGGACCCCATGAATGTATGCTTGATTTATGAAATTATATTTCATAAAAAAATTGTTCAAATTTTTATTAAAACCTTGATAATATTATGTACATACATATTTTTATCACGGTATATTGTAAATATTTTGTAAATTCTAATTCTAATAGTAAGTATGTGTTACATAATTATTTACCAAATTCATTGAATTAGCTCCTCTGAGACAGCGTACAAAGTCACAATAGCCCATAAAACAACCAGATGGTTGCACATTTAAGGCTGACGTTGACAATACCTAAAAATATTTTAGTGTTATTATTTATAATCCCTACACATATTATTATATAAAAAATGCAACTTACCATAAGAGCTGTGGCACACCCGACGTAATTGCCTGTAAAATACTGCACAGCACAAACACTAAGTGCATTTAATTCTTGAGGTCCCTAGTAATATTACAAAATAATATTAATTGATTATTTTTTTAATATTAAGCACTCATCTACTGAATCACGTATACCTCAGGCATCGATGTCACTCGGGAAAAGCAAGATATACAAGCATCTCTTTGGGTCACATTCGTGGGTTGTGTTGTACTGCATACAATGTTTAATAAGTTTTGAAGTTGAGAACTACAAGTGAAAAAGATTTTTAACGTAAAACAAGTTATTTCCCTGCATGTATTGTATTGTTGAAACATTAATAATAATAAGTACACTGTTTTAAATCAGATTCAACGATTAAATATGTAGTTGCCGATTTGTATAAAGAAAATCGATAACGTTGTGGTTTTTATACTAATTATTTAATACATTTTTTAATGGCCAATTCGAATTCTCTGCTTGTTTTTTTTTATATACCTACAGTTGCTTGTTTAATACAATTTATGGTTCGTTTTAAATTATCCGAAACGTCAACCATCGTGTAATTACAGCGAATTGAAACAACGAAAACGGGCAGACCCTAAAGGATATAACTGTAAAATATACAAATTGAATAAAAGGTTATTGATATTTATTATTAGTAATACTTGTTATTAATACTATATATACTCTATTATCGAAATAAAATTTATTATCATTTAATAATATCATTACCTATACAATTTATAATATCATTTTGTACAGAAACCACGAAATTAGATGTAGAATAAAAACGGCAATTTCATAGTTAAAATGACATAATATTTACAATAGTTTAATGGATTAACAAATACGCAAGTACCCCACAATCCTAGTATTATTGTGTATTTTTCAAAGCTTTTAAGTAACAATGAAGCATGGAACTTACCCATTAGACGGACATAGCGCAGCCAACTTTTGGGTTTTCCATTGTAATATTTTATTTTTAACGTCACTAAAGTCGAAAACTCCATTAGGTGCGACTCCGATCTGTTGCAAACAATAAATAGGTACTTACTTACAATCCAAATTATTTTTCGATTGAAATGTGGTAAGTGTGCATAGGATCAAACCTCGCTGAAATTGAGTAAGTTCTGGTTCTTCCACAGTAAGATATTTTTTTGTACTTCATTAAAGTCAAGAAAAGTAGAATCTGACACGATCTGTTGGACGAGTGCAAACTGTTACAATCCAGTTAATATTATGATTAATTATTATGAACTTCTATTAATTAATAAGTACATGATTGCAATACGATTATGATGATAACGTAGTTTAGTCACAAAATTACTTACAAATAACAATAATAGAATATTCGATTGAATATTATACATGTTTTCGAAGTTCCTAAATTAATTCTGAATAAATAAGTAAGAAATAAAAATATTGGTAACTATTTATAACAGGTTAAATGACTGTTATAGCATGATGAAATTTTATTTGTGAGAATCATACGCATGTTCCACAAATATTTATATGCTCTGAAACTTATTATAACTATTAAATATCCCCTACAATACATTTTCATTGTTAATTATATCCTTCTCATGTGCAAGTACCGTGAAGCAGTGAAAGTGTTAACAGCCCGAATACACTACAAAAAATAGCATGATAAATAATAATTATGCGCTGCAATAATTGAGATAATATTATGTACAACGTACTAGAGTAGTCTATTGAAGTTATTTGAAACAAAAATAATTATGTTGAAACTAAATGACGTGCCTTGCGCATGGGCGAACCGGGCACGGGTGTGTTCTCCTAAAATACCATGCATTACACGCAGACGTGACATCATATTGTTTGCAGCAAACACAAAAAAAAACATTAAAACATGTATTTAATTTATAATACTATATTTTAATTGCTTTTGAATGTAATGGTATTTGTATTTAACGTCTTTAAAGTACATGACCTCTTTGCATGAACAGTACACACTTAGTTAAGTTTTTTTTTATTCAGCCAAGGTAGCAAACAGGCATACGGCCCACCTGATGGTAAGTAGGGTTGTTCCGTATTCATCCTATGACGTCTCATCCTATTTCTTTACTCATCCTAAACTAGAATTCGTAACTGGTCCGATTACATTATTTTAATAAAGTTTCTTTATTCAGCCGAAATGCGTTCCTTAATCTACCCGTGGCAAATATTACCGAAAAAGTATGGATAGCAAAACAATTTTTGGCTTCGTAAAAGTAAGTTAGGTAAGAAACAGTACTTTAAAAAAATATAGCCTGTTATAGTAAAGTTTTCTAATAGTAAAAATTTTTGTAAAATCGGTTAAGCAAATCTTTCCTTTTTGTAATATTAGTAAAGTCCCGTCGCGGAGCACGAAGAATTTCGTACAATGACCTATTTGCCTACTGACAGTGGTCACAAACATTTTTGTATTTAGTGCGGTTTATATGAAACCAGCTTTTGCCCATGGCTTCACTCGCTTAATTTAGAATTTGACAATGAATTCGGGTTGTACTCTGCTTGTAATAATATAATTCAATCATGATTCGAAAGACACGTGGCGCCATCTATTATCATAAGAACGTTATTGTTGTTTTCCTCCGGAACAGTAATTTTTTTCGGGATGAAAGGAAGCCTATGTCCGTTTCTGTACACCTGACAACGTATACCTGTGCAAAATTTCAGGATGATCAGTTCAGTGGTTTAGATGTGAAAAGGTAACAAACAAACTTACTTTCGCATTTATAATATCAGTTAGGATTAAGAAGTTAGGAAGTAGGGATATTTAAAGGAGGAAAAAATATATTTAATAGTTTAATAAAAAAAATATTACTTCTTCTCCCTAGCCTTTATTATTCCCAAGTCACTTGGGGTCGACTTATCTGGTCTAACCGGATTTGACTGGATATCAGTTTTTACACGGAGTGGCTACCACCTGACCTCCGCAACCCGAAGGCTAACGATACCCTAAGGCTAGACCTGTGTCAGGATATTATAGGGCACTGACTTCCCAATAACGATTGCCATAGATGTTCATGGCAGCCGGGACTGACAGCTTAACGTGCTCTCCGAGGCACGGAGCAGGCGATAATTGTCAATCAATACGCACATAATTTCGAAAAGTTATATAACTTTCGAAAGTCAGAGGTGCGCGACGTGGGTTTAAACCCCAGACCCTCTACATTGCAGTCCGTTGGTCTCCCCACTGAGCTATGGCTGCCTCAGTTTTCTTTTTTTTTTTTTATATTACTGTTATATCAATTATTTATTTTGATTTTAGTATGATAACAGTTATAAAAATCGAGCTATAATTGCTTATATGGTAAAAAAAACGAAATATCGAAAAATCAGAACACGATGTCTCTGAATCAGAGTTACTGCTTTCCGACGACGTCTCGCCCGTTACATTTATCACAAAAGAATCAACAGTTTTGTCTACATTATCATCTAGTCTACCTAATTAAGTAATATGTAACGGGTATTAACGCGATCATGATCGCGTTAATACCCGTTACATATTATATGTATATACATATATCATGCAACGCGAAAGTATAAAAGTTACTAATTAAGTAAGTAAGTAAAAGGTTTACAATCGCCAATGACGGCGGTCATTGCATCTGTGCGAGCATGACGCATTATATTTACGCGGGAGTGACAGAGACAGGTAATAACAGGTTAATGTACACACACACACACACACACACACACACACACACACACACACGCACACACGCACACACGCACACACGCACACACGCACACATGCACGCACACGCACACACGCACAGACACACACAGACACACACGCACGCACGCACGCACGCACCTACTCTCACACAATCATAAGTGTCAACCCAATGTTTATTTACTTTTTCTTAGATTTTGTTGTCTTTATTTTCTTTTTGTAATTTATTTGGAAATATCAATGTACGTACCTAAATTAATACCAAACTGTTAAGAAACCTGAAAGTGGGGCCTGGTACCCATAACACAAGTTAGATCTTACCTTGGGTACCAGTGTTCAATAATTACTGTGACTTACTTATTTTTGATTAATAAATTTCATTCCATTTCATATAGGTATCAATGTTTTAATGACATAATTATATTATTTTAGGATTTTGGTCAATATTTAAAGTTTTCATCGATATCAAAAATCAATATTCATCACATATTAGTTCTGTTATATTTATCATATTAGTTTGTAGTTC
This sequence comes from Catocala fraxini, assembly GCA_930367265.1. Taxonomy (NCBI): domain Eukaryota; kingdom Metazoa; phylum Arthropoda; class Insecta; order Lepidoptera; family Erebidae; genus Catocala; species Catocala fraxini. The sequence goes on along the minus strand of OV884027.1, from coordinate 10,867,338 downwards.
CAAATACACTTTGTCAACCCCAAAAAGGAGAATGTATAATGTTGTCTTTTTGAATTTATGATGGTAATAGCCAGTCCATAATTATAAGCAGTAAAATATTTCATTATTTATTTATAATTTCCAGTAATATTTTTCAAGAATTAAAAATATTGAAACTAAATAGGAAATATGTAATTGACTAATTGAACATAAATCAATCTATAATCTAATTATAGAGGTCAATTTGTTTGTGGTTCGTGTGATGCATTTTTTGGTTTCAGTAATTTCACTCACTCACAGTCATCATTCAATATCAATAGTTCATTTCATTCATTGATTCTTGTGACTGATGAAGCTTGTGACTAGCGTTATTTATTTTAACATCTAAATTACTTATTTTCTTTTATTTTATTTTATGATGATTGAAGGCCGAGCAAATGTGAGTAATATCAAGTACCTTAAAATTAAATCATATCATTGTTATGTCATAAATATCTACATGTTATGTCTAACCTAATTTCAGGAACTACCCGATTTTCAAGTCTTTCAGACGGTAATTAAATACTGCCTGATAATTATTGTGGTACCTGTTCTTTCATTCTTCCTCTCAAAGAGTGTAGTATTCGATGGCATACTCCAGTTGGAACCGATTACGAGCAGTGTCTATTCCGCAATAATTGCGGTTGTCGTTCTACATGTTACCTTAGGTCTTTACATATTTAGAGCCTATAGCGAAAGTGACAAACCTACAAAACCAGTCAAAAAGGACTAAAATTACTCTACATAATCAACTTCTTTCAAAATGGACAACTTATATATGAAAGGCGAACTGTTACAAGTTCATACGAAAAACAGTGAAATATTTGAAGGCCGGTTTTATGGCATAACCAATGATAAGTCGAAAATTTCACTTTACAATGTGAAAGAACTACCCCAAGGTAACCAAAGTGATGGCGTTTTTCATTATTATGACTCTGAAATAAGAGATATCGTAAAACTGAAAGAACCAAATGATCAAAAGCATTTAAAAATATTGGAAAAGGAATGTGAAAATATTATAAAGATTTCTAAGAAATATGTTTATATTAACCAAGTTGATAACAGTTACCATGATGCTCTGGAAGATTTATGTCAATATAATTATATTGGTGTAAGTACAGATGGTGCAAGTATGGGCAGAAAATGTAAAATGCCATTTCTAGTTCTATCTACACCCCAACAAATCTATATTTTCGACACACAAGTGATGCAGTACCATGCTTTTGAAGCTGGGCTAAAAAAGCTTTTAGAGTCTGAAACACCGAAGAAGATAATTCATGATTCAAGAAAGATATCAGATTGTTTATATCATAAACATAATGTCAAATTAAATTCTGTATTTGATACTCAGGTAATTATTTGTGTATCTATTATCATTGTAATTTTATTATTCCCAAGTGTACAGCTTTCTACTCTAACATGGTTTGAAAATAACTTTGCAATGTATCAAATATGTTTGTGATCATGTATGTCTAGTTCATTTGTTATCTGCAATCCAAACACATAATAGTGTTCAGATGGTAGACCAACTGCACAAATATATTTGAAGGTACTAGCTACACATGCAGCTTCCTTCCTTGCTTTCATAACAGTAGATATACCTCTTGTGATAGCTTGATCCAATATTTATACAAGCTTTAGGGGTAGGTATTGTTTCAGGTCAACTTTCTATAACCATAACAGTGGCATCTGTGTTTTCTTGTATATTGATAAATCTGTATCATCACCAGTGTAGATCTTTATCATAATCTTATCATCTATATATACAACACATCATAGTCTCATGCTTATAAACCTGAAAGCATAGTTAAACATGCATTATACTTAAGTTTTTCGATTATAGTTAAAATACCTAATACATTTTAGAGCTATATTATAGGGTTGGCCTATAGCTGTCTACTGGCACAATATCAGATTCTTGCTACTACTGAGAAGTTTTTAAACCTAATAACACTTTCCAATTGCATGCTCCAGAAATTAAGACCTTAGTGCATTTGCATTTTTTGCAAAGAATGAATGGCAATATATATAATTTAAACTAACCACAAAAAAAATGTTGCTGCTGGTGTATAGAAAATTAAACCATTTCAACCTAAAATTATGCATAAACGGTATATATTATGTCTAAATTGTTGGATTAGACAGATATTTCACTGGGATCGATACAATAGAAATTTATTGCATGTTAAATACTTTCAGGTTGGTGATCTACTCATTACAAGAAACAAAAAAGGATGTCTACCTACCAAGGTTAAGAGTTTGTCAGAATGTCTCAATCTATACCTTGGCCTACAAATGTCAGCTGTTGATGAAAAAGTAAGAGTAATACCTGGGCTCTGTTTAATAAACATGACAATCTGACAATTTCGTAAATAAATGACATATTTGTAAAGTTGTATAACAAGTGCTGTATATAATAATAAACCTTACAATTCTGAAGAATTTTACAATTAAAAACATTACAAATATTATAATAATACAAATGCTGTTTTATAAACATTTAACATGTTAAAAAAACGCCTGTAGATTTCAATGACATTGTTGTATCTAAAAATTTGTAATTGATTTTGTTTTTTGATTGAGGTTGAGGTCCACATGCTACCATAATATTCATGGAATCATCTCCGTTTTTGTCAGCCCATCTAGTGCAATGCACACAAAATTTGCTAAGTGGGTGTAAGGGCTGCATTTATTTTAGAATCGTATTTAAGATCATGTCCTTTTTTTGTTACTAAATATTCGACAGTAGTTTTGCTGACCCGATATTTTTCGATCAACGTAAAATCTGACACATCAAAAGTAAAGTTTAACATTTTACGAAAAACTCGCCGTTGCCGTTCACTCATATATTCATCATCACTGCTGTCACTACTTCCACTAGCAGTTGCTAGAACCTTTTTTTAATGTATAACAATTATGTCTTCACTTATTAAATTGAAGTAGAAAATTGCTAAGTTCTGACACAAGGCAAATCCACCTGTCGAAATTATTCTACAATTTACAAAATATGTATATTTGTAATTACAATTATGTATTAAATAATACAGTTTTCTTTACAAATATGTAAATTGTTACCAGTAAAAAGAAAATGTTTATTAAACAGAAATATGTAAAATTATACATACAATTTTACAATTTTATCAGTTTTCCACCATAGTAAATTTGTAAGTTATATATTCTTTATTAAACAGAAATTTGTAGATTTGTAACTTGTAAAATACAATTACAATTTACAGTTTGTAACGTTTATTAAACAGGGCCCTGATCTCCTAGACAGCTCTTTGAAATCAAAATTTAAAACACAGTTACACAAACAATTATCATTTTATTAATTAATGTAATATGTTTTCTTACAGCTGGATATTGTACAGTGTACTGAGCGTCCATTATCAACCAAAATTAAAGATAGCCTTGCTAAGAATGTGGCCTTCCTACATCGCCTATCAGAAATGATCAACGAAGAAATGTTACTACCATTTGTAAGAGGAGTTGAATGCTTTGTAGAAAATCTGCGTTCATGTGACGATTTTAAAGCTTGGGAGCTCTGTGGCAAACACAATCAACTACCAAAGGATTTTAAAAGTGCAATTGATTATTGAAAATGCTATTAAAACACACATTCCAACAATAATTTCAAAAGTAGTTACGTAGATTAGACTTTTCTTTTCTGGCACTTATTGGTTTAAAAGCTGATTGTGGCTTTAGCCTAGATTAAAACGAGAACAGTATTAGCATCCCTAATAATGTAAAGCATTTATAATGAAATGTACTAATAAGGAAAAGTACTTATTCTGCTTAATTTTTTGTTACAATTAGTTAATAGTGTTAAAGGAATACATGTTACAATAATTATTGCTTCAGTGTTTCATGTATCTGTGATCATTCAATGCAAGTGTCTAAATAGCTTTGAGAGTTTTCAAAATTAGGTTTAATTTTGTATTTATTAAACAATGTTTAAGATTCAAGCTTTGTCACCGTATTATTATGGATTGGAGTTGCCTATCTATGTTGACATAAGGTCTAATGTGTGAAGTAAACATATTATATTTCATAATATCTTGTAGGTAATTAATATAACTATTTTCTTTAATGTAAGATGGAAGAATATTTTGAGAGATGGTTTACAGATATGGATTGATACTAATAGGGTGTGTGTAAAAGTATTTGAATTTTCACTTTCAAGCCAGCTTTTGTCAAGTTAAAGCCAAGCTTTTAATAAAACCTGTATGTGCTTGAATATTGTTTTTTTTATTAACACTAACTTTGTTAATAATTGGGGAAAACCATAGGGAACCCGATAACACACTCTTCGATTCTTCGTAATAATATTACTCATGCCAAGCAACAGACGGCGCTGAGGACAATTGCAATACCGTCAATTAGACAGTGTCACCAAAATGACATCTATCATCAGCAATTTGTAGTAAATCAAACGGCTTGGCTATGGGGAACGAGGGCGTCGCGAAAGGCGGGGCGGCAAAGTTTGTAATTTTGTACGTCATCATGAGCAGTTGCGTTCGCCGTATAGATTATACACTTAGGCAGATTTACATTGAGTCGGTAACTAACGTCAGTGCAATGCCGAATCAGTGCTGACCTGGCACTGCCATCGTGTAAATTGATTTTAAGTCAGTTCAGTAGTGTCGCGTCAGTACTGACTTCAATATTCCCGCTTCATATTTTTCGGCGTCAGTCCGCTCCCCCCGCCACCCACGTCAACGCAACTGACGCTGTGTAAATGCCGAAGTCAGTCGCTGCCGCTTTATTGTACGGGGACCACGCTGCGTTGCACCACATCACAAAATGACGCGAAAACTGAGCGACACGGAGAACTTAAAGATTATTCAACTATACCGCGATAATGAATGCCTGTGGGATAAAAAATAAAAAATTATAGAAATAAAGAAATGCGCGCAGCAGCATTATAGAATATTGCACGAGAAATAAATTTAGAAGGGTTTGGCCCTAACGAGATCAAAAATAAAATTAAAAACTTGAGGGCAACTTACTACTTGGAACTGGATAAAATAAAAGTCCTCAAAATCAGGCGCTGATGGAAATGTCTATACTCCAAAAGTAAAATGGTTCGAAGAAATGGACGCTTTTATAAGAAATGTATGCATACAAAGGAAAACAACAGTAAGTACCCACAATATTTATTTATTTTAGTATTAAGATAAAACAAACATAATTTATGAAATTCTGTTAAACTGCCACGGTACACTTTCGTTCGTCTTAAAGTAATTTTTCAATAAATCTCTTCTCTCTTTCGCATTTACGGAATGGTTACCTCTAAGTTGATCAGTTATACTTATTAATGGAGTTATTTCCGATCTCCAAGTACCTAGTATTATTTGCCCTTCAGAGTCCTCTCTGTCTACAGCCAGCCCAGTTGCACGAAACGACAACCCAAGATCGTTTGACTTGGCGCAGGAAAGTGAGAAGACCCGAACCCAAATAATGGGATAAGGAGAGGAAGAAGAAGAAGAGTCCTCTCTGTCTACACAAGTAGGTGTTATGTAGGAGTTAGATTTTTTTCGCAACCAATTATGAAGGGCACAGGAGGCACAGACGATTGCATCAATTGTGTTCAAACTGGTAGGAATTGCTTTTTCGAACACACGAAATCTAGAAACTAGAATTCCTAAAGCATTTTCCACTATCCGCCTTGCACGAGATAGTGTAGTTGAAGATTTTTCCACTGGTAGACAGTTGCGAACCTGGATACGGTTTTAGTAAATAAGTCCTTAACGGCAAAGCTGCATCGCCAACAATGAATCCATCCACTGGCAGTAACCCGTCTTCTAAACGGCGATAAATCGAAGAATTTTTAAAGACCCCCATCTGAAGCACTGCCATTCGCTCCAACATCGATGTATGAAAAACAGTAGTTATGGTCTGGAATAGCCATCAAAACAATACTATTTGTTTTTTTATAGTTGTAAAAGTCAGTTCCACTATTTTGTGCAGCTTTGTTAGTGATATGCTTTCCATCAATTGCTCCGTAACACGAGGGGAAATTCCATCTGGTATCAAATCCGTCTTCGATAATTTTCCATTCATCGTCTTCATCTGGAATCTGCAAAGAAAAAATATAATAATTTATTAAACAAACAACAAACAATCAAATCTTTCCTCTTTGTTTTATTATTATTAGTATACAGGTGTTTCAGAATTGCGTGGTCAAAATTCAGGTGCAGCATCTGGCCATTTATATCAACATCTTTCCATGAAAAAATAGCAAATTATCAAATTTTGATCACGATGACAAAATGAAAAAATTTTTTTTTTTTGAGAATTTAAGATTATTTTTATGTAAATTTATTAATCTACATGGGAAGATGCTGTACCTGAGTTTTGACCACGCAATTCTGAAACACCCTGTAGGTAGATGTGTGTGTAGGTAGGTATGTATGTTATGTTATGGTAGTTATATAACTGATTAATTATTTTCAGGATAATTCTGACATTCCCAGCAATATTTCTGTTTCTGGTGATGATGATGAAGGTGAGATAAGATCCAACGCTGAAAATAATAACACTGCAATCTAGAGAAGAGAAGAAACGAGAATATTTACCCAAATACACACTTTTCTATGAGGGCTACTATTAGTACACAGCCTTAGCAGGGCCGTTATACTCCTAGTCCAGCTTCTACGACAAACAGCGGCAGTAGTAGTTCCTTAGGATTTTATCCCCTCGATGTAACTCAGATGACTGCCTCAAGTAACAGTTCTTTGGGATTTTACCTTTCATCGCCAACTGAAAATCCAAGAATTCCAAGATTTGTAGATCCCAGTCAGGTGATCATCAGTACTAATAGAGCTCTTATTAACAATAATGTTGAGTGTGAGAGCGACAGCTGATGTTATTAAGTATGCTTTTGATTCAGCTTAGTACCTACTTTTGTCTAGATTATTATGATTTATATGTGATTGTTAATTTTTTTGATAACCTACTTGTAGTATTTTTTAATAAATAAATAACTTTCTTACCTTAATCTGTGTTTTCAATGACTCATATATTGCCCAACACACTTCCGGTATTAAATTAGATATAGATGGTATCGATACACGATAAAAGTGTCTGAGATTTCGAAACGACATTCCAGAAGCCAAAAATGACAGTGTAATCACTTTGGCTGGCAAGGCGTCTCTCATAAATGTGTCTTGACGCCGAATAGAGCTTGATAACAACATAAGCAAATCATCAAAGTCTTTTGGCGTCATTCTCAAAGCCAGTTTGTATTCCCCAGGATCTTCAATTCTCAACTGGGTTAACAACAGAGCTGAGCCTCCAGTTTGATCTTTGTCATCTATCCATTTTATTACCCATATTCGCTTCTTTTTAGATATCTCTTCTTCTAACATACCAGTTATTTCTTGCATCATCACAAAGGTACATTTTCTCAACAAATTATTAACTCTGATATTTTGCTGTTTTCGAGAATTCATTTTTCCGCACTGACTTTACAAACCTTTTTACACCATAAGAAATATTCTCGACTACTGACTGCGTGTAAATCGTATGAGTTAGTTTTCGGCGCCAGCACTGGCGACAGCTACTAACCCTGTGTAAATCTGCCTTTTTATACTGTTTGCTGCCACTACGAGTATACACCGACAAAATTTTAAATAACTTTATAACCAGAACACAAATGAATACTAGAATATCGAATGTTCGGTTTGGCCTGGACAGGCGATATAGATTTTATTGTAACAGTAGCGACTCGCCCCGGCTAGTAGAGAATTGTCATATTTCAACCAATTTACACTATATCTTAACAAATTATACATCTTAACCTTCCTCATGAATTACTCTGTCTATTGGTGAAAACCGCAAGAAAAACCTTTCAGTAGTTTTTGAGTATATCGCGAACAGACAGACAGACGCGATTGGGACTTTGTTTTATAATATGTAGTGATAAACATGCATTTACCTGCCTGATGACTAAATTATCAACGACTTTCAGAAACATAACTTCATAGGCGTAACACAGTAGGTACCTATAACATTAAGGTACTAGAGAAAACATTTCAAGTTTTCTTTTCTATAACGATTTAGAATGTTTCCTCTTCAACTCACCTAGCCGAACCTCCTTTAAGGAGAAGGTATATGTACTTACACCAGAGACAGGGCCGTCTTTCACCTATTAGAGGCCCTGAGCACATTAGGATAAAGGGGCCCCTATGACCATAATATAGCACAATTTTGTTAGAATAGACATAGAACGTACATATACAAAGTTTGAGCTTTATTTTTATTTCTTTACAGTAGTAACTACTAGCTAACCACACTAAGTAACTAGCATACACGATTAGTCCTTACACATACATCTATGCTGATTGAAGAGGTATTCTTCTAGATTTTAATTGAGCAAAATCGTTAATCACATCTTCAAAATTTGTGTTTTCGAGCATATCACATTCTATCCACATTAGCGACAAACTGTTCAATCTCTCTTGAAGCATTGTACTTCTTAATTATTTTTCCTCTTTTTAATTTGGAGAAGGAGCGTTCCCTACTGCAGTTAGTTACCATCATGCTTAAAAAGATTCTCAGTGCGATTTCTACATTAGGAAAGGTGTCTTCAATTTTGTTCTCTTTCAAAAGATGATAGGTATATTTCCAGTAGGTATATTATTAGAATCTTCATTTTTACTTTGAATTTATAAGTATTCTGTTAAATGCAGACATTTCATTTGTAACTCATTCTCTTTACTTCTTCATTATAGATTTCAGCTAATTCTTTGCAACTTTGTCTCAACTCTTCGGAATTCAGAGTTTTCAAGCGAAAAATAAACCAAAACGTTGACTAATGTTTTTGTATGAACTTAATCGCTGTTTTAGATGAACACCTAGGGTATCAATTATAGGGATAAAGGTTTCTACTTTGAATCTTGAATCTTTCTTTTCCATTCAGTTGGACTAATGGCGCAGAGCCATCAAAATATGTCTGGCGTGAGCCTCTACGTCTGGTTCTTTGAGATAGGTCCTTATAGGTAGTCAGATTCCAGGTTTTTACTTTGGCGGACGATTCGAAGTAATCAAATTTATTCCTGAGGCTAATAATATACTCATCAAGTGCAATAAACAAATTAGTTGCAACGTCCAGTGTTATTGTTTCTTTCTGAAGATAATTGCTTGTTTTGTCTATTCTTTCTAATATAGAGCTCCAAATTTCTGTTAGTATAATAAATTCTAGTTTTTCATTTTTCTGGACAGGCTAAGGAGTTCTTCTCTAGTTTCTTGTGTCTGTTCTGTATCTTTTGCGATAGATATCAAAGCTTCTTTAATTTGTTTATGACCTTCATGCAAGGCGCTCATTGCATCAGCTCGGGCTGGGCATCTTGTTTGTGAAAAGCTTTTAACAGATTTTTTTAAAACTTAATGTTCTTTCAATATATTCCAACGGTAGGTAGAACCCGAAAAAAGTTATACACTATCTGAATCATTTCAAAAAACTGTGTCGCCTCTGATACACACCCAGCGGCATGAACACCTACTAAATTAAGTGAATGTCCCGCGCATGGTACAAAGGTGGCAAATTCGCATTTCTCCTTGATTCTTGCTTGTAGACATATTTTCCCGCCATATTTGAAGCATTGTTGTAGCTTTGTCCTCTACAATCTTTAATGGGCATATCATGACTCTAAAAATTCAAGATGGTTTCAGCTAAATACTCAGATTTATGCTCTTTAATAGGTATAAATTTCAGAAACCTTTCAACAGAATCACGGCCTTTTACGTATCGAATTATAAAAGTTAGCTTGTCAACATGTGTTCGATAATCGAAATATAATAATCGAAATCGATAGTGAACATACTGTCAACGCTAATGGAAAAATATTTTGCTAATTTAAATTCATGTATAATTTTTTTAGGACCTGTTTTCCCTTTACATCAATAAACTCATTACAAATATTCGCTGATAAATATGAAATGTTGCCTTTTACAGGACTCGCAAACTTTTTAAATGAGCAGCAAGAAATGGATCAAATTCACTCAGTACACTCAGTAGCTACACACTTCACACATCCCAAATAATTTCCATTGTTGGGAGATCCTAGGATTTCATTGTCACTGCGAAACGGAAGCCCTCTCGAAGCCAAAAATTTTACAATAGATACAATTCTTTTAAGAACATTTCTTCAGTAATCCACTTCTTTTTGATATTGAGATAATAAATCTGTATCTACTCTACCAACCGTTTTACTTCGTGCCAGATATGTCATCATAGATTGCCTATGTGTTGGGCTATTTTCATGGGATAAAATTATTTGATGGATGCGCTTCCAGTCAATACATCCATTTGGCGAGCATAGATTTAAATCGGAAGGATTAAATAAGCACCATGAAAAACAAAATACTGATTTTTTTAGGCGAATTCCGCAACCATTTTCTTTCGACGTTTTTATTGTTCGTTAATCTTCTTCTCTCTTAGCCTTTATTATTCCTAAGTCGCTTGGGGTCGACTTATCTGGTCTAACCGGATTTGACTGGATATCAGTTTTTACACGGAGCGGCTGCCACCTGACCTCCGAAACCCGAAGGCTAACGATACTCTAAGGCTAGACCAGTGTCAGGATATTAGAGGGTACTGACTTTCCCAATAACGATTGCCATAGATGTTCATGGCAGCCGGGACCGACAGCTTAACGTGCTCTCCGAGGCACGGAGCAGGCGATAATTGTCAATCAATACGCACATCATTTCGAAGTCATATAACTTCCGAAAGTCAGAGGTGCGCGGACGTGGATTCGAACCCGAGATCCTGTGCATTGCAGTCTGTTGGTGTCCCCACTGAGCTATTGCTGCTTTTATTGTTCTTTAATATGCGAATAAATAATGCTTTGTTGAAATATCTAGTTACTGATCTATCACCATCTTTGTAGGTTCTGGATGCCACAGAGAAATCAGAATCTTTATTTTGAAAATATGAAGGTCCCTTACGAATCAAAATGTTGCGATCTTTTTCTGTAAATTTTCATGAAAATAATCGGCAGGGTCGTGTGATTTGTCTTCAGGGTTGGAAAACAGTTGTTGTTGTTCAACTAATACAGTTGGCGGTGTTGGTAAAGTTGTTGCCAATACTCCGGATTTTTCGTTTAATTTTTTTTTATCGTAAATTATTATTGCGGTTGGCAATAATTGACATGAAAACATATTACTTCGTCATGAAATGTTAAATTTTATTTGTACTTCTAAAAAAGTGCTTCGATCGCTATTGCCATTTTGTAGCAAATGCGCATGTCACTAAAATATCTAAGTGTTTACAAATATTTATTTTAATAATATACATTACAAATACAAAATATGTACTGTGTCAATTGCTTAATTCAAACTTCAAGCTACAGGCTTCGCTTTTTTCGCTTCATTTGAAGACGCGACTCACTACTTGCCGCAGTGAGTCGCGTCACTTTTGAACAGACACAAAATAAAAATAATTTACTAATGATTTTCTATAACACAGTTAATTTTTAAATATATATTATATACAATTTTTATACATTGAAATTTATTAAACATGTTGCAATCGATAAGCCTGATTTTCGGGTGAGAGTAGAATAGCTATTTGGTCATGTTATCTGTGGTTTGGTAATCGAGTAGGGACTGGGAGCCCCAATCGATCGTGGGGCCCTAGGCACGTGTCCATTGTGCCCAGTGGGGAAGAGGGACCAGAGAGACAACAAAACATGCTTTGGCGCAGTTCATATTTTTATTTAATGAAATTACGAGTAACTCTAACATGTTCTCTTGATAATTAAATGAAACACGATATATTTAAAAGTATAATATATTATATCTTATCATAATTAGCAATATTAAACAAAACTTCTAAGAGCCGTCTCTTAGAAATAGATTAGGGTAGAATGCAATGCCTTCGATGGACTCGTCTCGGCATGCCTTGCCAAGACGCTCGGTGGTCAACAGCCGCTCGCGAGCTAAAAGGACGGACATCTTTGCTATCTGTGACAATTTTATTGGAGTCAAGTAACCATTTTGATCAAGCTGTGAACAATGGAGAAAAATAAGTACTTATATAGGTGCCAAAAATGTATATGAAGAATCATATACATTTTTGAAGTGTCAATAACAATTTAAAATCTCGGATATGTTTGTCTGACCTGGCCAACTGTATCTTTCTTATTTTAAAATATAGGTAGATACATATTATAGTCGCAACTTTTGTAATGGTGGTTTGTGACTTAAGTTAAACGCCAAAATGTAGCGCGCTATTTTTATTACGCAAATAAAAAACGCCATAACAGCATAAAATGGTATAATATAAATAGTAATATAAGAAATAAGAATACTTAAAGCAAATACATACCAGTTTACTAATGTTACATGCGACTATTTCATCACCATGATTATTCATTTGGAGAACACAAGCACCACTCGGAAATTTTCTTAGAGACATTGGAGCGTCAATGGTTTGCAATAATCTGTAAATGAGTTATCAATAATTACTAACTACCTAATATTGTCTTCTGTTTACGCGAATATTATTCATTAAAATTAAACTATATACGGATTTTATCGCGTTGTTTATTTGACACTTTATTACATAATACACTTTATTATGTAATAAAGTGTCAAATAAACAACGCGATAAAATCCGTATATAGTAGTTTAATTTCAATACTAACTACATATTAAACATAGAAACATGTTTTCATAATCATTTTTACAAAAGTGTAAATACTAACTTGCAAGCATTCAAGAGATCTTCAGGTGATATGAGCTCCAAACCTCTGGCTCGGTTTACTCTACACCATACATCAGCCAGTGACATTATTCCATCACAATCCTACAAATACATAATAATATAATAGACTGGTAGAAAAGGCTGTACCTCGCCTTAGGCAGCCGCATGGTGAGACGCGGCAGTAGAGCAGCCCAACATTGTGACATAAATTATGTCATCTACATCTGTGATACCGGCTCTCTCACATGTTATTTGCACAAGGCAGTGAACGTCATAAACAAATGAGATTAACCATCGAAAGATGGATCTTAGAATGTTTAGGCATCATTTGTTAGACAAGCAAAGACTCACAAAATCATTATTTATTAATCTTATATATGTTATCAATAATATTTTAAGGTCTATAATAGTGTAGTAAGTAGCCCATTTAACTTCATCATACATAATATGTAATAATTGTATCCTGATTAAATATAAAAAGATGTTTATGTCTATCTATATTATTATAATAATTCTTACAATATTAGTTTAGAATATTTTCTAAGCTAATATTGTAAGAATTATTCTGTTGTATCTATCCATATGATCTCATGCTATCACCTCGTCTTCTACGCCCCTAACAGTGTGGTACATTATTTGTAATACTTATGGTACAGCCACTAGTCAAAGTATAATAAAATTGTAATAGAGTTGCAATGCAAAGCTTCAGCAATTAGTGAATTTTTGTATTTCTGTCTATTTATATGTACACATAAAAACGAACCCTCGGCTTTTTATGAAACCAGGTATACTAGTAGCCGATTTACTAATATATATATATATATATATATAAAGATATATATCAAAAATATATAAAGTTGTTTCGTAAAAATTTGTGCAGCAACCAGTTCTCACCATTAGTACAGGCACCATCATATCAGATATTTGTTGTGCAAGTCCTGTGTAGTAATCAGAATCTGTTCTAAAGGCATCTCTAGTTACTGGGTCATCTATACCCAAACTCAGAAGGTAGGATTTAAATCTTACTGTATCATCTTCCGATATGTCACCTTGCTTTTCCTGTAATATAATTTAAATTAATTAAGTCAAGCCAGTCTATCTTAAATATAGAACAATATTTCTTATCCAAGACACTGGACACATTATTTGTTTTTGACTATGACAAAGATATGATGATAGCTGAAGTTATTTTAAGAAAATAGTATCGCCGGGTACCAATAATAATATTCTATCACATACACACAACACCATCTAGCCCAAACTAAGCAGAGTTTGTACTATGGGTACTAGACAATGGATAAAAATACATAATTATATACTTTTTTAATAAATATATATATCCTCCTAAGGCCCAAAGTCCTTTCTATAAGAATATATTACTAGTGCGTTGAAACCCAGCATTAATTTCAGTTATAACTATATGCAGGCTTAAGTCCTTCTAAAAGGTTCAATTCAAATGTGGAATTACTTTTATTCAAAATGCCCGCCAAATAAGGTTTTGATGTTAGAGGGAACACTCAAAGATCTATTTAATCTGTTACAGGCAGTTACAAGGTGTATTACTGATTAGGTTAAAAAATAAATACGTGACGCCATTTTTTTCGCGACAAAATGTCATATAATTATGGAGACGGGTAAGCTAATCTTTAATTATTTAAGTAATCGCTGATTTTTCCATAGAAATGTAAAAAATAATAAGTATTTATACATATTTTACGATATTAACTCAGTAAATTGATGTAAGTTATTTTCAAAAATTATATTTTTTAGTAATCAAAACTTTTTGATACTTTTTAAAGTACCGCGAGTTTTTACTCCAAAATCTTTTTTCATATTACACCTTCATGAAGGTCTTTGGGTTATTAGGTTTACTTTAAATAAAATCAATAAAAATCTAGATGAGTAAGTTAATTAGCTTTATATATTTTTTAAGATCTGTTTTGTGTTAATCCAACTCTGTAGGTATTTTTAAACTGTTATTTTTATTTTTTCGTGTTAAATGAGGAAGAAATCGCATTTTCCTAAATCATGCCGACACCGGCTGATGTCGATGAAATTGATAATGGGGTGATAGAAAATAAAAAATAAACCGAAATGCGGTGCAGCAAATGCAATTTGTATTTATGCCTTACAAAAGAAAGCAACTGTTATAAAATATTCCATACTGATTAGTCATCAGCACGAAATATTTAGTAGCAGTTACTTTCTTCACGCAAAGATAAGAGACTAAATATCATAATTATAAATTGTACATTAGATGATAATTTTTTTAACTGTTGAATCCACAGAGTGAAGTCTTTTAATTTAATTTTGGTTGTACTTTTGTATGTAGCCTTTTATTAAGTACAAAACAATTAAATGTTATATACATTTAATTGTTTTGTACTTAATAAAAGGCTTATGTTATATATTATAAAATTGTTGTTATTTCAATTGTAATGATCTAATGACCCAGAGTCCTACAGAAAGTATCAATTAATGGTACTTTGTTATCTCGTATTGACCCAGAGGCCTTTAAAAATAACCAAATATATTAAGTCTAGACCTTGCAGGTATGTCTTAAGATAAATTATAAAATCATTCTAATACAAATTGTTTCTTTGAAAAGCCAGAAAAAAAATGTTTGGGTCTAAACATCTCTAAAAATCAATCCTTTTGAAAGGACCGTTGGGTTGTAATACAAACCAACCATTTATTGGCCTAGGCCTTACGAGGATATATATATATTATACTGTAATATATATACGCATAAGTTTTTATTGTACTGCCAGTCTTGTAATAAAGGGAGTTAAGAACGGACGGACCTGTGTTTTACTGCACGAAGCACTTCATACCTAAGTAGGTACTTACATAATTCTCATATGCATAGAAATTAAACACTCATTAGTCTCAAGTCTTAGTCATGCAATTAGAACAAACAATTTCAATATTTGTATTTTTGTATGAAAAGAATCCCAGAATGAATTCTTAAAAGTGGTTGAACAAAAGTTGTTGTGTTTGATGTATAGAAGACACAAGTAAAAGGTTATTAGTATATACCATTTAACCCTGTATACTCTAGCTCAAGCATTTATGAAAGGCAAAAAAATATAAAGGTCTGCACTACCATTGGATGTCATCAGGACATAATATACATACCCTAATCTTTGTAGATATGTTTTTAGAAATTGCAACCATATCTTTCGCTTTTTCCATAAGCTTTTTTAGGTCCTGAAAGGCTACAGTAATACTTTCATCAGTTTGTCTATGTTGCTCCTCTATACTTCTTTCAATTCCAACTATTCCAGATCGAATTTTAGAATTGACACATTGGATTAACGATTTAGGAGATGTAGTAGGGCTGTTTGAACTGATAGGTGATATAATGGGAGTAACTCCCTCCCATGCTTTGGCAGCAATAGCATCACTGAGTGCTTTGTAGAATGCTTGATCAACACCATCCTTAAATGAAAATTTGATATAATGGTTTGGGCTTACAACAGCTGGACCTGGTCTTTTGCCTGAAATAGTAAATTTGACACACATGAATTGATAATTCATATTCAATATGAAAAACAATAAACATGATCTGCCACAAGTCCTTCCAAAGTTGCTTATTTATCACATGGAATCACCATCATCATTTAAATAGTACACAATAATGAAAACAATTTATTTAATACCTGGTAGCGTAGGGCCTAAATGCAAAATAATTCGTTTGGGGCCACCTAAACCAAAAACTCCACCACTTTCTTCTTCTATGCAGAATACGTAATATAAATAAAGTGATAGACACACTAGCCCTTTAGGTATGTCGCCTGGTTTTCCCCATAAAATCCTATGTGTAGTCAAAACTACTTCACCATCAGTATACAGCGTCTGAAATTAGAGAACATATGGGAACACTTAAATAATTTGTTTCCATGAAACTTTTATTGTAAAGCTCAAACTATTGAATACAATGTTATTAAAATGAATGTAAAGATAGACGGAAAGCATAATTAAATACATAATAAACAACCTTATCATCACCATCATATATCTTAACATTTTTATCACGTTTAAGGTAATCTTCCCCTTCAAATAAACGTGCCTCAATGTATTCAAATCTATCCATTCTATTCGAGCTTCATTAATGTTTAAATATAAGAAACACCGCAATTTCAAGTCGGAATATATAAATTTCAGGAATCTATCCAGTAACAGTTCAGTCAGTTCAGTTTATTTATGACACTGAGTAATGAGTTTTATGAGTGGTGTCAGATCAGTCAGATACTCTCTAAGTATAAGTATTCTGTGGTCAGATAAGTCCACAGATAAGTAAACACAT
Source organism: Catocala fraxini (assembly GCA_930367265.1). Lineage (NCBI taxonomy): Eukaryota > Metazoa > Arthropoda > Insecta > Lepidoptera > Erebidae > Catocala > Catocala fraxini. The sequence goes on along the minus strand of OV884027.1, from coordinate 10,850,299 downwards.
TGAAATTCACACATAAAAACCTACGATTAGGGCTGCTCATTGCACACTTCGATGCAAGTTGATATTTATATTGAAGGTTTGAAAATATCGATTTTAAATCGAATTCTTGCAAATATCGCTAATAGATAATACTGACTTTGTAAATCATAAATTACTGTTGTTCTGAATTTGAATGTTAATTGTGTCAGTGGTTTAAATATATGAGGAGTCCCTCACGATATAGGAAGCTAACGATTATGTTTGTTGGAATAATAATGTAGTATGTTGCTATTTTAATAGCAGAAGAAATATTTAAAAGAGGTAGAAATATGAATGGACGATCAAAATAAAATTGGAGCTCTTGCTTTGTTATCACTTTCGCTAGTTTTTAACATGATACGCCCTTACTAAGTTACTAGAGTCTGCTTGTAGACAACGGAGCGTCATTATGTTACGCATCGAAAATCTTCGACCGAATATATTTATGTTTTAACTTTTATTATAGTAAAAGGACTACAAACATAATTATGTTATATCACATCTATGATGCACTTCAACCATAATCAATAGAAAATACTTTGAAAATAAAACCCAAATAATATATTAAATACATTAAACAGCTTTAAAATATGACATTATTTTATGAAATAATTGTATTTTGGGACAGTCCACAGCGCGTAAACGCTGTCGCTGACTGACAATGTCTTTGTAATAGACTGAAGCCAGCAAATGACTCAATGAAAATAGTCTTCTACCGACCGGGTCTGCACTGACGTGAAGTAGACTGACGGGACAGTCTATGGACGGGACTGATGCCCTTGTAACCTTTAGGGTTTACTTTAGGAGAAATGTAGATATAATTAGGAAGTACAATGAGAGAAGGTATAACAAATACACTTCTAATATATTAAGATACAAATAAAGGAGACAATCTTTACTTATATAACTATAGTCAGGGCGTGGTTCGCTAAAGACTTGCTTCGTGGTCCTTGTATAATCAGGACACTTAGCTGGGAGTGTGAAGCCGGGCCGCAAGGAGACGCGACTGACACCGTCCATTCCTTATATAGTCTGGCACCACCGGTCGCGAGAGGTGGCTAGTGACGTGCGCCCGCGTTCGCCGGGCGTCTAGGCGATTATCGTCACACCCTGACTCAAATTGACTCAGTCGTAATTCGTAGTTAGGTACTCATTTACTCAATAAAGGCGGGACCCGCGTAGCAGTCATTATAAAAAAAAGTGTACGTCAACCAGCGTTCCATTATCACTTTTCAGTACTTTTGACAAAATATGTGTTTGACGTAGATAAAGCATAGTAATATTACCAAAGCATGAAAGAGATAAAACTAACTAATATTCAGTATTATGGATCTTGTTGCGTTGTTGTATAACCTCCAATTTAAATTTTAAACCTTGCATTGTGTAGACTTGCTCGCTATTTGCTGTAATGCTGTATCTAAAATGAAAGGTACGAAACTGAGAGGGCTGTAATTGTTTGTACTGAACCACTTTTACTTTGAAGCCTTGAGCGGATACACATCTGTTATATAGTATAAGTTCAAGTTTAAATTATGGCAGATAACCAAGAAACACTGCTTTTAAAAATTAAAGAACAAGGAGATATTGTAAGAAAATTGAAAGCTGCTAAAGAATCTAGTGATAAGGTTAGTAAAATTTAAATATCAACTCTGAACTAAGAACCTACATTGTTTCATAGTTATTCAATTGCATCATATTATATTGTGAATCTAAAATCCTTTAAATTTACGTTATAGGGCAGGAGGACTAACGTAAAATATGATTTAGCAGCAATAGATAAACATTTTAGTCAGTACAGTTATGTCTGTCGGTTTACTCCCTGTTATAGTGACATAGACTTGATGAGAAACTTAAAAAAAATCAATTTAAGAAAGTACAAACATCTCAAGAGGTGGTGGTACCATATGCAGAGTTTCAGTGAATCTGAAATATCATTATTCCCAAAATTGGATCCTCCCAAAGAGTGGAAGAACATGAAAGATGACAGTAAACTTGATCACCAGGTGTGTTGATGTTCACATATTGGTGTTTGATCTGCTATGTTTAGAAGATTGTTATTATTATTCTTTATTGTCATGGTTTTTGGTACACCCCTCTTTGATTAAGTATTCTTGTTAGAAAGTAGTTGAATCTCTACATATGGTTGTTTCGTCACCACAACCTCTGTAAACTTTTTTTTATGTTTGGTCATGTCATCATCCTTAATTTTATCATGACTTACAATGTTAATCTTGTGATTAACTCAAAATTGGTTTTGTTTCCGGTTAATAATTAGTGATCCTGTGTGTGGTGACGAGATAGCATATTGTTTGAAATTGCAAAGGGTATACCTAGTCAAGCATGTCTTACAAAGTCTTGCGGTTCATAAAGAACCATGCAACTGTGATGAGATTACACAACTCAGTACTCAGCACCAATTTCACTAAATGTATTTCAACATCATCTCTGTGCAAGGTATTGGCCTACTTACTGCTTATTTTTGATTTCATTTGCTTTAGTTAACCTTATAAAAAAATATTTTGTATTTAGTTATGTAGTACATTGTTTCTTTAGAATTAAAATAAAATAAGTTTTATGGATTTTGTTGATTATAGCTGCATGTTGCAATTTATGATTACAATTGGAAGTACTCTGATATTTTGAATTGATACTCACTTTACAAATCTCCGTACAAGAAATGTTTTGTATGAAATCTCTAATGCCTACATATTCCAAATACCTATTACAAAATACCTATTTTAATTTTAGATCCAAGCTGAGGTAGCAAAGTTGTTGGCATTAAAAGCACAGATCACTACTGAAGATGCTGGCCCACAGAAATTTACCCTTAAAACTCCTAAAGGCACAAGAGACTACAATCCTCAGCAGATGACTATTAGAAATGATGTGCTACAGAAAATTATTGCAGTTTTCAAGAGACATGGAGCAGAATGTATTGACACACCTGTGTTTGAGCTAAAGGTTTGACTTGTTTATTATACAGTTTAATTTAAGTATAAATTAATTAAGTATTACATTATGAATTAATCTCATGAACAGCAATAGCCCACTGGTGGCTAAACCAAATAGGTTTTTAAATATGTCTGGGATCTCAACAATTGACAGGTTAAAATAGTTACAAAGTGTAGTTTAGGTATATAGCTTTTTGTCAGTAAGCTGTGTTACTTATAACAAGAATAATGAATAGAATAAAGCACAGTGGATTTACGAGGGGCGTTCAATGTATTCTCGGTATTGGGGTGATATACTAATGATGAGGGTAATTCAATTATCTCATTAGTTAAATACACTCTTTGAGCGTATAAATAAATTATTTTTTTCACCATTAGTATTCAAGATATCATTACGCAAAGGTAACAACGATAACCGATGCGACAATGTTGAAAAAATCGAGCATCGCTCTGTGATAAAATTCCTTACAAAACAAGGAAAGACTTAAAAAGTTATTCACGAAGAAATGGTGGCTGTTTACCAAGATTCTGCTCCTTCATTATCTACTATTCAAAAGTGGTCTATTGAATTAATACGAGGTAGAGAGAGTATTGAAGATGACCCCCGTGCCGGGGGACCGGTTAGTGCCACTACTGAAGAAAACCTTAAAATCATTGAGAAACTTGTACTGAAAAATGCCCGTGTAAGAGTGAAAACATTAGCAGAAAGGCCTAAGCTATCCATGGGTACCATTCACACTATCCTTCATGAGCAACTGAATCTGTCAAAGGTCAGTGCAAGATGGGTGCCGCGAGTGCTCACGGCGCCTCAGAAACAAGTGCGTGTTGAGTGCTGCAAGGAGCTTTTGGAGCTCTGTGGTGAAAATCCGCATAGTACTTTCGGCCGAATAGTTACCGGTGATGAAACGTGGGTTCATCACTATGATCCTGAGAGTAAGCAAGAGTCCATGCAGTGGCATAAAAAAGGAACAGACCCACCGAAGAAGTTTAAAAGTCACCCCTTCCGCTGGAAAACTCATGGCTACAGTGTTTTGGGACAAAAAAGAGTCAAAGTATTTACTGCCGCATCTTACGCAAACACCCTATGTAATTTAAAGGAGGTAGTAAAAGAAAAAAGACGTTGAATATTGACCGCAGGTGTCTTGCTTCTTCACGACAACGCGCCGGTTCACACATGGCGCGTTGCTAAGGCTGCTGTGCGGGAATGCGGATTTGAAGAAATCAATCATCCACCCTACAGCCCAGACCTGGCCCCTAGTGATTACTTTCTGTTCCCAAACCTTAAGAAAGACGTTCGTGGTAAACGTTTTTCCCACGATGAAGAGTTGAAGGCGGCAATTGATGAACATTTTTCAGACAAGGAAGAAAAATTTTTTTAGATGGTATTAATAAGTTACTTTCCCGCTCTAATAAGTGTATTGAGGTGATGGGGGACTACATTGGAAAATATATTTTTTCAGAATTTTCTGCTTATTCTTTCATGCCTATACCGAGAATAAATTGAACACCATGTCACGAAACATAGGTATATTACGAAACATATCCATTGGATTGATCAATTCTTCTCCCAAATCTTAAAAAAAGTAGAATAAGAACCCTTTTTGTGTCTTCGGTTTGCCTACATACTCATAATAAGCTATTGTATAACATGTTTAACGATCAGACAGGGTATTTATGGGAGGTATACTATGTATTTATACTGTATATTAGGTTAAACTATAAACAAATTCTAGTAAAATGAATAAAAATCATTTTGTTTTAAATCAAGTTATTAGAAATTTTGTTTCGAATTTGTTATAATAATAGTAATATCAGCCCTGTATATAAATGTTCCTACTGTCAGGCATTGGCTTCTTTTCAGTGTGTAATAGTCCACCATGCTGGCCCAATGCGGGTTGACGGAGTTCACATATTGTCTTAGATATTTTGAGAATTTTCAGGCATGCAAGTTATCTTGTTATGACACGTATTACTTCGCTCTTAAAGCGTGCAATAGTTAATTATTTACATTACTTCGGAAAGTCGGGGATGCGCCATGGGATCGAACTCAAACCTCTGCGTGACAGCCCAATTGTCTCTCACTAGGTTATCGGCTGCTTATGCTTTCATATGACGATTATTCCAGTAAGTTTATTGTTATAAAAAGCTTATATTTTGTTTTAATTTCTAGGAAGTTTTAACTGGAAAATATGGCGAAGATTCAAAACTGATCTATGATTTGAAAGATCAAGGTGGTGAGATACTGTCCCTGAGGTATGACCTGACAGTACCGTTGGCGCGCTATCTGGCGATGAACAAGATAAATACTCTGAAACGTTACCATATTGCCAAGGTGTACAGGCGCGATAATCCCGCCATGACCCGGGGCCGCTACAGGGAATTTTATCAATGTGTAAGTTATATTTTGACTAATAAAATCGATATATATTATTTTGTTCCTTGCGTCTATTTTATAGTCGTTCGCATTTTAAAAATAATTCATGTGTCGCGGGAGACTTTACAAACATTTAGTAAACGAATACAAAGAATACCCAGATTCAGCAGAACTATCTTCGGCTCACAAAAATAATATGTGAAAATAAATAACCAATTATAATGAACTCTGCTTAGTATAAAAGCTCATACTAAAGAGAGGTCAAGCTATATCTCGACCGGTCATTTTAACGTACGATTATAAAAGAATACAAATTGAAATGTTCTAGGATTTCGACATAGCTGGTCAATATGACCCGATGGTCCCAGATGCGGAGTGTCTAAAGGTAGTGACAGAGATATTGGATTCCCTCAACATTGGCCAGTATGTGCTGAAAGTTAACCACCGGCGACTATTGGACGGCATGTTTGAAGCTTGCGGAGTACCGGCTGATAAGTTCCGCACCACATGTTCTACTGTAGATAAATTGGATAAGGTGAGCATTTATTTATTTAATTTATTCTAGTTTGATACATATGCGAAATCTTTATTCTCATGTTTGTTCTCTGGCGCTCATTTTAAATTTCTATGTTTTTTTGCTACTATTGTGTTTAAATTACTTCAGATATTAAAAAGCATAGATGCTAAATAACAACCCTAATGCAACATTGCGAATAAAGTTGTATATTGAATCTAAGTAGTAGTACTTGGCGGAAGTCCATTGTAATGACATTATATTATGGCGGGTTCCCCTCTTCTCAATAATTTTAATAATGTTGAAGATCCAACCATATGTGTTTATACCCGAGCTATAGGCAGCGATGTATTGCACTCAAATTTTGTAAATTTATAGCTGTACGTGGACACGTATACGTCTATGACCATCTAGTGGTCACATTTATGATTTATTTATTTTTTGGCTCACAAAACAAGTTACTATCATAGAGAAGTAGAGTATGGAATATACAGTATAAAGCCAGAATGTAGCTCTAACTATGTTCTATACTATTACTGAGAATTTCATAATAGAAAAAAATCCAAAAAAAAAGGACTAGGCCCGATCCCGGCCTACTATTGAACCTCAACCTCACATGTGACGTGATCGACCGCAAATGTGAACCCAAACTTAAGCGATAATAGTAAGGAGCTAGAAATAAAATCTGTAGACGAACTGTGTAGCATGATTTGGATGCGTTCCTTCACTATTTGAGTCCGTATTTTTAGTAACGTACTGTATTTATCGTATTTTGTAGTCACCATGGGATGAGGTAAGGACTGAAATGATAAACGAGAAAGGCGTCACGCCTGAAGCGGCGGATAAAATAGGTGAATATGTGCGTCTGCACGGCGGAGTGGAACTAGCTGATCAACTTCTTAAAGACGAGAAACTATCTAAAACTAAAGCAGCAGTCGAAGGTTTAGAGGGCATCAAACTGTTGTTGGAATATTGTGAACTCTTTGGTATTAAAGATAAGATACTGTTTGATGTGAGCCTTGCAAGAGGATTAGACTATTACACAGGAGTCATATACGAAGCCGTTTTAACACGTAAGTTTTATTTTATTATTAACCTAAACCTCAGACAAGACCCACCACTCTTTCGACTAGCCGATTTATATTATCATCTGTAGTGTTCATGTGCTTATTTTAAATGCAATTTGTAAATTGAACCGCGGTAAAATTCTTATAGTTTAATTTTAATGTACCTATATCATTCGCGTAAAAATAAGATGATATTACAAAAGAAATTATATATTTTGAAATTGGCAGGATTATGCATTTTTCCTTTGTTGCAACTAATTAGAATGAATGTATAATAATATTCGACCTACAAAATTGAACGCTGCAGCGTTTAATGAATATAAAGAAAACGCGTTGATTAGTTTACCTTGGGTTTGCCAATTATACTGATTGTTGACTTATTATTAAGAGTTATTGTTGTGCTTCCTTTCAGAGCCAATTAAAGTTGGCAATGAAGACCAAACTGTCGGATCCATCGCGGGTGGCGGCAGATACGATAATCTTGTTGGTATGTTCGACTCGAAAAACAAACAGGTAAAGTTAATCGTTGTGTTTTAATAAGAACTACTATAGCTGTAGCTACTATAGGTATGAGCGTTGAATCAATGGATAACTTGAACTAACCGATGATCTTTCGTCTATGTGACAATAGTTGACCGTTTATAATTTGTGAACGTTTACGATTACTCTTGTTAAATAAACCAGCAACGAGTAAGTGTTCAACTCATCCGTGTCTGCGTTTGTCCCTAACATTTATTTAACTTTTTGGTTAATCTTATCCACCTATCTAAAGACATTATACAAAATAAATGCCTACGTATGTATGTTGCAGATGTGATGCTATGTTATGTTATCTATTAATTGTATGAAGGATATTTATACTATTAAAACTCAAAGACAAAAATAATTTACATAGGTGTTATTTTGTGACCTAAAAGGTCATACCTATGATCGTAACATAATAATAGAAACTAACTCCTCCCAAATTATATTTAATAACCCAACGGTAAAAATACTGTGATCGATACGCAGCATTTATATAATCATATAAATTATTTAAATAATCATATTATATCAATGTCATGTGTTTCATTGAATAATTAGTTATATTAATAATGTGTATGTATGTGCAGGTTCCGTGCGTAGGTGTCAGTATCGGTGTAGAGCGCATATTCTCGGTGCTGGAGGCTAAAGTGGCGGCGGGAGACATGAGCGTGCGTACAAGTGATATCGACGTGTATGTTGCGTCTGCGCAGAAAAATTTCCTGGAAGAGAGAATGAAGATCTGCGCTGAGTTGTGGGATGCTGGCATTAAGGTAAAGTCGTTATGACCACATCCATCTGTATCAGTGAATTTAAATAAAACATGGAAGTATTCTTACGTAATTAAATTGCGTGAATAGGAACACCAATAATTAAATTATGTTCAGGTACCTACTTTGAAATAACTAAACATCAAGACATTGAGACAACCAACATCTCAGTCTTTCTGTAAATATGGTTGTTAAAAAGCAACCGAAACGTCGGCGTCGGGGCAAGTGTAAACTTAAACAGTTTAAGTATTCTTACCGCGAAAAATGACATCACAAAAACTACACAAAGTGGGCGGGGCTTAATAAAACTAAACCGATTCGCTATAGTTGTAGTTATATGTGTGTACATGCCTACCGACCAGTCAGACAACCTGCCTTTGTTTACAAATTGTCTAGGCGAAATTAGCGCTATTGTGGAACAAAGTAACGTGGAATCTGTATTTATTCTGGGTGATTTCAATGCTCACCCGTCGGCTCCTTTTTGTGACGAATTACTGAATTTTTGTAACGATAATAACTGGTTGTGCGCTGACATAAATAAGCTTGGTAGGTCGTCAGACACTCATACGTTCTATAGTGATGCACATCATTGTAAGCGTTGGTTGGATCACTGTTTAGTCACGGAATCAGCGTGGCAAACAATAACTGCCATTCATGTTGACTATGGAACGTATTGGTCGGATCATTTACCTCTAATTGTTAGTTGTAATCTTGACGTAATTAAAACTAAGTGTATAATTAATGATTATTTATCTAATAATATTATGTGGGGTGAGAGGGAAAACAAGGAGATAAAAAACTATACTGACATTTGTAATAATAAATTAAAAGACCTTGACTTCCCTAATGAATTTTGTGTTTGTGCTGACAGTATGTGTAGTAACTTTGGACATAGATATATTATTGACAATTTATACGATGACATTGTAAATATTTTATGTGAGGCCTCTGTACAAAGCAAGCGAGTAAGAAAGCTTAAAAAGGGAAAAATAGTAGTGGGATGGAACAGTCACGTTAAAGAGGCGCATAGTCAGGCTAGGGAGGCATATGAACAGTATCTGTCATATGGTAAGCCGGAAAGCGGGCCTGTTCATGACGCGATGTATCTGACTCGTAAAAAATTTAAGTCCAGACTAAAGTTTTGTCAAAATCACCAAGACCAACTTAAAATGGATAGGTTAGCCTCTCACATAACAGACAAAGATTTTAGAGGTTTCTGGAAATGTACCAAGAGGTTGGGTGGTAGGGTTAGTTTGCCAGTGAGTGTGGGCGGGTGTAGTGAGCCTAAAGAAATAGCTAACCTTTTTAAAAATCACTTCAAAGTTAAAGCTCCTATTACCAGCAATACTGTTGTGCCCAAGGTTGAGTCCGTGGCTGTTTGCGAGAATCCAATAGGGTTTTCTGCTCAGGAGGTTAAAAATGTTATTAATAATATGAAACGGGGTAAGTCTCCGGGCAGTGACGGACTCAGCATTGAGCACCTGCAGCACGCAGGCTCACATTTGTATAGAGTGATGGCTATGCTGTTTACTTTCTGCATACGTCACTCGTACTTACCACCGAAGATGACGGAAACAATTGTTGTGCCTATAGCGAAGAACCGCACTGGTGATGTGACTGACAAGTGTAATTATAGGCCTATCTCCCTGGCTACTGTGATGGCGAAGGTCTTCGATGGTCTTTTGGATATTCAGCTCAGCAAGTATGTAAAGCCACATGATGCTCAGTTTGGGTTTCGTGAGAATTTGTCAACTGAAAGTGCTATTTTGACTCTGAAGCATACAGTCGCCTACTATGTTGACAGGAAAACACCCATCTATGCTTGCTTCCTTGACCTATCGAAGGCTTTCGACCTAGTCGATTATAATAGACTCTGGTCTAAGCTTGGGGAGGTTGGGGCTCCTGCTGAACTGATTAATATATTCTCCTTCTGGTATAAACAACAGAAAAACGTTGTCAAGTGGGGGAATGTATATTCAGATGAATACAAACTTGAGTGTGGTGTGAGGCAAGGAGGACTGACCTCTCCAAGACTTTTTAATCTCTATGTCAATCAGCTGATCGATGAGCTCAGCAACAGCCATGTCGGATGTCACATAGATAACGTTTGCGTCAATAACATCAGCTACGCGGACGATATGGTGCTGCTGGGTCCATCTGTCGGCGGGCTACGGAGGCTATTAGGTATGTGTGAAACTTACGCTGAGAGTCATGGCTTAAAGTACAATGATAGGAAGAGTGAGTATATGCTTATCAGAGGTAAGATTAAGCAACCTGAACATATACCGCCAGTATACCTTAACGGAGTATCGTTGAGTCGGGTCTCTCAGTTTAGGTATCTAGGGCATGTTGTGACTGAAACCCTACATGATAACGCAGATATTGAGAGAGAGCGGAGAGCGTTGTCGGTACGAGCCAATATGTTGGTGCATAGGTTTGTGCGGTGTACAGCACAGGTAAAAGTAACATTGTTCAGAGCCTATTGCCAAAGCTTCTACACCAGCGCCCTATGGATCAACTACACGCAAAGGGCCTACAATGCTCTCCGTGTTCAATATAACAACGCCTTTAGGATTCTGTTGCGGCTGCCTCCCTTTTGTAGTGCCTCGGGCATGTTTGCCGACGCAAGGGTGGATGACTTTTATGCAATAATGCGCAAAAAGTCAGCCTCACTGATTCGCAGAATGAGAGGTAGTGGCAACGGAATCCTGAGGATGATTGCAGATCGACCAGTATCGCCAGTTGTGGGACGGCTAATCGGGCTACATGTGGTCTGATGATGATTTTTATTTTTTATTTGTTGAATTTTTTATTTATTTTATTGTATTTCTATTTAATTTAAATATTTAAGAATGATATCTATATTTTTAGAATGTTAATTTTATTTTAATTATTTATTCATTCTCTTTTTATTCAACTGGACTACCTATAAATTAATACTAACATAGTTTTTAAGATAAATTGTTACTAACAAATTATGGACATTAATTGGTCTGCAATAAACGAATTAATTAATATAGTCATGCATAATTAAAATCAATGAATTTAACTTTTAATTTGTTCGTGAGAGTGAGAACTATCAATTAAATGGTAAGATGGAATAGCTAATGGCTATCTTGCTTTGTATATAGTTTTAGTTTCAGGAGTGGAATAAGTAGCTGTGGTGTCAATATTAGGCACTGGTCAGTTAGTGGGAAAGTACTGCTGCCATATTTTATTAACGTTCACTGATCTGTACATTTTGTTTGTCTAAAGGTAATAATGTTAAATTAAAATTTATATATCGGAGTCCCTTTGCAATGGGATTGACATGATTGTGTTTGTTAACGAAAGACGTTTAACACGAAGGGACACAAAAGTCTGGAAGCACACCCATTTTTTAAACAAAAGCATTACTAAATTATTGGCACCCCGATTTCTTTACGTGTTGCTAATTTAGTGACCTAAATTGTAAAAATAAAATAGCACTCTTTTTAACAACTTATAAAACTAACAATATAAAACTTTCTGATGGGTTATATTTATTCTATTTTATTTTTCTCTTGCTTCCAAACTTATCGAAGGTGACATATATTGTGACTGTATAACTGACAGCATAATTTGACGATGAAACGTGTATAAATATAACTCGTCTGTGATATTTAAAACTGATTCTTAAAATGAATATAATTATACATTTCCATAGCCATAATATACATAATATATTTAAGATAGTCATTTCGTAATCGTCTGAGTTGGTTTCGCTTTTTTATACTCTGGTTACTAGTAAATAACTATGCACTATTAATAATTATATTCATGACTTTTTCACTTTAATAACACGTTTTAACTTACGTTTTATATTATTTCAGACTGAGCAGTCTTACAAAAAGAATCCGAAAATGCTGACCCAGTTGCAGCACTGCGAAGAGAGTGGTATACCTCTAGCGGTGGTTCTCGGCGAGTCGGAGCTCAAACGTGGCGTCGTGAAGGTCAGGAACGTCGCCGCGCGGCAGGAGGATGAAGTACCGAGAGAAACGCTCGTACACGAACTTAGGGAGCGGATCGCCGCGTTGAGTCTGAAACAAAATGGCGCCGCATAAAAGTCACATTATTTCTTTGGAAATTTTTAGGGTAAAACAAGTGAACTGCCTCAAATTCTGAGCATGTAATTAATAGATTTGATGTCTGATGTATGATTGCATTAATACTTTATAAACATTCGATAAAATATACAAAATCTACATGATATTATACATATAATTTTTTTTATCAAATACATTACTAAATATCAATACTAAAAATCGGGTTAGCGTGCAGCACTTTTCCATCGTCCTGGCAAGTAACATCTCACTCGTGGCGTGTGACTGCTCGGGCACGGCGACCATCTTATAATAGTACAAGCAATGTTGAGCTTTATGTTTAAGGAGTAGAGTTGATATTATATTGTGGACATCTTTAGTAATATCTTCGAATGTATATGACAACTGTGGACACTTTTTCCGAAAAGATTTTACCAGAATCGATGTCTATTTGTTAGTAGATCGACGTATAAAACGAATCAAAGTTAATGTTTGAATCCTTCAGAAAATCATTACAAGATGTACAAATTTCGTACTTTTACATATATTATGCTATTGTCGTGTCTGTGTGCGTCTATTTATTTGGAAATTTATTATTAGTTTAGATTTGTAGTTCTGTAATAATGGGTAGATAAGTATTCAATAGTAACAGTTTATAAATTCATTAAAACCATAGTCTGATGGGTGAGCGAGGTGGAATTATATTGTTATATAAATACATATATTGCATTCGTAATACGAGAATGATTGAGATCGTTGTTTAACCAAAAGACGTATAGAATCATTGATTATTCAGTCTCGGTTATAGTAACTAAGTCCAAAAGTTAAGAACTAGTTACAATTTTTTTTTACATGGGTTATGCTTTGCACTTATCCCTCCGCGGGGGCGGTCAGAGGGGCTTTGTCGGGCTCATCGGGGTAAAAGAGAGATGGTAATGATGATAAGAATGGACCTCCCGGTAATACCGACTAAACCTACCACGGGGTTCCTCGACAAAACCGCAACCGGCGGGGCCGCGCGAATCATTTTCACATGCAGTCGCGACCCCGCCAAGGTTTCGGCCCGCCGCATGAAACGACAGGCCACTCACGAAAAGACCTACACTTTGGTCACTTAAACCTACTGTCCCCTTGAAGTAGGACAGACACATGACACAGAGGTGCGCGTGGGAACACCCACGCCGCCTCTCGGACCTGGTGCTGAACGGGTGGTGGGCAGGCCCACGAAGCCCACCACCCCCAGGTAAAACCTCAGGGTGGCTGGGGTGGCTGGAGGTCGTCTCGCGCTTTCCGGCGCCCGGTTCTGCGGTTGGGGTGAGGGTTTGAGCGCTCCCTCTCCCGTTTCGCCGCCTCCTTGACGGAAATTACTTCCTCACAGAAGGAGGTGACGGTGTTCCACGACCTCTCACACCGGACCATGGACTGAACCACGGCCGGGAGCGAGAGGGCAACTATACCGACTGCCGCGATCAACTCACGGCGCTGCGATGCCCAGGCGGGGTAGTCCGCCAAAGTGTGCCGCGCCGAGTCCTCGACAACGTCGCGGCAGTCGCCGCGGTGGTGACAACTGGGCCTCTCTTGCCGGCCTATGCGACACAAGAACTGGCCAAAGCAACCGTGGCCAGTCATTACCTGTGTCAGCCGGACGGGACCACTCCTCAAAATCGGGTCTTCCTGCTAGGATTGTGGCGTGCCTGGCACTGGGGTGCACAAGTCGATTTCTCCATTCTTCCACTAGGACCTGGCGGATCTCGGACCGTGAAGAACTAGTTTGATGCCGTATGTCAGGCAACGCCTAGGAATATGCAATTAAACTGTAACGGTATAAAACAACGCTCACCATTAAGACATCAAAATTATTCATATTATTTAGATCAAGACTTAATTAAGACAACATAAATAATAACTCTCCAATAAGTATACCAATACAATATTACTACGTTATTCAATATATTCCTACATTAATGCATTTTTTTAAATTAAAATTATTAGTTTACTTGTTTGTTTATAAATCCTTACTAAGTTAACACATGCGTTAGACAAGACTTATCTAGTAATTTATTGTAGTTATTTTGTCACTGTTTAATGAAAGAACTATTACTTAATATTATTTACATTCATATTTTTTTGTATATTTGAGTGAAAGTTATTAAATAAAACTGAAAGTAAATATGGTATCTTTATTATAAATTTATATATCGTGCTTGAAAATGTAGTCGTTACCTCGTACAATCTGTATACACATATTATTATGTATATTTATGTCAATAAATTATTAGTAGTATCATGAAGTCCCCACAAAACTTGCCTGGCCCGGTAAACGACCAATCTGAGACCTCACTTGCAGATATCAACATTCTCTACCGCTGCGTCAACTATGGTGTGACCACGTTGTTGACTACGCCCTTACTCTTCTCATACTGAGAAAAGACCCGTATTTTACATTAGAAAAATACACGGCTCTTTGAGACTTACACGGGATTTGGGTCCAACGTGAAGAGGCCCTTCGAAAGTTTTAATCTAAAGTAAGATTCTAGGGTAGATAGGTAGGATCTAAAGTAATTAGAATCTAGCGACACCGGTTGCAGCAGGTGTGCTACGCTTGGAATCTAATAGGTATATTTGAGATCCATATCCCAGATATTTTAGAATCAGGACACATGCCATTCCCGTGGATGGGGGTGTGTTATTGTATAATAGTAGGTGACCATGTATGAAAAATGGCGTCTGGTCTGTATATTCTTATAGCATTAAGTTGGATGGGCTAATGGTCGATTGCCGAATCACTAGATGGATCCCCTGAATAGCCACCATTTGTATACATGCCTTAAAGAGAGTAGATGACAACACCGGTGCGTGTAGGGATGTCGAGCGGTGAAGCACCGGTTTCACCATCATGGGTCTAGTGAAACGGAGACCCGGGGCGGATTTCCCTGTAGTTAAGACCTTGATACTGACGCTTCCTTCTTCGAGCAAATACTTCTGGCAATTGACCGGCCGACCAAGACCAGTATTAAGAGTTCGGCCAGCGAATGAAGTTCCAATCCAGCCCGCCAATTTAGGTCACCTGGAGACGAGACATTGAGTGATCATCTGAGGCACAAGGCTGCAGTGTTGGCACAAGCTGCCTTGCGCGATTTAGTTAATAATAATATGGTGATATATTTTTCGTTATAACATAATATTACAATACCTAATGTAAAAAAGCTGATTTACCGGCCCTGCCGAGATTTCGTTGGTCTCGAAACGAGATAAAGAGGCTTAGGCTGTCCTAGGAGGCTTTATTATTATTGTTAAGAATGTAACCTACTTTTAATTGTCATAATGCACTTCTACAGGTGTGATTGGCGGATTATCCTTAGGTAATTATTTTCAAAACGGTACGGGTACGGGTAACAGTGAATAAACGGTCTACCAGGAATGCATTTTATTCCCAGAGTTGCTATAATCTGAGAGATATAATTGTTCAATACAGTAACAGATAATAATAATATATGTTTAAACGAATTAATAGCCTTATATTTTTTGTCTTAGCGTAGAAGTCCCAAAAATTATATGTCAGTAGGTACATACCTAATGTCCTCCTCCATACCGATATAATATATCGCAAAAGATATTATGGTGCACAAGTGTGTGCGCGAACACAAGTGCACTTTCTGTTGTTCCCTAACTCTCATGATCTAATCCGGTCGTGTCGGACCGCCAACTACCTAATTATCTGCTATTGAGATTTTTTAACAGAAAACCCAATAACTCTGTGTTGATCCGACCCGGGATTCCCATTCGCTACCGCTGCGCCTCGGAGGCAGTTAAGACATACCAACCTAAACTGACGTCTGATCTGTCAATTTCGTCGGTCTTAAAATACTAAACATATTGGAAAATCTATTGTGTAGCCTCCGGTGTGCAGCTATGGTTTGAAAGGTTAATCCAAATTTTATTAGTATGTTTGTGTAGCCACGAATAAATCGTACGCGCAACATACGTTTTATAGGGATAGAGTGCGTGCGGAGTACGTCGGATTGAAGGCGATGTTATTCTTTAAATCCAAACCTTTATTGTATTTCATGTTTGAATTTTAGGTTTTACAGTTTGATATAGTGAAACCCCTGTAAGGTTACCGTAATTATACAAAAGATGTAAACATGCATACATGACATACCTAATTATACATACATTAAAATAAAATATCTAAACAAGAACAGAATTAAAAAAATACTTATTTTATTTCTCATTGTTATAATTTCATGTATGCGCATATATTAGTGCTGTTAGGTAATACTACACTACATATAGGTATCTATACTAATATTATAAAGCTGAAGAGTTTGTTTGTTTGTTTGTTTGGCTGAACGCGCTTATCTCAGGAACTGGTTCGAATTGAAACATTCTTATAGTGTTGGATAGCCCATTTATCGAAGAAGGCTATAGGCTATATAACATCCTGCTACGACCCACGGGGACGGCGCAGTAATCATAGACGCGAGTGAAACCGCGGGCACATCTAGTATGTCATATATTAACTTTCTAGCTGTGATATGTATAAACCATTCAAATTAATTGAAGTAGTTAATTATCTACCAAATTATGTTATTAAGTTGCATAATAAAAAATGTATGTACATACAATACAAGATTTAAAGGACTTAACGATGATATGATAAAAAAATATCAAGTGAGTATATTATATCTATATAACATCACACTACGACCAATAGGAGTGGAGCAGCAATGAAAAATGTTGCAAAAATGGAAAAAATCTCTTTTGTGAAGCAGACGACGTTGCGCGGGTCAGCTAGTATCTACATAAGTAGGTATGAGTGCTGTATTCATGATCGTACAAAGAAGGTAGATACTTAGGCAATATAGCACTTAAATGAACTCTACAATCAATATTTTTGTTTCGATAACCGATGTTGGAGGGAGACTAAAACTATGATACTGAATGTCTTAAAGGTTTCCGAGTTTATTATTGTCCGATAGGTATCAAATCCGACCTTTAAATAAAAATATGTGCTATTCACAGATAACTGATCTTATTGTGCGTTTCCTGCCTATGTTGGAATGGCTAAGGGAGTTTATAAAGACAAAAAGCAAAGCTATTTTAAAGTTGTACTGTGTAGGTAGGTACTGCGGATTACTGATGCACTACATTTTATTTTAAAGTAAGGTATGAGGATTAAGTATCGGGCAAGCGAGCGTCTAGGACTTAACATGTTTCCTGTCCGATGAATGACAATGTTTCATTTTCTATTGTGTCTATCACGGAACAGCGAAGGGAATAAAAGAGTGGCGAAATGACCTCACTAACAATAAGTAAATACCCTATTTATTGCTAATTATTTAAAATTTAAGTGTTTACTTGAACCAACTTTTATTACATTATATCTATTATTAAAATTTCTAAAATTTCTATAATATTGTCTTCTGTTTACGCGAATATTATTCATTGAAATTAAACTACTGTATACGGATTTTATCGCGTTGTTTATTTGACACTTTATTACATAATTTTGAAAACTGTTACACTACTACTACTATTAAACTTTACTAATTTTTAATCTAATTAAATTATTATTAAAACTATTTAGATTTAATTTAATTTTACACTTTCCCCGACGTTTCGGTTGCTTTTCAGCAGCCATGGTCACGGGGAGACTAAGATGGTAGTTGTCTCAATGTTCCAGTGTAGTTATTTCAAAGTACCCGAACATAATTTAATCATTGGTGTTTCTATTTACGCAGAATGAGCTCAAAGTATCATGAAGTCTAGCTGTGGTTTGCTTCTTCTTGGGTTTGACTATTTGTATTACTGGATCCCAAGCTGGTGGTACATTTCAACCATCTTCTCTATTAAAATTAGGATGTTTTTTGATTTCAATAGCCTCGCGATGCATCCTTGGTAGGAATCGGTGTTCTTTAGCGAGAATCTGTGGGTTGTCAAATCTCAGGTAGTGGTTGGTCCCCTGTTGCACAAGTTCACACACAGCAGACTTCAACGAGCGTTGGTGTTTTACATCAGCTATGTATTCTTTTATGCGGGTGCCTATGTTTCTCTTGGTTTGACCAATGTATGAGAGTCCGCAGTCACAATCTATTTTATAGACCCCTGCATCTTGTAAAGGTAGTTGGCACTTGACGAATGGTAATAATTGACTTATCTTCGTTGGCGGCTTGAAGTATGTGTTGATTGAAGCTCGCTTCAAGATGTAGCCAATCTTGTCAGTGACACCCCTTAGATAAGGCAGTACAGCAGGCTGGCGCTCGACTGTGGCTGGCTTTTCTCGGGATCTGTGACAGCGGCGCGGCTGTTGGAGCTTGTTGTCTTGCAGTACTTGTTTAACATGTTGAAGCTTGGCGTCCAGGTGTTTCTTGTCACAGATCCCATGGGCTCACTGAAACAAAGACATTCCCACGGTAGCTAACTGTTTAGGATGGTGGTGAGATTCACCGTTTAAGTACCTATTTGTATGGGTCTTTTTCCTATACACAGTGTGGCTCAAATTATGATCAGGATTCCTGATGACAAGTACATCTAAGAAAGCTAATGAATTATTTGCCTCTAATTCCATAGTAAATTGGATGTTGTTATTAATGGAATTAAGATGTTCTAGGAATACACTTGCACTATCTGTTGGTAATATTGTAAAAGTATCATCTACAAACCTCTTATAAATCCTGGGTGTGATGACGGCAGTATGTAAAGCTCGAGCCTCGAAGTCCTCCATATATATGTCAGCAACAACAGGCTATACTGGGGAGCCCATTGCGACACCATCGACTTGTAAGTAGAATTTATTGTAATATTGTCTTCTATTTACGCGAATATTATTCATTGAAATTAAACTGCTATATACGGATTTTATCGCGTTGTTTATTTGACACTTTATTACAAAATTTTGAAAATTGTTACACTACTACTACTATTAAACTTTACAAATTTTTAAGCTAATTAAATTATTATTAAAACTATTTAGATTTATTTTATTTTTACACTTTCCCCGACGTTTCGGTTGCTTTTCAGCAGCCATAGTCACGGGGAGACTAAGATGGCAGTTGTCTCAATGTTCCAGTGTAGTTATTTCAAAGTACCCGAACATAACTTAATCATTGGTGTTTCTATTTACGCAGAATGAGCTCAAAGTATCATGAAGTCTAGCTGTGGTTTGCTTCTTCTTGGGTTTGACTATTTTTATTACTGGATCCCAAGCTGGTGGTACATTCCAACCATCTTCTCTATTAAAATTAGGATGTTTTTTGATTTCAATAGCCTCGTGAAGCATCCTTGGTAGGAATCGGTGTTCTTTAGCGAAAATCTGTGGTTTGTCAACAAGTCTTTGGTTTGTTTGGGACAATAAATTCTACATACAAGTCGATGGTGTCGCAATGGGCTCCCCAGTATCGCCTGTCGTTGCTGACATATATATGGAGGACTTCGAGGCTCGAGCTTTACATACTGCCCCCATCACATCCAGGATTTATAAGAGGTTTGTAGATGATACTTTTACAATATTACCAACAGATAGTGCAAGTGTATTCCTAGAACATCTTAATTCTATTAATAATAACTTCCAATTTACTATGGAATTAGAGGCAAATAATTCATTAGCTTTCTTAGATGTACTTGTCATCAGGAATCCTGATCATACTTTGAGCCACACTGTATATAGGAAAAAGACCCATACAAATAGGTACTTAAACGGTGAATCTTACCACCATCCTAAACAGTTAGCTACCGTGGGAATGTCTTTGTTTCAGAGAGCCCATGGGATCTGTGACAAGAAACACCTGGACGCCGAGCTTCAACATGTCAAGCAAGTACTGCAAGACAACAAGCTCCAACAGCCGCGCCGCTGTCACAGATCCCGAGAAAAGCCAGCCACAGTCGAGCGCCAGCCTGCTGTACTGCCTTATCTAAGGGGTGTCACTGACAAGATTGGCTACATCTTGAAGCGAGCTTCAATCAACACATACTTCAAGCCGCCAACGAAGATAAGTCAATTATTACCATTCGTCAAGTGCCAACTACCTTTACAAGATGCAGGGGTCTATAAAATAGATTGTGACTGCGGACTCTCATACATTGGTCAAACCAAGAGAAACATAGGCACCCGCATAAAAGAACACATAGCTGATGTAAAACACCAACGCTCGTTGAAGTCTGCTGTGTGTGAACATGTGCAACAGGGGACCAACCACTACCTGAGATTTGACAAACCACAGATTCTCGCTAAAGAACACCGATTCCTACCAAGGATGCTTCGCGAGGCTATTGAAATCAAAAAACATCCTAATTTTAATAGAGAAGATGGTTGGAATGTACCGCCAGCTTGGGATCCAGTAATAAACATAGTCAAACCCAAGAAGAAGCAAACCACAGCTAGACTTCATGATACTTTGAGCTCATTCTGCGTAAATAGAAACACCAATGATTAAATTATGTTCGGGTACTTTGAAATAACTACACTGGAACATTGAGACAACTGCCATCTTAGTCTCCCCGTGACTATGGCTGCTGAAAAGCAACCGAAACGTCGGGAAAGTGTAAAATTAAATTATCTAAATAGTTTTAATAATAATTTAATTAGCTTAAAAATTAGTAAAGTTTAATAGTAGTAGTAGTGTAACAATTTTCAAAATTTTGTAATAAAGTGTCAAATAAACAACGCGATAAAATCCGTATATAGCAGTTTAATTTCATAGAATTTATTGTCCCACAACAGATAGCCAGTTGTTAAGCAATGCTTAAGTAGTTCTGCATATCCCTCAGGCATATTGTACTGTATTAGCTTCCTTTTAGTTATTTCAATACAGTCATGTGCAGGTATGCATGTAAATAATGTCTGTACATCAAAACTAACCATTGTTTCATTGTTAGTGAGACGTAGGTGTTTTATTTCACTCACAAAATGGTATGAATCCTTTACATGTGCTCTCGAGTTGCCTCTGAGTGGTGAGAGTATCTTTGCTACGTGCTGAGCCAGTCTGTAGGTTGGTGTGTCGATCTGACTCACAATAGGACGTAGCGGAGCGAAAAATTTGTAAAGTTTAATAGTAGTAGTAGTGTAACAGTTTTCAAAATTATGTAATAAAGTGTCAAATAATCAACGCGATAAAATCTGTATATAGTAGTTTAAATTCAATTCTTAAATTTATGTTAATCTTTTTTAGTAAAACTATTATACAATGTTATATCTACATATGTTGGTATCTTCTGAGCATTAAATGGATCAGATGGATAGATGTTTTGTAATAAAGTTCAATTTAAATGTTAGTTAGATGTGATATATAGTGATCATAATATATAAGTCATAAAAATCGCAAGAAGTTAAAACCGTACATTAAACATTTTTGAAGAAGGTAAAATTGTCACTACATGATCTAAAAACGATAGATATGGGTGCAGAAAATTTGTTGTTGGAATGTTGGACTGCCACGCAGAAATCTTGAGTTCGATTCCAAGGCGCGCATCTTTGACTTTTCGAAGTTATATGCGTATTAAATAGTTATATACCTATCTTTAACGGCGAAGGAAAACATCGTGAAACAACCAAATGTCTGAGAGTTATGTTGCCGAAGATATGTATGTGAAGTCTACCAACCCGCACTGGGCCCGCGTGGTGGACTATGGCCTAATCCTTCTTATGCTGAGAAGAAACTCGTGCTTAGCGGTAGGAGAAAAGTATTTTGTACATACAGGGCTGAGTGATTATACTCTGTATTTATATTCACGCCTCACCAATAACTACTGGACAAATTCTATTGGAATTTGGTACGCATACCTAAATATAACTTTAATGCTATGTCAAAATAAAGGTTATAAATAACCGTGCTGAAATTCTGTACGGACGAAGTTGCGGCTATCTATTGCTGGTTTTCTATAGCATTATAAGGTTTTTACAAATACAAGCACTCTTAGCGTAGGTAAGTAGGTACCTACTTACTTATATTTCTTATTTTAATTTTACAACCATTGTCACTAACAAGGTGGAATGTTATAGGTGCCAATTTTATCTGGGGTGTTCAATGACCTTCTAATCCGTAATCAATGTTCCCGTTCGAACACCATTGACCTCGATCAGCTCGTCCTATAGTAAGTATGTCCGCGTGCTTTTAGTTCGATAATGTGATGTCATGGACGTAACCGCTAGTTGTTTGACTCATTGTTTCCACCTCAGATTCTGTGGTTCCTGCCATTGTGCCCTAATTTGCCATGAAGTCCAACACAATTTACATCGATATAAAACTCTTTGTACCATTGAACTCATGTCTATTTTCAATTTACAGTTTTACTGACAACATCTATCGCTTATTTTGGGATGAGATGATTCCCCGATACAAATTTTATTTTAGTTTATTAACATCTGTGCTCTTATTATTTTCGGAATTAAGTGGATCGGTGATTAAAGAAGCTTTGGAAGAACATTTGAAGGATGTCGCTCACGACGAAGGAGCAGAGTCCAGCAAGCATAATAAACATAAAGGTGAAAAGGTGCTCCAAGAACAGAGCCAGATTAATGACAGCCATAAAAACCAATATTCAAAAGCTAACGACGAGTCGAAATATTTGAAGAAGGAACACGATAGTAATTCAGCATCAGAAAGTGACGCGTACAAGGGATACAATAGCAAACATGATAAAGCTGAGGACAGTGAAGCAAAAGGTTTTAAGAGGGGACACAAGAAGGGCCATCATAACCAAGGATTTCAAAACTCGTATCATAAAGATGAATCATCCAATAAGAGTACTTTTTTCGATGATTTTAATGACGAAGGCGACCAGGCTTCATACAACAGTAGGTTAAATTCACATGATAATCAAGGTGGGAGGAGTTATCAAGGGTCTAAAAACAAAGGGCAAGAATATTTGAGAGATAATTATCAAGGTGGTGGTTATAACAAATATGGCGACACTGGAGTAAAACATCAGGATTATCAAAATTATGGAAAGAAATATCACTTAGATGACACACACAATCATAATAAATATCAGAATACACATAATAATTACGACAGAGATAATATAAGAAATCGTCACGAGTATCATGTTCCACAAGTTCTGCAACCACATCCTGAACCTGGATGGGATTGGGAAAAGTGGGAAGACAAACGCAGGTGGGAAAATCCTGGGTGGCGAAGGGACCCTGGCTGGCAAAGAGATCCTGGTTGGCAAACAGATTCCGGTTGGGACAGAGAATCCAGCTGGCAAAGGGATCCTGCTTGGGATAGGGACGCAAATTGGCAGAGAAGAAATGGTTGGGAAAGGGAGCCTGACTGGCAAAGGGATCCAGGCTGGGAGAGAGATTATGGTGGCCCCGGCTACTACGATGATAAGGGCCATCGTCACGATGGCGGCTATGGCTATGGTCCAAACCACGGTTACGGTTACGGTGAATCGCAAGTAAATCCCGTCGCTGAAATACCTAAAAACGCACCAGTAGTTGCACACAGGAAACAGACTATTACTATATACGAAGATCCGAGATACGATGGTAAGGATAAAGGGCAATTGAGACGGGAGGAGGGAGATTACTTACAATTGGAGTTTAAGCCGAGCAGTCATCGATACGCTAGTTACGACGATACGTACTACAACGCTCCTGCAACTCGAGAAGGAGCCGTAGAAGCTAGCAAAATTAATAGATTAGTTTACAACTATAGGAGGCAGTGAATATAACAATACACATCGGTCGGCTTTGTAACGTTGTAATAGATACGCTAGTTTAGTTAGTTAAGTATCGTTATCGCATAAGCTGCTATGTTTCATATTGTAATCTTATATAGAATACCGTTTGTCAGTGAAATACAAAAGAGGTGTATCTGTGAGAGAAGAGATAACTGATTTCTTGAACATAAGCTCTTAATATATTTTAGGTAAAACATGTCTTTATTTTTTTGTGGGGATATTTTAGCTGAAACAGGCAAGAATGTTGATAACATAGGGGTGAAAGGTGGTGGGTAAATTATTATTATGTATATAGTTGCATTTTATAGAATACTTATTTGGATACAATTTCTGAGTAAATAAAGATCTTTAACAAAAAATATTTATTTCTTCAATTCTATTGTATTTAAAATATATATAAGTACATATATCCGCTTGTATTATGATGTTTTCAATAAAACTAGTAATGTAGATATTTAATATGGGTATTGACAGATTTCCAGTGAGGCGTGGAAGGCAAATAGGTTTCACTTTGAAGGGAAGATTCCTTGGGGCAGTTGCTACGTGACGGTCGGGTGGCCGGTCAACGGGCGCCATATTTCAATATGCTACATGTGTCACAGTTGAGTGAGTAGAGCCTTCGACCGTGACGACGGACGCCAGGAGCGTGGTGAATCGGTGTCACTGATCCGGGGAAAAACTGTCGTCGTACTAGCTATTTGTATAGCTACAGTTGAGGTTATGGCTACGCAGAATATTAGATTATAAAAACAATCTTAGCGCACTTTGCTTGTTTATAAATGCATGAAAGCATAACAATGACTTCGTTACATTTTGTTGTTGTGACATTTGATAGAGATAATTATGTAAGTAGATAGTAATAATATATGTATAGTAATTTGTATGATATCAGTGGCACGGTATTGTTGCGTTAACTCATAGAATATTTACTAAGCTCTCGATTGTCTTTTACAATAATTGTAACCAAGTTTCCAAATTAAGGCGTTTTATTACCCCTTCTGTTTTAATTAAAAGACATCGTTATTGAGCCACTACCCACTCGTAGATATTTTTCAGTGCTTTTATTTGTAATTTAAATTTTGCAACCCTTAGTCGCGGTTCCGCTTTAGGGGGATAAACTAATTTAAACGTTAAGCTCCGGACAAAGTCTCGTTTTATAATATGTATGGTCTGGGCCACATTTTAAAATTGGATTAGAACAGCGTGCATTCGAAATAAAGAGCTGTTTGTTTTCATTTTTTAAAAGATAGCCCTGTTGTTTTGCGAAAGAGGTTAATTATGAATAGCGGGATGCTATGTGGACTTTTACCTTTGAATTCGAATTAAACACAGAGAATGTTGTTTATCATGTGAACAATATATTTATGGTGTTTTATTTTAAGAGTAGTAAGTTTAAACATACAATTTTAGTGGAACAGTGCGATATTCACGTGACCATTATGTAGTCATGTGGATAAATATGTTGACTTCATTCAACATAATCATTAACTATGAATAGTATATCATATTAAGGATACAGTAGCGATAACGCTAAATAAATAATCTGTTGCTTTTCGACTTTTATTTGTAGTAAATTAATACTTAGTATACTGTACATAGAAATTAGAGAAACAAATACAAACACAAGTGATTTAAATGCTCATGTTTTTAATTAAGCAAAAAAGTATATGTATAGTTATGTATATATTTATGGGTAAGGTACCTACATTTTAAATGAAAACATTTATGTAAGTCTCGCTGTAAGTGGATTTATCAGTGTTATGCATATTAGCAGCCAATCTGCAATTTAAAAAATAACCGACCTCTTGTGTTGCTTTGTAGTGAAAACGAATAGTCCCTGAATTTAGTTTATCTCGCCTCGTTGAATTAATTAAGAGAGAGAATTCGGTTTATATTATTTCCTTTGTTTTAGGAAACTGAGCATTGGTACTTTCAATTGTAATTAAATATAATGGAGGTGTGTTTCAAAAAGTAAGAAATATATTTCAAAAATCTACGTACTCTGTACCGATTATATTTTACATCACGTATATGTTTACTAATCTCTGTAATAATGTATTAAAGGCGTAGCCGCGACTTCGTCTGCACAGTGCATCCGGTACACAGACACTATGCCGTAATATTTTAAAGCCTTTATGTTGAACCGGCTATAGGAGATTATGCGTGTTCATTGGAAATCTCAAAGATAAGAAAATGCATGTGGTGTGAACATGTACTTTCTTGTCTTTATGATATGACACGGCTCTCCAGGTAAGTACTACCTTCTCACGGCAAACTGTCGCTAGAGTAGTGTTGACTGCGTTTTACCCGGTAAGTGAAATTTTCTGTGGCTCACATACCTACCTCCTCCATTCCTATCCTTTTATCCCATCTTTAACCCTATTCCCTAGAAAGTAACGCGAGTGATATACCCACCTCGTATTGTAAATGATTATAGGCTACGGTAACCGCTTGTAGTGAAAAGATCTTAATTTAAGCAAGACAGGTTGTAGATTGATAGATTCATATAATTGTACCTAATAGAAATCTGGTATGATTCTCTTGTATATACTTATATAGGTAAATATACTATATCGGATTAAAAAGTCTGTATATACTTTGAATAAATTTTATTTGAAACAGATAGATAGCCTGAAGAAAAGCAAAAATATCCTATACCCTAAAAACATAAAATTCAGATTTCTCTCAAAAGTATGTAGTCCCTACAGTGAACAATTTACCCTGAGACTCCGAGGCTAATCACTGTATCCTCACTTTTTATTGCACTTGCGAACGACTTGTAGATACTAAAGCAATTCAAAATGGCACTCGAATAACACGCCAATAATCGTTAGCAGCGATTGGAAAACAAAACTGTGATTATAGGGTATTATCTAGTCTGCCCTTTCTCTTTCTAGCTCCTTAATAAAAGTAATGTCGTCTCATTTGTCTCGTGAGGGGACCGGCGAGATAGAGTGACATTACTTTAACGAACTTTCGATGGTCCACGACGGGATAGGGGTGCCGATTTTCTAGTTAGTTTTGATCAGATAGAGCTTAGTCTTGTATAATTGCATACAAATTGGACTTAGAGAACAGTACGAATTAAACAGCATTTAATTCTGATAAACACTAGTTTTAACGTTAATTCGGATTATTCGCTCTAGTTATTTGATGTAACCATGATTATGATTACATCAAAACTGAACTGAAACTGAAGCAGTTTATTTATTAGGTCTAAAATACATATATCTTTATAACGTTCACGACGGACTTTTAAGACGTTTATCAGCAAAGTTTAAGGACCTATATATTAGTAAATCTAGTAGTGTCTATCGGGCCCATTTTCAAACACCGCATGCTTACCGAGAATGGCCAAAAATAAAAATGTAATACCCTTACTCGGAATCTCACGGTCGACTGTAAGTTTGAGCACACATTTATACCACGGGACCAATAAGGCAGGCACCGTCAGTCTAACATAAGTCAGTCAGTCAGTCATCATATGATTGGTGTTGTTAAAGGGAATCCAGTAAAACAGTTCGTGTGTCAACAGCAATTGTAATAATATAATCCATTACTAATAAAAATATGTACATATACTTATATTTATATTCCCACTTTGAAAATCGAGAAGTTGATGTCACAAGTAAAGTTGTAGCTAAGCAGCCATCTCATCGCCCACGAAGCTGTCTCAACAATGGCAGCTCGACAGCGCTGTTATCTGCGACTGTTTATTGTCTGAAGTTGGCTGGATGGACGTTTTGTTGCGGATTCCCCACCTCCGCTTAGATGAGCAAGTTCGAGTGTCGGCGATGCCTCGGCGACGTTTACATCGTACGATTGTGAAACGACCACGACGATATATAGGCCGTTAATAAATTAACATCATGATAATGGTATTTTATATAAAGAATATATTGACAGACAAATGAGACATGTATAAAAATTTACCTGGTCGTTACAAGAAGAAAAGCTGATACCCAAAATAAAAATGAAACCTTACGTTAACTTAGTCATAAATTACAAAAGGTGTTATATGATCTTTTTTTAAGTATTTTAACGATTCTTCTGAGCATCATGAACAATTTATTAAATTATATGATTGAATTTCCATCTCCGTCCGCGGGCGACACGCCGCCGCCGCCGCCGCGCCGTCTGGAAAATTATAAATAATCCGTTTAGCTGTTAGATTGATAGTAAAAAGTAATAAAATATTACTTAGTATTTATAATATTTATAGAGGCATTAAAAGTTGCTGAATATAGTGCTTTAATACCATTCATAGGCATTAATCATGTATTAATTACCTACCGCTTGATAAGAAAACCATTATACCATGTGATTTAATACGAACCTAACAATGAAATTGAAATTTAAAAACAAATCAAGAAATTAAAATCAGTCGCAATGTGTAATGGTACTATCTAAAGGGGTATTCATTCACTCGTGACGAATCCACTGCCTGTAGCTAACTAATTGCTATAAAATGAACCGCTCCCGTGGGATTCAGCCCCGATTTTGTTTTAATCGAAATTTTCTGCACAAAGTGTTGGCTGCGGGATGAATTGTCACAATTCTCAACATCCAATTAAACATTACGCATTGTTAAACAAAATTTACGGAGTTAGAAACACCAATTTTTGCTTTTACTTTAAAAAGAAAATAATGTATTCGGAATTAAGAACAAGGAGTAGATTGTCAAAGGATTTTTCAGGGTTCGATACATTTTTGCGATTCCTTATTATGTTCTTGTTAAAATTTTTATCGATTTGTGACATCTACAGGCGCAGTGCCTTGAGCGTTGGACTTAATTGTCAAGATACCTTAGAAGCATGTAGGTACGGGAGTCAATAGTTACTGAATAAAACGATGTCAATAAATTTTGGATAAACCTTTTACGGTTTTTTTATCGATGATATTGTTTGCTGGCAGAACTAACTCTTCTCTCTTAGCCTTTATTATTCCCAAGTCACTTGGGGTCGGCTTTTCTGGTCTAACCGGATTTGACTGGATATTAGTTTTTACACGGAGCGGCTGCCACCTGACCTCCGCAACCCGAAGGCTAACGATACCCTAAGGCTAGACCAGTGTCAGGATATTAGAGGGTACTGACTTTCCCAATAACGACTGCCATAGATGTTCATGGCAACCGGGACCGACGGCTTAACGTGCTCTCCGAGGCACGGAGCAGGCGATAATCGTCAATCAATACGCACATAATTTCGAAAAGTCATATAACTTCCGAAAGTCAGAGGTGCGCGACGTGGGTTCGAACCCGAGACCCTCTGCATTGCAGTCTGTTGATCTCCCCACTGAGCTATCGCTGCTTCTGTTTCTTCTGTCTGTTCTGGCAGAACTTACTAATCACACGAATAAATAAATCATTGAAATTAAAGCAGCCATGGTCACGGGGAGAGTCTCCCCGTGACCATGGCTGCTGAAAAGCAACCGAAACGTCGGGGAAAGTGTAAAGTAAAAATAAATTAAATCTAAATAGTTTAATAATAATTTAATTAGCTTAAAAATTAGTAAAGTTTAATAGTAGTAGTAGTGTAACAATTTTAAAATTTTGTAATAAAGTGTCAAATAAACAACGCGATAAAATCCGTATATAGCAGTTTAATTTCAATGAATAATATTCGCGTAAATAGAAGACAATATTATGTAAATAAATCATATTTGTATGCAGTCGGCGCCAATAACGTTTGAAGCGGTTCATAACTTACGACTACAGTAGGTGTGCTAGTGTTTACGAATGGCGCGGCAATGTGTTCTACAAACAGCCCTCAGGTAAGTTACGGCGGCCCCTGTGTGTAGTTTTGCTTATTAACGAGACCAACATGGCGAGCTTTTGATAAGATTTCGGTTTGTCTTGGCATTCGTGCCTCGAGGCGATCGTCGAGCATTTGGAGTTGAGACCACTGAAGGTGGATAGTGCGGAATAGGCAAACGTGCTCTACTTGCTATCCTAGCTTAATATTATAAAATGCGAATTTGAATTTGTTTGTTACGTTTTCACACCTTAACTACTCGACCAATTATCGTGAAATTTCACATACAGGTTGTCAAGGGTACAGAAAGGATCATAGGGTACCTACCTATATTCCAGAAAAAGTTCTCTGTTCCAGTGGGATACAATTTTATTGACAAAATATAGATTGATGCGAGCAAAGCAAAGTCCTAACTAATATTATAAATGCGAAAGTGAGTTTGATTGTTTGTTTGTTACGCTTTCACGCCTTAACTACGCGACCGATCATCATGAAATTTCACATATATGTATGTTGGCACAGGTACACGGATACAGAATAGGATATAGGGTACCTTTCATGCAGAAAAAACTACTGTTCCTAAACTAACCTAACCTTAATTACATTTACGCGAGCGAAGCCGTGGACAAAATCTAGTTACTTACTAATAAAAGTGTCAAGATATAGTGCGATATAGTGACTATACTGTAGCATACTATAACCGTATCTGTGCCGGCACTTGTTAAATATGTTACTGGTTTAGATTATATGACACAATACCCCCAGGAACGCTACGTCACTCGGCGGGACCGTGACCTGCCGTAATCGGATTGGCATCAATTTGACAGCTATCACCACGTTCATACTCTAGCAGTTTCACGTTTGCTGATATGGTTTTCAAAGGCGTATGCAAAAATATTATTATGTTGTGTTGTTCGCTTATACGTTGTGTTGAAACATATCAGCGAACTGATTTTTGACATTGTCAGTGTGGAAAAATACTATCTTCTTTGTTATGAACATTAGTATTTGTTCTATTAAGCTAAGTTGGTATAAATAGGTAGGTATTAAGTATACATTTAACGTTTATAGCTCAGTCACAGTTCATGGACCATGGAGCAGGGACAGCAGGTTAAACTAGATCCATAATATAAATAAAAAACAATGAGACAAAGTGCATACTTTGTATCAACGTACCAATTTGCTATATAAATAATCTTAAATAAATTATATATTTATAAATTATACTCTTTGATAAATTACTTTAAAAAATGTTTATATGTTAATATGGTCTGAAAGGTTAATAATATTTTATAATTATTAGACTTGTAGTGTACATTGTTGTCTATACTTTTTACTAATTGTATGCCGATTTGAATCATAAAGTGACATCAGGGCATACAGAGTAATCATAATAAATTGTAATTTTTACAATTAAAAGCCGTAGCAAGTATTATTATGTATGTAGTTAAGTTTTTATAGGGACCTCATTGTCTAAATTTAAGACAATACTTACTTAATTACAAAATATTATTAAGTACCCAATAACGACATTTTTTTATTTGTGGTTTCAGATCACAGAAATGTTTTATGAATAATATCCGTGATTTCTATGATAGATAAGATAAATATAATATTGGATAAATTATTTTATTAACACTTCTTAGGTAGAGCAACTGACATAAGGTTCAAGTAAGAAATTTGGTTGCAGCGTGTAGGTATAACGCGCGACGCATAGTTGGAGCCAGGCGCAAATCGCCCGGCTGCCTGGGATAATTGGCGGCGTGATACTCGTAGCTATACATAAACCTGCTATAAATAATAGCAACATTATAATATAATATTCAGTTTTGTCAATTTAATATCCCATTCCAACTTCATTGCTACTGAACGTAGAACTATTATGTGGAAGCTATTGATTCGTGTATATTAGAAGATTACGTCATTTAGGTTACAATTCGTGTAATTGTGATAGATTTCAATAATCTTATGTGTATGTATAAATAGTTCAATTACAGATCTATTAATAGTATATGTATCTAAACGGTACTGAAACTGATTGATGATGATAATTGTTTTCCTAATCGCTACATGTGCATAGGTTTTCGCTTACAGTTGTCAGGTCAATCGTGAGCCCGTATATTTCCTAGGTCTGGCTGTCCGAGATTTAAGGATATACGGACACGGTATTAGAAGTCTATACAGTGCATAAATAATATAAAAGCGTTAGACTAATGCAATCAAATTTTATTGAATATTAATTAGGTTCGGTTGCGCACAGAACAGATTTTACATAATCCTGGTTCCCTTGAGAATTTAATATATCTTATAAGTATGTTCTACCATATGCACTGAGGGTATAATACAAAATTTAATGCCTTCAAACAACAACACGCCTCGTAAACACTGGAGGCTTCAAGGAGGAGCTTAGTGTGGTAGGCTTAGCTGAGGAGTGTTTATCTCTGTAAAGTTCACAGTTTGCGCCCCAAGCTTTTCGCGGAATATGAGAGATCTTCACAACGTCTGGCAGTGAAATACCGATACGACTAATTATATATTAACATTATTAAATATAATAAAAATGTGTATTACAAGAAAGGTCAAAGTTCGTGAAAAATCTAATTATTAAATAGGAATATGTTTGAGGAAGTGAGTTTGAAATAATATCTAATATAAAAATGTGTAGATTGTCTTTATAGAGAAGTATAAACCTGGAATTATTCTATATAATATTTTAAGCAAATTTTTTTACCATCGTAATTATGTCAAAATTTATAAATTATGTTCAATAATAAAGCAGTATTTTCCAGATATTTTAATTTCTGACACATATTTATCATGATTATATATATAATTGTTTCATAACAGTATTGTGATCGCTAGTCGTGAACGTTACCTACTAAAAGCGATAGCTCAGTGGGGAGATCAACGGACTGCAATGCCGAGGGTCTCGGGTTCGAACCCTCGTCGCGCACCTCTGACTTTCAGAATTTATATGACTTTTCGAAATTATGTGCGTATTGATTGACAATTATCGCCTGCTCCGTGCCAAGGAGAGCACGTTAAGCCGTCAGTCCCGATTGCCATGAACATCTGTGGCAGTCGTTATTGGGAGAGTGTCGACACAAAAGATCCCACTGGGTCGAAGTGTCGCCAGTCTGCACTGACTGGCCCCCACATAAGATACATACATACATACATACGTACTTAAAGTAAAGTTATTGTCATGGATA
This sequence comes from Catocala fraxini, assembly GCA_930367265.1. Lineage (NCBI taxonomy): Eukaryota > Metazoa > Arthropoda > Insecta > Lepidoptera > Erebidae > Catocala > Catocala fraxini. The sequence goes on along the minus strand of OV884027.1, from coordinate 10,817,372 downwards.
AAATTATTGAATTCAGAGAACCGAATCTCGTTACAAAACTGTTCAAATGAGAGCTCCTCAGTGTCATAAACATAACAAATGGTATTCGCCTATATTAAAATAAATATCAAAATTAAATGTGAGCATACATTGCATTTGAGTTCATATTTAACGTTTATTATTATAAGATACAAACTTTATTTTAACATATTTTGTTATTAGAATTGGTCTTCAGAATCTTGTCAGCAGAATTTCATGCGTTATTACGGGCGTCTACTAGTCATATTGTTTAATGTCAATAATATCCCGATTCGGCGCTACCATTACACATATAACAAATGTTTAATCTCTAGGGATTCTCTCTCATAGAACTCGCAAGGCTAGTATTTGTATTGACCAGGTAACAAATTAAATTGTTGTGATATGCAGTCAATAATATGGGTGTAGCAGAATAAAGTCAAACATATAACGGTAATTCAAAGTAAAAAATCATTTACCTTATTAACGTCAAAATATAAATATTTGTGAATTTGCTAAGTTACTGAAGCTAGATTTAGGTTAGTGACAAGGTTCAGGCAAGGAGCTGAGCCTATGAGAATAAACCTTCAAGAAATTTAGGGCTTCTCTTCTAAATCGCCAACTAAATATAATTTTAGTGTTTAACTACTCATATCAACAAGGTGCTTCAGCCACTATTCTATATATTACTAACTATAGAGATCTAAAAATAATAACAATAATTACTTAATAATATTAGGGAGATGAAATATTTTGGGTTTAGTAATATTATTTAATATTAATCTATAATAGGCAGTAGGATGGCCTGAAGGTGCATACACTTACACTTTATGACAATGTAAAGGCAGTCCGTGACTAAATACGGTTGTGCATTTATATTTTTTATAATAATCGATACGAAAAGCAAGATACGAGGTACCTCTACATTGCTTAATTGACTTATACACAGATCTTTGAATCCTGTATGTAACAAGCAATTAGTTACATGAGTTTTTGTAATTTATTTATTGACTGAATTATAACACTGCTGTATTTTAGCAGCGCTTTTACCGTGAAGTTATAGGTGAATTAATTATTTAATCTATTCTACTTGGAGACACGTATTGCGAAGTTAATTCGATCCGATTACATCGTGCAACTAATTTCATTCAGTTCTCAATTCAGCGGGTGACAAAAAGAAACTGATAGATGAGGGATTAGGGGCGGACAATTAGCTTCGACGCTCCGCCGATCTAATCTCTCTAAGTTGGCCATTTGTTTCAGATCGCCAGATAACGTTTATAAGCTTGCGATTATTTATCTTGGTTATTGGTTTGATAGAGACATTCATTGTTTTGAATAAATATAATAAGCGGATTGTTATTATAAATGTATGCAATACTTAAAATGCTTACATTTTAGACAAGGGGGCTATATTCGCATAGTACAAACTTTCATAGTACTACTACTCACAGCCGAATTTATTGGTGGCTGTCTCGGTGGCGTAGCAAATGCGACTGGTATGCGGTGCAGATAAGGTTTCAAGGTTGATTCCAGGGTCGAGCAAAGTATTATTGTTTATATCTAATGACACCATGAGGCCCCGTGAAACACCAAAAATGCGTTTAAAAAGGATTTATTATATTATAGTATGTATACCACGGAGATATTCGCAAATAGGAAATCTATTTCATTTTTAGTACAAAATTTTAATTCCACTGTGGTGAAGTACAATTAAAATAATGACGTCATAATATCACCATCTAAAATTAAATTTTAAGCCCTTCGCTCAGTAAAAGGTATCAAGTTGAACATCGAATAAATGCGACCATTTCTCATTTTAACCGAAGCAAAACTTAATAACCCTACTGGAAACGCAATAATTACGAACGTTCAGTACGAGATTCGGGAGAGAAATAAATGAGAGCCATTAAGAGACTCGCGTTTAGATATTTCATCCCCCTTGAAGAAGACGTTAGCGGGGCCAACGGCACGCCACCGGTGTGGGCTGTTCCCACGCAACACGTCAAAGAAAAACTTTATAGCGCTTTTTTGCCTACAAGCAATTTACCACTTTTTGATGATAAATAAATACATATGATATTTGTACGAAATTAAGATACGCTTGCATACAGTAGTTATGCCGTGGCTGTTCATTAAATAAATTTTACAAAAATAACTTTCACTTTATTTTTCACTCTGGTTGTGTGCTCACCATAACATCTATTATACAGAATCCTAAATATTACGTGATGCACTTGTCATCACGGAACACTGTTGCTTGATTTATTAACGCTTCTGGTGGCAGACGAGTCTGTATGACGTGGTAATATCACCGCTCCTGGACAGCGTAAACCAAGGTTCTACCACTAGCAATAGGAGAGGGTGGCAGAAGTCGGTCTCCAATAGTGTGAATAGGATAGGGTATGCGATTTCGGTAGCGCAAGACGCTGGGAACGCATACCTGTGTCATCTGTATTGCAACAGGACAGATTTAAATACAAGTAACCTTTATTTCTTTGTTCTCTTCGGCTGCAGATAACCTTTTGAGTGTTAATTGTATTGAATGTTTGCATTCATCCGACCATGTAGAATTATCATGCATGCTTCATATAAGTATTTAAAGTAAAGGATTTTTAATTCCAATACACAATATAAACAATTACATATAAATAGGATTGTCGGTGGTCCGAAACTATGGCTGTATCTATATATTCAAGATAAAATCTAACATAATTATCTAAAGTACAATTCTCATATACCTATCTAAAAATATTAACAAATAATGCGTGGCAAATAAAAAGCAAGCGTTATTTGTTGTAATAGGTAAATGCAGCAAACCATAATTTGTTTAATTTTGTTACTCTTTTCTAGTTTATTAAAAGTAACATGTATCATATTGCTTTTATTAAACAAGGTAATATTAGCATATGCAAACGTGATGTGTCCTATCTAATTTTCGTTCAGATGATTGCTCTTTGAGCGCGAAGCACCTGACAAATTATCGCCGCTCAGAGGCAATCCTCACGTTTGTTTTTGTTGAATGTTCATGTGTTTTGTGGCCTGAGACTAATGTGCAGCGGAATTGCCCCAATATAGTAAGGAGCATGTTATTTACTAACACGTGTAGTAAAAATGTTTCAGAAAATTCACACACATAAAGGTAGAGCACCTCTACAACCGAGGTCACACCGATTTTGCAATCTTTTAGGTAATATGTAATAGGCACCTATCTTATTGCTATTCAACAGGCATTTATCCAGACACCGTGTTACTATTGAAAAACAAAAGCATGTCGCCAAATATTTCAAAAAGCTGGTATATTCTTAGTGACTGCCACGACTAAGACCAAGTAATGCGGAATCAATTCTGAACATAGCCTATAAACTAACACCGTAAAAATAAAAACAATTCGCCAACCAGTTAACATCTGGCACTATCTAAATCGGAAATAAATATATATAATATATTTGTTTTTGCCACATATCTACAGGTGCCTATAGACCAATTATTGTATTTTTTTGCTATTTGTAGTGTGGGTGCGGCAAACGTAATTGAAGTATAGAATATATGACATCGATGAGTGAGAGCGTGTTGACAGCGGGATACGATTGCGGTGCGGTCGCTCACGCAGAAGCAACGCTGCTGCCGGCGCAAATACCAATCCGCGCTATTCATTCATCCCATTTGATTTTATTCCCGCGTAGTGATGCCTGGTTGTTATCGGTTTTAAGAGAACAATAACAACAAACCTTGTATTTAAAAAAAAAAACTGGTCACTGTTGTAATTCTTGTTCAGTTCAATTCAGTGAATGCTATTTTATATTGTCTATTAAAGTAAAATTTTATATTATTAGCTAGCATGGATTTCATCATGTTTACATATCTTTTCAGATTCTTATTTATAATCATATAAATCATAGTTACTTGAATATAAATACAATTCTTTGTATCGATGTCGCCTAAAAAATAAATCATCACTATTTGCGAACGCGGCATGCCTCATATCAGATTGCGGTGTGTTCCGCATATAGAGCGTGACATTTTTTCACAAAGCCCTATGAAATCGACACCTATACGCTTGAATTTCCCTCTATTTCTAACGTACAGCATAAATTTATAAAAATAATATTGTGTGTATAGTGTTATATAATCTAGAGTTGTTCAAGTGAGATAAATCAATACCCACTGTTTGATAGTTGATTCATTTTCACATAATATAGTTACTATACAAAAGAGAGCACTATTTAGCATTTACGTACGCGTATGTATACGTATATTGAGCATGTAAGTGACGTCGCAGTAGGACTGTAGTCTAATAATGAATATCTATCATTTGAAGGGCGATGAAGCGAATGAAATCGTTGCGTATGGTACAATACTTGCTTATATGGAACATGATCACAAGTTCGCTGCTGTATAGTAATAAATATAAGTATGCCTTATGGTCTAGCCTCTCTAGCTTCGAGGCTGATGTCAAAGACTCAATATAGGCACATGCTGTTATTATTACATCTTCTAGTAAGTATACAGACTTGTTTATTCTCTTTAAAATCTGTAATATTATTTACGAGGAGGGCACGTAAAAAGTCGATCCCGATTGTTGCCAAATTGACAGCAGTCGTTAAGCCATGTCAGAGGCCTACGGCCAGCTTGAACAACTCTTAACAACAGGTTGGCCACTAACCACACAAAAAAAAAGAAAAGAAGAAGAAGAACGACGCTTTACAATAAAATTTACTTTAAATCTTTGATATGTGCAGATTACACAAGTTTCCAATATTATAAAGATAATTTATTTTGCTTTCTCATTAATAGCTCCTACTTTTATTAAAGAAACGTACTTAATAATATGTAGGTAAGTCCTTAACACGGATATCTTTATACGTTTATGAATACAAGCAAAGGAGTCGTGAAAATCCGTTGGCTTTATCTGCTCCCTTTAATTGTTGGCTGGAGTACTATCAGGAGGTTTACTGGCGCCGATTGCACGCAATAAAATATAACAGCCCTTTTGTTGTGGCGTTCATATCGCAGTTTTGTCGCTTGTGTCGCTCGATGCGTTGTAGATTAAGAAAACATACATTCAACTTGTCAAGTTTTGTTTCACTTGTTTTGTAGTTAGCGCTTTTTATGATTGTTTTATATTTTTTTTATAGCACGTACTTATACCGTTTGTGAAGTAATATATCTAATCAGAACTGCCTTATAAAAATTCTTACTTAATATATATGATTGTATAGTCATAAGTCTATCTAGTTATAGGACCTGGCGTGAAATGGCAGACTCAACGTACAAACCTAAATACAGGTTGGTTAATCGTTAGTGTTCATGTTTTCCTTCAATGCCCAAACTAGTAAGACTTGATTTAAAGAATCAATATTGTGTTTTATTAATTATATTATGATTATGCTTGCTCTTCATTAGTTACTCTGAAATTGCACTGACATTAATGAAATATCAGACATAGTTTCAATGTAGCTATGTTGAACAAAAGTTTCTGATTCAGATTTTCTCAAACCAATTGCTATTGTAAACACGCGCAGATATTTGAATAATTTAGTTGGATGGAAATTTTCACGCATTTCCTTCTCATATCCCGGTAGGATAAACTAAGTTTGATATGTGATTGAAACGTGACTTTAACATGTAATATATATACTATTTTAGAAACCTCTCGTGAAGATGGTTACACTGTAAAACAAGACACAGGAACAGTAAGCAAGTGAGCTAATTTTTAAGTGTAAATATAATATTAACGTCTCGCATGTGTACTCTCATACCATATTTAACCATATATCGTGCACTGACAATTAACTTATGCATACGAAACAATTAAGGTATTGTTGCTTGTTCCTTGTGTAACGACCATTGCAGTAACATTTAAAAGTATTTAAAGCTGGAACACACGGAACTGTTTGACTGGTATATTACAGCTTATAACGATTACTTTAAAAGTTTTCGTGGCACGTCACTCGCAAGTTTGTGTTGCCTGCCGCGATTATCGTGCTTGCTATAATTATCCTCTACTTGCAACACAACACAGTTTATTTTAAACTTACCGGCAATTACAATTTTGATTCTATTCTGATATATACAATCATACGTCATATATTCAAAGAACGTGTTTCTAGATTCCACCTTATCAAAAATAAAAGTATTTTGAATTTGTGTACACCGTACCAGTATAAGTCAAAACTATTACATGTGTTGTTTTTTACGTGTAGATACGTAACAAATTTCTGTGTGATTTACCAGTATTTCAAGTTTAAATGTAAAGTAAATCGTGAAAATATAGAACCAAAATTAAGTTAAGATGTGTATTTACTCATCTAATTCAAATGTGCAAAAATAATTATACTGATGAATGTGCATAAAATATTATGTTCATATTTGTCACATGAGTAGAATTCCAAATCCAATGATAATGTTTTCTATAGAAGGCTATCAAATTACCGACCAAAGTCGTGAACAAATACTGCTATTAATCCTATTATCTTTACAAATTTCAATGGCAGAGAGGCATGAACGTGGGCCAATGACGCCAATTTAATTCGTATTGGACGTGTAATAAAATTTTATCAAACATCGATTTCCCTTTGTGTACGTGAATGGGTACGGTCAGTCCGTAAAAGATGTGAGATGAAAACATTTATTACGAGAACAATTTGTTTTAGCTAGTATTGCTATTTGTCTAAGGTGCCTACAATTTAGCAAGTGCTAACTCTAAAACAATGAGAGCAGTTTATGTATTTGTTTTATAATTGCATTGATTATGAAATAAGTTGAAGATGTCGATACTGCAGTCACATCTCGCTACACGTTATCATATCACACTGAAAATACAATCACTGTATAAAACAAAAATGTGGATTATATAGACGTACTATTGAATAGAGGTCAGGTGTGGTTAATTCAAACTGAAAACTTTGAATAAAGGGTTCATATATTTAAATGAAATAAAACAACAGCAATTGACAATCCATTAAAATTTAGGAAGAGGAAGGACATTACAAACAGACCTTTTCTTTAATGTTTAACAAAGTTATCGTATTGGAAGTACACGTCACTGACATAGCGGGGTGGGCGGCACGGCGGCTTTGTCGTGTTGTCGCAGTGAAAATCACTCATTAGGAAAACCCACAGGAAAACACCGCTTTAAAGGTTTCCTCGCTCCACATCACCTCTTAATTGTAACACATTTTTCAATTGAGCTCACTCCGATTTAAGAGTTTAAATGATTTTGGCCAACGTAGACTGCAGATGATAACTAAGTAACAATGAATAAGAACAATAAAGACACAGATTAAGTAATTAAAATGTTATGCAAATAAAGCTACCTATTAGCTATAAGTAATAAATATGTATTCATATATCGTATCAACCATATATAAAATATAATAAGTACGACATATTTATTTCGATGCTTGATTTTCATTAACATAAAAGGTACAATGTAGACACAATTATTTGTCGATAGGGTGACCGAGGTGCACCCTAAAAGAGTGGAACGCTTTATGGCTCATGAAAAAAACTTTATCAAAATTTAATAGCATTCCCCACTAGTAGGCAGAACGCCCAATGACTTTGATATTTTTGACGGCATTAATTAAAAAATTATAAAGCTTCCCGTGGTTGCCGGCCTGCAGCCATTGTTCGGGCTCACAAAGCATTTATATCGCGGAAAAAGATAAATATGCGAGACGCAGGTAATTGCGTACGCTTTTATTGAGCTGTTGTTTGATTTCAAAGGCTTTTATTGTGTACAACATTTATTGCGCGTATGTACCTATTGACTTAACAATCGAACTCTTTAATGAACCCAGTTTATTGGAATTTTGCGATACGCTTTTTGTGCTTATGAAATAATAAGTGCAAATGTACGCTTCCATTAATAGCTAGTTAAGATACAATACATGTAATAGCTATAGTACTAAGTAGATAAGTTATAATAAATATCTTTAATTGCTAATATTCAACTTGCTTTGAAGAATCAATTATGCACATATGGAAACCTAATCTCGAACGTAAATATTTTTTCTGATCAAAATGAAATGGTTGGAAGGTTCGGCGATGATTTTCCGCAACAATGCTTCCCTTAGGAAGGTGGAGGTAATTATGATTGAGCACAAAATGGGTAAAAATAAGGTGGAGGATTGTTTCAGACATAATTAGGGTTTGTGGTCCCGGCGGGTAGCCCGCGCCAGGAAATCGCAAGTCATACGAGCCGAGCTACCAAATTTTGCGTGGGGTGAATCAGTTTTATTAACATTTGTGTTTATTTTTGTGGGCAGAAGACGACTATTATCTTTTTTAGGTATCCGTACTGTTTTAAATTTGCTAACTAACCTATTATGACTTACGATTCAATAAATACAACTGTGATTATAAAATTAGTATCCTATAAATTCCTTTGTACTTTTGCGTTGTTTTAATTCAATTATTGAAGCAGTATAAGTATATAATTCATATCTATTGCTTCTTCGTGCAAGCACGCACGCAAATGACAACGTACATCAATTTCACTCAAGAAAGTCATATTGAATTAACATATCTAGCGTGATAGCACCACCACGTTTGAACGTAACGGCAAGGAGCGACGATTATGAATATTAATATGGCGGCGACACTCCAGGTTAGCGGTTTAACGCTAATTCGGATAGACAAACCTCTCCCGACACCAAGCTTCGCTGCCGTGTCTGTGTCACATGGAACCTTTAATACTTGCCTTACTAGATACGTCATTATATTTCACGTAAAAATATTTTTCACTAGAGTGTAATGTAGTAATTAATAATTAGCCGCGTAAAATCTACATGAAATACAAGTTATACAAAATAAACTAATTAAAGTATTATACAACTATGACTACTTAACATCGACCAGTAAAATATATAAAGATACAAAAATACTAAATATTAAACAATTACACTTACAAAACATGCATACTGATAAAGAAAATCATCACAAAACAATACAGTCACAACTTGTATTCAGCACAAAATCACACACATACCACACACGACGACGACACAAACTACAACTACCAACAACCAGAATTGACTATGGAAAAAAGAACATATTAGGTATACGAAGGAGCACAACTGTACAACAAATTACCAGGTGAAATAGAAAACACTAAAACCCTAGCATTGTATAAAAAACGTTTACTAGATTTTGTCACAACAAATATTAATTAATCATCTCTTACCTTAACGTAACTCAGACTGTATTTTATAAAACATACTAAAATTATATATAGAATCTCAATATGAACTGTACTTGTTCGTTTTGAGAATAAATAAATCTTTAACCCGAATATTTTATTTGGATGGTATTAACCCAATAAACTAATTCGAATTGTTTGTGATATCACGGTCTGAAATATGTAATTTGATGAATATTTATTGATACTTCAAAACATGTAATTAAATAAATTTGTCTATTCATTGTTGAGCGTTCTTTACTTGATTAATTTAAGACAATTCAGAGCCGCCGCTTCGATCCTATTGCCTCTTAGATAAAGCCATAATTAAGGGCCTTCTCGATCGATTAAGTTAAGTCGAGTTTAAATAGACGCTAACTCCAAGAGAAAGGTTTACTCCGGCGTGAAATGGCATTAGGTTTTCGCGCGTTTTATGCGCCTCGAGACGAGACGACTCGCTAAGAAAGGGGGATTTAATGGGAGATTGACTTAATTAGGTACGGCCGTAAATTAGTCCAAGTATTTTTGATTGATACGACTTAAACGGATTTGTAAGTTAACGGTAGATAAGTCCACTCAGCCACTAACAGGGTTAAGCCTTTGCTAATTCAGATAACAATGTAAAACAAAGAATTTTTGTTAGGCAAATACGGACATGCTTATTATTAGTTGTATATTCTCCAAAAGACAGTTAGAATTGTATTACAGACAGATTTCACGAACTTTATGAATGCCACACGCAATAGGGGGTACTTTTTGCTGTACACCGAATAGGTTGCCACTTCGTGCTGTTTCTAAAATGCCTGACAGAAAAACTCATTACTTACCACTTTTCTTAATCCGGGAGTCGAAATCGAGACTTTAGGGAACCAAAAAAGCATGCATATACTAATCTTTATAATAAATAATATTTATACACAGACAGATACAAATACAACTCTAGATATAAATTCGTGTCAGATGTTTCACAGATTTCAGCGCCGTTCATATTAATATCAAAGGGCGGCCTCGATGGCGTAGTGGTTAGTGTAATTGACTGCCACGTCGCGGGTTCGATTCCCGCACAAGTCAAACATTTGTGCTCATGAACATGGATATTTGTCTTGGTCTGGGTGTTTCTATGTATAATATGTATGTATTTACAACAGAGGCAAGATTCGGTTAAATTTAACTAAAAATCTATCTAGATCCTACAAGGCGTTTTGGGTGTGGGAATATAGTATAATTTTTTATTTATAGATATTGTTTTCAGCGTCGGCATTGTAATACTAGAGCTACAGTGATATAGCAACTATTTACAAGTCATATTACCGATATGATTCTGGTAGATTTCATCAAATAAAACAAGGCTAGTCAAAGGTAAAGAAATACAAACAATCTAACAGAGTTGGTCCTCTGGCATATTGTTTTTATTATTTTGATCTATTGTATTCACAGTGTGAAAAATCTGTTTGTGAGGCCTTTGAGCTCAGTAAACTATTTGTGGATTGCGATCCTCACAGCAGAGCTATGTCCTTGTATGAGCATTCACAATGCAGTCAGTTTTATATGAAGTATCATACATGACTAGAAGGTTACTATTTTGCCGACAGTTGTAGTTGAGTATGATTCTTTTGATAGTAGGCAATGTTGTGATAATAAACAAAATTAAAAAAAAAAGAAAAACGTCTTTAAAAAAGAATATTCTAAAACAAAAAATGCACTAAGTTAGAAATAAATGTGTATTCTTGTGAATAATTAAATTATTGTTATTAATGGAGTCGTTGTCAGCCAATGTAGGTTTGTAACTACTTAAACATGAGATGTCTTACTATAATCATAACATAACATTGGCATGCACAGTTAAACACATACAGCTCGCGGCGCGGGCGCTTGACACCCAATCCAAAAATAACAATAATTTAACTATTCACTAGAATACGCAATTATTTTTTAACTTTTTTGTGAGTTTTTTGTTTTAGAATATTCTTTTATGAAGTCTGTTTTCTTTTTTGTTAAAATTTTGTTTATTTCTCGGTTTTTAGTAAAAGTTCGATAACTGATTTTATTTGTCTGAATATGGGTTAAAAGCGCTGCTCATAATAATATAAGACAAGCGCCGTTTAAATGAGACAAACGAAGAAAGGGAAAAACGCCTCAAAATTGGAAATCTACCTCCAGGGCCATTTCAAAAGAGACTTGTAAAGAGCGCAAAAATAGGCTTTCGAAAATGCGGGCTTACATGAAAAATGTTTTAAACGGTATGCCGTTTTAATCATTTTTGGCCATAGTGTATCTCATGATAATTCCAAATACGGTTGGGATGATATGTTTTATTCTTAGGTTCCGGTGCCTAATGGCTTCAGCGTCATATTAAAATTTGTATTATAGAAATAATTTTGTTATTAGCTTTTTTATGTAAACCTTGTTCAGTTTAACAGTTGCACGTAACTTCATACTATTAAATGCTATCATTAACCTATTTGGAATTGTGTAATCAATACATATACATATATGTATGTATGTGATTGTAGCAATCACGGCAAATTTGCTGTCATTTATCAAAGAATTCCGTTGTATAAAACCGAAGATCTTCATCAGAACATCACCAAATTAGAATGGGCTACCTCGAAACACTACGAAGGGCTTCCAAACTATCCTACACAGTTGTTTATTTTGTTCCTGCCAAAAATGAGAACATCATCAATGTAGCCAAATACGCATTATTAAAAATAAATCAAAAACTACTAGTCAGATCTTAATCAAATTTAAATGGGACCAATCCGAAAGCACCAGCTTTCACATAAAACGGAATCATCGAAATCGGTTCACCTAGAAAAGAGATATGAGGTAAAACACATAGACAAAAAAAAGGAAAAAAATTTTTTTCTAATTGAGAACCTCCTCCTTTTTTGAAGTCGGTTAGAAAGTAGAAGTGTTTAATATTTCTTTACTATTAATACAAGTGGCGTTTATTCATTTATATTGACCTGAATTTGATTGCGTTACATGCAATACGACATTTACTAAATTTGCCTTTTAAGGTAAATTATAACCGGAACATTAATTCGACGTAGTCGTATATAATAGAAACAAACGATAAAAAATACAGTTGACCTCACCAAACGCAATAGTTAGCACGTTCTTAAACACATTTCATGTTACACAGCAGTTAGAAATTGTTTCTGTAATTAAATCAGGCATTCTTTCCAATGTTATGTATTAATAATTCAGTAAAGGCTTTGACAGGGCAATTCCGCTTTGAGTACTTACTGCCCTTCTGTTTATGTTTATGTTTATGCTTAAGTAGAGATGTGCCTATAATTATCGATAAACTAAAGTTGCCATAGACATTTTTTTTTGCTATGTCCGAATTTTATATTAGTTTTAATTTAAAATGTCAAGCGTTTAGGATCGTATACAATATTCACTGCAGCTTAGTTTATTGACTTTTATTTTCGCGAGAGATCGTATTGATCGTCATTTTAGGAGTAAGTTTGTCAGACCTTAGTGCAAATTGCAAGCAAAGACTATTGGTTTACTGCTTGTGGTTTGGACTGTGAAGAGCAAATAGCACTTGGTCCGTAAGAAAACTGATATCCTGACTAATACCTGAAGTCAGTCGTAAGTTATAGTCCTTTAATTGTTGTTAGGGATTGCTTTAAATACATAAAGTAAAGAAAGGTAAGACTAATGGAGCGACGGCAATTAATGTTAGTTGTAATTTATAACAACTTTATTTTATTTATGAGTTCGTGTAAGTTACACGAACTCTTAAATAAAATAAAGTGCAGATCTTTACATGACATTTATTCATGAACAAAATCATATTTCATCATCATGGATAAGTTAATAATAATATACCTAATAAGTATTAAATATGTATATTTTACAAAAAAATATCTCAAGTTGAGATTCTGGTTGGTATTAGAAATTTACTTCGTGAAATACAATAACTATCTGGCAGCTCATAAGTCTTTTATAAATCTATTCTTTGAATTTCCTTAAGAATTGAGATTATATAGGTAGTCTTCATGAAAAGACAATATTTCCTAGACGTAAACTTTCCTTTTGCCAGCCATCACTACTAAATCCGTATTGCGTGACGTTACCTACGTTATTATGAGGTGAATGTTCTGTCAAAATGTCAGTTTGACCTTATGCTAAGTGTACCGCGCTACTGAATTATTTGACAAATGCCTGTTTGATCTTTACGAGCTGCCCTTTACATGATTGCTGTCAATTTAGTTCAATTTGCTGTCTGAATTTTTGATAGCTGACTGTAATATGCTGTCGATGGACTGTTAGTTTATTCAGGCTTGCGACTAATTGATGCTACACAGATATTGTAATATCTATAGACAAATACTTAAAGAAGTTTTTATTGTGTGTTTTCGTTGTTGGCCTCAGATGGCCTTTGGTGGGTGAGCGCAGAAGGCTCCCAACCCGTACTATAAGAAGGCTTCTTTGGAACCTTAATATTCCCATTGGTAATGGGTCAGTTTATAAAAAGTTAAAAACTATTAGGAAAATATATAAAATAAGTTACGTACTTATGATGTTATACGCTTTTGTTTATGAAAGTTATGTTGTGTTGTATGAATGTATCTAAATTTAATTGTACACATATGCATAGTCTCATGCCTATATCTATATCAGCGGTGTATTATATCCACATTTAGTTAAGTAGGTCTTAGGTCCCACTTAATAGTGGGCTAGTCTATTGCCGCCTCCTAAGCATAGTCTAAGACTTCATGCTGCTACGAGAACTTATAGACAGAGAACGCCAATAAAACTTTGTCCGACACGGGAATTGAACCCAAGATCTCATGAACAACAGTCGTATTCAGTACCACTGTGCCACCGATACAGTTTATTCATAACTTTAGCATTAACTACATGGTTTTTACACCTGTATGCATGTACCGTGAAACGGAGGGTGGATGAAAGCTATGATTCTCGAATAGCATTACATTACAGAGTAGTAGAGCCTCGCTGATTTCAGCATGAATGGGCTAGACCAAAGAACCCTCTCACAGAATATCGACGTGAGATAGCACTATTCCTACTGTTGTATTTCGTTCGGCGAGTGAGAGTGCCGGAGGCCAAATCACCCTCTTTCCCCCTTCCCGCTTCTTCTCCTTCCCATTTCCTTTTTCTCTTCTTTCTTTCCTAAAGGGACGGCAACGCGCAAGTGATGCCCCTGGTGTTGCAAGCGTCCATAGGCTACGGTGACCACTTGCCATCATCATCACCATCACCATCACCATCTTAGTAGAATAAAAAATAATATTGTGATGTGAAATTAGTACGAACTGATATTTGTGATGCATTTGTATATTCATACTTGAGATATAGGTACCTAATTTGTGAATGACTGGTGATTATAGCTAATAATTATATTATTGATAATTAGTCTATTCTCAATTAGATAAAAATATATTTAAAACAGCGTATTTAATAGGTTTTATGCCCTATAAAATTATAGGTTACATGTTTTCGAAAAATCCTTGTGAAAGGTTGGGCATGTGTTTGACATTCTATGTTAGAAAATACCACCAGACGAGAAATATAGTCAAATATTGATATAAATGGAACCATTTAATATCTACTTTCTAAATAATGTTTCGCTAGTGTCATTGAAACATTAAATTAGTGCCACTAAATTGCTACTAACTAATTACTAAATTATACTAACGACAATGTTGCTTAAATTAAAAAGTCTTTATAAGTATTGCTCGTTCCTTGTCTGTATTAAATCGCAGTACATTTCCATGTTTATGCAGATAAGTTATTCCACGAAGAGGAATTCATTACATCGCGCAGGTGCACTTAATGTACGTGCTACTTTATATTCTTTAAATGAAATCGTCCCTTATTTAAAAATACAAAATAATTTCGTAATCTTGAAAATGTATGCAATAGCAAAAAGAAAAGAAATCCTTCGAGCCGGATTTGAACCAGCGACCTATGGATAACAATTTAGCCAACTACAGTCCACCGCTCTACCAACTGAGCTATCGAAGGTGTACGTGATTATATAAATTCTTGATCCAAGTTCAACTAGTAAAACGAACCAGCTGTCTGTCGCAATTGGAGCAGCCGTACCACAATGACTAAGGTACCGGACTTGCGATCGAGTGTTTGTGGTGTCGAATCCCATTCATTGCACTACCTTCGTGAATCATCATTCACAAAACAGGAGAAATCAGAAGATGTCATTTTAGTTCAGCTGGAGGAGTTATAAGTTACTAGTAATCTATTTATTAAATAATAATAATATTAACTTAATTAAATGACATAGTAATCAATCAAGTAATTCATATTGACAGAGTATCTAAATTTGTTATACGAATTACTGTACGAAACTGATTCTGACAAAGATTGCGCTTATGATTGCGGCGAAACTTGAGTTACTTTGAGGTACGATTCTAGGGTATGACGAAGTATAAAACATCCGATTATATTGGAACTAAAACTCTAACTGGTATTATATGGGTGTTTATGATAAATAGTATTTTGTTTTCAGAACTTGTATAACATCGACAATATGCGTAGTACTTTTCTAAACTAATAATATAATTGCAACAGAGACTGTCCGTTCGTTGATTCGAGAAAGGCTATGGGCTACTATATAGATCCCGATGATACGCGGGTAAGAACTAGTATGTATCATATGCGAATGTAACTCTGTCTGTGCCTTACGTATTCAAGGCTACACTACAAAGTGGATTTTATGTTGTTATGAAGATAGTTTGCAAGCTAGAGGACATAACTCACTTTTGAAATAATTAAGGCGACCTGGGTAACAGCTAATAAAATATTCGACCTTATGTTTAATAATTTCACGTGTTATTCACATCTATTTTTCCCTATAATGTATTCCATATTCGAGAACATTTCGCTTAGTAATTATTATAATTCAAAGATAAATCAGTATGTGATATCTTTAATCGCGTGGCAATGGAACGGTTATCTCTAACAATTGTTCATTAAACTCGGTAAAGTAGCATGTAGTTGTTTACGTGAGTAAGTGGTGTAACTCACGTCCCAAATTCTTGGTAAACTCGTTAAGGCTCGTTTTGTCCGATATGGGACGGGTCGGAAACGGCGCGACTATCGTCGCTCGCCGCGACAGTTTCTATTCAAATTACCCACAATCTCACCGTCGCGTCGTGCCCGTACAGTATACCACATTTAAATTAACCGCATTATTTTCTTGTGGCACCGGTTTCATTGCTGGTTATGCTTACGTACAAAATTACTATCACACTGGTAATGTTTCAGTGTATAGTAGATGTGTGTATTTAGTCTGATAGTATAGAGGTAGGCACATCGACGGAAGGCATGTCTACCGCCTACAGTAGACGACACGTCACTATTTCCGGACGTCGCGTCGCGTCGTTCAAAATGCGTGCAAACTAAAGTTCTGTTGTTGCTATTCCCTGTACAAAACAAAATACTAGGTATTATAGGCCGATTCTGCAAATAGTTTTAGACGAAGCATAACATTGTTGAATAAGTAAATTTATCTTTAGAAACGTTGTAATCGAGCAAAAGATGGTAACTTTATGTACGGATGAGTTTAAGCGAGATGCCTACTTGAATTTTTGTTACCCTCTATATTAATAAACTACATTGGCTAGACTACGTATTTATTAGGTAGATTACGTACCAACGGAATTCCAGTCGCAAGTTACAAAACTATATGAGCCTTATCATTTGTTGTCAAAATGCCTTGAGGGTGCTTCGCGTAGAGGTTAGTGAGTATCTCAGGGAAGATGTAGTATACCCAACTCCGATAACACCACTACCTACTATTAAAGAAGTTGGTTTTGGCAAGATTTCCATTGTAATAACATTGGATAGCCAATTAAAGGGCGCTTGGTAGGTTCTCCTCTTATAATTTTCATCATATGTAGTTCATGTTATAAATCGCGCATTTGTTTCATCACCTTACGACACAGATTTGAAATTACTCCCTTTTTTTTCGTTTGGCATTTCATATGAAATTCAAAATCGAATTTGTCAACTGTTTCTTATATTTTACATACCTGAAGGTGTGTATTTTTATCTTGAAAGAGAAGTAGTATGCAGATCAGATTGGACTTTCATTTTAAGAGAAGACAAAGGTTATATGTATCAAGATGAAGCACAGTAGAAGTCGCTGGCGCAAGTTCTTTCATGAATGTTATTTATTATTTCTACATACATACCTAACGCCATTTGTGACAATCCAGGTATACCTCTCTTTTTTAATTTACTCTCATTATATTCTTCAGGCTGCTTGTTGGTTTTAGGTACTCTTAAACTAGCCTTTGTTAAGAATGTCTTTGATGTGATCATAGAAAGTTCACCGACGTTTTTCAATTTTGGCTGTGATATCCACATTTTCCTAATATACTTTCCTGGTCAGTTTTTTGTCAGCTATGCTTTCTAGATGTCGAAACCATCTTATCACATCTTCTTGTGTCACTATATTTCCGCCCGCACCTCAGCGCTCTCTTACCACACTACCATTGTATTACTGATAAAGTATGAAAGGTCACAACTTTTGTGATAAACTAACAGCAGATAAAATAACAACATCACCTTTAAATTATTATTGACGTGGCCTTATTATTCCACCGTATAGTGATTGAGAATACTGTAGTGGAATATTTTCATAAAGTACTGTGTTTGTAGGGCAAACGTATTAAATGTAGCATTAAAGTAAATATCTAAGACATAGTCTTTCTGTCCTTTAGAGAATATGGATTATATTATGAATAATCCTGTATTGCAACTCTATAAACATTTTAACAAAGAACACCTGGGCTCAGGAAAACTATTTGCAAATCTCATTTGACTTATCGATTATGGTGAGTTGACAACTTCAACCTCTGTACCCTCCATGGAGTCTAATGAGTGCTTCATACATGCTGTTATTTGTTTTATCTAATTAATTTTGCTTTTTTACCAGGTTTGTTCCGCATTTACCCCTACATTACGTCCCACATTCCAAAGTGTTCCTCATTCGCCTCTCTTTTAAAATGATTTCTTTTTCGTCCTACATTTTTGTGCATATGGTTAGCAAAACCAAAACATGGTTAAAATTATATAAAATCTTTTCGTTGTCGGGCTCGTGATGTCATGCAGTCATAAGCCCAAAGTTTTGCTGAGAGATTAAGGAGGTATTTTAAAGTACTCTTCGGGTGACAGTAAAACAAAAAGTGCATACAAAAATAAACGGCAAATAAGGAACATAATTTGGGACGAAATAGGAATTACATAAGGAATTAGTATTTATTTTAATTTAGGGGCATATAAGGAACACTTTTCAGTACGAATGCGTATTTCTACGTTTGGGACAAAACATGAGGGATGAATGTGGAACAAACCTTCTAAAATAGAACATCCTTATATTATTTAATGCGATATTTATTTCGGCGTCCATACGTTCACTTTTGATAGCTCCGATGCTAGGCGGTAGACTGTTAATAGTACTACTACCATTAGCTCAATTACGGCTCAATATATTTAATAATTGTCTATTACAGAAGTGATCGTTTAGCATTTCTTGTAATGTAGTTAGGGATCGTATGGAGTCATTGTATGGAGAGTAAAACATTATCTTCAAATGTAATAGATATTAAAAATGTTTAAGACGTGTATAGTACGTGTCCATCTCGATTAAAATTGAGTCTTTTATATTATAATAAAATATTTAATTTTAATGTGCATGGATATTACTATTTATTTTTCATGTAGGTATTGGTGATTTGCACTTTTACTTATTATGTAATAACTAGATTTTGCCCACTTGCGTTATTTTTTATTATTTATTATCTTAAGTCCTTTTCAGTACAGACAGACAACGTGTATGCAAAATTTCATGATAATCGGTCGGCTAGTTAAGACGTGC
The DNA here is from genome assembly GCA_930367265.1 of Catocala fraxini. Lineage (NCBI taxonomy): Eukaryota > Metazoa > Arthropoda > Insecta > Lepidoptera > Erebidae > Catocala > Catocala fraxini. The sequence goes on along the minus strand of OV884027.1, from coordinate 10,798,308 downwards.
AAGCGTAACAAACAAACGAACTCATATTCGCAATCATAATATTAGTTAGGATTACATTTAAAAGTTATTAGTGAAGTAAAGTAAAATGAAAAGAATAAAGTTATAAAAAATTTGGAAATCGGATGTTGTGTATATTACTAGACACATTTATTTTGGTTATAAGTGTTAGTATGCCAATAACTATTTATAGTAGAAACAAAAATACTTCCTTCGAGCCGGATTTGAACCAGCGACCTATGGATATCAATTTAATTATTACATCTACAGTCCACCGCTCTACCAACTGAGCTATCGAAGGCGTACTAATGAGATATAAATTACACACTACTTTTACTACTTGCAATCATTTTATTTTACGTAATGTGTAGATGTAATGATCGGTAGTATCGGGATGGTTGAGATATCGGACTGCCGATTGATATCGTCGTGGGCTCAATTTTGTCGATTCTATTGCACTTTCGACGTGAAGTCATTTCATATGGATGTTGCTTATCCGAAATAAAGAATTTTTTTTGATTTTTTTTTCTAACACAAACACAAAATAAAAATAGAAAAGGTGTAAGATTCACCAGAACTGGGTCGCTTGTTGACCTTGAACTATATTCTTAAATAAGTGCATTAATTATAATATAGCTGTACTTTTTTTATATGTATTACTTGGTATTTAAAGTAAACGTCTGGAATATTGATTAAATAGTCTATTAAAGTACATAAAGTTTTAAAAGGGCTGTCTTAGACATAAGAACTTGTAGCAATAGGGTAGTAGTAGTTGTATTTTACTCGCAAAGGCCATTGGAAAACAGGAAGAATATTTTTGCGCAAACATTATCAAAATTGATTGGATATAAGGAAAGGTGGGAATGGGGTTGGGATACCTCGTTGTCTTCCTCAAACAGTCGTATTCAAATACGGTTACGTCACAGTTTGTATCATACGTCCTTTTTCTGTCATTTGACAATCACTAGTACTATCAGATTTGAAACACTTGTATCTTATTTATTTTTGAGTAGATTTAAAAACATATTCTTATTATATAATTTGTGTAAGGCAACTATTTGATTTTAGATAATAAAAAATTGTGAGTCAGTTACCCTATTACGGACTGTCATTACAAGTCTTGTGATGTGCAATTAATGTGTTACTAATACAATTTCATATTATACAATTCCAGGCCCATACAAAGTTATCAAAAACAATGTGGTTTTATTATCGTCAAATTGTACACACGGGATAAAAACATACATATTTAATTGAAATTTGCTTTGCAATAGGTTTAGTTTAGTTGCAAATAATTAATAACAAGTACGAAAACACCACCTAATATAAAGCGAATCTTCGTCTGCATAGGGTTAGTTAAAATTATTAAATTAATTGGAACCAATGACACACGCTTTCCTATTTTCTTGCGGACAAACAGCGTAACAGTATTAACTCTATAACTGCGCCTCAACTAAGAACAAGGAAGTAAGAGTTTTCTGCAGGCTCATATGCTTTACCAAATTTTTCTTTTAATCGCATATATAATGCCTTTTTTATCGTCGATAACGCTAAAGTAATATGATTAATATTACAAGTATACGGTAACAACTGACCATACGCATAGTAGGCCGAATGCATATTTCGCAGTTTAATAAAAAAATTATGTTATTCTTTAAACATTAAAAACAAAAATTCCTTCGAGCCGGATTTGAACCAGCGACCTATGGATATCAATTTCACTATTACATCTACAGTCCACCGCTCTACCAACTGAGCTATCGAAGGCTTGTATATGTAATCCAATATTCAATTTACATGTAAGAAAAGTATAAATAAAATAACTAATATAAGAAAAAAATCCTTCGAGCCGGATTTGAACCAGCGACCTATGGATAACAATTGTTGACCAGCTACAGTCCACCGCTCTACCAACTGAGCTATCGAAGGCTTGCATATGTAACTCAATAATCAACAATGTAATTGAAAATTTAACAATAATAAATAATAAAAAAATAATTCCTTCGAGCCGGATTTGAACCAGCGACCTATGGATATCAATTACACTATTACATCTACAGTCCACCGCTCTACCAACTGAGCTATCGAAGGCTTGTATATGTAACTTAATATTCAACTAACATTCAAGAAAATTAAAAAACAACGGAACAATATATGAAAAAAAATTCCTTCGAGCCGGATTTGAACCAGCGACCTATGGATAACAACTTTGCCAACTACAGTCCACCGCTCTACCAACTGAGCTATCGAAGGCCTACGAGTTTAAGTATAAAAGTCGACCACAGAGTAACATGTTATGTAATGTTGTGGTGAAAGGTGCTCTACTTCGGGTTGCAAACGCAACATGGCGAAAGTACTCGTACATGTGTAACCTTGGTTCGTGACGTCAATACATGTTTACATTGGCATTGCGTAAGTACTTACTGTTAATATAAACAACTTTTATTCATATTAAAAAGGTATTCTTTATGTGCGTGTGATAATGTGTATTGTATCGATGTCGCAGTGATTTAACTGGTTACGGCGTCACTGGTAGACCACTGATGTCGTCAGTTCTATCTTCATATGGAATACATTTAGACAGCTTACCATTGTGTAAATTATAAAACAAAGAACGGAATGTAAGGTCACACCAACAGTAACGATCGATTTTCAAATAAATTCACATTTCCTCTATAAAAACAAGTGAGAAACGGCAATGAATTGCCTTTGGTAAATCATAGAGTTCGAAAAAATGGTTCAAGTAATATGCAAAGGTCACGTGTTACCACGTGACCTTGAGGTCAGAGTCAAAGTCATAGTCATTTCGGGGGCATATCGACTATGCTGAGTCGAATGACGTTGACCGCGAGTCTCTAGCTCTTACGGTTCTTGAGTTGAAAGTTGTATAACAGACGGACGGACAAAGATGTTTTATAAGAGCTTTTCCGAAATCTAAAAAGAGAACTCTTGCACTAGGTTTAAATCCTTTGTCGCGGAGGACTTAACAAACATTCAAACAACTATTCCTTTATAACACAATATTTTATCCCGTGTGGGAATAGCTCCACAGCTACACTCGTCGCAGTGGTGACTACTTAAACCACTGCGTTATCCGTGCAGTCTTTTAATGGTCATCACGGTTACGCGTTCTTTATAAATTCAATAAAACATAATAACACATTCTTATTATGTTCATTTATCTGTCATTACAAGGTTTTAGGCAACCGAAATGAAGTAAACTAAGACCTAAATAATGTTTCAGTTTACGATGCAAAAGGCACAATACAACAATAACAACAATCATAGCAAAAAAATTGTCTTTCTCTTTAAACTGTAAAAACTTATATCTTAGTAGTATTTTTTTAATATATTTTATAAATATCTGCCAGTTGTTCAACAAACCATTAGGTACATCAAACATTTCGGTTTGCGATTATTTATAATGAACATTTATTAATTATTACTAGTGGCTTGCGGTTTCACCCACGTAAAATGGTGTTTATGAACGCAACGCATTACCGTGATATAACTAAAAGTACATATATACAACTAACTTTTGCCCACGGCTGCGCTCGGGCACAGCTCGTTTTTCCGGATGAATTCTGTGTCCTTGACAACGTGTATGCGAAATTTATTGACGATTGGTCGGAAGTTAAGGAGAGAAAGCGTAACAAATAAACATACAAACTCACATTCGCATTTATAGCATTAATTGACAAGGAGTCCTGCTTTAAAGCTTTCTAGTTTTAAAGCAAGACTGCTTGGCAGTGAACGTAAATGGGACTGATGAATGGTCAAAGTGGTTCTGTAAAGGAATTCTAAGTTGCAGCTGATGTCTGGAAATATGCTCGGTAGGCAAAAGGTTTGGCCCCATTATGTGAGACATAGAGTAAATATGGATTGCCTGTAAAAAGATAAAATACATTGTTTTACACCTCTATACGTGTGAGATTATGTATGTAGATCTAGCATCCTGTGCCAAGTTTCATCCAAATTCGTTCAACAGTTTCCCCGTGATTGAATAACAAACTCTTCACAAAATTTTATATGTACATATTAGTAGACTATCAGTCATGGTTTCACGCCTATGTCTCCGAATGGGTAGGAAGCAAAATAATCGCATTACTAACAATATATAAGTTATAATGAAACGATATGGCTTCATAGTAACGTGTAAGAGAATATCACTTAAACCTCTAAGCGTATGACGTAGTGGTTGCCTCACCACTAAAACTGAGCCGAGTGTAATGGGTTCGATACCAACACGGGACAAAAATGGTGTGTTCCACAAATAGTTGTTTCGTGTATGGGAGTTGTTGCGCCCGTTGTTTGAATGTTTGAAATACACGGGAATTATATTCCTAGTGAGTTTAAGAGTTTTTTAGAGTTCGGAAAAACTCTTATACAACAGCTTTCAACTCAAGAACCGTAAGAGCTAGAGACTCGCGGTCAGCGCCATTTGTCTCAGCATAGTCGATATACCCTCGAAATGACTATGACCTTTGACCTCTGACCTCAAAGTCACATGATATAATTTTTTCGAAGTCTGAGATTTACCGCAATTCATTGCCGTTTCTCACTTGTTAAAAGAGAATAGTAAGCGATTAGCGAGATGCATACATTTACTCTTTGTAAACTATTAAAAGGCAAACATCATATGAATAATTGTTGCAATCCAGCAAATGCTTCTAAGTACTAAGGTCGATCGTCATAGCTAATTTTTATGGAATTTCCTGTTTTTTGGCTTTGGTAATGGCACCGTTCCTTGATATGGACAGCCATGTCCACGAACGGTGTGGTTAGCGCTTACCGTAGGTGCTGTTCCGTTGGCATTACTTCGGCAATGACGCAAGGAGACAAATACGACAAATGCGAAAAAGCCACTGCCTAACATAAAAAAGGGTGCAACGACTATTCTAACCTGCAGACTAAACGCAAATCTTAACAACAACAGATCACGTATCTAGTATCTGTCGCCAATAAGATTTGCGTTTCCACCAATATCAACGTACCAGCTCGCCTTCGGTTAGTTTTAAGTACAAAATTCCATGACAGGGATTTGTCAGCACCGGCAAAAATTGGGAGCAACGGTAATATACTAATACTGCGGATGGACAAGAGTGCGGCATCAATGGTGCGAAAAACCGGAGTCGCATATACCAATCACCTGTTTTATAACCAAACACATTATACAACTACAATTTGGATAACTCTCTGATTATAAATTATTTAAACATTATGAATACGAATTTGATATTTGCTTACTTCAGTTGACAAATAATAATAAACGTGTGTTGCGAATTTAATTCCTCGCTAAACTTCTGTGTGTTGTTTGCTTCATAGTTTACTCGGCAACTATATTTTTTTAAATGCTGTCCTAATTTTACTATTTAGTGAAAATAGGCACTTCTCTTTTCTGCATTGCTAGATAATTTATTACCTTTGAATCAACGGCCACATAGAATCCTACTCAAAGCAACGATACGAAGTGAATGTTCAAGACATTGGTATTTTAACAGGAGTTAGATTTTACTGCAGCGTGCACCCTTGTCAAATCCTCCATATTATTTGCATATTAATTGAGTGCTCGGGTTTTAGGAACGGTACTGAAACTAGAGGCAAAGCCGCTTTACAACTGCGGCACGACGCGCGACGCGACACGACAATTGGCTATGAATTCTATAACTTTTAATTTATGTAACATTTTATGTCGTATGTAAATGTGCTTATAAGATTAATGTACTTATACGATACAGACTGGCTTGGTGACGTAGCGGTAGTGAAGGTTTGTTTCACGAGACCCGTTTTAGGAATATAATAGAATCTGGCACTCACGATCAACCGGAAGCATATATAATATATTCAAAACTAATATTTACTTGTTTTCAAAGTCTTAAAATATTTGAGAGAAGATTGTTAATACATATAATACGTCGCAATTGTATAATTCAGATATAAATAAATGTATTATTTCACAAAATTGACGTGAGCGTGACACATACAGGATCCCATAAATTTATTGAATACTAAAAACTTTTTAATCATAAATTATTTCTTAAACTTTTTAAACTAATATACCGTATATTAGACTAAAAGTTTTAAAAGAAATACTTATGTATACATTACTATAGTTTAATTTATTGATTTATATTACAGTCTTAATCAGATCTTTTTCTGACTATAGATAGTCCATAATTCCTGTAAAGTGTAAAGCAGGGTCTGTGCAGAAGTTGCGGACAGATTTAATTATAATTTGTACATGTAGTAGCTTCACTCAATTTATGTGGATATGTAGTTGGCGCTTAACCACGATGTCACCTTTGAATTGACGATACGATAGAAAAAGAAAGCGCTTAGAATACAAATTTTTCACAGCAATAAAATGACAAATAAGGATGATATCCGTCAAGGTCATAGACAGAAAAAAAAACTATCACATACACACAACACCATCTAGCCCAAACTAAGCAGAGCTTGTACTATGGGTACTAGACAATGGATAAACATACATATATACTTCTTTTTGTAAATACATACCTACATATTATACATAGAAACACCCAGACCAAGACAAACATCCATGTTCATGCACACAAAGAATATAATATAATATAATAATATAATTATTCTATCACATACACACAACACCATCTAGCCCAAACTAAGCAGAACTTGTACTATAGGTACTAGACAATGGATAAATGAAATTAATAAACGATTTATAGAATGGTTGCGTATTCCATTTTTTAATTCTTTCATTTTAGTTTTACGTATATCAGAGTGATGATCATGTTAGAGAGTTATCAGAAAATATAAAGTAATATAAATACATAAAAAATAATAATTATGTTCAATATGTTTAACTATTATGATTATTTTGTGTTTTATGCTTATGGTTGTGAGTTTAAAAAGTGTACTGTCAACAATAAGAAAAAGTGTATAAACATAAAACACACAATATAATTTTAATGGCGCCAATTAATTCAAATTATTTCTAGGTACCTAAGTGTATGTTCAATTTTTGTTTATGAAATTTGATATCAGAAATCTATGGCATTTACTTGTTGCATTATTTAACTAACGATTAATGATTTGTTGAAATCACAAGAATATTAATTAACATTTTTACTGATTTGGTATTGAATTTTATGAATATTTGTTCAGCTGTTCACTTAAGGTATTGCTAAGTGTGTTTACACATTTACAGCTGAACATCGCACGCAGTTTTAAGTGGCTCAGTAGCTTTAAAAAAATATGCGCGTTTTCTTTCTGTATGTCTAAACCAAATGTAGTAATCTGTCGTTTGACTATTATCATATCATATCATATCATATCATATCAATTAAAATCTATTCACTCGTGGCGAACTTCTTGTGTGACAAAACCGACCGTCAAATTTAAATTGCTTATAGCTGCGGGACTAATAAATTATGCGTAATCAATATGGAAAGTCATACTCATGCGGACAGTAATAATATTAATAATATTCTACCACATAATAATATTCTACCACATACACACAACACCGTCTAGCCCAAACTAAGCAGAGCTTGTACTATGGGTACTAGACAATGGATAAACATACTTATATACTTTTTTTTTGTAAATACATACATATTATACATATAATTAATTTACAATACATATTTGTAAATTAATTATATTTTTCTTATTCGTCCTTTGTCGCGAAAAACTGTAAGTGTTGATTATGACCGAGTATCTTAATATTCCTGCTTTTGCTAGCTTTTTTTAATTCCATTAGAGTCGGCTTTCTAATTATTCTCGTCTAGTATCTTAATCTATATATATAAAACTCTTCCGTTACTGAGTAACTGACAGACAACGCACAGCTGAAATTTGGCATGTATGTTTCTCGGAGAGTGTAGAGGAGCACTAGGAGAGGATTTTTGAAAATTCCACCCTGAAGGGGGTGAAAGGGGTGAAACCCGATATTCACACGGGAACGGGACATACGCGGGTGAAACCGCGGGAAAACTACTAGTATTATATAAAACATAGCTTACTTACTACTTATTGATATCATGAGCCTATTGCAACTATTAAACGTCCACACGTTTTTGTTAAACCCGTATAAAAGGTTTAACAAACTTTACTTAAATACATAAATATAAGTAAATAAAAACGTCACAAGGTATAAGACAAAAGAGTATAGCAGTAAAGATTTCACCGGGGACAATTTAACCAACTACTAAACTATTGTGTCACCAGACACACTCAACATCTAACTTATGCGACAGTTTCTGAACAATAATAGCAGCGGGAACGAAACTATTTAGCGAGTTTGCTACGTCAATAGAGGGCGCCACCTCGGCGGGAAGGAATAATTCATTTACTAAGAATTAACTCGCGAAGTTCGCAACGGCGCGGCGTGAATCTCTAGTTGTCAGCACACATCTTTAAATATGTTGAGCTGTTCTTTCATGACGGTGTTTCATGTTTTAATACTATTAGGAAGGAGGATTACAGACTGGGTCGATGGCGAGGCGTCAGTAAATGCTATTCCCATTAAAGAGGTTTTTACTGTAAATAAATTATCAATAGTAGGTCGGTTACTGGATCTGTGCCCACGAGATAGCAATAGACACGTCCCATATTAAAAAGGCTTTAAAATCATAGCTGGGTATATGTGGGTGTAATACACTATGGAGATATACGCTTGAGACTAAGTATGTTTGTGTATTCCTTACTTATATTATAAACGGGAATGTTAATTAATTTGTTTGTTTGGTATGCTTTCACGCCTTAACTTCTCCACCGAGCACCATTAAATTTTGTATACACGTTGTCAGGGGTACAGAAAATGACAACGGATTTCATCCTGGCAAAATACTGTTCCTGAGGCTATCCCCAGAAATAGTATTTTATTACCAAAATCTAGATTAACGCGAGTGAAGGCGCTGGCAAACATTAGTACAGACTAAAATTTTAATAATTTATTATAACAGGGCCGGTGACCATGTCGAATTTGGAATTCGTCAATTTTGTATGCATATATATTGATTTTTCTTATAATTATACTTATCTAAAGAGAAAAGTTGTAAGTTTCAATCAATAAAAAATCACAACATCTGAGTGATTACGCTAAGGTTAAATGCTGTATAGCGACCATTTAATGTAAGTAGTATATTAAACTTAAACAAGCAAGCTATCCTAAAAAAGGAAGGAAATAGGGCTGATTTCTACGAAACAATATAATAAATTATAAATAAAATAGGTAATTATCGTTTTCTTACATGCTATTTTATAATTAGTAGTTGGGGTATTCCTTTTAAGTAAATATTAACTGTGTTTGGAGACCACAAAATATGTAGGAATATAATATTATATTATTTATACTTTAATTATAAAGAGGTAAAAATTGAGTGATTATATTGTACGTAGGAGGAAATTTCTGAACCGAGTGTAAAATACCAAAATACCTTATACACCTTAAAAGCTACACTATCCCCTAAGGAACATAGGCTATATATAAATCAGGTACCACATATGTTAAACTACAAACAGAGGTTAGTTACATATATATCTATAATTAGATATCACTTTTGTTTATATCATGCGTCTCATAACAGTGCGGGGAAGCGCCGAACAAGCGCTCGTATTAGGGTTTTTACATGACAGGGTTGTCAAAATAGAAAATAAATTAAACAGAATTGATAGTCAAAGTACAAACCTACCACTCTTCTTAAACATTTTAATGATTCAGTGTTTTTAGATAATATGTCCTTAATGAGCCTTTGTATAGTGTAATTTACACGATTACATACTAGTTACATAATGATCGATTAGGTTTCTAAATCAAATTAAAAATACGCCTAATTCATCTCATGTTGAGCTTCATTCCTTGAACAGGCTTTTTTACGATAAAACACTCTTTAACTACATTTTCTTTTTATTTTGGCGTATTGAATTAATCCATAATATTATTTTATGGAGGTAAAATATTTGAATTTGAATACTTAAATTCTATTTAGGAACAACAAATATTGGCAAAATATCACAACAATTAAAAAGATAAAACAGATTATGTAGTTTCAGAATAATTAGTTCATTCTCACAATTCTCCATTTCTGGCTACCCTACACTAACCCCGCCTGACATTCATTTAATTACATAGATTATAAGTTGACATTTTCGTTTGACGTTCCGATTTAAACTTGACTGTTATGGATTATACATATCCATTACGATGGGCTAATCTTGTGTGGCTATTTATTATTGCAGTTATATGTTTTGTGTATTTATATAAAGGGATATAAGTATCTTTATTATCTAAAGTTTGTTAACTAAAGAAAAGTCTAAGTAGAAGAAACATCTGATCTTCTACCAGCTGTGTATCACTTACATCGTTATTGTTGTAGAATCCCAAACATTACCTAGACAGGATATTGTTTTGTGTAATTAAGTTGTCATATATGCTAATTTCAGAAAGTTATTTAATTATTGAAATGAGGTGAATAAAAGTTCTATGGCGTGGAAGAAAATATAATAATAAAATGTTAATAGGTGTACTAGAAAGATTTGGTCTTGTTTGGAGAGCAATTGTCGTTTCCTATAAAATAAACAAGTGTTATTTTTATATGATTTTTTGTTCTTTTGTGGACCTTTGTATCAGTCGTAGCTCCATCTAGTTCCTTTTGCATAAGTTCACTCTCAATTTGGTTTTGCGTTATAAGAGTTTAAGTTCAAAACGTATGTAGTGTATGTAATACTTTACTGAAATACGCACGTTTACAAGTCTGTTGCCGTAATAAGGTTTATTGCGTTGTTGATGATGACGTCTTGTCTAATAGTAGCATTTAAAGTGACTTTCCTTCGAAAAATGTCAGTCGCAATATCGCACAGAATAGCGTTATTGCCATTTTACTTAAGAAGAGTTTGAAAACGAAATTTCTTAAAATCGGTACTAAACCGAATGTGGGTACGACACTTGCTTCTGACTTCGATTACGTTCTGCAGAAAGACCAAGTTATGAGTAACTATAAACGATCAGCGCGCATAAAGACGGCATTACGAATAAATTAAGCAAGAGAGGTCGAAGCAAGTTAAAATCTGTAGTCTTTGCCTACCCCTCCATGAAACTGTGATCTGACAATGTTCATGGACAGCACCGACTTCAGTCCTGTATTACGGGAATCCGATCCAAACCGTGCTACCGACTTATTCGTCGGTACTTTACAACGAATATGCTCTAAGCATAGTATAATCATCAGGGTATCTAATAAAACTCGAATTCTGAAAGCATGGATGACAACAGGGCTTGTCCGTTGCATTCAAAACCGGGATAAGCTACACCAAAAATTGAAATATTAGCAACAACTAGGCGGTAACTCTCTAAATAATCTACAAAAAAAAATTAAAACGTGCACACGACAAAAATGAGCTTCTGAAGGCTAAAAATAACAAAAAAAACAAAGTCACATGGAAAGCAGTCAGAGCCATCACTAACTCTAGCCCCCAGCGTCAATCTTCTGATGATCTTATCCAGGCCTCTTCCGATGCCAAAACCGCTGTCGACCAAATAAATAGATTCTTTGTTAATGTAGGCATAAACTTAGCGTCTAAAATTAAATCTCCACATAAACCCGTCTCTTATACAACGCCTCACTCATCTTTGACAAATTCACTTGTTATCATGCTTATCGATGAATCCGAAGTACATGCAATAATCTGTAATCTGCGTACCGACTGCGCCATTGGACATGACAATATCCCAGCAAAAATTCTTAAGCAATCTAGCCTATTGCTCACTGCTCCCATAACACACATCTGCAACTGTGCTATGGAAACGGGTATATTTCCCAAAGCATTTAAGAAAGCATTAGTGCATCTGATATATAAAAATGCAGACAGAAGCAACGTTTCAAACTAAAGGCTAATTTCTGTACTGAGTTCCCAGTCTAAAATTTTTTAAGAAAATATTATACAACTCTTTGATGTCATTTCTTTCTAAATTTAATATAATTGCCAATAATCAGTACGGTTATCGACATAGCATTTCAACCGAAGACGCCGTTCTAGAGCTGACTAACAATGTCGTTGCTAAATTAGACAGAAAGCTCAAATGTTATGGTGTCTTCTTAGATATATGCAAAGCATTCAACTCCGTATCTATTCCTATACTGCTTGAGAAGATGGAGAGTGTTGGAGAACGAGGTTTAGCCCTGAAAATTTTTACTGACTATCTATCCAATAGAACCCAATGTGTAAAATTTATTATTTTGTCAGTGAAGTTGAGTGTATCACGTTTGGCGTACCACAAGGCAGTATATTAGACCCAACCTTATTCCTAATTTATATAAATGATCTGTGCAAATTGTCCATCACTAGTTAGTGATGGCAGTTGCAAATTATACACCTACGCAGACGACACAGCACTCATTGTCTATGATGATAATTGTGAGCCAAAAAAAGAACTGAACGCTCTCTTTGCCTAGTAATGGACTGGCTTTCAGCGAACTAATTAACCCTGAACGTTGATAGGACCAAATTGATTCGTTTCTCTTTGCTCAACTCCGCCCCTTTGCCTATAGAAAAATCTATAAATTGCCAATAGAAGAATCGTTAAATTATCTGTTGGTCACTATGTTTGGTCCCGAGCATCAAATTTTTAGGAGTACACATTGATGAAAATCTTACCTGGCGCACCCACATTGAAGCATTGTGCACTAGGATAAGAAAGCTTATATACATTTTCAAAGAACTACGATATTCGGCCGATCTATGTACATTAAACTTAGTTTACCAGAGTTTATGTGCATCAATAATTACGTACTATATTCCAGTTTGGGGAGGCACATATAAAAACCTTCTGCTCCAGGTTGAACGGTCTCAACGGGCGATTCTTAAGGTCATGCATTCTAAACGCAGAGACTATCCGACTGCCCAGCAATATACTGAATCCAAGGTCCTCACAGTACGTCAACGTTTTATTTTGCGTACAGTTTTGCGACGTCACTGCATCCTACCACTCAACACCAAAAGCCTTCTAAAACGTCGAGGTCACTCTGTCTGTGATCCCGTAAAATGTCGCACTACATTCGCAAGCCGTCAGTTCATAGTACTAAGCGCACGACTCTATAATAAAATTCACCACTTGATCAACATATACACATCAACTAGATACAATCTAAAAAACAAACTCACTGATTGCTTGCAGAACTTGTTATATGATGACAATGAAAATATTTTAGCTATTAGTTCGTAATTTACCTAGAATAATATTAATTGTATACATTTGATTGTTTTCATAAGTTATTTATCTTGTATTCGCAGTTGTCATGACCACTTATTAGGAGGAATATGGCTCCTGAGATCAAAGGATTTTTTTTAACTTAGTTTAGGAGTCAGCTGTCCAATTTGTTTTTGTACAACTTGTCTTATTTTTGTCTTTGTTATACTTACTACGTACTACTACGTACTTTGTAATTTTTCTTGGATTTAAAAAAAGTATATAATGGCATATATCTATGTGGTTTGTAATTGTATTCACTTTGCGCATTAAACATTTTCTAATGCATTTCATATTTAGGTCCCGATACCTTCCGTTATAATTCATATAACATCGTTAAACATACATTACCTTATTCAAAAATAATAAAGCACTTAAAAATGAATGATCATTTTGTTACAGCTTGAAAGGTTGTGTGCTGTCAGATGCAGTATTAATCAAAGTCGAAACAGACTAGTACCTACGCATACCCTTATATGTGGGTGCTTTTTAATTATAAACGAGCGTAATGATCATTTTTCATTCTTAATAGCCGTTTTCCTACATTTTACCTAATCACCATTATCCAAGTAAACACTGTTCGTTTGAATTAATTCATGTTACTTTGTGTATATTTAAAAGGTTTGAATATAATACGTAGACAGAGGTGAATGTGGATAGTTTCAAAACAGTAATAAAAGCTTTTGTTTGGGGCCCTGTGTCGATTTCTGCTACATGAATATTCCTAGCTGCTTAGCATTCACGCCGCACTGGCGCGGTATCTAAACATCGGGAGCGCAATAAAACTAAGCACACGACAATCCGACGAGCAATAAAAGTGGAGCAGATCTCGTACAAACTTGTGTGGATGTTTGGTTGGATAGAGAAGTGGCTGGGTTGTGACGTCAGTTCGCTTTCATAGCACGAGCCTAAACCGAGCTTAGTGTGTGCCCTGCGTGCGACGCCCCCAACATGCGGCATGCCGACGCGATGCGACGCTTCGACGTTGCTTGCCGCGGTGCTACGCATGTATATCGACACTTTATCTGGCTTATGGCAACAGACTTTTTATATTTTGTTATTGCAATGAGCTGCCAATATTTTTATTTGTAAGCAAAGTTAAAAATTTAAGTTATTCATATTCAACCGCGGTTATTTTTTGTATCTTTCTCGGAGATATATTTTTGGCCGAATGTAGAACCTTACCTAAAGGTATATGAGGTTATTCTTAACATTGGATAACTATTTTGGTGTATCTTACGTATCTAGGTGCTAGACAGTTTATTTTATTATTGACTAACATACCATTATTTGGAAACCTATCAACATTCAATAATTAAGAATATATTAGAGGCAAATAATATATTAAAGTCGTAATAGCAGCGATAGCTCACTGGGGAGACCAACAGACTGCAATGCAGAAGGTCTCGGGTTCGACCCCACGTCGCGCACTTCTTACTTTTGGAAGTTATATAACTTTTCGAAATTATGTGCGTATTGATTAACAATTATCGCCTGCTCCGTGCCTCGGAGAGCACGTTAAGCCGTCGTTCCCGGCTGCCATGAACATCTATGGCAGTCGTTATTGGGAAGTCAGTGCCCTATAATATCCTGACACTGGTCTAGCCTTAAGGCTAACGATACCCTAAGGTATCGTTAGCCTTCGGGTTGCGGAGTTCAGGTGGCAGCCGCTCCGTGTAAAAACTGATATGCAGTCAAATCCGGTTAGACCAGAAAATCCGATCCAAAGTGACTTGGGAATAATAAAGGCTAGGGAGAAGAAGAGAGCAAAGTCGATGTTTTTATCGCTCATAGATTACCTTTCCTTTCTTTATTGCTAGTCCAGTATGGAACACAACCAAACAATGTTGATTGTCAATTAATTACTAACTAATAAGATTGGATGAAGTCGAACATTTTGAGTTAAATCGATTTATGATTACTTGTTGTCTATACTAGCTACGTCTAGTGTTCATGGCAGAGTTATAAACAGAATAATTTTACAGTAAAATATCGATATGGCCGCATCTCTAAATTCCATCATGTTTGTAAAAGCAGCTCCCTATAGAACAACGCCACCTGACACCATTATGCTATTATAATATTTTGCTACTTTGCCTCTGATGTCTTCTTGACGACGCAGTGAATACCAAATTCATGCACAGTCCTCCCGCGAGACAACAGTTCCCGTTCTCTTTTGTATCGCGAATCAAATTTATTGGTGATTGTATTTGGATTTGATATTGGGGCATTTTTTAAAAATAGATCCTATTATTTATGTTATTACGACAGTTCCTTAATTTAGATTCTCCGTTGCAGTATAATGTGAAAATAATAAAATTGTACTGAGATTTAGCACTTGAATTCAGACCAAAATTATATTAATAAATAAAATGTTGATTGCAAAAAATATATTAAAAATAAAAAACAACGGACTCATTTCAATTTATGTGTATAGATAGTATTGCGAGCATATTATTTTAAACACGCTTAGTAGAGTATGATGAGTATGTATTTATAGTAAGATAGTAAAAGAAAACAAACGGAGAAGGGAAAAGTAAGTATCAAACTACGAACATCATACAAAAGCACAATACAAACGCATCTTTTGTAGGCGCTTCGTGACAAAAGTTGAAAAATATCTGGCCGAATAAAAGTTGGGCGCATGTTTCTACGTTTGCCACGCATTTATTTTTTATTGTGAGGGTTCGTATCGGGTGGCTGGATTTTGGTTTAAAATTGCATTTTTATATTTGGAACGCGATCCGCGACCGACATGGCGGTGACAAATACGCGCATCGCCGCTATGAATGACAATTGAAGAGATGTTTTTATAAAGACACGCCGATTTTTATTTTTATGCGAAAGAAATTGTGCTCATAAAAATGGTGTTGAAATGATGAGTGTCATTTTTCACTGTCGTCGGAATCTCTCTTTATGGGGCTATTGTGTCTACATGATAAAAAGCTTTTTATTTCTGAAGATTCTGCTATCAGAATGAATAATATTTTTAGGGTAAATATATTTTACCGAATACTAATTACAGATATTTTTATGTTCATTTCATTCGATCTCTTATCAGCAAGCTTAATAGTTATGTCAAAAAATTGTATATATTAAAACGCTAATGAAAAATGTATACCTGTATTACATCATATTTTACCTATAAACCTGGGAATATAATTCATTCGGTATATAAAACTAAACCTGTATTAACCAACTGTATTAAGCTTTATCGATACCTTTGTTTTAAGCCGTAATCTTTATTAGATAATTGGAAAACTACGTAAATCCGTACAGCACGAAATAAAAAAATTCTAGATGTAGACAAAACATTATGCGTAATACTTACAATAAAATTATACTACAATTATGTACATAACAATTGGTTTATTTAATATTGTCTTCTATTTACGCGAATATTATTCATTGAAATTAAACTGCTATATACGGATTTTATCGCGTTGTTTATTTGACACTTCAAAGCAAGTGCAAGTGTATTCCTAGAACATCTTAATTCCATTAATAATAACATCCAATTTACTATGGAATTAGAGGCAAATAATTCATTAGCTTTCTTAGATGTACTTGTCATCAGGAATCCTGATCATACTTTGAGCCATACTGTATATAGGAAAAAGACCCATACAAATAGGTACTTAAACGGTGAATCTCACCACCATCCTAAACAGTTAGCTATCGTGGGAATGTCTTTATTTCAGAGAGCCCATGGGATCTGTGACAAGAAACACCTGGACGCCGAGCTTCAACATGTCAAGCAAGTACTGCAAGACAACAAGCTCCAACAGCCGCGCCGCTGTCACAGATCCCGAGAAAAGCCAGCCACAGTCGAGCGCCAGCCTGCTATACTGCCTTATGTAAGGGGTGTCACTGACAAGATTGGCTACATCTTGAAGCGAGCTTCAATCAACACATACTTCAAGCCGCCAACGATAAGACCCTGACTTTCTGAAGTCTGTTTCTATAATAGTTCACCTGAATCTTTTTGGCGTATCACTAGCATGTTTTTTTATATTGGTCACTATATTATCAAGACTAAGATTTAACTCGCTGCCAAAGGTTAAACATTCTCTCCCAGCGAGACAGTTATTCATACCAAAATGGCTGCCACATTTTACATTAAGCACAAATTCAATCTTGTCTTAGAATTTAGAATATCCAAATACTTCAGAAAACTTGTTATATCTAATAAACTAATCAATAGGTTATTGCATGAAATCAGTAAAAGTTAGTTTATGAGAAACTCTGGGTTAGCCATCTGGCTTTTAAGCTTCGTATCGGTAATTGAAAATTGTAAAATAATAACATTTCATAAAAAAACAAACAAGCTTAAAACATTAAAAATATTATTTTATTAAATGATTCAGATATTTTCTATTAAAGGTAACCCTTTGGTCTGAACTAAGCTACAAAAAGAATCTAATCAATTTGGAGTCGGTGCTAAACGAGCAGCCAAGATAATCCAAATACTCGGTAACGACCCACATTAATAATAATAATAATAATAATAATCTTTATTCCAAATAATTGTACAATAACCACTTACAAGTTAGCTACATTAAAACTAAAAACATATAATACAAATTGCAAGTTACATTAGATTCCATTCGTCAGTTAGTTAAGACTAAAAGTATATATTTTTAGGGGTGTTAACTTATTTATGAAAGGAATCTATTAACTAACTTATGAATGGAATCTATAAACTGATGTTCATGAAAAATGTTGTATCAATTTGTCTTAAAAAGTTTTGTTTAGGAACAGGCATGAACGACAGTATATGAATACCTAAAAAATAGATAGATAGATTTATTAAACCTATTACAATTTCCTTTAGTTTGCCTTATGTTATTACTTCGTTGAAATTAATGATGCATATATGTGTGCGTGTGTTTTATTATAAGAGTTATATTGGAAAAAATATTTTATAATCAAATATACCTTTTCACCTTTCATCAGAACTGCTCTCGAGACTTGTTAGTATTACTCGCTATTTTTATAGATTCGTTTATCCGCATACACTTGAAAATTAAGTCTATAAACAGTATCTTCGAAATTTTCAAGTGACTTTCGAGATCTCTGGGAGTTCTTTACATAATCCTTAAATATGACACTTTTATGTAACACAGTGTATAATTACAACAAACCCTTTATTTTGTTAAGGTTGGTTTCACCTGATCGATAGTTTATTAAGCTTGTTGCAATAAGCCTGTATAATACTGACAGCGTGCCGTTATCCCAGGAATGTGCTCACATGGTGCTGTATTACTCAGGACAGGTGAGCACAGAAGTATTTGCTAACCAACGTCACTCTTGCTGAAAATAATTTGAATTACTTTCAGCAAAGCCATGGTTACGTAAAGAAAGTAATTCTGTCTGCTTGTTACGTTATTACAGTTTCGCGAAAATAATTCTGATGATGAATTTTGAATGTAGGTTTAATGCTGGGGACATAGGACATAATAGGACAGGTGAGGTTAGTAATCAAAGTCGCGAATAGCAGATAGCATAAAATATATTTTAAATCTTGTAATAATTAAGATTGATAGTCATGTCCGTGTATAAAAAGTGATTAAAAGGGTGATTGTATCTTTTTTCTTCATGACCGCATGACACTGAGCGTAGTAGCAATGGCGAGGCGACCACTAAAGCTACTACGACATACGCCAATCATGTTTAAAATATTGTTACTGAAAACTAGTCGGTTTATAATTATGTCAAACTAGATTTTACACAGGACTTCGTACGCGATCTAATCTATCTTCGCTAACGTCTATATCCATAAGAAGTTTACGTACCATGACATTTTTCGATCATTCAGATCATATATCAGTGAATGGTGCCACGCTTTTATATAAACAGAGAGTAACATATTATAAGATGGTAAAAAGTCCTTACAAAATGCAAAAGTGTATTTGTTGGTTTATTCCTATTTCACGCAGCAACAGAAGAACGGATTGACGTAAATTTTGCATTAATTTAAATATTACGTTATTACCGATAAAATACGTTTTATCTGCACTTTAAGTAAGTAGTATATAGACACTAAATAAATTACAAAATAAATGTATTATACACAATAAAAATTCAAATGTAGAAATTCTGTGGGTCTTCCGTTTTTTCTTCTAGAAGAAGAAAGAAGAAGAGGAATCTGATAACAATATACCAATAGGCACACATCCTACTTAAACATACGAGCTGGCGAAATGTGTGTCCAATACATTGCCTACCAACTAGACATGTATAGATATAATTCGATGTATGTATTTTCTATATTTTCTTTACTACATTATTAAAATTATCAGACGTCCGTGTACAGAATCATGTTGTTATCGACTGTACTACTTACCTATACCTAAGCTTCAGTGGTTACGTTTGATTAACCTGACTAGACAGGCTTCATTGATTTACAGTTTGGCATTTACTTTAATCCTAAGCCAATATCCAGTTGTTAGCATCTGCCGTACCTAATTATTCATATTAACTAATATTACATAAGCTTGCAATATGTCCATGAATTAATATGTTAGTTTGTACGGGTCATACATGAATGAACCACGTTATACCGCAGTCTCGTTAAAGCAGATACATATTCTGCTAACGATCATCGACTGGTGGCGTAAGTACCGCCTGACCGCGTCAGACGAATTACGTCACCTTTAACAAAACCTGCCATGCGATTGCTTTGGTGTACTGTAACTGTATATGAATATGTATAATATTTCTCTGATAGAACACTAGCTTCTTAGAAGTCAGATTATTTATTATATAATTGTATCTATTCCTTAATTGAAGCGACCGGTAAAAATTTAATATATATTAAAAATATATTATGTGTCAACTGTAGTCAATACAAAACATTAAACTAGTTTATATGGTTTATATCAGGTTTAGAGTAATCTAATAGATCCTAGTGAATTCGGGCACGCCACGATCGTGGCGGTAAGTCCCGTGTTTGAGGAGTGGCTGGAGAGGCGCCATGGCGCCCTCACCTTCCGGCTGACACAGGTAATGACTGGCCACGGTTGTTTTGGCCAGTTCCTGTGTCGTATACGCCGGCAAGAGACGCCCGGTTGACACCACTGCGGCGACTGCCGCGACGTTGTTGAGGACACGGCGCTGCACACTTTGGCGGTTTGCCCCGCCTGGGCATCGCAGCGCCGTGAATTGATCGCGGCAGTCGGATTGGTTGCCCTCTCGCTCCCGGCCGTAGTTCAGTCTATGGTCCGGAGTGAGAGGTCGTGGAACGCCGTCGCCTCCTTTTGTGAGGAAGTCATTTCCATCAAGGAGGCGGCGGAGCGGGAGAGGGAGTGTTTGAACCCTCTCCCCAACCGCAGAGCCGGGCGCCGGAGGGCGCGGGACGACCTCCAGCCACCCTGAGGTTTGACCTGGGGGTGGCGGGCTTTGTGGGCCTGCCCGCCATCCGTTCAGCACCAGGTCCGGGAGGCGGCGTGCGTGTTCCCACGCGCGCCTCTGTGTTGCGTCCGTCTCCCCTCTAGGGGGGACAGTAGGGAGTGGTAGAAGTGCCTTTAGGGTAGGTCTTTCGTGTAGTGGCCTGCCGTTTCATACGGCGGGCCGAAACCTCGGCGGGGTCGCGACCGCATGCGAAAGTGATTCGCGCGGCCCCGTCGATAGTGGTTTTGTCGAGGAACACCGTGGTAGGTTTAGTCGGTATTCCGGGAGGTACTTTATCATCTTAACATCTTATTTTACCCCGGCGAGTCCGACATAACCCCTCCGCCCGCCCCCGCGGAGGGGTATGCGTCATGCATTCCCCCACGTAAAAAAACAAAAAAAAAAAAAAAAAGATCCTAGTGAATTATTGATGACATATTTCATTAGCATCTGAATTAATATTTCAAAATTGTTCCTGGATCTATCTATTTAGTATTTAACTTTTTAAGCTGCAGAGACTCGCTGTCGGACAAACACAATAGATTTTCAATTATGTCTGGCATCCGAGCAATTTATAGATTAATTGTTTTGATTATTTAATTAACACAGATTAGATTAAGTGGAATGTCTGCTTACGAACACCAAAATATAATATATATTCGTGTTTATCCGTTGCGGTGAATATGAAGAATGACTTTCAAATTAATTACGTAATTGGCGTGAGTGTTGACAACATTTTTGGTGCCGATTTTAATCGAATGTAGGCATCGCAAAAACGGCTGATCGGGTGAACTGGACATTAATCGCCCGTTAGTGACGCATTATTCACGAGCACGCGTTGCAACGAATCCTCCACCCTGTATCACCCTGTGCATACACACACTCATACTACACTTATGTCAACAATTCCACACATGAAATTTAACTTTATCTCCAACAGATAAAACTTATTTTCGTATGCAATTAATCTAAACATACGTTATGCAGTTACAAATGAGATCGTTTAACTAATCCAAGCCAATATATTCGCTATTTCCCAATGAATAAAATTAATTCCTTTTTAAGTTACGTATATACGACCATTGGAAACTGTCAGTTAACTTGTTAAAGTGTACTATTTTATCGAACATATTTAAGACTCTTATTATGAACTCTATTGTTTATAAAATAGAGTGCAGTTTAGACAATCATGCATAACAATTTAGCTGAGAGTAATATATTTATTGATGTAGATAGAATATGGCATAGCATTTATTACGCCAATATCAACAGCCGCAGTTGCATTCGACAATTAATTATTAGTAAACAATACCGGAGGTCGTGCGTGCTCATAAATGACTTGCTTTTGACGTAGAAGCTTGATTCAATATTGATATTAGTCAATGATACTGTTACTAAAGCGCATAATCGCATTAATGATGTATATGTCCATGATGAACGGTTAGTAATATATTAATTGCCTTAATTAGTCTGGATCATTCATTAGGGTACCTATTACGTTACCAACATAATGACATATTGACACAATATTGTACTTTATAGGTTTTAGTGGCCAAGGAGCACAGCAGTTTGTGCTTACGTTTAATGCTTATCATAAGGACCGCAGTTCGATTCTCCAGTTAAGATAAATGGTTAGAATTGTTAGTACTGGAACTTATTGCTATGAAAAAAAAAATTACTAGCAGCACAAAGTTTTGTAGGTACTGCGCCCGATGGCAAAACATCAATTAATCAATCATGAACATATCTTTAAATGTAGATCATTTATAGCTCTACCTCTTTCAGGAATATACAGAAGCCATTTAGTGCTCGTTATCTTTTATGAGGTGGGTTTTAACTAGTAATTCTTTAATAATGCTATTTTCTCTTTTCACAAAACTTAAAACTTTGTTTACAATACTTATTTAATCAGTTCAGAAGGCAACCCTGTTCTAGGAAACCCGGTTACACAGATTACCAGGCCCTCTAATGACCAGTGTCAGTATTATCAAATTAATAAAATATATTTTATTAATTTTCTTTCATACTATTTCATATACTATTTCATTCGATAGTATGATTGCTAATACTACTAAAGATATTACAAACCTGTTTGCTAGGCAGTTCTCGTCAGTGTATAATCATCCTAGCGATGACTATTTAACAATTAACAATACAATGTCAATTTCGATAAAGCCGGATATTGATGCCTTTTGCATCAGTGAGGAATCTATAAGGAAAAAGCTTTCTGGGCTAGACCTGGGAAAGGGCGCTGGTCCTGACAATATACCCCCAGTATATTGGTCACGGTGCGCACATCAGCTCTCTGCCCCACTGGTAAAGATCTATAATACTTCTCTTAAATCAGGCATATTTCCAAGTAAATGGAAACTTGCTAGAATTGTACCAATCTTCAAAAATGGTAAGCGCGAAATGGTCTCTAATTACCGCCCCATTGCCATTATTTCTACTTTGTCGAAAGTATTTGAATCACTCGTATACCCCATATTTTACAATCACATCAAAAACTTCTTATCTAACAGTCAGCATGGCTTTATGAAAAACAGGTCAACTAACACAAATCTTGTCAGCTACATTATTGAGGTTACTGCGGCTGTTGATCGGGGACTTCAGGTTGACGCAGTCTATACTGATTTTTCGAGGGCTTTCGACAAAGTGAACCATAGCTTACTTCTTCAGAAACTCCAGTCCATGGGCATCACCAATAAGGCCTTTAGCTGGTGCGACTCATATCTTACCAGTAGACCGTCTAAAGTGGTAGTAGACGGAGAAGAGTCTGAACTCTATTTTTCTTCTTCTGGGGTGCCGCAGGGATCAAACTTAGGACCGCTATTTTTTAATATTTTTATTAATGACTTATTAGACACATTTAAATATTCATCGTCTTTCCTATTTGCCGACGACCTAAAGTTGATTAATGTTATAGAAAATGAATATGATTCGCATATGCTTCAAACAGACATAGATAGCTTATGCCAGTGGTGCGTAGTTAATAAAATGAATCTTAACCACGGTAAATGCTATCACATGAAGTTTGGTAGGAAGCGGAAACAGTTCCAGACTACATATAATATGCAGGGAAGCAAACTTACTGAACTCGCTACAATCAGAGATCTGGGTGTTCATTTGGACAGTCAATTGCGGTTCACTGAACATTACGACAAAATGATTAGTGCTGCGTACCGAGCACTCGGATTTGTTCTACGTTCTTCAAAAGAATTCCGAAAGCCTTCAACGATACTGATCCTTTATAATAGTTATGTACGTAGCCGCTTAGAATATTGCAGTACGGCTTGGAACCCCACATATCAAGTCCACGTAGAGAGAATTGAGAGTATACAAAAAAGATTTGTTCGTCATTTGGCTTATCGATTTAAAATCGGTACGCCAAATATTAAATCATACGAAGAAAGACTAAAATACTTTGAAATTGTGTCTCTAGAATCGCGTCGCATGGTTGCTGACCTAATGTTTCTACACAAGCTACTTAACAATAAAATTGACTGTCCGAATCTTCTGAGCAAATTCTCCATCAACGTACCTTATAGAGTCCCGCGTCATCCTAGCTCTCTTTTCAATATTCCTCGTCATCGTACGAATCTTGGTAAATACTCACCCATTGCAAGATTGTCGAGGCAATATAATAGCATGGCCACAATCGCGGTAGACATAGACATATTTGATGACGAATTAATGAAATTTAAAAGAAAAATCTACGATAACATTTCCGTGTGAATATTGACAAACTTTAATTACTCACTTTATTATTCGTTCTAATTGTAATAGATTTTATATTTTTATTTTTTATTTTTATTTGCTATACCTAATTTTATTTGATTTATTAGTACTTAATATAACATTTACAATATATTTACATTATTAATTTTATATTTATATTTGATTGTTAAAATTTCCTGGATTTTGATATAATTTAATTGTTAAACTTAACTTTAATATTGATATTTCGTCACTTTCAATATTTATCTTTGTTTCTTATGTCATATTATTTATGTAATGTTTAAAATGTAATGCATGCTGAATTCACCTGTAATTAGTTATGCAATTGGTTAGACTCAAAATGTTTGTCTTATGTGTATGTGATATTGTAGTAACTGTTGGTGAATCTTAATAAATAAATAAATAAATAAATATGACAGGCAAATAGAGTAGTAATACCTGTACCAGTAATAACTACTAAACATGGATTAGAAAAATGTTTTGTAAAAAGATAAGTCTAGTTTGTGATTGTTTGTATCTGTGTGTGAGTGCGTGTGTGTACTCACACAAAATCACAGTTGCGTGTGTTTGTGAATGACGCAAATCATAACTTTACGTTAACTTGGGGTTATTTAATGCATTTTCAGTAGGTACAATCATCGTTATGTTTTGCCTATCTCGGTGGCACAACGATAGTTCTGAGCATGAGGTTTCGAGCTCGATGTCCGGGTCAGCCAAAAGTGCCAAGCGTTGTTGAGAGTTTTTGTCAAGGGAGTCAGAAATTAAGTCCGATAGACGGCAATTGACATAATAATAATAATTTATTGCTCAAAATACAGATACAAGATAGTCATAATACTCATAACACAATGATAAGAAAGATAGGTATTAAATATAAATCTAAACGAAATAAAATCTATTGTTTACCTAAACAATATGATAATTATTAAATTCAATATAACTAAAACTAACTAATCATGTACTTAATGTAAACAAAATATTGATTAGTCATCTTTTTAATTGTAAGCCGTACATCGTCTAACATGGATGAGAGATGGAGATGGCGAAATCTTGAAAATATAGGCGTGAGACAATATATGTATGTATAAGTAGTTATTCCTAAGAAAACAGAAGCTGCGTTGTGACAGTAGGTACTACTACTTTTAAATCATTTGGTTGGATATACTTTAAATTTTAATTGTTTGCAAGAGTTTAAGGATCGGTCGTACTAAAGATGTGAATATTTACACCATGATGTCAACAAAATGATGACTGTCTGAATCATTGCACTTACCGTCAAGTTCAGTAGTTGAATAGACAAATAGGAATCATTGGGCTACCTTCAAGACTGCTCTTTGTACTCATTGTAGTTTATATATTATGTTTATATTTGCAGCTCTGTCCCAAGTTGCAATACGATATAATAAAAAAGCAAAGTAAACATTCCTGAGAACCTTGCATCAGCATTACTTGCAAAGGATCAATATGTTTACCAAATTTTAAGGTTTTATCAATAACTAGCTTTTGCCCGCGGCTTCGTTCGCGTAAACGTAGGTTAGGTTAGGTTAAGTGAGTAACAATACTTAAAAAATAATACTTTAAAAAACTAAAAGACACGCTATAAAAAGTAGAAAATAATTTATTAATTTTAATGTTAAAAAGCGTGGGGTGGGGGTTATCAAAATATCTTAGAATACAAGAAAGTTTTTTAAACTATAATTTATATACTTCTTAAATATTTTTCTAAATTATTGTATTGTCATCTGTCCTTGATAAGTGTGCAAAGTTTCAAATCAATCCGTCGGTTTGAATGGGGTGAAAATCACGTTCAAAGATTCCGTTACATAGATTCATAGATACATACCAAGCTAATAAAAGCGCGTTAAAATATACTTGGTGATAGCATAGCTTTTAAATGGCGAAATAATTTTTTTAATCGATTTATATGTTTTTGATTTGATTTTTAGTATAGATATAGATAACACTAACCTCAGTATTAAACTTAATTGAGTTTACATATGGGTAGAAGTAATTATGCCAGAAGTAGGCTGAAATGTTAAGAGATGAGTCAAGTGTGATGTGAGTGTTTGATAACGAGAATGTATTGTACTTGGTATTGTCAGTGTTGAGTGTGAACAGGTTATCGTTAAGCACACTTTGCCAAATGTGAGAAACTAATTTGAGCAAAGCGAAAGGGTTCGTACAAAGTGTCTTTAGTTTATTACTCATTATAGAAAATAATAGCTGCATAGAGGATTGTATTAACCACCAAATGTGACAATAGTATCATAAGTGAACTTTAACTGGTACATCTTGTTAATAAAATTATAAAACGGAACTTAATAAAAATCTTATGTATTTTTCGTTCATAAATATTCGATTTATGGTTACAATAATATATGTGAATTTACAATTACATTTATCTGTTTCCATTTGTAGTAGTGATATGACTTCAAACCTATGAGAAGCCTATTCTTCTATTAAGATATTTCTGGCAAGTATTTTTAATTGACTATGAAGTAAACAATATTATTTATTTTACAAATCCGATCTGCAATCCATTACTCTACCTACTACTCAGAAATTACCCAAGCAATAAGTAATACTTATGAGTTAACTTGTAATAGTTCCCGTACGATAGAATAGAAGCATCCATTTAATTGTACACAAAAATTTAAAAAACTACGTATGATCATATTGTATCTTATCTTATCTTATGTGGGGGCCAGTCAGTGCAGACCGGCGACACTTCAACCCAATGGGATCTTTTGTGTCGATTCTCTCCCAATAACAACTGCCATAGATGTTCATGGCAGTCGGGACCGACAGCTTAACGTGCTCTCCGAGGCACGGAGCAGGCTCATATTGTAACTCGTCGTGAGAAGTAGGTTGTTAAGATTTATAACAATTTATTTGACGGAAGTTATGAAACTACGATTCCTTTAATATGATTTTATTATATATTATATAAATATGTGAAAAAAAAACAATTTCTTCAAAGTGACGTTCCTGTATAGTCCGCCGCGACACTGAGTTGATGCTAGATATTTTACTATTAACTTCTTACTTGGAACTTTACAAACATTTAAAAAACGGACACAAAGAACACTCAATCTCGAAACAACTCCTCGTTATCATTACATACATATTAGCTTGTCTCGTATGGCAACCGAATCCACAAGCACTCAGCATGCTGGCTATAGCAACTACATAAACAACTGCGCCAGTATTAAGATTGTTATATGAATGTCATTTTTAGAACGAAATCATAAATAATGTTATGTTTTGTACCAAAAATAGTGTGGCAGGTTTAAGTGCGTAAGCGTACATACGCGTGTGATGGAGCAGAAGGCTTCCACTCGACCGAGCGTGAAGATACCGCGATAGTGCGCTCCACTACCTCGTTATGGGACATGGGTAGCTGAAGCCGGCTAATGTACCCGCTCCCTCCACTCGTAAATAGTGCTATTTTTAGTAGTAGTTTGATTTATTCTTGATTCTTTATAATACACGAAAGACGCGATTTTTAATATGATAAAATGTAGTTTTAATCTGTCAAGTCTATACCAACCATAATTGCAAATCTACCGTTTCTAGCTACCGGCGCGGTGCCGCTGCAACTCAATAAGTTAAATTCATATTATACTTTCAACTCTGATTAATATTCAGATCTTTGGTTGCTTACTAGTTATTTTTGCCCAAAATGCTGTACGAGTTATCCTTATCCTACGAGTAACTAATATTATAAATGTGAATGTCAGTTTGTTTGTTTGTAACGCTTTAACTAATCGACTGAGCATCATGAAATCTAGCATACACGCATAGTACTGTTACTCTTTCTAAATGTAGGTTACATATAGGCGGGCGAAGCCGCGGACATCTAGTAAATTTGGCACACAGATAGATATATTGGATACTATATGATTGTACCCACATATCATCTTGGTATGTACAGGTATCTTTATTTATTTATAGTAATTACTGACATATAGCCTTAGGGTATCGTTAGCCTTCGGGTTGCGGTTGGCAGCCGCTCCCTGTAAAAACTGATATCCAGTCAAATCCGGTTAGACTAGAAAAGCCGACCCCAAGTAGGTCACTAACGGGAATAATAAAGGCTAAGGGAGAAGAGTAATTACTGACATAACAATTTTCGACTCAACTGTAACTAACATTCGTGTACGACTTTGTCGAGTAATATTCGAGATTTACTGGCTCGTAATAAATTGTGATTATATTCAAGCATTTTGTTTGTGTTGTTGTTAATTATGATATAATCGGTAGTGAATATTGGAAGACGAAGATAATTTGTAGGTATTCATCTCGTGCTGAATTGATTTCGTCTGCAATCAATATTCCACCAAAATATTAAATATATGCGTTACCTTCGATCACGTCTCTTATCGGGTGCAGACAGATATAGACATAGGTGATCGAATTCGAATATCTAACTTCAGTGTTTAGACAGACGATCTAGCGTTTTCTTCAGGATCCCTTGTCATATTATATTAGATCTTTTATTTAAATCGTATAATTCAGTTATACAGTTAGGGTATTCCAGTATACTTTAAGCATGATAATTTCATTTTAACTTACGTTTACGTTTCATCCGAAACTAGAAAAAATAGTTGATTATTAGGTTACGGTGTCGGCTGAAAATCATATTGCGGTCAGACACTAATATATAACAAAGATTTTAAGG
The DNA here is from genome assembly GCA_930367265.1 of Catocala fraxini. NCBI lineage: Eukaryota > Metazoa > Arthropoda > Insecta > Lepidoptera > Erebidae > Catocala > Catocala fraxini. The sequence continues at coordinate 10,769,269 of OV884027.1, read as the reverse complement.
ATTAAGGGTTTTGTATCCCACAGGAACGATTTAATATTTTTGTGACATAACTTGTTCTTACTTCTTGTTTTAAATATTCTTGTAAATATCTTACTATCCTATAGGTAGATCGTCAACATAAAATAATATTTACGTTAATCTCGTCCACGTGATAAATTCGCAATTTCTTAGAAAATCTACAACGATTCGTATTATTAATATCTGTTCTATATATTTATTTATTAAACTTAATTTACTTTTTTATAACAGTACATGTTACAACAATTATAGTTTATTCTTTGACAATAATAAGTTTATTAGTATATTATTATTAACTAAAGATACAATGTATCTATCTTTTTATTATGAAAAACAACTTGCTAAATTATTAGCATTTAATATATGTAGCGACTCAGGTAACAGTAGGGTCGTGAAGGTTTTAGAACATAGTAGTATTACTACTACAAATTTTCATATTGACACTTCTAGTAGTTTAAACTGTTAGATGAGACAAAGGATAGGCAGAAACACAGTATTAGACTAATTCATCAGAATATTCAGGGTCTATCCAGCAAGGGGTTAGAATTAGATTTATTTTTAAAACAACATAATATTCAAATATGTTGCATAACAGAACATTGGTTAAAAACAAATCAATTAATCCTTACTATCCTTACTTCCTTACTAATATTATAAATTCGAAAGTAACTCTGTCTGTCTATCTGTCTGTCAGTTACCTTTTTACGGCTAAACCACTCAACTGATTTAGATGAAATTTGGCACAGATATAGTTTAAAACCTGGGAAAGGACATAGGCTACTTTTTTTGATGTAGGTACTACGCGGGCGGAGCCGCGTGCAAAAGCTAGTATTCTGGCTTTCTTTGAGACTTAGTAGTTTATTTGGATCATTTAATTTCAAGCATTTATTATTTGAACCCACTAGGATCACTTCACATTCTGCTACCTGCGTAGATAATTTATTTTGCGACTGCCAATTTCTTAATAGGGCCATATTGAGTGAACTGACATCTGACCACTATGGGCAAAAGGTAGACTTTTCTGTAAATACAATGCTTAAAAAGAATAAGATCACATATAGACCAATGACATCTAATCGCTTAAAGCAATTTAATGATAAAATAAGTGCCAAAATTGTCAATATAAACCTTTCTCTGATAATACAGACGAACTGTAATAGTCCTTACTTAACATAATTACTCTAGAATATAATAATATTTTTAAATGTAAGGCCTTTCGTCAGAATAATAAGATTAAGTTTTGTGATTGGGCAACATCTGGCATACATAGAAGTAGAGCAAAGCTATATGATTTATATGGTATGAAACAATACAATTTCGATCCAAATTTTATTCAATGCGTTAAAAGTTATTTTACCTTTTTAAAATATTTTAACAAGGCTTGTGCCACTGCCAAGTCCCTTTACCTAAAACCTAAAATTCAAAATTCTAATAATAAAATTAGAACTACATGAAACATTATTAACATTGAAACAGGTCGCAGCAAGGAGCGTGATAATAAATTTGAACTGAGTGTAAATGTAAATGTTGCCCGAGTATGTCCTTCTTTAAACGAGGTGTAAAGAGATTTTTCTTTCACGGTAGGCAGCGGCTTTGCTGTGTCCTGACATTGCTGAAGTCCATGAGCAGCAGTTACCACTTCCCATCAGGTGGGCCACTTGCTTGTCTGTCACCAACGGCAACAAAAATAAAAAAATAATCAAGTAATTTGAAAGTATATATGATACATTCAATAACTACTTCGCAAAAATACCTTCAAATACAACTAGTAGTTAGGAACAATGTGGAAGAGTGCAAGATACAATTTAGTTTTGAATGTGTACATCCGTATGATATAACAAAAGTGCTTAAGTCGCTCAATTAAAAAAAAATTGCCTACTTGTTAATATAGATGCATTGATGTGAGCAATGAAATTTCGTAAAAGAATATTATGTTTTCCTTTTATTTTCCTTTATTTAAAAATGGATGCAAAAGTGACCCTAGTGATTTTAGGCTAATTTGAATATTACCTGCTATTAGTAAAATATTTGAGAAGATTATATTAAAGCAATTAGAGAGCCACTTGTAACTTAGTATAAATCATTTATTTCATGCAGATCAATATGGTTTTAGGGCCGTTCTACGACAGATGCAGGTGTTGCGCTTTTAAGACATATATTCAGTACCTGGGAAAATTCGCAAGATGTCATTGGCGTATTCTATGATCTCTCTAAAGCCTGCGTTGACCATCATACGCTGTTGTGAAAACACTCAGGCATTATGGTATTCGAGGTACTGCAATTGACTTCGTTGGTTCCTACCTAAGCGATAGACTACAACACGTTGATGTCAATGGAAGTAAATTTTCTGGATTACCAATCACAATGGGCGTGCCACAGGGCTCAATTTTAGGACTCTTTCTGTTTTTAGTGTACGTAAATGATTTGCCGTTCTTTGTGCAGGATTTATGTGACATTGTTTTATTCACAGATGACACATCCCTTATTTTTAAAGTAGACAGACGAGCAACAAATTTAAATACTGTTAATGATTCGCTCGCGCACTTCCTGGACTGGTTTAGATCAAATAATTTCTAAACTAAACTCTAAAAAAACAAAACGTATCAAGTTTACATTGCCAAATGTAACATAAATATATATTTAAATAATGAAATTATTACTTTCGTACAGTCGACAGTTTTTTAGGTTTGACTTTAGATCATGAAATTCAGTGGGGCTCTCATATATCGTGTCTTGCAGAGAAACTTAGCTCAGCCGCATACGTAATTCAGAAAGTAAGACAGCTTACTGGTGCAGATACTGCGAGACTAGTATATTTCAGTTACATTCACAGTGTCATGTCCTACGGTATATTATTGTGGGGAAAGGCAGCTGATATTGAGACAATTTTTATTCTCCAAAAGCGTGCAGTACCTACGTAGTATTTATAATTTAGGTCCACGAGTTACCCTGAAATATCGTTTTAATGAAATAGGCATACTTTCTGTTGCGTCACAATATAAATTTGCTAACTTTATGTTTATTGAACATAATATTCACTTATATAATAAGAATAGTGATATTCATAACGAAAACACTAGAAATAAGCATAAGCATTTTAGTTATTTAACCTAGCAATAATATGCCTTAGATGTGCTTTTCATAAGCACTTAGCACTGCCTAAAGGCAAAATAGATTTTAGCTTAATCAATATTAAAATATTAACGTATGTATATGGGCAACATTCTTATTCCAGTTCGTTGCATTAAACAAGTGTCAAGGTAAGTAAGTACGTATTGCTCTGTGTTTTCTTCCTGTAAACGGCAGTGCTAGGATAAAAATCCACAAAGGCAGCGAGGTGAGGGAGCGAGAGCTTGTATAGTGTAAAAATATAACATTACTTTTTATTGCAAGCCTAACATCCATACTAAAGTATCCAAATCTAAGTCGCCATCCCATAGTACAAGCTCTGCTTAGTTTGGGCTAGATGGTGTTGTGTGTATGTGGTAGAATATTATATTATTATCTATATAGTCTGATCAGCTTTCGTTATTCTGAAATCATTCTGGCCTCGATGGCGTAGTGGTTAGTGTAACCGACTGCCACGCCTGAGGTCGCGGATTCGATTCCTGCACAAGTCAAACATTTGTGTGCATGAACATGGATGTTTGTCTTGGTCTGGGTATTTCTATGTATAATATGTATGTATTTCCAAAAACAAAGTATATATGTATGTTTATCCATTGTCTAGTACCCATAGTACAAGCTTTGCTTAGTTTGGGCTAGATGGTGTTGTGTGTATGTGGTAGAATATTATTATTATTTTGGCAAGTAGTTCAATAAAATAAAATAATATTTGTGCTCTGTAGATAGTTCAGTATGCAAATTAGAGTTATTTTTCACCAAGGAGATGTACCAGAAAACTTGCCAAATAAATTAATAATGTTGCACGTAGATGTAGAACTGAAAAGTTTGTTTAGAATTTTGCCGGAACACATCTGTCGCACAGACATACCGTTTCCAAAAGGCTCTCGAATTTAATACAGTCAAAATGAATATTTATGAAGCGTCAACTGTTTATCCGGTATTGTTTCGTTTTCGCCTCTCGTCATTATGACGTCAAGACAATACGGGGCTCTTATGGTGTATGTACACCGCTTACGATGTAAATTCGCATTTAAATTTCATGGATTCTAAGCGACGCACGACGTTAGTTGTCCTATCAGAAGTCCTGTCCTATCTATCGACCAGGAGGTCGAATGCTTTGGTTCGAACAGCTCGCTAGCTCGCCAACAGCTATTACTAAATATTATTCTTTTATAAAAAAATATTTAACCGCTTCATTACATACAATTTTATGAATACTAAACCATTAGATTAGTAAGTAGACATTGTTTACATTGTTTCTGTAAGTCCGCTGGCAACTTTTACGACATAACACGATGACGAATTAAGGTTGGTTACTATTGTTAGGTGACCTGGAAATAGACTAACATAATATAGACACATTGCATATTATGTCAAATTATATAGGGAATCAAAATTTTAGGCATGTATGCATTAACAGGTATGGTTTAAAGTTATATTTCTTGGTTCCCTTATTCGTCTACACTATTAAAATACTGTAACTCGGTTTTGTTTTGTAAAATTATATTTAAAAAAATCTAATTGGGATAGATTAATTTACAACAGTTTTTAGGATTTGTATTCGCATGTCTCTTTGTTTCGGCAATACGTAAAAACTACTGAATATAATTTAACGTTTTTTACAGTTTGATAGAAGCAGAGATATGATGATACAATGTGTGATCTATTTCAATGTCGTCGCTTGCAAACTCTAGTTCACGCAAACAAAATAAAGGGCAAAAGGGTAGTATTAAAATAAAGCATTAAATTGTTCAACACAGCAATAAATATTTTCAATAGGTAGCAACGTACTACGACCGAAGAAAGCGCACTGTTCATCTAAGGAATTAAAGAACAAAAGGCTTAGTTAGCTCCGACGCCTCTCCTTTGTTTGAACGATTCGTATAAAAGATGTCGGCTTAACAGCTGACGGGCACGTCGTTTACAGATCAAATCTCTTCGTAAAGCCTTGTGAAATTGTTCTCATCTTGTAGAGGTAAAATTATTTATCTCTTGATGTTATAAAGTTTGTTATTAATAGGAACAAAATAGCTTGAGTCGTTTACATGAAACAACGTCTAGATTTTTAAATAATATTTTGTCTGCGACACAAACGACTGGACTGCCCTGGTGGCGGTGGTAAACACGACTGTGTCAGGCGTCGAACCTGATATCTCATGCACAATGAGGGCTTTAGTTAGATTTTCGAGTAATGCAATGTACAGCTGTAGTAAGATGGAGTCTTGCACTGTGCCCAGTAGACGATTGTAGGCTCGCCATTTAAGTGGGACCGAAGTAGTTTACGATACGTGGGTACCTACCAATTCCTACCTTTTCGAGGATAGGTGTGGAACTATGTATTTGTGTAAGCACTAAAGAAGAAAGGTAATTTTAATTTGGCAATAGTATGGAGCTGAAACAACTTGTAGCGGTTAAATTGCTTGGCTCTGCAGTGGCTGCGACATATTTTGCGTATTTTAGGATGATTTTACTTTTGTTGCACATTAGCATTATAAGTATCCACTGCCATACCCAAGAACACTACCTTAGTCTTGGGCTAAGATTAACAACTTATATTAAGATAAATATAAAGATATAGAAGCTCAGTAGTCAAGTCAGATATCTATTGTAGGCCAAAAAATCTATTGATGGTTTTGATCTTTGATGTGTATTCCTCTTATTTCCGTATCTTATCTTTTATATTCGATTGTATATTATACATTAGAGGTGTATGAAAACATGATTGCGGATCATAGGCAAATTACATTAATTAAATTTATAATATTTTAACATTTGCGGTCGCTTTGATATCAATTCATAGGTTAAGTTAATTAAATTACGTTTATAAATACAACAAATACAGATTTTTAACAAATTGAGCAACATGAATGAACATGTTTATATTCCGTATCCTGTTCCAATTTATTAAAGTTTACCGATTCAATATCAGTCAATATTTACACTCAGTTTTAACTGTGTAAACGAGAGTTGCTCTTTATATTTTCTGTATAACTTGCTAGCACCAATGAATGCATTTGTGTAAATTGTAAAACTGTATCGTTTTGGGTAAAGATAAATTTAGAACAAAATATCTATCTACCAGACTATGAAATTATGATATAGATAAAAACAATATCTGTATTGTATTTTTCAAGTAATGTTGGACATTTTGCATATAAATATTTGTCTTGCGGGTAAAGTTGAGTAGATTTAAATAAAATAAGACTAAATCTAACTGAGAACTACGAAGCCTGAGACAGACAAACGCACAAAACAGACAGACATAGGACAGAGTCATAGGAGTCAAACTAACACGTCTCGTTACGTCACTCACTGGGAGCTCTGCAAATATTGGACATGTCCAACATGCGGGCTCAGAACAATAGATAACATACAGTTTTGTTCCTTCAGAGGTAAACCGACCATTTAACTATTGCGACTTCAGCGTAGTTACGCTGAAGTCGCAATAGTTAAATGGTCGGTTTACCTCTGAATTAATCAAATTTGAAAGACAACAAAAATAATGTCTTTCGTATTACTTACGTAAATAAAGTAGAGTTTTTTTTATAAGGCAATTATGTATTATGTTTACAGTTTATCGGCAGAATGTTCACAATTTATACTTGCCTCTACATTCAAAATATTGCCAGCAAACTTCAGGATACCAATCTCGAGACGTTCCTTAGGTCTATTAAATGAAGCCATAAATCAGGCAAAAATAACGCTGAGACCTGTAATTACGTCCTTGAAGTTTCTGGAGCAATACGGAAAGCTCTCATTGTTAATGACAGAGTGTTTAAAAATTGGTCATCCTGCCCTGAGAGGGATTTTACTCTTGTAACACGCTGGTACAAATGCCAGCAGTATGGGCACGCGGCAAAGACATGTCGCGATAGCAGTTATACTTGCGGCCATTGTGGTGATCAAGGCCACTCTATAAAGAACTGCGCGAAGCGAGAGGGACCTAAATGCGCAACATGCTTGCATTTTAAGAAGCCTCGTAATCACACTACAGGCTCTACGGTTTGCCCTGCGAGACTCATGGCCTAGAAAAGGTACATAAACTCGATCGATTATGGAGGCGCTTAAAGATAGGCCTAAGGATATGTTTATCATATTGTTTCTGCTCCACTTAGTGAATAATCCGATCTCTATATTAAATAATTACATATAAATTCAATACGAGTGTTACGTAATAGACAATGACCCAGTGTTGCGATTTGCTGATGCGCGGTTTTATGTCGCTACAAATATTATTACAACACGAACAATAATTATGCACATGTGTTTTTAATAATGAATTAGATAATAACCTAGATTCTTACATATATTTTATTTACGAACTTTTTTATTCCGGCGATGTGTTTAATTTAGTATTTATGTTTTGTTAATATATATGTATATATAGCATTATACTTGTATATATCTTAAGTCTGTTCCTTGTGTTAGTTTTCTGAATTTATTGTATACTTTACACAATATTTGTAACTCTTGATATTTGAAATAAATAAATATTATTATTATTATATATACTGCTTCTGTTTTTGTTCATAATATTAACATTTGTAATGACCTTTGGGCGCTCTGTTTCTGACATGCTGACATTCAGGCTTGTGTAAGTGTGTAGTATGATAAAAATTATATATAAGAAGGTAATTAAAATTAATATGTGCATATTACATGAAATATAAAAAAATATATACACACAGAAATTAATTGTCTGGTACCAATCAAGGCAGACCTTTCTAGAATTGTTTATTTCGTATGCTTTGCCTTTTTAAATGTATCTAATAGCATACCTGTGTTGCTAACTAGAATGGCAATGCTAGTTATAAAACTCAAAATAAGTTACTGAATGTAGATTATAGCGTATTATTTACTGTTGTTTATGACATAAGTTAATTAAGACGCAGAAGCTGAATAGGCAATATCTCCTTAACTGCAAGTGTTACCGTGATTTACGCACACCATTCGTAATCTGTGTTGCTGCATTGTGATTGTGAAACTCTGCAGCAAAGCAATTAAAACTAAGTTATGTGAGTTTTTGTTCATAGTCTGTTACGTCCTTTTGAAATAGTTGCGTATTACTATCTTACGTATTCCATACGGTCACAATAAGCTGTTTGGCTGAAGACAGTGATTATTTATAGTAGTAGCCTATCGGATTGTTGCTAATTTTATGATTGTACATTTTATAGCTATTCTGCCAAGTATTCTCTAGTTTTCTTGTGGTAACATTACGACATATCGTTGATCCGTGAATGAAATAAAAAATTAAACAGACGAAATAAAACCTATTATGTTTCAAGTATGGGTGTTTGTGCCTTGATGTTACAATGTTAGTACCGCAGGCGTCTGTTAGGTAGCCACTAGGTATCAACTAATTAAACGGCAAAAAATGTCGAAGCATTATCGAAATTTAACAAAAAAAAAACTACATTATGCAACATCTACGCTATTCGTATCATATAATTGACACCTGTGCACCATTGAACCATGCAAACACCTATCCCCTAGTATCAGTGGGCGTATAGTATAATTTATCCGGTACTAAGAGTGAGAGCATCTGCGACATCTTAGGGCTCTTAAGTGAAGTCACCAAACTGCGGTTGACGTAGATCGATGCGGCGACCTCGAAGCACCGAGTCGCTGTCGTCACTGCGGTACTGGGACAACCTTAAGTGACGGATTGCGGACCCTGTAACACAGATGTAACGGCTTTTGTTTATTTATTCATGTATGTTTGATAAAGGGTTTCGATGTTTATTCTTATTCAGGTATTAAACAATTGTAACAGTTCGTCGCGCATCTTTCATTTGCACAAACTTGTTAGTGCAAATTATAGCGAACATTTGACAAAATGACGTGGTGACTGCAGAAGACAGGAAAACATATATGCTTACACTTTACATTTCACAATATAACCGTTAAAGTATTAAAAATTGCACAGTGAAATGAAAATCTGGAGATGTATAATAATAATAATATTCTACCACATACACACAACACCATCTAGCCCAAACTAAGCAGAGCTTGTACTATGGGTACTAGACAATGGATAAACATACATAGATACTTTTTTTTTAAATACATTCATTTTATACATAGAAACACCCAGACCAAGACAAACATCCATGTTCATGCACACAAATGTTTGACTTGTGCAGGAATCGAACCCGCGACCTCAGGCGTGGCAGTCAGTTACACTAACCATTACGCCGTCGAGGCTGACAAATCAATGTATCTATCTATAGTGTAAAATCTATCTATACAGTAGGTACAACGCAAAACATACTTGGTCATTGGCTTTAAATATACTTAAATACCCATGTTACCAATTAAAAGGTTGTAAATTTAATTTTTAAGGTGTTAACACCTATAGAAGGTTATTTAATATTTACAAGTATCGCTTTAAAATAATTCTTATATTCTATAAGCTACAGCCAAAATTTTTAAATGGTGACTGTACATGTTTTCACATCCAACAACCAATTTATTTTAAGATTAGCCGCTTAGGTTATTGGTTAAATTCTGTGCATCTATCAACAGTCCGGCGACTGGCCCACGGTAGGTGACAGCAGGCTGCGTTGGGACCGAGTGGCGTAAATAATTGATAAATCGCCACCGAGCTCCCCAAAGTAACCCAAACTTGGAATTTACGGCCATTTAATTGTAGCTTAATTCCCCAACTAGTCTTAGCTCATGATATATAAGTTTACTGAGCGTGATTTGCTTATTTTGGTTCCAATTTATACAACAGAACATGTACGCTATATTGTAGTACTATAAACCTAATTAAAATAAGATTTAATTGACTTCCAATGAGTATAATATTTGATTGGTAATAAACTTTTTGATTATGGGTTGCTTTTAGTTAATAGGTTAGTAGAGTAGTACGTAAGTACGTAGTTTAAATATGTTGTATTAAAAATATTATACATATTTCTCTTTGCTTGTTTGAGCCCTTATTTCAGTAGCGCATCGATAGTGAATGCGACTGTTGTGTATGAGGTCTCGCATTCGATTCAAGCAAATTATTATTGAGTTTTCTCTCAAGAAATTCGCCGTAGCAGCGTAGAGTCTGGAACCTTGCCCGGTAGACCTCAATAGGTTCGCTCCTTCTTACATTTAATTTAAAACCATAGCTGGTGCAATGTGAATTTAATAACATTCTGCCTTCCCTTTGTAGAAATCGGCGTGAGAATGTGTAAGTATATATTATATTGTTTACAATAATGCAAACGCTTGATGATCTGTTGAAGGTAAAAGTGACCGGTAGTAAGAAAGTTTGGGTCAGCTCACAGTATTAGGCTTGGCAGGTAATTATAAAGACTATTCTAGTACGGTGAACATGTTCTATTATTTCATACTAGCTTGCCGTCGGAATAGTACTTTTTTCTGGATAAAAGATATTCCATGTCCTTTGTTGTGCCACTGGCGAAATTTCGCATTGACGTTGTCTTTTCATTTGAAACTTCTGATAATCTGTCAAGTAGTTAAGGCGTGAAATTGTAACAAACAAACATTCGCCTATACAATATTAGTTAGGATATGAGACCAAAAATTATATTCTCGAAATACCAGTTTCTGAAGGCACGAATAATGGATAAAGAATCACTCTGTTCAGACACAGTCAAGCGAGACATGTTCTCGGTTTCTTTAATAATATTGTATACTGAATAGTTAACTAATAACTACTATTAATTCTCCCTCAGAACATATAATTTGTTAAAAACAGATGTAAATCATGAGTAGCGGCAGTGTTTACCGTGTATTACAGACCAATTAATTGCTCGGCCAGCGGCCACGCGCCCAGGGCGTACGGAACACATTCGTAACGTAATAAAACTGTGATAGGTACATTACAGAATTTTGTTTGGATCGGGCCATTTTATGAATATTTCATTAAATTCCAGCCGAATAATTTAAGTTGGACACCTTATCTGCAATTATATGGATGGTAAATATTGATAGAATACGTTAGCGTTTTCAAAGATGTGTGAAATCTACTAACCTGTATTGGACCAGCGTGGTATACAATATGGCCTAACCATTTTCAAACTGAGAAGAGGCCCGTACTCACCAGTAAAGCAGTATATGAACAGGGCTGATATTTTTGTATGATTAATATATTGCTGCCCACTAGGTGTTCCTTATTTCCTTACAAAAGCACCTCATAGCACATTGCTTTATTTGGGAATAGTACCCGGCACCTCATAATCATCTATAGGTACAACTCATGTTCCAGGACCAACTAAGCAGATAGAACGTAAAATTACTATTAACCTATTGGATCGCAGCGGCACACCGGCGGTCAGACACTATACGCCTAGAATTTGGTCTGGCTTCCAAGAATTGGCAGGTTAAAATTATTTAGCAATAGTATTATTGAGAAAAGTTAACAATAATTTGAAAACAAATTCTAATTACTTCACAAAATATCAGTAGAATAGATTTGATAAATTATGCAGTTAAATAACAGAATTGGTCACATTTTACGTAAATCAGACAAGAATGTTCTAATAAATACACATTAAACGTTCCTGCTCTCTAAAGCAAAAGCCCGACAGCTAATTAGCAAGAGAACAACAACTAATCATATTAATTACGTCTCGTGGCCTGTTATTGCCGAATGAAAATGTATAGTGCAAGTTAACTTCGTGTATTCCCGGTAGAACTAATGAAATGGAAATCCGTGCACTAATAATGCCTGAGCTTCTATGAAAACAGCTAATGAAATATTTCTCACATAGAGAGTTCAAGCGTTTTGATACTTCGTTGAAACTGAGCTTACAAGGGATATCTTCTAATTGAACTAGACTGAATGTAATAACTACAAGTTTTATTAACCACACTTGTTATTAAATACAAGTTTATGTTTATAAATTACTATATTATAGTACAATTACTATTATACAATAATGAGCATTATCAAAAACAGTCGACTAGTGCCATTGACAATAATTTACTGATATTTGATAGTTTGCTGTTCTTTATGGAACAATTCTAATGGACTTATATAATACGGATAAAAGCAAGTTCTTTTGACTTAAAATGTATTTCATTATGTAACTCCACTACATTACTATTGGAAACTTTGGACACTGGCATACAACCGCTATTCCAGAATCCAAAGTTTTCGATACTCATAAAAGTTTTACTTTTCATCACAAGTAACAATTACATTCAGGATCCCCTCTTTTGCTTGCGAATTCAACAAGTTAAGGAACGGTTTTACGTAATTTTGTTGTTGTCATTCCGTAAGTTCGAACGGCACCTACTTTCTCTTAATCTTTTCAACTTGATGTAAATATATAAGTATCATTTTATCACTTACTCTATCTGATTGTGGTACTACTATGGCTTTCAATTTGTATTAAATACTTTCGTCTCCGGCAAGAAGACTAGGGAACTCTCTGCTAACATCAGGATTTCTAAAATGCAAGAGATCACACAAATTAACGTACCGTGCGTTTATTTGTAGTATCTGTTCATACACGGTATTGATATTAGATGTCGTCTGTCTAACAACAGAACACTTTTTTGACAATAGCACGAATATTTGATTTGCTGTAGTCACAGAAAAAGCAATATCACGGCAAAACAAATGGTGCAAACATAAATTATTGTTAATTTGTTTTAATTAACATTGACTTGTTTTTGTTTTTAGCTGATTAGGTACCTTATTATAACATTCATTTGAATATGACATTCCAAGTTTAAATCGAAATATATTAAATGTTAAACATTGGCTATTCAATACTTAATACAACGGTTCTTTAGGTAGGTTTAACAAAGAAATTGGCATAACATGTACATTTTATATTAACGTAAGATTACCTTTAATAAAAAATCTTGATAGCCTATGTTGCACTTTATGTGCCTTTAGAAAATTTTGTATGCTGCAATGGTCTACGCAGGTACATCGATGACGTATAGATGTTACAGCGTAGAGGCAAATTGAAAACCGCTCAAATGTTCGTCTGATGCAAACCGTATACGGTTAATCGGTGTATTATTAACGTTATAACCGCAGAATCATGATGGCGCGTGGTACAAAACGCAGGTACTTATACAATCACAACATTTTCCATGGGGTTACGTTGTAAATTGAACATGACAGTCTGCGGTTTAATAACTGCGACTACCAGATGCACAGACGGCCCACTGTATTGCACGTTGATTAAATTATGACCTTTGACTGAACGAGAACCTGTTTGATTTATCGATGCTCGATGTTTTGATGGATACAAAATAGTTTATTAGAACTTATGGTTGTAATAAAATATGGAATGGTTTATATTTACATATAAAACTCAAATATTTAAGTACAAAATTCACTTTGAAACATTAAAAAATTACTCAACGTTGAGAGTTAGTCGAACAGTAGTTAAGTAACAGAGGCGGGCAGTTGGTCAAAGGTTAATCATTGATCAAGGGTTTGAGAGCTATTTAGTTGAGAGGTAGCTAAGTATTTGTCAGCAATACTTTTAAAAGTAAAGCTGCCAATGTATTTTTTATTAAATTTGCTCCGAGAAGTTGCTGTCAGGGTCGAATACGAAGCAGTTTCATCTCTGTAAGGCACCGTATGACGGAAGATAAAACAAAAAACTATTTAATACCACGTCTTTATATTTAAATATAATATTAACAAGCACTCGAAACAATTAATTAAAAGTCTACGTTAGTTAATAAAATATGAGAGTATTGTCTAAGAATTGTTTAATGTATCTACGTAATATTGTGATGATAAAATAAACCTTATATTATTTAAAAAAAAACATTTTTTACATTTGCCGCCTGTTTATATGAAATAAATCTACAGAATAATTGAAATAAGGTTTATTTAATAATGTAGCAAACAATTTGTGTGAAACGTAGAGTGCTACAACAGATGTGCCTGTATAGTGAAGCGCAAAATCGCATCGGTAAGTCGGGCAAGTAACGCGCGGCGGCGACGTAGTGATGAATGTTAAAATGGATACGGTGATTTACTATATATGTATGTTATTTACCCTTTTATATGTAGAGTATATATATATATATATATATATATATATACTCTATATATAAAAGGGTAAATAACATACATAGTCTCACAACGTGCTTTTGTTATTAAAGGACAACTTCCACACTAGGTATAATCTATGTATCTTGGAGGACTTAACAATAATAAAAAAATAAGTTTAAAAAGCTATAAGGTAGAGCCGTGGTCACACCTACTGTATACCTACTATGATTATGTGGGTGCCAGGAACACAGGAACAGACAGGGTAGGTATACAATGGGTGCGACCACGGCTCTACCTTGACCATTTTTGTACCTATGCATTTCTGCATATAATTATTATTGTCTTGTTTCGTCCTTATTTGAACCCCTTTTTTACGTAGTCGGGTTATAGTTCTTTAAACTTATTTTTTTAATTTAACGCTTTTTCGTAAAATTGGTATAGCCTATGTCACCCGGGCCATTATTACGAATCTATTGACATCTCATTCATTAAAATCGGTTCAGTAGTTTAGGCGCTACGGTGGAACATACAAACATACATACACGGATTGCCAAAATCATTACCCTTTCTTATGGTTTCACCGTAGTCGGGTAAAAATCAGTCACAAAAAACACTTCGATTTAGAACAAACATTAGTGAATAACACATGTTTTTCCCGAGTGGGATTCGAATTCACAACACTTGGCGTAGTGGCAATGGCTAATTGACCACTTAAACCAGTATGCCATCCGTGTAGTTAAGTGATAGGCAGAAAATGTTGAGTGATACGCCTACATTGCGCCGTCTACTGGCCACCGTTCCAGACTCTGTCTACCAGACTCTGTCTACCAGACTCTGTTACTTTAGGTACTTGCCTACTATTGGATTAATAATTATTTCCCATTATTAATTGGATAAATAAGTGCCCGACTTGGGAATTAAACCCGAAATCTCATGCATAGCAGTCCCTTTCATCTCTGTTAGGCCACCGAGGCTGTCATATGTACACTGCGTTTATTTTTATTCCATTTACCTTTTTTTTAATAATTAATATATGTATTCTAGCTAAGCCTTTTTAAAACTACCATAATAGTTTGTCGTCAAATCCTAACTGATGTCTTTAATCGTTCGGTGATAGCCGCTGTCCGGGTTCGGTTTATAATTGTAGTATTTCCAATATTAAAGGACAGTTTCGTACATCCGCGTGGGTAGTGAGCAAACTAGCGAGCTTATCATTAGTTTCCACCTCAATACTGAAATTAAGTCGGTCCCTTTCGTTCGGTCCTCTGTGTTTGTCTAGTTAAATTAAGTTGAAAATTTATTCCGTATCAGTTTTGTCGGTCCCCTTGTGTCAGCGAGGAATTTATAATTTCCAAACGTAAAATTAATATACATTTTAATTAGTTTTTGATGATAATTGTTTGCCCGCCGCTATTACTGGTACAGTTCACATAATGCAGAGTACACAGAACTACACACAATGTTACACAAAACCTATGCGTGGTTACGATTAATTAATATTCTATTTTAATAATTTAATTAGGTTTTCAATATTGGAAAGCAAATAAATATTTATCCCGCACAGAGTATCGGTCAGAACTAAATGCAAAAGTTCACAAGACTGCGTTTTTACAATTATATCGTGACATGGAATTGAAGCGTTACCATAATATGTATAAACGTAGACGAAATCAAGGCAGAACAATAAATTAACTTTTTTTTCAACCTCGTTCAGTTAACATAGTTTAAGGGTATCTGCAATTTATTTAGAATCACGAATTCTCTAACTCTTAGGACTGTAGAGAATCGATTACTTATTCTAAATAAATAGTGGAATACAGTTCTCTTAAAATTATTAGGTGTAGGTCGAATATTATACCCATCTATATTTCACTTTACAGATTTCGGTAAGGATCTTTGTAATAGAACACATCTAGAAATTAACACAATAACAGAGGTCAGCAACAAGTATATGCTTCGTATGTTAACATAGAAGAATAAAGACAAATGATAGCACTTAAATCCGTTCGTTGTAATGTTAGTTCCTATTTGGGGCATCGCCGTGGTTTATTTTACATGCGCCACAGGGAAACACGAGACAGTAACAAAGTTTCCATGCAATTAGGTGTTGTGTTCAGTCACTGTGAGTGATGTCGGTAGATGCGGCAGTGAATTAATATTCGCGGCGGGACGCGACGTCGACGTCAAGCGCAGCGGACGCGCGCTCACGCATGCCTTACGCTCAGGCCGACCGTTCAACACCACTCATTAAGGTTGGCTGCCCATAGCGATCACACAAATGTTTTCAACTTTAATTAATTTTACTAGTTATATGGATACGGACAGTGTACATGTTTAGGAGATGAGTTAAGCGTTAAAGCGGTTTTTTATACTGTATACTTTTCTAGGAGATGGTTTATTAAAAATATCGTTTTCTCGAGTAATAGTAATTTATTTATGAAATATTTATGACATCCTTCTTTGAATAACGAATATTAATTGAATTTACTTGATAATTGTACAAGAGGTACCGGCTATTTGAACTTGGGACACGATTAAAATTTCAGGAATGTGTAGCTTCGATTGATAATTGCATCAAATAGGCGGGATATTTGATGTAATTATTAATCGAAACTCGATGCTTGTGCCGAATTGATAATATTTCTCAAAGAATCTTGATAACTATTCGTAAGAAGTAGAAATTTTCAAAAATGAGTATCGTCCTTAATAATTGTAAATGTGAAATTATCGTTTGGAATAATCTTAAATGCAGGTCGCCACCTTTAACCGTGTTGCTTCACATAATGTTCTATTACAGTAAAGTAGAATATACATGTATTTTTTAAACGAACCTGAATGCGCCGTTTTGTTTTACATAAACAAAAAAGGCGCATTCAAGTGCGTTTAACATATCTATATTATGTCTTCCCTCATCAATTGTCAAAACGACGGTATAAATTAAAGTCCCCTCGGCACGGGGCCTGAGATTAATGTTGGTATTAATCGAGTGACCGCTGCACGCTCGCCCTGTTCCAGTCACCAAGGACGTTTAACTCTTGCAATGTGATCGCTTTGTGTTTGGAAATAAGTGCACTATGGTACTCGTGTTCATCAACTTTTAATTATCTACTCTGGCAATTACAAGGAACCCTCTTTTACCTTCTGAAACCTCCGAAATAAAACATAATTTCAAAGACGCATTATATATCTACCTAAGTTATTTATGTAACGCAAAAATGTATCCTTAGTCCTATTTTACGATAGCATAGGTGAATTTTTAAAAGATAACTCTCGCATTAACCTTATAATAATATGAACCCATATGAACCCTGTTTCGCATGAGACTATACAAACGAACAATTTACTAACACAAAATCCAGACTTTGTACAATTATTGTGTGATTCAACACAAATAATTAACACGTGTGGGATTCGAACCACTGACACTCAGCACAGCGGCAGCGGTGAGTATAGAAATTACTATGATAATTTGCGGTTACGTGAAAGCAAAGCAATTGTCAAATAATAACTTAAAAATATTGTTCGTAACCAATAAGACGTCCAAAAGGTCACTTCAAAGTCTTTAAGTACTTACAAGATGCTTACCGACTACCAAAATGTATAAACTAACGTCCACACACAACATTTCACAGCCAGAGCACCCGAACAATGACATTTAATGTAATTTAATTTCCTGAGACCGTATTTTATCGCTGGATTATTTGATCAAAGGGCTAATCGAGTTCACATACCTACAGTTTAGCCAAAGATAAACTTGCGACATGCGGGCGGCTGTGCGTATTTAACTAATGACCGAGTCATGGGGGTCTATTGGGGGTAGAGAGGGTGGCCGCATGGGGTGGGGGATGCGGGGGTGAGCGCAGGTCCAGCGATATCATTAGCCACAGATGCCGCTGCCCGGTGCCCGGTATAAATACATTAAGTGCGCCGTCAAACTGTTAAACCTCGTTTCAAACATAGGTTTACGCGCCGAATACCGACGCCAAAACGTTAACGTTTGTCTGACAATTTTCTGCGTCCGACGTCCCATCTACGTACACTAGCTACAAGGGTTATCGGCTACATATTTATTACTCGGTCGCTTCATAATTCTCTTTGTTGTTAAACGGCGACAGTTTAACCACGCGGCGCTACGCCGCACCATTCGCATCAAAATCAATAGACAATGAAAAACAGCGGCCACTGTATAGAATATGGCGTCATAAAATTCTATAAACCCAATAAAATTCGTGCTCGGCGTTGGAACGTCCACATAAAATCTCAAAGTACATAAACATATCATAAGAGGGGTGTAGAGCGAGTTATCCTCACAAAGAGAGTTTTTCTAAGGGATAAGCGGCGGTTTCCCCAGATGGTTATTTTATACAGTGAAATCGAGTTAACGGCCTGAGTTTTTAGCATTCGTAGCATTACCGTAGACGAGCTACGCGGCTGTATCCTAAAGTGGTGAGCTTACTACGGTGGCGTACGTATTTCAACGAGTAAGTATTATTTTTGTTTAGAATTTATTTTTGCCACTTAACAATCAAAACTTTTAACTATTATTAAATTTTTTCGGATGATATACAACGTATATGCTAAATAGTAAATAAATATAAAACATGATAAAGAGTTGCTAGTACTTTTTATTTACTGCCGCAATCCCTCCTGTTTTATTACGATATAAATCGGCGACTAGATATGATTTATCAGCTCATCACTCTTGGTTAGGTGTGAGAAACGTTCTAACCGTTATTGCAACATTATAAGCGTCGCGATGTATCTCTATATATTTCATTTGGTATCTAATGTTTCCCGTACATTTTTAGACAACAAAGTGGAATAAAACGACCTATGGTTGACTTAAAGCATATTATCATACTCGGGGGATGCTCACCCTTTATACAGAGACATCGGACCGTGGAAATTGAAATGGATCGGATTCGAGAGTCCATCCATCACGGTGTTTGCCCCACATCTAATGGTTTTTTAATAATTCCACTTCGGACTTCAATCTGTCGTCCCTCATTAGAAAGAGAATATGATCGAGTGCAATTGTTCGGAATATGACAGTCAATTGACAGTTTTCGATGATAATCGAATAATGAAAGCAAGACGGTGCCGGTGGAGATAAAAGGTGTCATTGAGGTGCGAAATGTAAAATGAAGGACTCGGACAGAATATTCAAGTGTGTGAATAATTCGTTTGTTTCATTTTAACTTGAGTCTGGCCAGACATTTGATATATTCAATCATTGAACATTTTAATTTTGGTTTGTACCTCATTATTTGGCATGTCAATGAGTTCTTCTAGTATTGACTATTTAGTAAACTAAATAGTCAATACGCCGTGATATTGATAATGGTTTACTATTAAAGTAATTGCTTCGCTGGTACAATTATAGTGAATACGATAGGTGTGTGATGAGGTCTCGGGTTTGATTGCCGTTGGACGAAGTATACTTAGGTTTTCCCGTCAAGAAGTTGCCCCGTTAACAACAATAAGCTCGCCTCTTATTACGTGAAACTCAAAACCATAGCCCGTAAAATGCGTGAGTAATATATTCCTTCAAGGATATATTAAACCTGTGTGTGACTATGTATGTTACAGAGTAACAATTTGCACATTAACTCATGAATATTTTTTATGCAACATTGTATCAGAATATCTAACTATAAATGTCCTACATGTCTGTAAAAGTAGTTGGAAACAATTGCATTTCTATACAATTTAATTTTCAAAGCAGTAGTCCCGTTTGTTTATCTATTTCATAAATATATTATTCTGATGTCATGAGCGGAAAGTAAGACAATAAAGGTACGAAGACAGGAATGCAAAAGGGGCGAGCAAACGAAACGACCGCGTTCGCTGACCGCTATAAACAACGGTAACTATGTGTGCGGTCACCTTTATATTTCATGCAAATCGACCGCCGCTGCCGACTTTTGTACAATAATCGTACTTAATGATAAACGATACTTGTTTCGCACTTTATGCTTCCTAAGGAACCTCCTTCGAATATTTAAGCCTCTGAATGTTTTAGCCTTTGTTATAATATAATATTTACAATTCAACATATACATTGATCGCGAACTTTATCACTTGTATGTATAAATCGATAAAACTGTGCGTCAAACCGATCGCGCCTTCCATGATGAAATTTCACTTATGCATAATATAATATTCGTCATAAAGAACCTTATCTAAAATGCATCTTCGAACACGATCTATTCCCTCCATAAAAGTTACAAATAACCGCGAAATGACGCGTCATTAAATAATATCGTCGAGATAAGTACAGATTAATGTAGCTTTTTATATCGTTCGATAGATATGGCGGTTTTCAAACGCCCCCGTTACGCATTAAAGCCGATATATGTGATTTCAAATTACGATACAAAAGCGTTATCATCAGTGAAAAACAAAAATCGTATTTATGGACGTCCGTATTTTAATATGCATTAGATATAAACAAATCCCACAGGAATTAATTCGGGTATTTTGGTAAGATTAGCTAGAAATTATCAGTTGCCATTAGTTTGTTCGTACCTTAAACTATTTCCGCATATTTTATGGGACACTCATATATCAAAGCTATGAAAAAGTTGGCCCCACCTACATAATATTGGTAGGGCAAGCATCTGTGCAGAAATCACCCGGTCACTAGAATATTGTTTTCACTATATTAGAAACGTGATCGCAATTTTTAAGAGCAAAAAAATTCTATTTCAACTCTCGACTCTCTGACGTTGAGCGTATTTGATTATACGTCGAGTGTGTATTCCCTTTTACAGTGTTATAAAGTGAACGTTATTCGGAAATTTTACGATTCCATCTACATGCTATATTGAAATATTAACTTTTGGATTAAAACTACATACTCGAACCATTCTCTTATCAAATAAACCATGTAATGTAATTTTTTGAAAATGTTTTTATTATTGTTATGTTACAGTGTTAATACTATCTTTGATTATGTATAGTGTTACCGATTACAGTCTTTATAATTCAAGTAACACACTTGAAATACAATTAATCACTCGAACATCCTAGTATGTAAATATATGCATGTAGTATTCGTCCCCGGTTTGATTTTCATTAGGGCGAATCACGTGTCGCGCCGCTAACGTCAATTGATATCACGTAGCTATCGACTACCAATTTTGACATGGCTATCGAATGATTTGATTGTTAACGTTACTTGAATTAAATATAATAGTGATGTGGTGGACACCATGACTAAAGTTAATTACATATAATTTAATTTGAATCTACGGAATAAATAAGCTTTAAACTACATTAGATTATATTATTATACGGAAGAATTACTCTGAGGTTTATAGAGAGTACAATAATAAGCTAATCATAGCCATCTAAACTGAACAGCGGCTATACAGCATCGTCGTATCTTTATATATTTATACGTGTGTTTGTCGCTGTTCTCCTAAAGGGCTGTACCGATTATGATGATAAATTTTTGTGTTTGTTTGTGTGGCTCGCTCTCTAGATGGCTTAGATTCACTATTAGATCCGGGTATATCACTCTATTAGGTAGCGCTGCAATTGAGTGGGCAGTACGTTTGTCGGATCCGGCGTTCTGTATATAGACAAACGCTGTTATGAAGCAATACACTATATAAGATTATAAATCTACATTACAGTTTCTGATCTCAGTAACATTGTTGATCCTATCTGTAGCAAACAGATCTTTTACTCGAAACTATTAGACGCACCATATTCATAGCACAGTTAGTTGATAAATGAAAATAGATGTCAAATTCGGTTAATTTGGTATCAAAATTATATAGATCATTCTGTACTGAAATACTATGGCGGTTGTTTAGGTACGTATGTATATTTGTTTTATTTATTTCATTCGTTATAACGCGTATAAATCTAGGCATGCTCAGTTTAATGTCATAATAGCCTTAAAAAATTAAGAGTGTTTGTCAGGAAAGAAAGAAAGAAAGAAAACGTTATTTATTGCCAAATAACTACGTAATTTTCTTATAAAAACAACAAAACAATTAATGTGACATTGTGGCAACAAATGTTCTCCATTCAGCTTTGTTGTTGCAATAATACTAACGTATTACCGAAACGCTGATTTTCAATGGAGACCATCGTTGCGTACGGATATTATAATATATAATTTCATTACATAAATAAAAGTAAGAATAATAATATATTAAAGGATACACAAACATAATCAGTAAATAACATGCTTGAGAATATATTTCCGATGCTAACGATGCACGATAATATTATTTTTAATTATTATAGTACCAGATATACATCAGGAACAGTATTTTAAAAAAAATACTGTTCCTGTCCGTAGTATGTCCATTTCTGTAACCTTGACAAGGTGTATGTGAAATTTCATGATGATCGGCATAGTAGTTAAGGTGTGAAAGCGTAACATACAAATAAACAAACTCACATTAGTATTTATAATATTAGTGAGTATTGAATGAAATAAGGTCTAAAATTTGCTCACGCCTGTTTACGTGTTAATTTGCAAGTTCACTAGAACTCACACACATGGTTAGTTGGGTCACATCCGCCTCCACGTCAACGAGTAGTGACAACGCTCACTTATTGAAATACAGTCACAGGAAATTAATATTGTGATAACAAATAACACTGTAGTGTCAATATCTTAAAACGACACCTTATTCAAATGATTACATTTACACCAAGTTAGAGAACATGTTTGAAGATAATTTCTTCTTTATATATAACTTGATTTTGCCCGCGGCTTTGCCCGCGTTAGTCTAGGTTTTGTCAATAGGTACATTGCTATCCCGCGGGAACACTACTTTAATTTCTGGGTCAAAGTTACCCTATGTACTTTTCTGTACCCCTGACAACGTGTAAGTGAAATTTAATATTGGTCGGCCGAGCAATTAGGGCGTGAAAGCGAAACAAATTTACATTCGCATTTATAATATTAGTTAGGAAATTAGGATAAGTACCTGACTATTCTTATTCGCAATCTTCTGTGGTTTAAGTAACCTAGTAACGAAATTGCACTGCATGCACAGTATGCTAATGTCGCGTATCTGTGTGATTTTTAAATAATTTTTGCCGATATCCTACGACCAGCTACAATATGAATATTTATGGATATTAATAGACATAGATATTGAAATTAAAGTACTTTATACGGATTTTGTCCTTTACCTAATCAAAACGTGAACGAATAAGCCATGAATCCTAAAATTATATTAAAGACAAGAACTATATATTATATACTTAATATTATATAGTTGTAGTCTTTAATATAATTTTAGAATTCATGGCTTATTCGTTCACGTTTATAGCGGGCCGCATTATTAGGTACTGTGACGGGTGTAATCTTCCATAGTTATTTTATATAATATTTATATAATGTGGATAATGCCACAATTAGCGTATAGCGTAAATATAACTTCTGTACATTTTCTGTCATGAAATTAGTTATGGCTGCATAAGTGATAATCAATTGAACAATCCTTGTCGAAACTTAAGACAAATTAGGGTTGATTATATTATCGGTTGAACTATAACCAATATTGGGCCGGGATTGTTTATTTAATGTTGTTCGCTTGTTATTACTTGTTGTGTTTTAGTTTTACCGGTTCAACTACAAACTAATGCTGTGTACGCTTATTTATGCCCGGGAGTCATAATGTTCTGTGTATAGTTAATATATTTATGTACCTAGAATAGTAAATTATATACAACCAGTAATATCAGAATTCACGTACAGTTAAGGTTCTAAGAAGGAATAAAATGTTCCCATACGTAAGTGACACGAAAGCATGACTATTATATCTAGAATGGTATTCATTTAGTTATTATTTTACGAATTATTTAGCATGAATTCATTTCTAAAAGTAATATTGCTTTATTAAATATTTATTTAATTTAGAAATTTGATATATCGATGATGGTTGTACCTGAACTAATGACAAAATAAATTTATTATAAATTAATGATATACCTACATTACTATTGACATAGTATTTTTGTGGCGGTCGATGTAATTATAGTCTCATTATGTAATTGTATGTCAATTGCTACGACTGTTAATCATTATATCTAGCCAAATTTAAAATTGTTTACACATGAACAATCAAACTATTATAATAAAACTAATATATGAATTCATATTCAACTTGGTTAGATGCTCGAATATTGTAGAGATTATTTATAAGTATGTCTCTCAATAAATAGAAAGGATATCATTATTATAATAATATGCGAATATTATAGCAGCAATAGCATAGCATAGCGATAGCAGCCTAGTAAGGGACTATCGGCTTGCCATGCGAAAGACGCAAATGTGTTCCACCTATGGCACTTATGACTTTTCTGAGTTATATACATATTAACTATATAGTTAATTAATTATCGCTCACTTTAACGGTGAACGAATAATATTGTAGGGATACCTGCATGTCCAAGAATCTCTATAATATTCTCGAAAATATGTAAAGTCTGCCAACCGTCACTGGGCCAGCGTGGAGAACTATGCCCAAACACTTGTTACATTGAGAAAAGGCAGCAGTCCCAGCAATGTGACATTTTATATTCTGGACTGATATTATGTAGGTATATGTTATAACAGACTTGCTACACTCCATTTAATTTGTACTTTGCTTATAACTTACCTTATAAGAATAAAAATAATAAAGTCGGACTAACTGTGATTCTGCAAAGACTGAGTATATCATTTACATGTATCCCATAAGCCGTGACTCAACAGTATTAAAAACTACTTTTAACTATTAACTTATTCGTTATACAAACAGGTGATCATCGCTAAAGTAGCTGTAAAGCAGTGGCGTTTACAAGTATTACGGAGTTCTAGATAGATTTTACCCTAGAAGCTCCATGCAAGGTTATTTAACTGCGGTATAAATTAGTTCTACGATGCCATGCTGCCGGTGGCGCTACATCGGATAGATGGCTGTACCGAATTGCTTTTAAGAAGGTAATATTATAATAAACGAAACATATACATAGACATATGATATATTTGAATTCAATTTTAGACACAAGTTCGTTGCGTTTCTCCGTACATATCTTCTAATGCTTCCTTTTGTTCACGATCTCTTGCTTGATTTCCATATCAATATGTGCATGTATACTAAACGAGGACGCTTTGTTTTCGAATAGTGTTACGTTAACTTTTTGAAAAGGAAAATTTTTAGGTATAGACGGTATCGCCATATTTGTCAGATTGCATTGACTCTGAAATAACAATAAAAAATCATTAATATATGGTATTATTATACCTAACAGTTAGTGGCTTACATAATATGAATTTTGGATGTACTATTATGAAGACGGTGCGAAGCATTATAGGTTATTGCCACGTCGCCTTCGAATACAGGATCGAAAAATACTTAATGAATCATAACTTGAGAGTAATATTTGTCAACGCGGTTCATTCATCGGTAATTTTTAGCTTGGGGCCTAAATAAATATAATTTTTTTTACTGCATACTTAACTTATATAGTCGTTGACTGCTGAACGGTCAGATCAACGTCATTTTAACAAATCTAAATACTTTTAGAGTGGATTTAAAATATGTAGACTAACAAAGTATGTATATTTGCTAGTTTAAAATGGATTATTTTTTGTTTGTATGTAGTTATATATAATATTATTAGTCCTATATTAAAATGTCCCACTGCGGGGCACGGGCCCCTTCTCAGTGTGAGAAGGGTTAGGACATAGTCCACTACTCTGGCCCAGTGCGGCTTGGAAGACTTCACTTCCATCCAGGATGGCGTAGTGGTTAGTGTAACCGACTGCCACGCCTGAGGTCGCGGGTTCGATTCCTGCACAAGTCAAACATTTGTGTGCATGGACATGGATGTTTGACTATGTCTGGGTGTTTCTATATATAATATGTACGTATTTACAAAAAAAAGTATATATGTATGTTTATCCATCGTCTAGTAGCCATAGTAGGTACAAGCTATGTGATAGAATATTATTATATTATATTATTAAATTATTTAATTACAATTCGCATTTTGCACGGGCGGCGTAGTGATCTAAGTTGTTGCCACACCACTTCCACACGCTGAGTGTTGTGAGTTCGATCCTCGCACAGAACAAAATAATGTGAAATTGCAAAAAGGTAGTTATTCGAGTCTGGATGTATCAGGGTCCGCTGTTTGAATGTTTATAAAGTCTATATCGCATCACCGTATCGCAGTACCGTAATTAATCCTAGTGCTGTCTTTTTATGAAAGTTGACAATATTAATAGATACAGAAACACATAATAATGATATGATTTATGATGTCATAGTTATTGCATATAATACTATTACTTTGCGGTTACTTTTCTCCACCTAAAAATGATAATCCAAAGTTGCAATACCAGTACAAAATAACCAATTTATATTTTTTATCGAGTCTGACCCTTTGCCTTTTCCTAATTTTTATACTTCCTAAACTGTCCCAGTAATGATGCGAACAAAACAAAAACATATATTCAAACTGGCAAGACTTTTTTGAGTTTCTGCGAGACTAACGAACGGCTATTGATTACTGGGCTATAACATTAAGCGCAGTATTTTGACTAAAACTAACAATATTTACAATTAACAATGACAGGATTATTATGTAAGATAATAAGATTGCGATATTATAACTTCAGAACACTTACAGCAGAATAAATATTGATAAAATATTTTAAGTAACACAAAATAAAAAGCAATATCTATACATATGCATATTAGCTAGCTAGTGTGGCGTGTTCAAAATATGTTGGTATATTTATACACATAGGTTAATCATTCTCTGTTCTATGGGTTAATTATTGTAATATAAATTCTTAATGATGCGATATGTAGGTTCATTTTATCTCTGAATACAATAATTATGATGGATTGACGTTAGTTTTGAATGTAATATAATTTTAATTCATTGAAGCTTTTATATCTATGTACACAGACTACATATAATTATAATTATGTACTTAAGTATGTATTCGAAAAATCTGATATAATAAAATTATTTTCTATCGTTATATCAGATGTACCTGAATTAATAATAAGAGGATATTATTATAAATTGTTGATATTCATTATTCTAAATATAGTTTTTTTTTTCGTCGCTAGGTATTATTATAGTCTAATTAAATTACGTATTGGACAAATGTCTGTATTTTTTATTTATAATTGCTTAGTTAAATTATGTTGCAAAGAAGGAACAGCTGTTTGTAACTATTATAACTGTGGTCAAAATGCAATATTGTTACTCATACATAATAAAAAGCAGCGATAGCTCAGTGGGAAGACCAACAGACTGCAATGCAGAGGGTCTCGGGTTCGAACCCACGTCGCGCACCTCTGCCTTTCGGAAGTTATATGACTTTTCGAAATTATGTGCGTATTGATTGACAATTATCGCCTGCTCCGTGCCTCGGAGAGCACGTCAAGCCGTTGGTCCCGGCTGCCATGAACATTATGGCAGTCGTTATTGGGAAAGTCAGTACCCTCTAATATCCTGACACTGGTCTAGCCTTAGGGTATCGTTAGCCTTCGGGTTGCGGAGGTGAGGTGGCAGCCGCTCCGTGTAAAAACTGATATGCAGTCAAATCCGGTTAGACCAGAAAAGCCGACTCAAGTGACTTGGGAATAATAAAGACTAAGAGAGAAGAAGAAGACATAACCTGATAAAATGATCTGTGTGTATTAACCAAAGTCTTTTATATTTATTAAGTCATATTTATATTCGATGTTTGAAATATTGCAGATATCGCCGATAAATTATTATCTTAAGGTGTAATAAAGACGTCATTTACTAAAGTGTTTGACTGAGGTACACAAAATTAACTCGAATTATCCTATATACTTCGTGCATTTATCGCTTAGATAGCTCATTGGCCATTCGCCCATTTACTATAGCTCTACAATTCAAGAACTCAATCTGCAAGAGTCAAATTTGCCTGGTCTCTACCCATCGTCGCGTATCAAGCCCTTGGGCCTAAGTACGACTGGAACATGAGCAGTGAGCAGAATGGATTAATTCACTTAGATGGCCGTGAAAAGAAATTTGGCAAACGCTTTTGCTACAGGAGAGTCCATTGTTTTCGAGGATATCAATTGCATCTCATCGTATATCATCTTCATCATCATCAAGAAAAATACCTTACTTTTCTCACAATTCATTACTGTAAAATTTTGCACGAAATTAGGTATTATAAACAGCACTTACTAGGACCTGTGTGTATTACATTGTTTTAACTCACTGCGATTCGAGACGTTACAATAAATACTATAATAATATTACATACATAAAATATATTTTCACATTTTACATCTGTATTAAAAAACTAACTAAAAACCTCCTTTTTAATCGTTGTATCGAATAAGTTTACCTGATTCTGTTTAAAGAAGACAAACTTGCATATATGTATAGGTAAATATTTAAGTTGTGTTTTTGTTAAATGGTTCCACATTTCATATTTTTTTTATTAAAGATGATAAGATACAAAACAAATGAACACAAAGAGTGCATGACGATCCGGTTTGTCTGAATGCAGTTACACCGAATTAAGGAAGTCGTTGGCAGTTCCGACACCCCTCCCCTTGCCCCGAACCCCTCTTTCGGCGCTCAGGAAATGCCGACTCGCAACTTTGACTCCGATGAAAGAAATACTTGGTGCGGAGTTGTTCGCCTTTCTTTATTAGCCTTTTGATTTGTAAGTCTGCAATAAAAGGGTTGGTTATTCAAAATTCTTTCAAAGTTTTATTTTAATACGGTAACGAAGCCATATAATGTCCTTATAACAGAAATTTCATTTTGAATTTTATAGTGAAAAAAATACGGCGTTGAAAATTATATTACAGGTTTATTACAATGTTAACTATGTTTCGACTGTATTATAAAAAGGTGTTTTATTTTGCCCTTTTTGCAATACGCTGTCGCTGTAATGTGCAGAATGCAAATGGTACCAAAAGAGGACATTAATGATTAAAACGGCTATTCTATCGGTTATTAATTTAAACTGACTTTTTAGCTTGTAGCATACCAGCGCTTATGCTAGGGCCGATCGTAAATGAGGTCCCCGGACTCAGATCGAACAAAGAGTTATTAGGTTTTTGGTCGAACAAAGACTTATTAGGTTATTCTGTTTGAAAATTCTAAGTAACTATAATATAACTATACATATCATACATTACTATTATACTATTACATATGTTATACATCTTTACCTATTCTGCCTGGCTTGGCTATTGCCTATGAGTAATAAATATTATTATAATACATAAAATAATAATAATAATAATGTCCTCCAGACCGAATTTCGGCCACGGCGGCCAGTCTTAACAGAGACTGGCCATCTGCGCAGGAGATATTATAGTGCACAAGTATGTGCGCAAACACGAGTGCACTCTCTGTTCCTTAACTCTCATGATCCGATGGGACGGCAATCCGACACGACCGGAGAAAGATCAGGCGCAGGAGCAACGGCTTTACGTGCTTTCCGAGGCACGGGGGTGTGTCTTACACCGCCAACTTCCTAACTCCGGGCTACTATTGAGATTTCTTTACAGAAAAACCTAATAATATTTTGTTGGCCCGACCCGGGATTCAAACCCGAGACCTCATGCACAGCAGTCGCATTCACTACCGCTGCGCCACGGAGGCAGTTCTAGTAATTAATACATAAAATATATACCATCAGTATCACACATACATAAAATCAGGCCGTGGGTCTGTTATTATTTTAATAAAATGCTTAATCGACTAAGCTTCTTTTTATCATAAATAATAAATAACATCAAACTTTATTTCATTTGAACAACATTTACTGTTCAGTTTAAATATAAATAACAGTTAAACGGAGCTCGTATCTGCTACAGACAACGTTCGAGTTAAGGAGGCTTAGTTGCAAACTAAAGCGTGATTTAATTTTAAAGCTAAGTTCTCCCCGCGTGCCGCGCGCTGGTATTTAGGAATGGCCTCTTAATAAATCTGCTACTTACCCGACGTCCGAACTTCGATTCCCGCCGGGGCTACCCTACGAATGAACTAGTTGGCCTTTCGAGTACTGACCAAAGGAAGTTGGGCTAACTTTGTAATTGGCGGGAATTTATTACTGATATCTTGAGAATACCCTACTACGACAGAGTGGGCTTTATTGTTATGCAAAGGATTTATGGTCTGGGATTGTATATAATGAAACAATGATTGAATAGGATTTATTGATAATATTGACACAATAATATAATTGATTATTGAGGAGTCACGAGTTATTTATTTCATTATATATAAAACTAATTTATCTTAAGTAGAACAATTAATGTAGATAATAATTATTAAAATACTAGATTTTGCACGCGGTTTCGCTTGCTCGTGAACAGTATTTTTCATCTGGATGAACTCATGTCCTTTACTGTACCCCTGACAACGTGTATGCGAAATTTTATGATCAGTCGTGTAGTTAAAGCGTGAAAGCGTAACAAACAAACTACATACAATATTCTCAATACTTGTATTTTATGTTGATTTCATGGATTTGATTTAGTTGAGTACCATATTTACAATAAAACGTATTCAGTATCAACATAATCATCAGGACATCGTTGGATATTTTGCTATAAGTTCTATTTAAATCAGATCAGTAATAATATATAATTATATTTCATTCGTTACAATACCAGGTATAATTTTCATAATTACAATTCAATTCATTATCGAAAGGGTGTTACAGAAGACAGTCACGTCTGGTCCGCAGGTCGTCAAAGGGGAACTAATCCCAACTATGATTTAATTGAATTTAGAAGTGGCTCGTGCAATACCAACATAACCGTCTCGAATCTGTTACTTCAGTCAACGTCTGCGATATAGCTCAGCGCAGAGTAACTTGGAAATCTGTTGGACTTTAGTAACCTACCTTGACAGCTTACGGATTTGTAAGTAACTTATACATACAACAATCGTCTGTTTCGAGACTAGGTACATTTGATTGGTTTTGATAATATTCTCATTTCAATGCATAATGTATATGTCTATATAAATACGGCTTTGAATGTGATTTGTTCCAACAGTTTAAGTTAAATTTTTATGAAAATCATTTTAAAAATATCTATCTTAGTTTTGTTAGATATTCTTCTATTGTTTTTTATGTTTTCTAATAATCCTCGTACGATCTCATTTGGATTTTAATGTATTTAAAATATAAATAAGACATTTAGCGTAGTCTCATTCGGGTAAGATGGGTAGAATGGGCCAACAGCTGGATTGCCAAGTAGCGGTTTCGGATTCAATCCTAATTTTTTAAGTTATGTACGTATATATTAAGTTATCGTTCGCTGCAATTGTGAAGGAAAACAACGCAAGGAAACCTGTCTGGAGCTTAACATAATATTCTCGAAGATAAACGAAGATTGCAAGCTCGGAACCCTGGGTCGCCTATATATAGCCTAACCTTTTACATAATGACAAGAGTCCTATGTTCAGTACAATTATTCTGTTGGCTGATATTACATCTTCATAATTAATTATATTGACATCCTTATAAACCAAATCCTAAATACATACATACAATTAAGTAATATAAGTTTAAACAGCAGTTGGTTACAAGTGGGAATAGTGTCCAAGTTTTTGATAGTTTGCGTGGCTTCAGTATTTACTGGTTAAGTTTTGGGGTCAGTTTGGACAAGTTACACCGATCTCAGGGGGAACAGTGTGCTCGACAGCTTTGTTTTTCGTTTGTTTACTTTAACTTAATCATTCAATATATTATAAAACCGTGTAAATATTATCCTATTAGAATATACTGATTTATATGCAACAATATTACATAGTTCTATACGATAAATATAAACTAAAGTAAGATGAAAGATGAATAATACTAAAAAGTTAATTATTATAGAATATATACCTAACATTTTATGAAATTGTTGATTGACAATTATCGCCTGCTCTGTGCCTCGAAGAGCTCGTTAAGTCGTCGGTCCCGGCTGCCATGAACATCTATGGCAGTCGTTATTGGGTAAGTCAGTACCCTCTAATATCCTGACACTGGTCTAGCCTTAGGGTATCGTTAGCCTTCGGGTTGCGGATGTCAGGTGGCAGCCGCTCCGTGTAAAAACTGATATCCAGTCAAATCCGGTTAGACTAGAAAAGCCGACCCCAAGTGACTTGGGAATAATAAAGGCAAAGGGCAAAAATTTTATGAAATTGTAATGATCATTAAAATAAATAATTAATTTACAAATTATGGGCAGACGTTCAGACAGGTCTTCAGCTATTAACTATCACTGCCACGTGACATCGGAAGTGATGAATTAAATATATTACTTAAAATTGAAATTGATTCATTTTAGCGCAATGTAAGTGAATAACAAGGACGTCTTAACTCTTAACCTTCATTGGGCCGTACCTATGCAAAGTAATAATATGCAATAAACAGGAAATATCTAATTAGGTCAGCCCGGTTTGGATTAAAACGTTTTTTAAATTAACATAACCTCGTGTTATTATTGAATGTTTGATTTCTTTGATGTATTTATACACCTATTCACTTCAGTCATGGTGTTGTGTTATTAGGGTTCTTTAGATAATATAAACACATTATTATTCGCCGTTTATAGTAGTGTCAGTTTTTGGCTACGGTTTCGCCTGAGTGAATGTCACAGTAACTCACCGGGATAAAATCCTATAAGTATAATATATAACCGCGCATTTTGCAAAAATTAAATGTTTATTGAAACTTAAAATTTATTTATTTACCACGTAACATGCATACCTTCTCAATACATGTTAACCGAACCAGAATATTTTGTGTGGTAAACAGTGAGTGTGGTTGCTCCTAAGCACGTTCAGACAATCAGTCATTCGGTTCGCGTCGCGTCGCCTCGTAGTCCAGGCGGACCGGTGCGGATCGCTGCAACTGCAAACGATCACCGCGCGCCGCCACCGACTACCTCGCTGCATCCTAAATGACTGTGGACGATATTGTTTTCTGATATTGCAGCTTCAATAATCTTCGGTGCCCCGATGTTTCCAGTTTGTGTAACATAAGATTTATAGTACTTAGCTTATTTGTTAGTATGGGGGAAGTATGAAATGGGTAGGTTTTTATATCCATTTATTCAGATTGGAAACCTCGGGGTGGTAGTCAGCAGGCAGGCTGAGACACCAGTGAGGATAATCGCTACAATCAGACTGTAGTATAAGTCATTTTTCAGAAGCATCGTACCATTGCACTTGTTGCTATGCTAGTACTTACCGATATTATTCTCTCTTCTATATAGTAACTTATTTGAAGTATGCTGATCTGCTAAGTATCAAGAGGCTCGTCCAATAAAAAAGTCTGCATATGCTTATTAATGTTATTAATAAAACAGCTGCATTATTTTTTAATAAATAATCTTTAATTCCCCCAATTTTACTCTCCATTAAAGCTATTTTTCGATTTGTTATATAATGTACCTATCTCAAACAGGCCGATCTCAAGTAATGCGCAATGAAGATCAAAACATTTTTGATATACATATATAAAAGAAGAGAAGAGAGAGGGGAAAGGAGAGAACAAAGAGAATTGGAAACGGTGTATTCACCAATCTTAATTGATTAGAAGAAAGAGTTTCTCTACAGATAAGTACTTTTACTTAAAAGTCAATCTAAAGGTAAACTGTAATATTAGGACACCCCGTTCTGTGAATTAGAAATTGCGTCCACTAGATGTGAAATTCGTATAAACCATGATTATTACAAATGACCGCTAATGTCCAAACAGTGATAGGCCACGCATGACGTGATACGAGCCGATGTAATTGTTGAGGGCGGCGATCACGTGCGATCGGCCGCCGGCGTTGAGAGTAATGACTGTTTGTTTAGGCACCGTCCACGCTTCTAACAAACAATATGTTGACATGACGCGCTTTAGCTAAAACCGACTGACGCTTTGAATTCTAAGTTTTGCGTGTTTCGATTTCAAACCTGTGTTTCATATTGACTTAGTTATAAATTATTAACTAATTTCCG
This sequence comes from Catocala fraxini, assembly GCA_930367265.1. Classification (NCBI taxonomy): domain Eukaryota; kingdom Metazoa; phylum Arthropoda; class Insecta; order Lepidoptera; family Erebidae; genus Catocala; species Catocala fraxini. The sequence goes on along the minus strand of OV884027.1, from coordinate 10,735,149 downwards.
ATCATATTTACTGGTCCAAGTTTATTGAATGGTAGTTTGTAGCTAATTATCGGCCATACTATGAAATATTAGTATATCGGTGATACTATGAAATATAATAATATGATCAAATAATCGATATTAATTGATCTCATTACAATAGCATTAATTTCGTTATACTCTGAAAATTTCTTCGTATTAGGTATTATTATTTTTTCTAGTATCATTAACAGTACATTAATATTGTTTTCGAGAATTATTCCCAACATAAATGTAAACACAATTTATTATATTTAATGGCATATTATAAGACTAAGCTATTCAATAAAACGAGTATAAAATTTGTGCGCAGTCAAATAATGTACAAATTGTTCTCCGTGATTAAATAAATAAAGTTAAAGAATAGTCCTATAAAAATAAATACCAACAGATTAACATCTCCAAAAATAATATCTTTATACGAATATAATTATTATGTTGGGATTAATTGTTAAATAAAATATTATTTTAAATAAAAAGTGTTTTGGCTTTTTGAACTGTTTAGGCTTAGTCACGCGTCTGTACAACCAGTGAGAAAAGTGTTACAGAATAATTAAAATCAGTATGGTTTGCAATATATGAGTTAGTTTAGTTGATAATACGCGTTACACTATGAAGTGTTAAACCCTTAGTAGTGTAACGCGTATTAGATTGACCACGTGCCTGAATACGAATGTAACTGCGAATACTCATTTCTAATATTCAATGTCATGTCAATACTGGCGTACTGACTATAAGAAAAAAGAAAATATAGCTCTCTGGGCAGGGCACTAAAATGGTCACCCACGACCTGTCACTTGATTAGTTTAAATAATTACAATGGCCAGTCCCACAACTAACAAGTTAAAGTTATCCGAAAGATAAATCGCATGCTTTCTCACTCTTGTTAGGTTAAAGATGAGAGATGGCGAGACTTTTATCTTATAGATAAGTGCTATCTGGAAATGGTGGGACGAGCCCTAATTGTGTTCAATTAACATGCATGTTTTGCATAGATAAACATACAGATAAGTACAAGTAAATAGATATACAGCTCATTTATTTATTTAGGTAGTATTATGAAACTGTAACAAGGGAATGACGGTACATTCGAGATATTTTCTCATACATTTGAGCTAGGCTACTAAGCTTCCCGAACTCAAAAGAATAATTATTGAATGTATTATTTTGTGCGTGTCTATGCCCGCAGCACACGATCATTTTTAAATTGATATTGATGGTGTGTTGTACTAGTATAGTTTAGAATTGAAGTCATGTTGTATTTTGTTCCATCTAGTAGTACCAGAGATATTGTGTGTAGTATGTTCCACGTCTATCTTTATACCTATACTTAGATATAATAAGCGACCAGTAATCTACGCGGCTCGCAGCATATCTATAAATTAATAAGTAAATTTAAATTAGTAAGATACAGTTGAGTAAGACTAAAACATTTATTATGTATATAAAGAAAAATATTATTAGGTAGGTACTATTAATCTCAGCAATCAGATTAGAATTTCATAAATATATTCTATTACTATTATCAAATATATTCGCGAAATATTCGCATAACTTAATGTGAATGCAATTACAAATATTTTAACATAAATGCAAAGCAGCCTCAAAGCGTATTAAAGTACCAATAATAAGCATGTATAGCATCAATTTAATAATAAATATTTCTTAATTTTATTAGTTTATTTAATGCATCGACGTATATATAAAGTGAGTTTTATGTATAATGGTTAACTTTTTAGTAACTTTTGGATCAATTTTTTGAATACTATATGACAATTTTTTTCGCTTTGCAGTAAAATGCGGTTTAAGTTTTCGCACCTGTCTGTACAGGCGCGAGCACTGAGTCAGCGAGTGACCGGCAGTAACAAATTTAGTCAGCGGTCGCAAACGTATGTTGTTTTAGGCCGTATTCAAACAAGGTGCAGCGTGACCGCTGCTAATACCGTGTTTACGTTTGATATTTATGGTACTAGCGCTCGACGTGCTCACATTCCCGAATAATTAGCTCGTTATAAAATGCGCGGTAAGTTATTATTATCTTGTTTAAGGCTCTTCTAATCGCGATTGTACTTATTATCTATGAAGGTTAAAGACACTTCTTGTTTTATTAGGTACTTATTATCGATGTATAGTTTTTAGTTTAGTTGTAACTAGCTTTTGCTCGCGGCTTCGCTTGCATAAAAGTAGGTTATGTAATCAACAGTACTTTTTAAAAATAATATGTGGCCTATGTTACTCGGTGATAATATGGCTTTCTAAGGGTAAAATTTTTTTTGTTATATCTTTATAAACAAACAAACAAAAAGTCAAATCTTTCCTCTTTGTATATATTTAGATATAGCAGTATAGATAATAGTTAAATAATAATGTAGCAAAAATGGAGACTTTTGACCACAAAGTTGGTCCGCTGCTGGTAATTGGCTATTGTACTCATCACCTTTTGTGTGTCCCTCCCTCTCTCTCTCTCTTGATAATTTGGCTCTACAGTTTTGAGCGAGATTTGATTTCTCGTTGAGTTTAACTACTACGTCTATGTTGTGGTTTGTATATTTTAAGTTAATATATTGTAATAATTTTTATAAAGGTTCTAATTTATTACTATAAATTAGAACCTTTTTTTTATCGTACTCGGTATGGTTACATTTTTAGGCCTCTCACAAGGTTGACCGACGACCTGGTAAGGGTCACGGGAGGCGGTTGAATGCAGGTGGCCCAAGATCGGTATGTGTGGATAACCTTGGGGGAGGCCTATGTCCAGCAGTGGACGTCTTTCGGCTGAAAGATCATGAGATGGTTGCATTTCAGGATTGTTAAGTGTTGACGATAAATTATAGCTTATTATGCATAATCCTCTAAATCAAATGTCTCTCGGCAGTTTCATAGGTCCACTAATAACTAGGATTTATCATGATATGTTATCACTCAATAAGCATTTTATGTACGCTACAGGGTCCATTTTAAGTCCTTAAACATGATCACGCCTAACTGTTACACGCTGTATATATTTATTTTAATATAAGTATATTATTATTGAAATAAAACACTTTTATTACTTTTTTAGTTTTTCAAAATTATGTAATAAATGTGTTTTAAAGTTAAATAAACAACGCGACAAAATCCGTATAAAGTGTTTAATTTCAATGTATAATATTCGCGTAAACATAAGACAATCTATATATTAATACGTGAAGCAAAATCTTTGTACCCCTTTTTACGAAAATTGCGCGGACGGTGGAAATTTGGCATAGTTAAAGTTTAAATGGAGAAGGAGGGGCGAATCCTAATCTTTATATATATAATTCTACTGTACGTGTGTATGTCACTGAACTCCTCCTAAGCGGCTGGACCGATTTTGATAAAAAAAATTGTTTGTGTTCATGTGGATTCAAGGATGGTTTAGACTTGAGTTTTTTTTTTTTCGTGTGTACAAGACAACGTCTATCGGGACAGCTAGTATTTATATAAAATATGTATTAGAAATACATTAAAGTAATGAAAAAACACTACACGCACACAACCATGCATTTGACACACGCAGTCGCATCGCGTTCGTAGTATATCAGCATTGTTCGGCTGATGTAGTACTATTCTTTGTAACTATGGTTACATATATCAAAGTAATAATTTTTTTGACAAAGATAGGTAAATTAACCTGTATAGATCGAAATCTAAATGAAATGTGATAATAAGGGCACGTATAAGGTATAGTTCTAGACAAAAAACCTTAATAACTATCAAACTTAAAATTTAAATCAATTATGCTCGAATTTCGACCACTAGGCGCTAGTATATATTATTATTTCAATGTGCGTCTTTACTTGTACCTAGTACCATTTGGCAGCATTTTGTTGTTTTAAAACTAACTCTCAGAATAATAAATAAAAACTTATTATAACAGCACACCTGTTAGTCACTGGATGGTTAAACATAAGTGTGGACCACCCACAATTCAAAGATATGTTTAGGTCCAACGTAATATTGATAAGGTGGGGTATTACTGTTTATTGGGGCACAGCTCTAGATACCGTCTTAATATCATTACAAACGTCAGGTCCGGACTCGATTTGAAATCAAGTAAACATAATCGGTAAATGTAAGCAAGAGCTTAGACCACTGTACTATTTAGGCAGCCAGCTAAATCAGTGTTTGATATACCTATGTATGATGTTTCTTCGAATCTTTTTGTGTCCTATAATTCTCGGAAACCTTTTTTTAAATTACGTGTGAACCAGTAAAATAATAACTTGAAATAAATCAAACAAACCATGGGATATAAGTTTCTATAAGAGAACAAAGACAATATCATTTTATTAAAGTACTATGATATATAGAAATCTTAATAGGACAATTACGCATTTGTGTATACACGGTATATTTATAATTTTTTAGTCTGGGGAACAAACATTTGTACTTAATACTTTATTAACTTTATTATGTATAAAGTACATTTTTGTAAAGCATTATGTGTTGTTACCCGTGCAGTAACGGTAGAGTCAAGTGATTATCGTTACCGACACTGATATTCGGTTAATAGTAATTCTATACAACTCGATATTCGGTAGAGTGCAAGTGGTAGCCGTATCGACTAGGACGTGATGGCGAGAGTCGATTAAACGTTATAACCGGATTATACTGACCGCCGGCTAAGTGCCAGCCGGCGTGCCACCAAACTGAACACTCGATAATCTACATACTTCGTGTATATATATATATATAGATGACATCGACGGACATTTGACTATGGAAACATTTGATATTTAAATTATTATTAAAATCACGATATTATAACATTGTAACTCGCTTTAAATCTGCGATTTCAGGTTTCTGAATCTAGGTTTAGTATATTATACACAAATAAAATAAAATATATATACTCTCCCGACGGCTTGGTGACGTAAACGTCAGAATGCCATTCAAATGGAAAAGCCATACAATAGTTTATTGTATGGCTTTTCAATTAAGCTCTGTTGAATTTTTTTGTCAATTTTCGATGAATAATCACGTTGATTGCACAATGGATGAGAAGCTTTAGAATCAACGTTTCAGTAACGACACTAATGACGCAGACGCTGACTGGTTGTTTTATTACTATTTTGTATTTAATTTTCGTATAGTAATTATAAATATTTTGCAACACTTTAAGGATATTTATTTTTTATTTATTTATCCAGCACACATTGTTATTACTGGTTACAGACCCAATACACCAAGATAGCTAATGTAATCCACTGCCACCCTCTCAAACTCCGCCAAAGAACAAACATAGATATCTAAACGACGAGAAACCTCATTTAGAATATTTAAAGCCCTGACAGTTGGAGCAAATTTTTGCAAATTAGTGCGGGATGTAGGTACCTCAAACACCTTAGGCCTTGGCGCCTGCCGCAGTCTTGTATTTGGTACAAGCAACTTCAACGATTCCAAAACCCTAGGGTTTCTCAATTTGCCCCGGAACAATAAGAATATATATCTAGCCAAGGCTAAGTTTTGCTTTACCTCCAACTTATAATATCCAACCATCCCTAAAACAAAGGGCTATATAGGTAGCTTACATTTTATATAAGGTACGTACATCCCCAAAGGGGCAGGTAGAGGCGGTTTGCTCATTCATTTTGTCAGCTCTGAATCCAATGTAATACAGGTGAGTCGTCTGCCAAGTACGTTTTCAGACTCCATGCTGCTAATGAGAATTTCCTAGCAGTGACAACTAATGACACTTTGCTCGAACCGGAAGTCGGACGATAGTACGCAAACATACCAAAGACGCAGTCAAATGATATACCTAATAACATAATGGTATGTATGTTGAACCGTTCGATCAAGAATTAAATATCTGGTTACGTATAACTAATTTGCATTAGTCACGGGAATTCACAAGATGCTACAACGTAGCCACTGAGGAGGGTATAGTCTAGAGGCATTAAATTTCATAGTCAATATCCACGTAATCTGCGGGACGCATATATTCGCAATTCGTCTCTGTTACGGGCAGATGTAATTAACTAAGGGTTTAATGACCTCCCTTCTAATTGGAGCCTAAGATTTGAAAGCCATTGTCTTACATATTCATAGAAGTGGTTTGAGGTACCTCGGGGCAGGTGCTTTTAATTTATTCAAAGAGGCAACGGACATGCAAATTGGTAGGAGAATATCGGTCATGTTTACGTCAGATTTGAGTGGAAATTATTGCGGATTGGCTTCACCGGGTATAACGTAGGCCGAAGCGTGCTATGAATTATTATAATAGATTACTAGTGTGTATAGGCGAACATTAAATATGTATTAATACGTGTATTCGGCTTTCACGTGGTTGATGTATTGAGTTTTATCAGCATATTGAAACGCTATTGATCATTTCTATTTTGAATTTGATATGAATTTACTATATATGTGAATTCATATCAAATTCAAAATAGAAATGAATGGGTACATTAAATATTTTTATGTATTCTGTTATATTTTTAAGTTATAATTTAATAATTCTATGACAAGTACTGACGTGACAAGTTTTTTTATGTATGTATATGTTTTGGCTCCTATCGCATGGATATCTTTATGCCCACAGACAACATTGTTAATTAGTCAATCTATTTCGTGTTGTTTTACATAACCTGCATAAATATTACAATAGGAAAAATGCAACGAGTTATGCATCCAGAACTGTAATTGTAACTTTATCCACGGTGGGGTGACAAGTGTCGACTAGTAGGTGCAAAATACAACCTTATCAATATCTGAAAAGAGGCGCTCACTTTCTAAATATTTACGTTGGATTTTATATTGTCATTTGGAGTTGTGATGGTTATTTAATTAAATTTGATATATTCATTTGACCTACTGGTTTAATGTGAAGCTGCGACGTTATTTATTTAATCAAGCATTATAAGTCTAATGACTTAAAACCCCTAAATAACATCTTATACCGTCTGTAATTTAACCGTTGAATTTCAGAAAGGTATTAGTAATAAACTGTGGATGATCTTAATGAGCCTACTTTATAAATCGGCAAGAGACGACTATAAAAATGGACGGCAACAAGCAGCATGGTTTGCAACACGGTTGTCTTTTTCCTTTATTATTTATTGTGGAAGATTTCAATAATCATACTTTAATTACTGAATAGAACAAATTATCTATCATATTTAATTATTATTCATGTCTTATTTGATTCTTAATAATTATGTGGGTGTAAATGTGTTTCTTGTCATTAGTTATCACACAATCTTAGTAAGTATTATATATTTAAATTATATTTTATTTTCTAAGCCTATGCTTAGAAAATAAAATATAATGTAAAAAAGACTGATCAACGAACACTGATTCCTTATTTAACGCAAGCCTCTATGAGAGAATGCTTTATGCGAAATACACCTGTCATGAAAGTGGAGTTAGGTGTTCAAAGTATATATAAAGAGAAATATAAATAAATAGTTGACTTAAATATACACCTATTTATTTAGTTATAATATAAGTATTTTAATTATTAAATATTCTCACACGTTCAGCTCTTCTCGTTTCGCTTTTATGGCAGCGAAATAGGGGTGGGCATAAAGTTTATACTAAGTAACTTGAAACCGGGCAAGTAAATTTAACATAAATATTGAACAGGAGATTCATAGGGTTTTAGACAGCATATAGAGGTACCTTCATCGCGAGTAATGCATAAGCGGTTGAACCCGCGGGCGTAAGGTGGTCCTTAAAATAAACTTAATCCTATTCTCAAGACGCTAAACACCAGAGATGCTAATCTTGTATTATCTAATGTTAAAGCAGATTCGTCTGAATAACAAACTACCCTTATCTGAAGCTTCACGAAAGGGCAACGTGGCTGGAGGCTAGAGATCCCACTTAAGCAATTATCTGGGGTAAGCGTAAGACCCGTGATGTAGTGCCAACCGATGTGAATAACTTAACAGTTGTGCATATCATCTAAATTGTGTAATAAGTGTTGTGTATGGCCAGCTGCATGCAATAAAGACTTTCAGTATAGCTACTTAAATTAATCAAGGCACTTTGTCAGACGCCATAGTGATTAGCCTTCCTCTTCGTAATCATTTACGACAAAAAAGAGACGTTTTAATAAAACAAAAAGTAAACAATTGGCAGGTAAATATCCTAAAAAAAGAAATGCTCCAAAAAGATAGTGTATATTATTTATTTACAACAAGAACACCTATAAACTTACTAATAACTTTTCCTCTTAGAACTGGTGTTATAAATTAACAATATAAACAATCTCAAAAAACTGAACTCAATTATTACAGAAAGAAGAAAATAATTAAGTTTTCTTTTGTTTGTGTGCCGTGCTTCCACTCAAGTTTAATTGGCAAATAAACTGATTTGAATGAGATTTGTTTTTAATTCTTTTATTGTGGTACTTTTGTAATGAGTTACCATTGATCGGGCAGCGCTTATGAAAGTTACAATTCATCCAACTTAAATAAACATAGAGATCGTCTTTCGAAGGCACGGTACCATCGAGGCATTAGCGCCTAGGAGAGAAAATTCTTATGCCCGTTCGCGTTTGCCCGAGCGGTGCATGTACAATTAAGAAAATATTTTCAGATTGTGCCACACTAATATTATCTAGACCATAAAATATTCTAACTATATTTGAAAAAAAAAAACTAAATAATGGCATCGACATTATATATTATACCTTCATACGCACAATTTGAAACACTTGCCATATAATAACCCTGATAAAATTAAAGTGACATAATAGATATACCGCATTGTATAAAACTACTTTGAATTCTGCGTACACTATGATACAACAAGTGTTTAGAATATCTATTCAAATCTGGTTTGAAGCACTGAGATAAGTACAATACGTGATCCGCTAAACGGACGGTATGGCACGCTTTGTGTTGAGTTGAGTAAACTCTGGACAGGTGAACAAGAGCCACTTCACCGAGGCATGCGGCGTACTTCGGTAACGGATGCTCGCGTGGAACACAGTCGGGCTTATTTGTCAAAGGGTTAACTATCGTATATTGAGTGTATGTATCACATGATTAAAGTAAACCCGAAAGTGGCCAACTTCAGTCTATTCTCATTACTCATTACTTATTATGTGTCACGCGTACCGCGATAAGTATGACATTAAAAAATAAAGTAACTCATTTGTCTTTCCATATAAACCTATTGACTTGCGGCACACCGGCGGCCACATACAATAGGTTTACAATTAAGTCTTGCATTTCAACAATTGAAAGGTTAATATAATAAACACATAAACTAAAATTTCCATATGTGATCTAAAATTTACAGAATGTTTCTAAGGTCATCGGGAAATTATAAATAGCGTACGTACTATTTTTGTACTCGCACTTGAGTGATTGAATAAATTAAATAGAATCAGAATTGCTCCTGCTAAATATGCAATATATCTGAAATTATTTAAATCAATAAATAAGTCCCACTCGTACACCGATATTTTTTGCTAAATCTTACCCTTTTGACCAGCAATAACGAAACACAAACAATTGTATCGTTCACTACTTCGTTAAGTTTGGCTTTGACGTCAAACGTGGGCTCGTACCTCGCGAATCTAAACAATTACACTGCAAAGTTAAAGCTTTCTAACTTCGACATCAACTTGTTCGGCTTCACTTACACGATAAATATGTGCTGCAGACTCGGTTCGGTTCTAGCTTAACTTTGATTAACGTATAGTTTACTACAGCTTTAAATTTCGTAACTTTCTATTACATACAATTAGCAGTTAACTCGGAGTTGTACGCGTGTGTTTTTTTGTTATTATAAATATGTTGTTGTTGTTATAAATACGTTGTTCATATGATTTTTAAAGAAGGAACGTAGATACTCGTGTACTTCAGGAAACATCATTTATCTTTTCAGATATAAACAGCTGAGTTATTATGTTTCCTCTTTGCAACACGTGTGATGAGATTCGATTTTACTCAAAAGTGTTAAGGTCAATTTTATTTTACAATCTTTAGTAACGGTACCTTCTTTTATATAAGATTCTCTCACCTAGTATATGCCTATGATAAAATAAACTTAAAACAATAATAGCGTAAGTATACATTTCAAAGAATAAACACACACCAGCCTAAGTACTTATATTTTCTGCTAAACGTGTGTTCAGAATTTTACTTTACATAATACGTGTGTAATGCACGTCAACACCTTTCTGATACCACCTGAATGTATCTCAATCGAATAATTTCCATTGTTGCAAAAGGCTCATCTTAAAAACGTCTACTGAACTTCTCTAGCAACGCTAAAAGTTTTCGCGTTCTGAAATGAATGTAAATTTAGTTCTTTCAAACAAGTCTACAAATCTGTACTCATGGTTAGAAATAAGTATAAACAAATAAATGAAATCTTTCAAAAATAAAAAGAACATTGCATGATCTTTTTTTCTTATTTATCTTTAATTCTGTTTTATTGTCGATAAACGTACCTATTGGTAAATTAATTGACATTACGCGGTCCAGTGTCTGGTATGATCGTGGTAAATAAATTTGTAAAAGTTAATACTAAAACATTGACTATCATTTGACAACACTACAAAAAACTATTTGTATTCTCAGTAACATGAACCTTTTACCGCTTACTAAAAAGTAATACGATATGCAGCATTGAGTTCACAAGTAGGAATCAACTCCACTAGACTCGAAGGGGCCGCAATTAATTCCTGATTGATTCACAAAGCTAGTTGGAATTTCACTAGTTCAACCCCCACCCACTCTTTACTGGGAGTGCCCCCTCGCTCACCTGCCTCCACACGAGGATCAGACAAAGATACGAAGTTAACGTCAGCTAAGGTTTGTTGTACAAAATTTATATGAAACTTTGCTTCCTAACTGTAAAGTGTGCAGATTTGACACTACGAATGTTCACGGTTATTTCAGGGTTTAATCCACAGTTACAATAAAATAAACGTAATTTGCTCTAGAAATATTGATAAATGATGGCGACATTTTGCTTGTGTCATCCAAACACGATTAAAATGCTACCTTTAAAACACGACTCGGACATTGACACTTTACAATTGTAAAGCGCCCAGACCGCAATCATTCAGATAAATATTTGTATACTGGGTCATTAAATCATATAGTAAATGCAAACTTTAAACACGTGTATTTCATGCACTGCTATGTTATTCTATATAGACAGAATATCAGGTACAGGCCTTTTACCGAATGTTCGCTGTCTTAGGGAAAGCGACTATCAGATTCGTCCTAACAAGTCGGTACTTGGTTGGAGTGACGTGATAGCAGTACGGCTGCTAAGATATTCCGAGACGTAGAGTTCGCGGCCGCTGCTCCATTATGTACGAACCATTCCCTTTTTGTTCCTTCATCCTTTTCTCACACCCTTGTCGTGTGTTCACTCGGTAATTATCTCACAAAATTATTAATAAGTAACAAGACGGGCAAAGAAACTGATAACTTGTAGATGTGTGTATTTGAAAGTGATTATGAAACTTTAATCAAGAATGGGAATAATTAGCGTATGCATAATGTAATGCTCTACGACTTATAAGCTATAGTCTTAGTTATACACATAGTATAGCAAATTAAGTACTTTATTTGTTATCAGTGGCACGGAAACTGAAAGTGTCATATATAGTGCCTTTTGTGTCAAAAAAGAATCATATATAATAATCATAAAACAGTGGGCGTGAGTTTTTTGTAGGCTAAGCTCAACTTTTTGTCTGAACATTACGATTAACTTATGTAAATCTAAATATTGTAACTTCACTAAACTCGCTAACAAATAAACTTTAACGTTTATAAGTGTTACTTTGTCGCCCAAAAGAATAAATGTATTTTTCTATAACATAATCTAAATAATTATGATTCTAATACAAAATAACAAACGTATAAATATTTAAGCAACCGTTGGTAGTCTTAAACTTTCGACAATATCTCATCACGTAATTATGAAGTTGATTTTAACCTTAAAACCTTCACGTCTCATAATTTAAGCTCATAACATTATAGCCGTTTAACCCTTCAACTTTTTAATCAAGTCCACACATATTTTATTAACGTAAATGCATTACATTAACTAAGTTACTTCGCCGGTGCATGGCGGCATTTTTAACAGTATCCAATGTTAATTAATCCGTAGTAAGCACGTGTCCAAAAAGTTACGTAAAAGTAAAACATGACATGGTGTCCATATTACGGATATCGTGTCATATTTTACTTAATGTTTTATTATGCGATGAGCTGTACATGTAATGTGAGTTTATGTCAGTTAGTGTAAAATATTTAAGTACAGTGGCATAAAAAGTACAAAAATGAATTAAATACCTAGGTTGTCAAAGAATACGCCATAAGCTACCAAGATGAAAAGGTGACATGCCCATTTCGCCGGCTACGGATCAGACCCAAGTAAAAGAGGGTGATGCTATATGCAATTACCAGACACTTTGCCAGATTATGTGCTGTTATAAACAAATAGTAACGAAACAATATAATAGCATTTTTCCTGACCGGGAATCAAATCATGGTCTTTACGATCGACCATAAACCTAACTGCAAAATGCTACTGCTCATATCTATATTTTAAACGATTCAAATCCCTAAAACATTTAAAAAATAATAAGAATTAAAGTATTCAAACGACCCTCTAAAAGCAAAAAGTCGACATCCGCTTCGTCATTCGTGTAACACAGGTGCTTGAAAAAGTCGAGTTTTGTGTAAATGAGCGGGAGGGTAGCCGGCATCGCCACGCATATGGCGGGAGGAAGCGGCGGGCATAAATCTGTGCGACGGTGGCGCCGCGGCCGGAACAGGAAGCGCCGTCGTCGTTTGCCGCATTGTGATATGGGCCGGCGGGCCGCACGGACGTCTCTTTGTGAAAGCTACTTTATGGAAGCTATTCGAGAGATACGCCGCCACCCTGCCGTGTCCTCAAACGCTATTGTCATGCCACCTTTATAGAGATAGCCTGCTTTGATACAAGTAATTTTCTGAGTTGATATATACTTAAAGTAAAGTAAGATAACCTCAAGGTAAGTTGTATCTTAAAGCATGAGATCATAACAAGAAAAAGGACTGAGTAGAAATAGTACGTAAAATTTTACTTCGCTACTTATGTTTTGTACCAAAAACCTAATGGAAGGAAAAGCGATAGCCTATTGAAAATATTAAAAAATATCTACCAGAACTTCGTCTGCCTACACATAATTCCTAAAGGTATTTAAAGAAACAACATATGGTTATGTGCATGGCACGAAACGAGGTTTAATCGCGGAACCATTTCGAAGGGAGCATCCGTCCGCCCGCAGTTATTGTGGTCGGCTGAATTTTAAAAAGGGCAATAAGCGTTGCGTGTCTTCCGTAGCTGTCCGCTCAATTTGTATATAATCTGTATGTCGGACCTCTATTTTGTACAAATATTGTATTTTGCTTTAATTGCATCTTATATTATAAATTAGTATAATCTGTCAAGTCTAAGAATACCAGAAATAATTAAATGTCTATTGTGTCTGGCCGTGTGGCACGGTCCACCGCTGCGACTCAATATGCTAATAGTTTTAAATAATTTTTATTTAAGATATTCTTGTGTATGTATGCGTATAGTTTGATTTTTGTTTGTTTGTTCATACATTATAAATGATTATATTTTATCCAGAATATTAGTTGTGTAAATTATAATATACATTAGCCGAACCTTAAATGATGTAACACCAGCAGAGTTATTTTGATCGTCTCCGTGGTCAAATGGCCTAGCTGTGAGCACTCGCACAACTGCCTATTTTAAGGTGCCGGGTTGGATGCCTTAGTCGAACAGTGATATTAGGGATTTTCCGAAAGACAATTTATAGGTGGTGTATGGGGTTAGTTATTGTGCCATGACAACTGCAAAGACTCCTCTATAAAGTGAGATAGCTGACGAATTGTGAATGTGATACACCGTCGCTTAACCCTGCACGATTATATTAGTCGTGCTCTAATATATTATATACGCCGTGCCGATCATGCCGCGGCAAGTGAAATAACTGTTGTTTCTAAACACTAAGTAACTTTATTAGCAACTATTTCTGCTGCAGCTCTGTGATCTCAACTTGTAATTTGAATATATTTAGTACTAGCTTTTACGCGCGACTCCGCTGGTGTGGTACCTACATCAATAAAAAGTAGCCTATGTCCTTTTCTAGGTTTTATACTATCTCTATATGGAATCGGTTGAGTAGTTTAGCCGTGAATAGGTAACAGACAGACGGACAGAGTTACTTTTGAATTTATTATATTAGTAAGGAAGTAAGGATGAATTAGTAATAGGAGTAGCAGCGATAGCCTAGTGGGAAATTGTTGGACTGCCACGCAGAGGTTTCGGGTTCGAACCTAAGGCGCGCATCTCTGACTTTGCGAAGTTATATGCGCATTAAATAATTATTTATCGCTTGCTTTAACGGTGAAGTAAAACATCGTGAAGAAACCTGCATGCCTGAGAGTTCTCCATAATGTTCTCAAAAATATGTGAAGTCTGCCAACCCGCACTAGGCCAGCTTGGTGGACTATGGCCTAACCCTTCTCACACTGAGAAGAGGCCCGTGCCTAGCGGTTTAATACAGGGCTGATATTATTATAGTGAGGATAATTGAAATAGAATATGATAAAAGATTTTACGGCAGGCTTAGGCCCATATCTTTGTTGATGCTCTGTGATGATATACGTGTTTAAAACGAACGGTCTAAAATTCCATTGGAAAAACAAATATTTTGTCCTGTGCCTTATGTGCTACGGTTTGTTGCACGAAGTGTAAACAGTAAAATTTTACTATCCTGGCTTGATATAACGCTTCAATGTCCTATCCATTTAAAGTGGGGTTTCGTTTTAAATCTAATAAATTACTAGATATTGGTCAAAATCGTTCGGCGAAAAACCTCATACGCAGTGTGGGTGCGGACGGTACCTTGAGTGCAAGCAATATTAAGCATTATGCTCTAGGTTTTAGGGTTAACATTATATTGAGAACGTCTTTAGTTCTATCTATGAATGTATAATTATAATAAATGTCTTTTTTTTATAAATTTTGCAGACATTTGTAGTTAGATCGTTTTTCTTGAAAGAATTTCTAGACGGTGGATCACAGCGCGTAGCACTCAAGGCTACGACAGGAATATGAAGCGCGCTGCCACACACACAAACGTATTATCGAGCAGCGCGGGTAGATTACGTAGTGACACACTCAACGTTCATCTTTCTTTCCATGCATAAAGAATATAATCTCCTCCAGACCGAATTTCGGCTACGGCAGCCAGTCTTAACGGAGACTGGCCATCTAGGCAGGAGATATTATAGTGTACAAGTGTGTGCGCAAACACAAGTGCACTCTCTGTTCCCTAACTCTCATGACCCGATGCGACGGTAAACCGACACGATCGGAGAGAGATCAGGCATAGGACCAACGGCTTCACGTGCTTTCCGAGGCACGGGGATGTCTTATACCGCCAACTTCCTAACTCTGGGCTACTATTGAGATTTCTTAACTGAAAAATCCAATAACTTTTTGTTGGCCCGACCAGGGATTCGAACCTGAGACCTCATGCATAGCAGTCGCATTCACTAGTAGTATATACATATATCTATTATAAGTGGGAGAGTGGCAGATATTGACGCGATCAAGATTTGTATGGGTGACCATATATGGATGAGTTCCACCAGGAACGGTGGATGGGTGGATGGATGAACGAATGAAAGGATAGAAGAATGAATAAACCACAGCGTGGATGAGTTCTTTGGCGGATGGGTTTAGTTTACGGGTGGACGGATGGTTATGTAGACACGCTAGTGGCAATCCGTAGTCTCTTTTTACCCCTTTAGTAAACAGGGCGAATTCTATGTATCCCGAAAGGATAGGCATGCGTTTGCATTCACATTTTGTCAGTTTTATAAGGTTTAAAGTACTACGTCATCTACCAGGCGTATTTCCATATACCAAGTTTAGAAAAAAGATCTTACCAGCTTATTTCATATTCTTTCACAGTAAAGTATGTAGACTATGATAGTCTTATGCCTATATCTCCGATGGTAGAAGTATATAAAACCTACATTTATACATGCCTACATGTGTCGCCTTTGATAGCGTAGTGGTTAGTGTAACCGACTGCTACGCCTGAGATCGCAGGTTTGATTCCCGCACAAGTCAAACATTTGTGTGCATGAACATGGATGTTTGTCTTGGTCTGGGTGTTTCTATGTATAATATGTATGTATTTACAAATAAAAAGTACATATGTATGTTTATCCATTGTCTAGTACCCATAGTACAAGCTCTGCTTAGTTTGGGCTAGATGGTGTTGTGTGTATGTGATAGAATATTACTATTATTATTATTTAGATAGCTACGATTTTCGATTACGAACCTATTGCCATGGCCGGGATTAATTACAGAACCCTATGCTATTTGAAATAAAAACAATAACTGACTGACCCAGGAATCGACCTCCAAAGTATATGTATGTACAGCAGATGCACTCCATTTCACTACTGTTGTCCCGTAGATGCAGTCTTAATTAATTTAGTAATAATATACCCAGTTTAAATCATCCCTATGTTCGCTCGAACAACAAAATGTATCCAAATAAAGCAGACAGCAAAACTATGAAACGCTAGCAAAAGATTCTGGCAAAACTATTTCGCAGCGTGAGTTCTCTCAATATTTATGAAGCTAAGTTCTCAGCCGTCATCAATCACAAAGTTATAAATAAAACAATAAAAGGTAAAAACTTACCGAGAGGGTCGGCCACTTCACTCCCAGCCCCAATATTGCCTAAGGAAAACCCACTTATTGGAATAATATGTAGATTACAATGATATTAGAAATATTGTGAGGGATATATCGATGCTTTATTACGTGTTTTCCAATAGGTAACTCTTTCGGGTATTGTTAAATATTGTTTATAACAATAGCGATGTATATTATTATTCGGTAATATACATACATATAACACCAGTAGCAATCGCTGTATTATTTGACGATTAATTTATATCTGTAGCACTAGATCAGCACAGAAGTGTACGCTAGTCACAAAAAAATCTCATATCCTTTGAGCAGTAAACAGGGTACAACAACAATAGTTTTCCAAATAGAGTCGGTATAACTTATTTATGATAAATCGTATAAATCATTTTAGCTAACGCGCCTCCAGTGTTCGCGATAAAAGCGAACGAATAAACTTGTGTGTGATTGCTAGCCATGATACTGCTGCGGCAAACTTTGTACCTAACTATAGGGGTGAAAGAATAAAGTGGCTCTACCTTTTGTGGATGAGTATTCATCTATATATATTATTAAATACTAAACATACTACTATTACTTTTTGTTTTGTTGTTTGTGCTTTTGTGCATGTTTATCTTCATAAGATATAGTGACGAGAATAGAAAAGGGTATGTTAAGCTGGTTTGGGCATATAGAAAGAATGGACGAGGAAAGACTGACTAAGAAAGTTTATAAGGCTAGTGTGAATGGAACAGTCGCAAGAGAAAGACCTAGGCGAACGTTTCTCGATCAGATCGGAGGCGTTCTGGACAAAGGCCAGGTTAAGAGCACCCTAATGCGCCGGGCGTGTATGAGGAATATGATTAAAGTGAATGAAGCCAGAGAAGTGTGTCAGTATCGTATCAAATGGAAATCCGTAGTCTCTGCCTACCCCTCTGGCAAACAGGCGTGAATCTATGTGTGTATGTATCTTCATAAGAGCTGTAACAATTTGCATGCGATGTTTTACTATAAAGAAATTTCGTGATAGAATGTAAGCAACATTGTATCACCATTTTTATGAGTCAACATGTAATTTGAGACAATTAATATCAAGAGCTTATTTTAAGACGATTTTCGCATTAGGAACAATTTCTGTGTAGCAGGTGACTTTAATAACATTCAGACAACGAAGCCAAAAACACCCAGACTCGGAGCAAATATTTGGCTTTCACGCAATTTTTTGTCACGTGTAGGAATCGAAATCAAAACCGACCGCGCCGTGTCAGTGACGAGGCGAGTACTTCAGTCACAACGCCAACCCCGCTGCCAATTATGTTTACCTAATCACCCACGCTGTTTTTGCAGTAATAAAACTTATATTCAGGTAAATTAGCACGGTCTTTTATTTTAGTTGTTACAGCTACTTTATTTTTTATTCCACACTATTGTAACGTCTAAACGTGCAAATGAAAACGAACGTTTTTTCTTACCTCATCTTCCGGCCTATATGCCACTTGTAATGCGTTTAATATTTCATGATATCGCCGTCGGCTCTATCTGTATCTCGCGCGCCATAAATAACGAACAAAAAGGCTAGGGGCGCCAAGCCAAATCTATCAATATAATATTAGCCTTATATTTTTATCTTCGCTTTGATTCAAGTGTCGGAATGAAGTGACGATACGTCTAACAAGTTAACTCAAATATTTTATTATTTATACCAGTCAAGGACTGATAGGTTATGTCTACCGCTGTTATCAAAAAAGCTCTAGCATACTAGTATATATACTTTAATTCCTGTGTAAACAATACATACTTACACTACTTATGTAATAATTAAGTTTACCTAGAGCTCCAATGCTAGTTTAAATTGTAATTTCAATCAGTCCTAGTTTCATCTACATATTTACTGCTATCTAGGAAGTAAATTACACAGTTGCAAACAAAACCAAAGGGTTCGGTTTGCATGTGATGATGTACATGTTATTTTAAAATAATAATAAAGTGGCAGACAGATGGGATATAGAGGGATATATAGGTAGCGGTAAGTGGCCGGCAGGTGCTGTTACTCAGATTTTTAATTAATCATTGCCTTATAATGTTGTTACGTCGTATAATTGATTCTTTGTATATTTTATTTCTAGAAAGTGTTACTGTACGTCTCACGACTGCAATTACTGAGCCATTAGCAGCTGTTAAAATCTGCAGCTGATATTATTAATGTAATATAAGTCATGTGAACGAACAGCATATAAACAAGAAAATTTCCTAATTATACTATGTCTAGAAATAGAAATGTTATAGCTTGGTTCACGTTTTATTTTCATAAGTTCACGTTGAACAATAGCAGAAACCTCTTATACAGTAGTGTAGAACATATATGCGCTTCCATTACCAGTGCGACTTTATATAGAATTATTACATTTACATAACCCGCCTGTCTAACGAGTCTCGATCAACCGGTCCATAACTAACAACACAAGGTATCGCCCTAGATGCTAATGGTGCTAGTGTGAGCCCCCTTTAGCAACATATAATTTTACTGCAATTATTATAAATATAATAGCAATTATTATCTAATATTGTTAAAGCTCAACAGTATGGTCAGACAGTTTGAATTACAATATCCTAATAAAATGCTCGTAAAATGAAACGTGTCGTACGACAACAATTAGGTAATATGTTTCCAAACCGCACGCCTATTTTAAATCAAACTACGAACAGTACTTACAAATGATATTCGAAATTCAAATTCAAAAGGCCTAAACGGTAAATTTATCGCATGTTTCCGATTTAAATCGGCGAATTAACGACATTGCAGTGCGACACGAGCGCCTATTTGGTGAATTTATTCGCAGCAAGTAACACCGCGCGCTCGCGACCGACCACTTGCAA
This sequence comes from Catocala fraxini, assembly GCA_930367265.1. Lineage (NCBI taxonomy): Eukaryota > Metazoa > Arthropoda > Insecta > Lepidoptera > Erebidae > Catocala > Catocala fraxini. The sequence goes on along the minus strand of OV884027.1, from coordinate 10,715,541 downwards.
ATTATAACGTTTTCTTTTTGTTAATTTTGTTAAAGGAAAAGTTTTGTTCGCGTTTCTAGAAGTAAAAGTGAGCTTTAAATTTTGCTCATGATAAGTTATTTCTATCCATCTACATAATTATACCTAATAAGTAGTCCAGTAGTATCCAATCAAGTATTAGTTTGATTGATATAGTAAATTTCATGATATAATGATATAATCAGACAGATGTAATCGATACGATGTTTTTCAATTATTGTCTGTTATGGAATAGTGATAGCGCTTACTAGATATATACAAACTATTTCTATCAAGCCTCATTTAACGGAGTGAAGAGTTACAAGCGCATACTTTTGTTTCAATACTTGGACTGATTAATATCAACTGAACCATTAAGAAGGATAACGCTACAATACAGCCTATTCATTTGCCACTAAACCTGTGTTTATAATAGCAATACAATGCTTTAGTTTACAAAGTTATTACGAAAATAGATAATGTATGTATGTATCTTATGTGGGGGCCAGTCAGTGAAGACCGGCGACACTTCGACCCAGTGGGATCTTTTGTGTCGACACTCTCCCAGTAACGACTGCCATAGATGTTCATAGCAACCGGGACTGACGGCTTAACGTGCTCTCCGAGGCACGGAGCAGGCGATAATTGTCAATCAATACGCACATAATTTCGAAAAGTCATATAACTTCCGAAAGTCAGAGGTGCGCGTTGTGGGTTTGAACCCGAGATCCTCTGCATTGCAGTCTGTTGGTCTCCCCACTGAGCTATCGCTGCTTTTAAAATAGATGATACTATCTAATCACTAATCGGCTAAACGAGAACTGTTTTTTTTTATATAAGCGCTACTTAGACTGTACATTTGTTGATTTGAATAAATGTTCAATTGATTAATATTTTCTAACACAAATTAAATCAAAATTTATTCATATTTACAAAAAATAAACCTCATTATACTTTTTCAATTTGTTGTTATTTTCTTAGAAATATTCGCATTAAAATCTAGATCAGATTTTAATGCGAATAAATATAATAAAAAAGAAAACACTAACCAGATTATATAAAAAAGCGATCGATCGTACCTTGGTCAGTTGAAATCTTTAATTCTGACTAAAAGAGGATTGGCTACAACATGAATTCAGGAGGAGTGTTATGTCTGTGCGGAAGAGGCTCTTTGTATCTTTGACTACTGCTGGTATATTATTTTGTTAGCTTACTGGACCGGTGTCTCGGTGATTTAAGTGGTAACAACCACTACCAGTGCGGTGATATTGGCAGGTTTTATCTCTGCATGGGACAAAAATAGTGTTATATAGTTGCTTACTTGCATACTTACTTAACTTACACTTAATATATATATATATATATTTATAATATGACTATTAACCTAATGAATAACTCATTTTATTAACCATTACTACTGACTTCTTAGTTTGATTAGGTACATGATATTAGTTTGATGCCGCTGGCGCTATTTAGAGTGTTCTTCATAGTGCGCATACTATAAGATATATTGGAACGAATTCCACCTTAATGCATTTATATCAAGAAAGGCAATTCAGTTTATTTACCACAAACGTTTAAAATAGACAATACATATATTTTCGTAAACGTACGTCGTGGAACATTCGAGCAAAAACAAAAAAGTATCAGCTGTGTGGATGACAGCGCTCATCTCGATTTATGAGCACAAATCAAACATTTAGTCGGGCAGTAAATCAGCATAGCGTTGGATTTATGGCAAACGCTGCACATCGGTGCTAAATACGTGACCCCGCCAAAAAACCAGGTAAGCAGTACCAATCATTATTTTTATTTTTGTATGGCATTATGTTTAGTGCCATCAGAAATCCAAATACAATAAATATATGTTATACTCATGTTTAAGTATATAACGTTGTATGCCAGCTTGAAATGTAAAGTGAGTAAATTTATCGTTTTTGATTTTAAATATTTTATGATTTTTAGTTCCGTGTCAATATATTGAAATTGGCAACCGTATGGTGAGTCTTAGTATGTCTGGTAACGCTGTTTGTTTAAGCAATTATTTAAGTTATCGAGTTAACGTATTGTGTAGTTTTTAAATAAATCTTGCAAATTATAAATTAAAAAAATATGCTATTTGCTGTAATGGGCGGAAAACAATGTTCAAAATGTAAAATAAACTTTCTTGAATACATATGATTAATCAATGTGGATGAATTAAGATTTGTCGAGACGTTAGTTTATTGATTTGCTGGGATTCGATAGGTGGCGCTGTAGTAGTCCAGTGATTAATAAGAGCGACTGTTATAAATTCGGTGAAAAAGTTGGTATCGACATCATAAAAATCATAGTTCATAATGAGAAAATAATATTATTCATGAAATGCCTACATCACTTGTCTGTGAAGTCAATAAGTGGGTTTTCTGATTTATATATCAGAGTCCCAGATGTTGGCTACCTAAGGGCTGAGGCTAAGGGCAAAGTCTCGTCCCTTATGGGTTTACCCGTTTGTCCAGACATTGATATTACTCAAAGTTAAGATGGAAATCATTATCACCTAAGTTGTCAAATCTTCATGCCATGGCCTCGGTACACTATTTACGAGTACTTTTGTCAACTATCGTTTGTAGTTAATTTTGAAGCAGCAATCATAACATTGAACGTTGACTGCCCTGGTAGTGCATCAATAGAGAATGTAACTGCTATGTATGACCTCTTGGACATGGTCCCGGATCGGGTATTGTCGTTCTGTCACTAAATGCATAGCATATCATAGAGTCAATGTTCTCGAACAAAGCTTTTAATTAAAAATATTCTAATACTACACATACAGACAAAAAGATTGTCGATGATCGCGAGTAAAAGAAATAACAACTGACATGAGTGACATGACATACCCTTCGAAGAGTTCGACGGTTCCAGGCAAGCTAATCTAAGCATCGCATAACAGAACCATACATCTCTTATATCAATAGGGCTTACCGGATTTTAGAAGAAATGACATTGTAATGTAATACAGATAGAAACATATTTTAATATTAGGTTGCTAGGCCTTATATTACGAGTAGATATTTTTTATACGTAGTTTTCAGTAAAAGTAACAAAAGAAAGTGTCATGATTGCCCTGCATAAGAATTATCATGAATGACTACTTTTATAAATTTAGTATGTCAATCTAATTTTAAGTCTATTATGCATAGTACATATGTTAACACGATTAGCAATTCAAACAAACGAATAGCTAAACATTCCAGACGGCTACTGTTCATACCATTTCTCTATACAAAAGCGTGCAGTTAATGGTTTTTTAAATATCGCTGAGTGCGGTGCGGCTTCCACACGTCGGTGAACAATAGCACGAAAAAAGGGGAAAATATAATTTATTTTGGAGTTAAATCTTTTGTGGAAATAATATGACATTTCTATTTGAAGTTGGCGTGTGATTTATTGGTTGCCTTGTTGCGGTCTCGCTTTTGAGCGGGCTCGTTCAATGGAGGTGTGTCGGCCACAATCGGCTGGCCTGTTTCGATTTAAAGACCGATGGGTTTAAATTTAAACATATTTATTAAATTATTTTACCTAGATTCTAGGTATAAACGAATTTTTATAGGTAGGTTAGTTAGTTTTAAATGAATGCGAGAATATAACTAGTAGGGCTTTTCCGTAAGCAATTTAGCTAATAAATTTAATATATTTTCGAGAGCTATACCGCCGCATAGTAACTTTTATTAAAATTGCATCGCTACATTCTAACTCCACAGCGCAATAAATAAACGTGAAAATATTTCAAAACGAGTTTTAAATTTCAACTTTAAATAATAGAGCAGTTATTTTCAATACAAAGGCGGATGGAGAAAAACTCCGTCCAATGTTACGTACGTTAATTCAAAAAGTTTTCATTAGGCGAGTCGCGACTGAGCGTGTGCGAACAACTCGTATAAAGCATCACCAGCGAGGGAAAGAATTTCAAGTATAGTAAAGCAAATAAAAGGTAAAGCGACAGTCGCGGGATAAAGCCAGCGGCAACAATTGCTACATTCCAGCCTCGAATCGGTCCGCGACAACTCTCGCCTGCACCCAGTGGCGGTGCTACAATCACCGCAATATTAGGAATTAACCATTATTGTGCTTATTGGTGATTCGTAATATGAATTAGTGGTGGATATAGTACTACTAAAGAACAGAGATTAAACTGTCTAGATGTAAAGTTTTGATACATTTTAAACATGCGATGGCAAAAGTATACTCAGTAAACTTCATGAATTAAATGTATTAACGTCAAAGACTGTCTCAAAATTTATAGAATTGATGTCCTTTGATTTATTTGTTGGCTTGGAATAATATATAACTAATGTATGTATGTATCTTATGAGGAGGCCAGTCAGTGCAGACCGGCGACACTTCGACCCAGTGGGATCTTTTGTGTCGACACTCTCCCAATAACGACTGCCATAGATGTTCATGGCAGCCGGGACCGACGGCTTGACGTGCTCTCCGAGGCACGGAGCAGGCGATAATTGTCAATCAATACGCACATAATTTCGAAAAGTCATATAACTTCCGAAAGTCAGAGGTGCGCGACGTGGGTTCGAACCCGAGACCTCTGTATTGCAGTCTGTTGGTCTTCCCACTGAGCTATCGCTGCTCTATATATATATATAACTAATACTATAGGAATGTAAGCCATTATGTAAAAAAAGTTGTGAGTGGGTAGTGGTTTCGTTGCTTCAATGTAGAACAACCATTAGAGTTAGCTAAGCTTTGAACATCTAAGTCCTAGTATTACTTATATTAAACGAGATTAGTTCCTTTCATAGCAAACTTGACAAAAATACATTGAGGACGTTTACAAAAAAAATATGATCTATCTGATGGCCTAAAAACCACCCAAGCCTTTCACAAAGAAATACTTTCACAAACATTCCTTTAACAATAAAATAAAATATTAAAATTCGGTAAACATTTCATGATAATATGAGCATAGAATATGAAAATATTTTTCTCAAAGCGATCCAAACAGTGCGAGTGGACAGTGGGCGAACCGTCATGCAGCCGTGCCGAAAATTAAAGGATTCCGTCCGTCCAAAACAAATACGAGAATATTTTTATTTTTGTTTAAAATAAAAAAGCGGCGCAAATGGTGAGCAGGACTCGCAGGTGGGAATTTAAATAATCTGACAGGGATTAAAAGTAGAAATATCAGCATTTGACCGTCGCCACCAGCCCCCGGCAGATTATTCACATAATGTTATGTTGTATTTATATGTAATCCGGGATTTGAATTAGCTATATGCTACTCATTACATAGCTAAAACATTTAAACGTTACGACTATATTGTTATTTTGAAAATGGTTTGATTTTAATATTAAAATTCAAGAGATATACTATATTAAAATATATTATACGGTTATGAAATTCATATTTTGTTGATGTTGTCTTCGATTGTTGTCATGATGACTTCGCTGTTATTAAGTAATAGTAAACAACGCAACAAATGTGGTAACGCAGCAGTAGTGATTTGGGGATTGAGGTCTTGGGTTCGTTTTTTGGGCCTGACTTAGTTTACAAGATTATACTGTCTAGAAATCTTCAGCTGTACGGAGTATAAAACTGTGCCTAGTACGCAATAGACTCGCTGTCTATTACATGGTACCAAAGAATCCTAGCTAGCGAAAAATGGGTACCCTTTTGGGGATATGGGCGTGAAACTATATATAGGTATTTGAATTACTTTCAAACCGATTGGTGTAAACATATTTTAGCTGATAGTACAATACTTAAAGTTTCTATTCACTGGCACCACAGAAATCACAACCCTTCATCTAATCTGGTTTCTAATCGTCATTTTAACAAACGCAGCATAAGACCCGAGATCTCAGAGTGTAGACCTTTTGAAAACCAATGCATAAATTGCGAATGCCACTGAGGTTAGTTACGTTGGGGATCTAGTTAAACGTCAACTTGATTAATCACTGTTTCCCCCTAGTTATTAACATGGTAATGGTCCGCGAATCGCTTTCTTACCGATACTTAATGATACTGGATTTGCGGGATGATTGCACACTATAGGTACCAGCTCAACTAGGCGTTTGCTATTGTGTGTACCATCTATGTATATTAGAACCTACGGCTGAGATATTGAGCTAAGTGACGAGTGTAAGTTGACGTCTTCAGTAAATTGATTTTATACAAAGATGAGTATATTTTAAGATTTTCCATGGATAAGACTGTATATGCATTTTAAATTTGAATTGAAAGGTTAAATAGATAACTGCTTTGGTGCAATAGTTTGAACATTTACCTCACTATGCTGCGCCAGATGTTGTGGATCGAATGCAAAAAGGGGCATCAAATTGATGACTGCGATGAGGATGGCGTAGAGGTTTGAGTGGTCGCTTCGCCACTACCACTGCGGATGTAGTGGGTTCGGTCCGCACACGGAGCAAAAAAATGGTATTATCCACAAATAATTGTTTCGAGTCTGGGTGTTCTTTGTGTCGGTTATTTGAGCGTTTTTAGTCTCCCGCCACACAGGAAATATATCCAGTGAGGGATATGTCTTAAAAAAAAAACGATGGTCTCCAAATGGTAGTGCTGTATCTGGAGGATCTTTGAGTCCGTTATTTAAATGTTTATAAAATCCTCCGTGATACAGGAACTATCCTAGGGGATGAATGAATTAAGCTTTTAATAGTCACTATTTTACACATATAGCTGACTGTCTTGGTAGCGCAGTGGCATTGAATGCATTTACTCTGCATGAGGTATTGAGTTCGATTCGGGCAAGGTGTTATTGGGTTTACTATCAAGATTTTAAGTAGTAGGATGGCATTTAGTGACCGGTAAACAACAATAATTTTGTCTATTACTATGTGGGTATAATACAATTGCGTGTACCAAAATATACCTAGACGTGAAACAGCGTACATTTTACAGTTCAATAATCTTTCTTCCAACATCACTATCAAATGATGGTGGAAGAACATATTTTGAAACACGATTTCTGTTTCTTTATATTTTATGTGAGTTTTATTCTTGTCGTTCTGTTATTTATTATTATTTGGCTTTTCACCTACATTACACATCTAAGAACATTGTACTCAAGTTCCAGGTTTCACGAAACCTGTCAATGAGCGGTTTATATTATGTGGTACGTACAACTACTGTGTGCAAATTCCCACATATTTCACAATATAACTCACATTCGCGACGTCACCCGCCATTTGCTAAAAGGTACTCGACGAGCTAAAATATTTGTTCACCTATCCTATCCTTTGTCCCGAAGGACTGTTGTTTCTATGAATAAAATAACAATTATAAGTGATCCCCATCCCTGCGGCGCGTGCTTAATTCCGTTTGAAACAATATTCATCTGGCGATTTACTGCACACACAACGAAATTTAATTTATCATACTTAAGTTGTATAAGATTTGTTTTTGGTGTATTATTTTTAAAAGACACACAAGTTTTGTTAACTGGCATGTTAGCTTAATAAGACCTCTTTTATTGAACACTACAGTTCAAAACTTGTCATTGAACAGTAATTTATTTATTGAATGCCAAAAATAAATGTTTTATTCGGTTACATGGTTACGGCTGTTAAACACATTTCAGGATAATTTAAACATATTATGTTCTGTATAAAAGCTACGATATATACAAGTGTATATGTAAATGTTCTGTCAGGTTGTCTAACAAGTTCGCTTACAGTGTGCCCGCCAACATGCGGGAGTAACAAAACGTCGTTAGATCACAGTGTCTGTGGGGATGTGTGAAGTTTGTTCTGTTCGTCATTTCTCCCATCATTTGATGTGGGATTGCGAGTCGTTGCCCAAATTTAGTTTTCATGACGCCCATGACGATAAGTGGCGGGTTTTGCTCGAGGCCTCAAATTAGTTTTGCGTTTATCTATCTAATAGTGTAATTGGCTAACGCATTTTGAATTGTGCGTTAAACGGAACTATAAATAATTTGAATATATTGGCAAATTCCATTTGTTTGGTTGGTATTAAATGTATGCGACATTTGATGCTCAGCCCTAGGCTTCAATTAAATATTTAATAGCGCTGAAAACTCGTTACTGATAGTAAAAGAGTATAGTTTCACGTAAAATAATAAATCATTGCCTGCTTAAATGCTTATTTTTAGTAAAAATCATCAAACTATAATTACAAACATAGCGTAATTTGAGATGCGATTTTGAGATTGATCAGTCGTATAATACGAAATCTGTATAATAATTACAAAATCATCTTCCCTTTAACAACTTTAGTTGGCTTTAAACTACAAAATATAAAGATAAGAAAGAGAAATATATAGAATAGATATAGAATACAACTAGGGTATTTCGCTTTTTAATTGTTGTCGCTAATAAATATGAACGTGGAAATAGAGTTGCTTGCATCTTTATTTATAACGTAGGTATATCTCTCCAAAAACCAATGTTTATGGTTAGTATTTAACATGCGATTCCTATTTATTGTATTATTCAAAATATTCTATGCGCTATTGCAAATCGGCGCGCGGCCGACATAGTAAAATTGTATGGAGAATTTGAAGTGCTTTTTGATTAATGTATGTATCTTTATTGTCAACCAATAGCTTAAATATTTGGGACGGACAAATTGTAATATAACTATTTATGTTTCGTTTAAGCTGGAAAATGGGATAGATTTCTACTGTTATAATCTAAAAATCACGTAACACGAGCTTACGTTTTTGCATTTCTCGTGCAAATTTACGTAACTTTGTAGGCGAAAATATGAATTATTTTAAGTTTTTTACACGGAGTAATTGTAAACACATTCATTGTTATGGTAAATGTATAATAATAATAATAATAATAATAATATTCTACCACATACACACATATTATATTTTATATTTGTATTAAACAAACGTGTTGCTTTTATTCACTTAACTGTGACCGCCTGTTTTGGCACATTTCGCTCGGCGCAGTCTTAATGGCACTCGACGGAATCAATAACCTAGCTATCGATCGGAATTATGTGACTTTGTGGTATTCTAACAATGTGATAGATAGTGATTTTCTTGTCCAGATTTAAATCAGTTTATTAACCTCTGAGTCTTCTTCGAAGAGGTTAATGTAAACACTATGTGTGTCTGTGTGTCTATCTGTGACAGTTTGTTAGTGACCGATTGACTTGTTACTTGGTGTGCAGACACCTTGGGGTTATCCCTCGGTCGAGTTTGAATATGGACCCTAGGGGTCAAAAGACCCCCGAGATATTGGGAGTCACATATTTTAAATGAAAAATATTGACTTCTAACTTGGTGTGCAGACACCTTGAGGTCATCCCTCGGTCGAGTTTGAATATGGCCGAGCTATAGGGGTCACAAGGTCAGGGGATATCCACCAACAGAGTGATTTGGAAGTCCAAGGGAGAGGCTTTTGCCCAGCAGTGGGACATTACAAAAAGCTGATGGGAAAAAAGGTCACATACAGACGAAGAGGTTGAATCCTGGGTTTCTACACCCATCTCGTTTATTCTAACGTAATTGCTAACCTGTCAAAGTAATTACTGAGTTTGATAAACATGTACGGATGTCGTAGTGGTTTAAATGGTCGCCTCGCCACTGCCGCCGCGTTGAGTGTTGTGGGTTCGATCCCCACACGAGACAAAAATTTGTATGATGACAAATTGTTATTTCGAGTGGACACAAATTGTGAACCCAAATTCTAAATTACACACAGTCTGGGTGTTCTTTGTGTCCGTTGTCTGAATGTTTGTAAAGTCGACAGCGACAGTCGAAGCGACACAGGATTTTTTCAAATGCGGGAGATGCATTTTTGTAAAAAAATAAAGTATAAAACATTCCGTCTGTCATAGCGATGTGTATATTAGTGGTTAAAACCTGGCAACATTATTTAATTAAAGAGGTAACCAACACTGTACCATCATCGGCAATGATAAACTTCGAAGATGTTAGATAAAACAATTACATTACTTATGACGATAGGTAATAGCAGTAAAAATAACCGCGCTACATAAAAGATCGCATAAAACGATGGTTGTAAAGTTGTTTTTACTTAAAGTTGCTTTTATGGAGGAATAACCATAAAGAACGAAGTTTGCCGAACGATAGCCGATATCTGTCGAATGATATGAACGAACCCATCTGCCTTTATCTGCGGGGGAGTTAACTGCCAATCAGCCTACGATGCCAGCAGCAACGCAAAAATGTAACTGTTGTTTGGTTAACTAATCTCAGGTTTTGCGAGATTGGATTAATTTGAGGTCATGTTCACAATTAACCATCGAATAAAAATAATAAAAGTTAGTATGTGATTCGTTGCTATTTCTATAAAAATATAGTTTGGCACCTAGATGTTCTAGACACGTTAGGCAAATGGCAAACCCTACTTTGTTTAAGTATGTTGAAATCCCACGAAATATAGGATCACTATCACATATTAGCTTTTTTAACAGCTCTTAAGACATTAAGACACTACGCAGGGGTGGGTAATCGTAGAGAGAACTGTGATCTCTTTCTTCTAACCACATATTACAACTAAGAGATTTTTATAGTAAAGTTCTATAACATTGCAATCCGCAATCCGTGTCACCCACAAACAGCGCTATTACAAAGTAGTAGCGCTTAGCTTAAGCATACGTTCCTAAATAAATTCAATAATATGTATAATAAACAAACCCACATTAATGACCATCAGATTATACACATGGTGATCAACGGAAAAATGAAAATCCGGCCGCAACACGACCTTATTCAATTCCCGTGTTCCCATCATCGATAAGGGGACTATCAAAAGGCTCGAATTCTTTTTTCTCGTCAGTCTCCCCTCGCAAATGATCGAGGCGCTTATTATTTGGCGTGTGCGCAAACATTTAGCGCCCTTATCGCGGCTATTAAAGATACGGCTTCATTACACGGAGAAGGTTGAACGGTGCGCTCCGCTATTGTGATATTTTCTTTTTATGCACTTGTTTTCCTCTGTTTGTTTTGTGTTATTTAATTATGGTTTGTTAATTTTATTTTTGGTGGCACATATTTATGACTATCTTCATTTGTCTTTTGAGTGAACTAATGTTAATGTAAATTTTACGACATAAGACAGATTACATTTAACGCCATACCGGTCATAAATGACCGCCAGCAATGCATTTTCTATTGTGTCTGCTGCAATGCAGTCAATGTGTTAAATAAGTTAAATCTAATCGTCTAAGAAAGAAGCTAAAGTGAATTTTTATACTATTCGAAGTCACAGCTGTAATTGAAGATTATCTACACTACATCGGTTCACTAGGCTTCAATAGCAAATAAGATATTCATTTGTTAGGAATGTTTATAAATTTAATACAAATGTATGTTGGGTAATAATACTATAACTAGGCAAGGGAATCAATTGGAATCCATATAATTTATACGACACCAAACGCAACGTTTTATTTCATCATTTATTGTGTAGAACGGGAGTTTTACGTCATTTTTACGTCCCCATACAATCATTTAGATAAAACAGCTGACACTCATTTCCTAAACGACGGCCGTCGGCGCTTTCAGGCTAATGTTTGACTTTTGGCATCATAACACATTAATATTTAACCTTTTGGTAAAATACACAAACATGTTCAAGAATTTGCTTGCAAGCACTTTCAATGTTACACAAGCATAATTTATAAAATATACCACATAATATAGTAATGTGTGACGTCATGCGCGGGTCGAGGGAAATGAAGTGGAATCTTTCAGATAACGCACACATGCACATGTCTGTGATGACACACAAATGACACGCACACAAGTAAAGCGCCATAAATAGCTCTTGTAGGGTTGAGTTCACAATGTAATGTAGGTGACATCGATAATTTGTTGTAATGGCATGTAAGTGCTAAATTGAATGTGTTCAGATACCATTGAAGGGTTGATGAAATGTGACGTGCCCTAGAAACAGCTGATATATTTTGTTGATATTATTGGCGATGCTATTCATACCTTAGCTAGTATAGAGACAGAGTAAATTCAATCAGAACAAATGTACATTGAAATTAGTTGAGGATAGTAAAATCTACGAGAAATTTATAAAAAAATTGCGTATATGAGTAAGCACACATAGAACACAGTAATCTTAATTCATTAAATGTAAAACCAAACAGTTACAGCCTTACAATTATTAAATATAGGTAAGTATGGGTATGGAGTCTAATAATATGATCATATATCGCTAGTTTAACAGAAATTTATGTAGTAAATATATACTTAGGATTAGGATCACGCAAGTTTGTCATTTAGTACTTGAAGATAGTTTCGTTTTCTACGGCCGACCCCGATTATACCTAAAGGTAGTCCGTGTCCAAGTAGTGGGCAAATTTATAAATAGAGCTAATATTATTATGTAATATGCAACACAGTTATACACTGTGTAAATAACATACATAAATAGTTTTACGCATTTATCCATAAGGAAATAGTCAGAGGTGTGTATATGTGCTCCCTTAATAAGAAAGGAATCCTTTGCGTTTTTGTACACTTCCGGCATTTTAATGCTAAGTTCTATCTTTATAAGCCGATAAAATATTTATTTTTAGTAATATAATTAAATAACATTTTCAATGAATAACCGAAGTAGCAATAATTTATGTCTTTATTCTATCGGCGGTGTGGCTGTACAATTCCTTGTTCGCTCAATTGCACGGTGAAGGAAGTGGCGGGAGATAAGGAACACTGCATCCCGCACCTCGCTTGTTTTCTAATTGTGAACGCATGTTGCCAAGAAAGTGCCTGCAGAGTGGTTAATGTGCACAGGACAATTTATTACTTAGTTTAAGAAGTTGGATGTTGAAACATGAAAATTGTTACAAAAATAAAAGAAGCTTTTATAAAATACTAGATTTAGCTTGCGGCTTCGCTTGCGATAATGTACCTACATTTTGTTAATAAATTTCTATCCTTTGGGTACGGGACATTTTTCTGAATAAAAGATTCGCTATGTCCTTTTCTGCACCACTGAAAATTGGTATGCGATGTTTATGATATTCGGTTGAGTAGTTAAGGTGTGAAAGCGTAACAAACAATAAACCTACATTCGCATTTATAATATTAGTTAAGATTCGTTCGGCATTTTAAATTAGCCTAATAGTAGTTTAGGAGTGTATTACACATTTAGGTATGGATTTAATATCTAGCTATTTACTGATCTAGCAAAGCACAAGAGTAAAAACTGAATAAAAAAAAAACATGCAGTCGCTATTCACAAGTTACTTAGTTTTTACTTCAATCGGCAGTCCCCAAAGACTGCCCTCTTTGGGGACTGCCGATAGAAGTGAAAACTAAGTAACTTGTGAATTGTATCGTCGAGCTATTAAATTATTATTTTTGAATTTTGAATGCGTTCGGTGACGATGACGCAATTGCACATCCGTGACAAATCCGATGACAAATCCGTGATTTTTGTTCACCCAAACAGTGTTCAACGCGTCTAAAAAAGTTTTCACTTCAATACCTCTGAAATTGTATTATGTTTTGGCGATTTATGGACATTTAACTACTTTTAAGGGTTTTCTGACGGTTTACTGTGTTAAACTTTTTCCAAGCTGCACTGAATTAGGAATGGTAACTACCAATTGCAACAAATGCACAATAAGATTAACTTTTCTAAGACATTCTAAGACGACGAAAGGACATAAGCTTGTGATAGTAATAGCTATTAGATGTACGCATATTATCGCAACGTATCACCCTAATTAGTTGACGTGATAGTGAAGTCCCTGGGAACACTTTGATATGCGGGTTAGAGTCGCGTTTAATGGTAGTTAAACATGTCCCATGCTATGTAATATGCTATATATGGATATACTAAATGCGTTAAAACTGGCTAAATCATCTCTTTATTACCAGTATCACTGCATATCGAGGCTCGTACACAACAGCTAACTACTCAGAAATATACTACAATCATCGTTATTTTTCCACCCTATTCTAAATTCAATTCGGATCGGCGCTATGTCTTCTTTCAAATATCTCTATCAGTAGATATCAAATCGCTAAATTGTTGTTTTTATCATTCCTCACACTCCATCCATTTTATATTTGGCTGTCTTTTACGTAATATTAATAAGTTTATCTGTACATAGATCTGACCAGCGAACCAATCAATCACATATCGTGTTTATCCTATATTGCTAATACTATAAAGCTTCGTCCAAGATAAGCTCAAAGCTACTCTGTATATAAATACAAAAAATATGAGAAAATGGGTTTAATATAATGGATATTAGATTATTATAAAATAAGCTAATATTCATTATATTGAACCTATTTTTACGTGATATGTTTTTAAAGTTCTTTTTGTTGAAAGATTATTCTCAATCTGTCTCAGTATGACGGAGGACTTTAGAAAGATGCAGTACAATTCTATGTGAATCATGTAAATAATTGTACCGTGTTGTATTCGAATCCGCCGTATTGTTTGATTGTCTCTCTTTGTTCGTAAGACGCGCCCGCTTACGGCTGATCGCGTGGTTATGTTTCAAGTTCTGTACCCGAAACTGGTATAGGGCTATACATTTTATTTTGAAGGAATTCTTAATATCTCTATAAAAGCGGCATATTACCTACTGTTAATGTGACGGGTAATCGGCAAAAGGTGCATTTGATTTCATGTGAGTCTACAATATAGCTGGCACAAACTATTAGGTTGCATCTCTAGCTAAAGGCGAAGCAAGCATGAAGACATATTGTAGTGTTATTATTACACTAGAGAAACTCATATTCTTGAGGATCCCAGAAAAATATATATAATAATACACGCAAGTAGTTCTTTAATGTGATGATTAAAGTACAAGATTCATCTTATTGCTACATTGTAATCTGCTTCAATAATGTTTAACCACTGCAAAAATAATCTAAAGCGAAAGATATAACATTTTATCTCAAGCAAAACACCCCATAAAACTGAATTGTCTCGAGAACTTTATAAACGCGATAACGACTAAAGTTGTCGGTGCTTTGTTTCTCCGTTAACATAAACATGACCAAAATACCATGAGCTGCCATGATCCCCACTATGTTCAAAATGCACCAAGAAAAACAACATTAACTGAAGTGTCACGGATCTTGTTAGATTGGACGTCGCCTGCCTAGATACCGAGCGAGGCTACAAAAAAGACGATTTCAAGGAGTGTCCGTCTTAAGCTCCGCCCATCTCACGGCACGCCCACAAAGATACTCTCTTGAAAGGACCAGAGTGAGACATTTCTTCAACTTCAGTATAATATAATATAACATAAATGAAACTGCGTATAGTCGCGCGCCTATGTGTGCAGTGCTCAATATGAGTGTCACGACAGCCACTATAACCACATACAAACACAACACACACACAGACACAAACAGGAGCGCGCGCGTGCTCACCAACACACACAAACACAACACACAGATACGAGCGCGCGTGCACACAAACACGACCCATACACACACACACTGCTGAAAGCTTCAAGAATTACATTTAGAAAGTTTTCATCGTGTATATATAGGAGCATTCATGGACGCACACTTGTGATGGCACATTTACTGGAATTGTGCGCCATCACGAGTGTGCGGCCATGTATACATAGAGGTAATTTGAGATAAGCAGGGATGGTAACATCGGACTTGCGATCAATACCACGACCTTTAGAGGGAACATACACTTGTGAATACGTTATTAATATATAATAGTAATAATAGAAAATGGTTTAGCTGAAAATAAAACCAAGTACTCCTTTACCGATATTAACAACTTAACTCAAATCAATATGACATTCCTTTTTAAGTTATAATAATTATAAATCAGCCTTATTTATAAACTGCCCTATATTGCACAAGGCCTGTTTCCAGGATAACAAAATTGAGTCCTTGTCTACTACGCTAGCCTAGTGCTGATTTGGAAACTCCACACATCAATAAATCAAATCAAACCATTTATTGTCAACTAAATGTACATAAGGTGGTGTTACAACGATATGACTTGTGCTTATAACTATAAATACATACATAGTCTCACGCCTGTATCCCCGAAGAAGTGTATGACACACCCACATTTCACCAACAATGTTTTAGGTCCCACATAATAGAGGCGAGCCTATTGCCGTCCAAAACTAGAATTTCCTAACAGAAAAACCCAATAACACTTTGCCCGACCCCGGCATCCAACGCGGGACCTCACGATCCGCAGTCGTATACCACTGGACCAACGAGGCAGTCACTATATAAAGTGTTTTTCAAGTATTGCAATATTGAGATATACAACTAAAATTCTTAAACATTATGGATAAGTCTAATGCAGTCTGGTTTACCATAATATACAATTTCACCCTTAAAGCTTTAATACGCACATAACCTCGGTAAATTAAAAGCTCATGCCGTGAAATAGAATTAGACACCTACGAGGAAGTCAAACGTAGTCCTTCATATAAGCCTAAAAGCTAGGACTCCTTTAATTAAAAGCTCGATTTAGAATATATTATAATTGGCTATATCTAAACTAGCAACTAAATAATCTTCTATTTTAGTGAGTTCATTCATAAAACACATACGAAATTGTCTAATTCTAAATACGCATTCTCATTGTTTATCAGTGATTGTCATGTCTACATATGTATTACCAGAATGTTATCATTAACCATACAACCATACTTGCAGTTACGATTAGTCTATAACCGACTATAGATGTCCGGTACGTCAAACGTGAGTTTAATAGAGTATAATTGTTAATAAACACACTAACACTAGTCAAGCTCCAATATATTAAATTTGAGCACTAATATAACCATTTACAATACGATAACAGACGTATTTTACCTAATGCGAGACAATCGACCGCATTATTGTTTTAAATTTTTGTTTGTTGTTGAAATCCAAATGTTGTTATTAACTTAAAATCAAACTACAATCAACAAACAACAAACTATTGTTAGTATTTAATTTTTAAGCATATGATGCAATTAATGAACATAACTGAATTTCTCATATCATGGCGTGGTGAAATATATTTGCTAAAGACTTATTATGGTATACAAATTTTACAGGCGCAAAACAAGCCAACAAGTTTCTACTGAATATTTATTATCACACAACAAAGACATAGAACGTAACACCAATTTTTTTAAATTAACGTTTCTATTTCCTGACCCAAAACTTATCGTCTTCCTGATAAAACAAATCGTGTAAACATCTTTTACATTTTACATTTAGACTTGAATTACTCTAAATATATTGGCGTACTTAACGACAGTGCGGAGCATACCTAGATACAGCACAATCATCTCTTATCTATTTTGCAATAGGTTTTTTTATACTCGACAATACTGTCAATAGGCATTGCACGTCTAAATTGTCTGTATCCGGTAAGAAAATATGAAACAAATCGAGCGTTACGATCACGGTAATTAGTAAAACGACGTAAATTATTAGTAAGAAAACATTTAAAACAAGCTTTTAAAGTGTTCCAGTATCTTCGGGCTCCATCGCCAGATCCTGTATACCGTCTAGTATCTTAAATAAATGGTACTCGTCAAAACTATTCTAACGAGCCTAAACACGATATGGCTGCTGTAAGCTATTGAGGAATAGGGTGGCAGCAGCAATAGCCTAGCTTTTCATAATATTGCATTATCATCAGGATTATGCATGAATTCAAAACTTTAGTCAACGAGAACTGGATCAAAATTAAGTTGCAAATTTTCAACTAAACAAACATACAAACACTGCATGTTAAATAAAACCTTGTTGAAATTCAGTCAGTGTTACAGTTTATACGTAACCTATATAAAAGAAAATATTACCTGTGTATCTTTTTGAGATATAGATACCAATCGAACCATTTTTATTTAACTTTCGATACTTAGTGTATTATGTTACACCGACATAACAATCTTAACATAATGCCTGATGGACCTTTATATTGATGATGATGATACAAACTGTTCAGTCGTTTGTCATTGACCAACTTGTAGAATATTATGTTATTGACAACTTTCATTGAACATCATTACGGCGGCTTATATTGTAAAACGTAATTATAATTAAGATTTATGACATGAAACTATCGTAAGTATAACTCACATTGAGAACAATTATCGCCAAAATTATTTCAATTTTCGACAAATAATATTGGCATAGTTTTATTTTTATTACATGAATACATGACACACGGGCATATTGATTAATAATTGCTTACACGTGAATATAGATGGAAGCAACAACGCGAGGAATGAGACTGCCGTACATACTCATATAGACTATAACTAGAAGCCATGGGTCTGAACCCAATACCCACGCTCCTAGTAACAGAGATGACAAATGAAATAATTGACAATCACAATTTGTGCTCAGTCCTCTAGAATTACTGAGATTCATATTATACACAGATCACGTACCTAATAAATACATCAGTTGTATGTATGTATGTATGAATCACCTGAAGATAAGCGATATCCGTCGCTCATGTACACAGAATCGGTATTTATTTCAGTCTAGTCATTTATTTTACCTGTCCAAGCTGATATTCATTGACGAATTCTTCTAAATATGGATTCCTACATAGGACGACGGTGACTCATCCGACATTTATTCCGATTGTATCTTAATTAGTTATAAAGCAGCCTTCTTTAGTGGTATTGGGATCTTATATTCATAGCAATAATGCATTTCTGTCAAAGGGCGTAACGAACATTCTCTTAACTTTTCTTTTCTTTATAAATGATAATTCGCACACTAGGATAATTTCTGTATTGTAAGGGTCTTTACAAACATTCAAACAATGGACACAAAGAGTTCCAGACTCGGAGCAACCATTAGTGAATGACACAATTTTTTGGGATTCGAACCCACACGGCGCTGTGGAATTGCCGTGGCGATTACTTAAACCACTACGCCATCTGTGCAGTTAAACAAACTGGTTAGACTGCTATAAAACCTTTTACGGACTGCGTGTTCTAGGCTATGCGTAGTCGAGGTCTATTTTAAACACACGTATAGATATATCATATGCGTATTCCGCATTACAACGCTTGTTGGATTACCATCTTCTGAACGCGAGACAAACCGATCCACCAGTTACGACCACGTCTGTTAACACGTGCTATAGAATATATAAAGTTATATTTATATTAACTTTATATAATTTTCAGTGTTGAATACTGGCGGAAACAAATACTTCATTTTGTCGTCTAAATAAAATGTACACCTGCTCTTTGGTCCGCATAAAAAATGCGACTGCCGGCGAATTGTCGCAGGCTTCGCGCGTCACGCGTAGGCTTTGAGACTATGTGTACTAGCCTCACATACCCAATGCGCGATCCAGTGCACGCGTACCTGGTAACGTATACATGTATACGCGCAGTATGTGCAAGGCTTTATCATTTGGATTTATATGGCAGATCACAAAATATAGGTAGTAGTAAATATAGGTATAAAATAAAGCCGCAAAAAGAAAATCTGAAACAACAAAATGAAGTCTATATCCAACTTAGTACACGTAATGATAAAATTATCAAACAATATTTAAAAACACAGCAAACGTCACGATATCCGGAAGCGGATCCTCGTTTAATTTTTAATTCGGTCGGCAGCGACGCGGCGTTGTCGTTGGCGTCTTCCTGCCCGTCGCTTCCGGTTGCGAGCATTCCTTTTTTAAAAGGTTGTATTTCCGTTTTGGCGCAGAAGCCGATGTCACGCGGATTTGAACATGAATGACTAGACTAAAGCGGTTTTAATTATTAAGTTGTGTTTTAGTAATCTGAGGATTGGGGACGAGAATATTCTTGAGATTAAAATATATTGAAACAATGGGTCACGATATACTATATATTATTTTAGATATATAATCAAAATGTTTGACTTGCGATTATTGTAACAAAAAGGCGTAGCTCTATTTTATTGTGTCAAGATAACCATATCTAAACACTATGAAAAAATAATTGACGACACCGCTGCGCCGCCGTCTGGATGTCGACTTAGGAATTGCTATCGCTTAAGTATACATGCAGTAAATATACACATTAAAAAATTAACTACTAACTAAATTAATCTATTTATAATAATATTTATATAAGGTAAGCTCACCTTTTGTTATACAGAATTCAATCGGAGGTCTGAATCATAAGCATGACTTTACGTACCCAATTCATAAATATTGTTATAACTTATAAGGCAGGCAAAGTGTTACATTTAGGTTACAGAGAGATTGCTAACGAGCGCAAAGTGAAGACTAAATCTTCGTGGCACTTTAATGTGTAATATCATTGTGCTTATATACATATATACTATATCGTGTTATTAGTAATACTAATAAGTTTTTTTTACACTAAATAACATTATCATTAGCTAAGTAAGACCACCGATACAAACTGTGATGTGTTTACACAATAAGAATATTTAAGTAACACATAGGTCAGTAAAACTCTTTTATTGAGAATAATACAATAAACCTCAAAAAATATTATATTAAAACAATCTGGACTATTGCTATTTTTATGGAAGAGTTTTCTCTTATCGAGAGAAAAGCCATATCTGCCGGATATTATCATTAATTATGAATCAGGACGTTTTGCGTCAGTCAACGCTCTGACGTTTATAAATTGTGCGAGACAATTTTGAACTCATTGCGGACTTAAATATAAAAACCTTTTTAATGAAAATATTAAATATTGTATTTTTATGTCAAAAAGACAATGTATGGAATACACCAATATCGTGCTACTTTTCAAAATGAAGAGCTTGACATGAAATTCTTGGCAGTATAATAACTAAGGGATAATCTTAAATATTAACGTTTTATCAGCGTAGTTTAAATGCAGGGTTACGATAAAAAGTAAGGAGAGTGAGTGAATTTCAAGTGTGCACTTTAATTTATACAGCTCACAACATCTTATGTTTATACATTTGATAATCAAAACAAACACAAATCAATAGCTAAAGTCCAACACATCTTAGATCTGCCCTCAAGCGATTGATCTCTTTTGCGGTACGTAAATCAAAGTGGAAAAGACAAGGGCCGGCTAATGTCCGCCGAGGGCCAGTTGGTGGGCGGACGATGGATGGTTTGGGCCACTGCGGCCGCGGGATGGATGAGGCTATCCCTCCGAGAGAGTGCTCACCTGGCTGAACGCCGTAAATCTTGAGGTAACCTTTGTGAGGAGGTAGGGTTAATTAGGACAGTAAATTAAAGTCTATTACTTTAACTAACCTAAATGTTTTAGATATTGTATTCATATCATATTTTATTATGACGTTACACATATTTAATGTGTACATGTATTACAATTATATTATACTAGCTTTTGCGGCGCATCAATAAAAAGTAGCCTATGTCCTTCTTCAGGTTTTAAACTATATGTGTATCAAATTTCATCTAAATTGGTTGAGTGGTTTTGCCGTAAAAAGGTAACAGAGAGACAGACAGAGCTACTTTCAAATTTTTAATATTAGTAAGGATTTTAGTATAAATATTAAACAATGTGCTTAGTCAATATCAATTAAGCACATTGTTAAACGCCTCTATAAAACGATTTTGTTTGTCAATATTTCTAAATAATGGCATCGGTTGCGTTCTGTAGAATTAATGCAGGTAGCGAACAATTTAGCAAAACTGTAGCTGTTTTGAAACTATAGCAGGGGTGTTTTTACCTGCTTATCACAAATCTACATCTGAGCCTAGTAAAATAAAAACGTACGCACCATCCATAATTATATACATTGTAGTTTCGATATTTATTTGTTCATATAAATAATCATCACTTTCGCTGAAGCACATAGTGAAATTTTGCATTAGCATAATATTTATGATTTTGAACAGTCTGCTTTTAATTTCCACAACAGTGACTTACGTGTGTTACTTTTGATCATATATTATTCACATTTGTAGGTGAAACTTTAATTGTAAAGAATTTGTCTATACAATATACATACATATATGAGATGATGAAATTTTTAATGATCTTAATGAAAGTGAAACTGAAACATTTATTCTATAAGCGCGATGACTTCATGTGAAACGAAAACCACATACATTTTAGGCAGATCGGCTTACAATTGTACACATACAAAAATAGTATAATTATAGTTAATAATTTATATTAGTAATAATTTGAACTGGGTACCTCAATCGAAATGCTCGTTCTTGTGTACCCACTAGATTGTCATCTTGGCTACTGTAGGGTTCCGTCTCAAGTAGCAAGCATGATGTATGTGCGTCGCGGTCCCTCGGGTACTCTCCGTGTTTAGGCACGGATCTTATACGATTTATGCCTGGGATTTAGCCGTCAACTTCAAACAAACACAATGTTCAAACTACATGTAACATGGTAATATGACTTAGTTGCCTTATAAATGAGAACGTAGTAAAATATAAATAATAACTGGAAAAGAATAGGAATGTACATAGCAGTGCTTAATATTAATTTTGAAAATATAAATGTTGACTAAGAATCTTTTAATAGTAGCAAATAGAGCTCTAATACGCTCTCTGCACATAAATGGTCTGAGCTATTTGTAAACATATTAATCCGTGTGCTCAATAATACTCCATATCTCCAGAACTATCATCAAACACAAACATTAAATGAGACGTGATCATTTATATCCGTGATCGGAGTCATTAGTTGCGCAGTGTGCAGTCGGCATAAAAGTTGTGATAGTATAAATCGCGCCGACACTTGCTGGTTCCCATCGATATGATTAATAGTCGTTTCGGACCATCTACCCAGCTAATAGATTGGGTTATTATTGGAGGGTTTTCATAAGGTGTAATTGTGACTGTTCCAATCACAGGGTAATATCCATTACTTATCTTTAAGAATAGCTAATTGTAATGTTGATATATGTACTTTAATAGATATTCAAGATAATTTAATTTAATTCACTAAGCGACAAAACAAGTAGGTATATAAACTAAAATTTTAAACACGAATAAAAGACTAGGTATATTACTATGACATTTAATTTAATAATAAATATATAAATGTGGATGTGTTCTTTGTTATCTCATTACTTCGATTAGGTATGCGTATGTTTGTCATGGCCCTGCATGGTATCACCGGCAAATACTACAACATACAAGTTGTAACTTGTGCTACTCATAACGACGGCGTTTTTAAAGTTTGATTTATATATTGTATATACATATGTCATAAGGAAACTAGACAGTCTGGATTTTAGGAAATACACGAGATATGTTACAATGATTATATATTTAAGGTTATTTAAGTTTTCATAAACAAATCTAGTACTTATCACAATATTGTCTTACGTTTACGCGAATGTTATACATTGAAATTAAACTACTTTATACGGAGTTTGTCGCGTTGTTAATTTTAAAACAATTTTATTACATAATATTGAACTCTAACACTTCTATTATTGAACTTTTACTATAATTTAAGCTTTTGCCAAATATGGCGTCTCGCACCGCAGGACGTGAGCTGCGCGGCTTTAACCGTACGCCGCACATCCTGCCGTGTGGAGAAAGGGTGACGCAATGGTATGCAAAAACTAACAATCTTTCAAATTTATTTATTATATCGCTTTACGAGTGATATTAATACCACTGGTACCACTTTAGAAATGTGATCAAATTATAATATTTGTAGACGAACGCAAAAATTGAGTTGACATTTTAATATATGTACATATATTGAGCATTACAAACCAAGATCTAATGCAATCCCTAATTGTATAATCTCCTAACATACTTATGTATACATAAATTATACATAAAATAATTCTTGATTTTTTTATTTTTGTTTTGTGAATTAGCTGCATCATAACATTTGTATTTTACCCAGTAAGTCCGCAGCTATGATTTAAAAAAATCATGTAACATTATGCAGCTATCATATTCTACAATACCAGAGAGCAATTGCATTAAATATGATTGCACCATAACTTCAATTAACTACATACTTAACGCTGATTGTGTTATGGGCACGCAAATGGTCCGTTGCGTTCCGGATGCTGGCTCGCCATAACGTATAGGCATCGACATTATCGCCCGACAAACACCTATAAATAAATATGGCGGCAAAAATGGCGCCCGTTTATCAGCCACACGAAGTGGACACTGGGGACCGGAAGCCGAGTAATAAATGTTATTAGATAGCCCCTGGGCTTAGTTAGGCCCGGGATTATGTTCGATTTTTTCGTACTTCATTCGTCCGACAGTTTTTGTTAATGTGTCTGGCTTTTAAAATAAATTGCCACGGACTATTATGGAGTTAGTAAGGTACAGGTTGCATTAATGTTCAATTTTGCTTTTGTTGTTGTAATATTAATTTTAATTATGTATAAATATACCTGATGGTGGTTTAATCATTAGATTTTAGGTAAGAAGATTATTATTGTAATCGATTTTAAAGTTTAATAATATTGTATAAATTAACTTACTGAACTTATAACTGAACAGTTTGCTAAAATGAAACGAATAAATTAAGCGGCTAAAATTCTGTAAATATTAGCTTTATCAATCAGATCATATCAAATCAATTCTTTATTCTTGCGGAACATGAGTAGGTAAAAGTTCTTACAATATCAAATCATATTATAACTTTGGTGGAACTTAAGCCGCATCATCAGTAAACAACTAACACTATTGATACCACTTTAGAAAAATAAAGTTAATTCTGTTAATAAAATAGCTAATAGAGAAATTCTTCTAGCTGCAATAAACAGGTTACGTACCAATTACATTTCCTCACTGATCTTGTGTCATGAAAATGTGCTATGCGGGGGCTTCTTAGACAGTAAGTCTAGAAAACGTTTGAGCCTTGCCACCATAAAGGCAATACAAGTATTACTAGTAGTAATTATGATGCATAGTAAGATCCACCTAAATTAAATCGCTGGCGAACGAATATTAAATGCGAATGAATTCGGTGGCAAATCTAGTATCGCCTTTAAATACCAGTATACTTATTATCTTCCTTTTTTAATTAAATATTCACAGACACAATAACTAATGAAATAATTAACGCAAAGAATAATATGCGCGCCGGGTGTCAATTTTTGTTCCGTGCGGGAATTTAACCCGCAATATTTGTCACATCAACCGCGGGGAGGCGACCACTCTCACCATTGCACGAGTCATGCAGTCACATCTTTACTTGTATGTAAACAATATGTGGTGGCTGTGTTTAATTAATTAATTATCGAAATATACTGTCGTCTTAATCTATCTAGGTACTCGAAAATAACATTGTTTGTAAATTGACAATAATCTTGAGGTCATTTTTGTTTGAATTAACAAAGATCGCGAAGCTACAGGCACAGCTAGTATAAAATAATTCCTATAAATACTCTAATAAACGTGTAACGGCCAATAATTCAAGTACAGTGAACATAAAACGAGCCGGGAATAAAAACAGTTCACGTACAAATAGTGGATATTTGCTCAATACTTCTGGCTGTCAAAAGCATCGGCAAACGATGCGCGTCAGTTATTTACCTACGTCATGCAGCCAGCTACAAATTGGCAGATGCCAGCGTTGCCAGTCTATTTTACGATTCGTTTATCGTTTATACTGAAGCTCTAAGGTTGACTTTTCTTTAGCCAGAGTGCGATTGAGTCAGATTAGAGCGAACGCTCAATTTGATTTCACTATGATCGGGTCATAACAGGTGCTTACACGACGTTTTTAGGATTTTATTATTTTGTTAACTGACTTTTGCAACAGTTAATTTTTGTATATGATATGATTCTTTACATATTTAACTATTATAGCTAAGGAAGGATAATAAGAAAAATAATAATTAAGTAGTTATACTTAAGTTAACCACTGCTTCATATTATTTGTAGTCATTTTATATTTACTTGAAATTATCATTACCTAAATTGCTTTAAATATTATAGTTATAACTTTTAACATCTGCATATATTGATGTTAAACTGAATTCACTTGCGTATACTTTTTTAAAAAGGAACATTGTAATTTATAGCTTAAAAGAAAGTATAACCTTATCTATTATATTATTTGTTATTAGTTATTCGATTACACTGTAATCATAATAATTAACAACGAATTTGAGCCTGTTACTGTTTAAAACAACGTTAAATATGTAACAATACTCTTTTATTGCGGTCGGCTACGACGTAGCGGAGGCTCGTAGCACGCCCGATAGCCGATAATGTCAATACTGGCAAGCCTCCAGCTATGAACTTGGTTATAGCACTATTTACATACGAACTCGCTACCTGATAGCCGGCGATGAATAAAATATTGTACTGATATTATAGCACTTGTATATTATTACGTACCACGACTGCACGTGCCTGTTTAACTCATCACACTTAAGTGTTGGTAGTATGTATTATTCAAATTTATCAGTTAATCTTATTTGTCCAAAATATTCCCCTAGTATTAAAGTCATGAATTACGTATATCTAGACTCTGGTCTATGCTTCTTAGTTTGAGCTCATACCGATCATATAAATTGCAATTTGCCGATATTAACCCGCAATATAACGTGTGATAACTAGCGATGCCACCATAATCGTAATCGTGCAAATTGTTATATCGGTATCGTTTAAGTCATTAGTTCCCAAAGTGGTCTAGGTGGACCCCCAGAGGTCCACGGGAGACTCGACGGAGGTCTACGTCGGCGTGACAAAAAAATGGGGGTACACGAAAATTTATTTGCTTTTGATAGTGAAGAACTAAAATGTTGGCTTGACTTCACCTATCAATGTAGGCAGAGATAACATTTTTTTAAGAAGCTTAGCTACTCTTGTTAAAAACTTGTATTTTTCAATATTCAGTACCACAGTACCAGTAGTCTCGAAACTACCGATTTTCCGGTGGGAATTTTCAAAAAAAACAAAGGTTAGTCCGTAGAATTTTGATGAAATTTTAAATACGAATGCCAAGAAATATGGTAGAAATGTAGCTGAAGGAGGTCCACCGGAACCCGCTAAATTTTGAAAGTGGTCTATGAGAAAAAAGTCTGGCAAACTCTGGTTTAAGTCCTTTCTCCAGTCATTAATTTAACGCATATTTTATTCGTTTAATGTTTATTAATAATGATGTTACACTTAAGTTGATTATTCTTGTGTTAAACCATATCAAAAATTCACACTTCAGTTGCCAAAACCCTAAGCGCGTTGTCGGCCGCCACTAATTACACGCACATTTCTGAAGCTTAAAATTTCAAATTGCTACCCTCTCATATTTTACTGTCCCTTTCTAGCACGCTTAAAATAATACCAACTGTTGCGAACGAAGGCCGATGTGTGTGTGCATGCATGTGTGTGTCTGCGTGGGTAAACACCGGTTTAAGCCTAACTGGCCTTAATGAATCGTAATGGCCCCTATAATTCGCGGCGTAACTAACTGGCCATGTGGGGACACCCTCGTACCGCGCCCGCCTCACCTCACCCCTCTCATCCCAGTATTTGGAAGCGAGCCATATCGCGTCTATGACAGCCCCGATTCTCTTTTTAAAATTTTCAGGGCGGCCGCGTTTTGCGCTACAATTTGCGGTTACGTGTTTAGATTGCAGCGCCAAAATATTGTCGCGAGATAAATATGATGCGATTTTTATTCCGATCGCACCGCTATTTGACCCGACTTTCTTTATTTTTGTTTGAATACATAATAAATGCTATATCTCTGTTTATATCTGAAGGAGAAGGACAGGTGTATTTTTCACACATTTCCCTTATATTTCAGATGCCACGCAATAGAGGGCGAGACAAATTTTTTTTTCATACTCTTATAGGCTTGCGTTTGACCACGATCTCACTTGAATTTAAGTGAAGATGTAGTCGACGATGGAGAACGCTTGCCTAGAAGATACCTATTCACTCGCGACTTGAAGACACCCAGATTGTAATCATCGGGAAACACAGACTTAGGTAGCGAATTCCAGTCCTTAGTGGTACGCATTATAAAAGTGGAAGCAAAGCGCTTCGTGCGTAAGTGTGGTATATCCACCATGTACCTGTGTCGCTGGTCTGATTGTCTGGTCGTCCGATGGTAGAATGGGGAAGGAGGAATCAAATTATGCAGTTCCTCTGCACGCTCTCCGAAATGTATTCGATAGAAACCGAGAGACTGGCAACCTTACGATATATATATATATATATATATATATATATATGTATATCTATAATTTTAGACTACATGGCACATTCATAACAGAAAATCCCAATAACACTGCTTGATCCCGTACTTCAATCTCGGGACTTTGCGATCGCAAAACTAAACGTTAGTCCGGGTTCTTGCCAAGAACTGGGCCAAACTATTAGGGAAATAATAAGTGTTTATGATAAATAATAATTAAATATTACTAACTCTAAATCCTAGTTTGAATTTAGCAACACCGATTAACGTATAATCATAATAATATTGAGAATAAAAATAAGTGAAGTGACATCAGAACACTCTGCTAGTACGAGTACAAGTACCGTATAGCTGACAAATTAGTCTAATGCAAGTGTCCGTGAAATGCTGTCTGTAACATTACCCCCAGCATGGTGTCGTTTAGAGCTGGTGACCTATTTGGGACATACTTAAATGGTATGTGGATGATGTCCTTGCATTACAACGAATTTGCCACTATCATGCTTTGATATTTTAAATTTTATTCTGATAAAGCGATATTCATCTGTTTTATTGCTCATAATGGTAAATAACGTCATCGTCACCTGATGGTAGGATGGTGATGATAATGATGATGGTGGAATAATATTTATTTGAAATCAAAGATCTCTTAGATAAAAGCACTTTACCATCACGGGTGATCTGTGTCTGCTAGATGTTGTATAAATAACTTATAGGTTATAAATCAAATTCTACAGAAATAAGATATCTACAATAATTTTGAGCAAGAAAAGCAAGCATCCAGAAATTCTACTTCTGCAAAATGATAATCATAGATACTTCAACACACATCCAAAATAATAAAATAATTTAAAACAAATTAATCTTAATATGTTTTTATACTACGAGCCCTCCTTTTTTCTTGCTAGATACCTTAGAAGTCTATATATAGATATGTAGGTATCCAAGATCGATTGAGACTAAAGGCGGAGGTCGAGGATTACATAAACTTCTGTAGGGCTGTTAATAAGCAAATATCTAAATACGAAGAAATCATAAGTTTGATCATAAGCTTTACCATGACTTGCGCGTTGAACATTATTTAAATTTCGTGATACACAGTTGCCACTAGATAGAAATATTACACTTTAAAATACAAGATTTAAATTACCTACCTTACATATACGGATAATGCCAATATTATACCTAGGTATAGTAATTTCACCTGAGTAAACATAAATTAATGTGAAATTTCTGGTTTCTTCATATCAACTCGACCATTTTACCTTGGTATTATCGCCCGGGTAAACATACGCAAATAATCCACTTACATGGATTGATTCTCACATCACACAATTACAACATCAAAGCTAGGTAAAGAAGAATAGAGCTGGCAATGTTTGTTACTTTGTGATAGGTATTTCTGTTAGTAGCGAGTCAGTTTCGTCCACCCGGTTATCTGATGATGTATTATGGAATAAAATGTGAATTAAGACCCAAGTTTGCACAATAAATAATTGTTTCCACAGCCATAATTGCCGTAATTTCATGAATAATTACCGCCACAGAGCAATTAAATAAATTACGGAAGGAATAACGGGCTCCTTCGAGCTTAAGTTTAAAGTTGGGGAGCGTATGTTGCACTTTACATTATTTTACTCTTTTAATACGATATTTTATTATAGAACAATATGTTAAATTTAGTCCTCAATCGTTTAAATGAGCTTTTTTAATTACTTCTTACATAAATTGTTAAGTAACGTTTGCTAAAAATCGAACCTATTAGCAAAGCCTAAGTCTCAGAAGACCAGCTTTATCTTGTCAGTGAGGTTATGATATTTGTCATATATGTATAAATCTGACTAATACCAAGTGTTTTCCCAAACAAATCATTATCAAAACGTAGGAAAACAACGTAGAGTTTCATTTGGCATGGTTTGACAGTGTCCATCGTGCATATTAATCACAGACAGGCGCCATCTGCCGCCAGCCTTACCGGACTACGCTTAAATTAAAATATTCGGTCCCTGGACTTCAGACCGACAAACATGTAACATTTGGCGATAATCGTCGACCAGGAATCCTTGTAGTCACTCTAAATTTAATAATTGTAAATGTAAATGTTAGCAAATTTTATTAATAAGTAATACTGACTGATTTTGATTTTGTTTAGTTATGTCACAGTTAAATTCATATTTTTTCAAATTTATTAGCTTACGTAATATAAAAATCCAATTTATAAATTAAAGTATTATGTTTTCCTCCATTTTATATAACCGCCTTGATCTAAATACATACCAAGAGAAGTGTATATGTAATACACCTCTGACTTCAAAGTCGGTGTTGTTACATTTTATGCGCAGTATATTCTAATAACTATCACAATAAATTATTAGGGTATGTTTATACACATAAAACTGTCAAACATTTATGTTTATAATCGATGGAACACAAATCAATATTTACCAAAACTGGCGACTATGATAATAAAATTGTCGATACAGGCACGTTGCACCCGTATTGTTCAAACAAGAGGTACTCATACACATGGATAGTTAGGCCGCCCGTCCTACCGTCCTACGTGATAAATTCATTTTTGGGCGAAGCTGCGAAGGTTTAATTTGTTTGCGCCGCTCCGCTATTTGGAAAACGCCATTTCTCATTGAACAGATTACGGAGATTACGAATTCATTAGGGATGCTATATCTTTTGTTCGTGGTGTCGGGATCGCACTAATTGATATTTTGGTCGCACATGTAGTACTGTGCCGTAATAATTGGTTCAGCAATTAATCTTCTCAAAGGCGTGGGTGAAGAATTTTGTCAATATTACACAGAACTTGTTATTTATTCAGTAATTTGGCCTTTTTATATTTAATGCCACACGTTTGTATTTTTCTTTTCAACAAACACTTGTATACTTGTATGCTATGATTTGCTGTATCTTATAACATCGAACTATATCAAAACGTACCTTATTTTACTTATATAATGATACTAATATGGACAGCGGCCTTGATTTAATAATTAAGTAATTATAAGTCGGACGTACAACTTGCCCCATGTTGACACCAGAAGTGGGCGAATTCTCAAAATAAAAGTTATTATTAGTGTATTATCAATGTCATCTTTGTGTATCTATGAGATACATATCTCAGTTCGAAGTGTTGGACATTCCTATCGGTGTCGGACAGCGGACACCGCAGCCGACGCGCGTGACAGAATTAATTGCGGCATGCGTCTGAGGTGCGCCGTAATTATCGTGCCTGTGGACGCTGAGCCAATATCGATGCATGATGTTACGGTTATGGTCAACGGATTAAGATTTCGTGAAGCTGTGTATCGTAAACGAGTATAAATAATAATAGAATTTCGTAGCAGGCAAATATAAATAACAGTAGGCATTTACTTAATTATTCATATTCCATAAAATCCCAAATTTGAAAACCATATAAATACCATAATAGAAAAATCAATTGCGAGACCCATAAAAAAAATAAAGAATTATTGTATTTATAACCCGACGCAAAAATATATTTATATAATAACAAATCTACTAACTATCAGTCTTCAGTTACTAGCATCCAATTATAATATCAACTTGATGGTACATAATCTTTTAATTATATCTCAGTAAACCCGTAACAAGATGTGCTGGGGCAAATGTTACACGCGGTAAAGACAGGGGTCGTCGCAGTCGCGCGGGCATCGAACCGCAACCGACCTGCGCCCGACGCCACGACAGAATTAATTGTTCAACCCACTGCCGAGCACTTGCTTCACCTCGAATTACCGCAGAGGAAATTTTGCCGTTGATATTGTAATTAGGGTTAAATTAAAACGAGTTTACAGAAGATATTTAATATAGTTTTTATGCAAATTTGGCTTAACAATGGTGTATAAATAAATACTCTTGATTCTAAATTGTCGAATTTTGATAGATATATTTTTTATTAGATAAGGATTGTTTTAATTCGCAATGTTCAATATTGACTAGCTGACACCAATGGTGTCGACTATTGGCTGAAGCAATAAGGTGAATAAAACTTTATTTCATGATAAACAAATATAAACAAATATTCTTTTGTTTAAAATACTCACACCGATGAAAACAACCAGACCGCACGAATCGTACTTGGTTAATACTACTAGAGAGTCCGTGTTATATAATTATTTATAATGATTATTATTTAATACATAATGTTGATAATGTATACAAAATGTCTATAATGGAACATACCTGACTGCACGGATGGCGTAGTTGTTTAAGTGATCGCTTCACCACTGCCGCCGCGCCGCGTTGTGGGTTCGATCCCCACACGAAACAAAAATTTGTGTGGTCCACAAATGGTTGTTCAGGGTCTGAGTATTTTTTTTTGTCCGTTGTTTGAATGTTTGTAATGACACCTCCGACACAAAAATTATTCCTAGTGCGGGGGTTAGCTTTTATAAAAAAAATACTATAACTTCTAATTCCTTAAATTTTATTATTGTTGAGCATATTTTCAAACACGATTCTGTATATATTGTATTTACGCGAATTTCTCGTCGATTTTATCAGTCTATGTGATGTTTACATATGCATGTAATTGGCGTTCAAATATTTTTGTGGTGACTTTCACCATAATAATTTCTCACTTTAGTTGAAACAGTGAATTTTGCACAAACATTTATAATCTCACGCCTGACTATCCCAAAACAGGTAAGCTGGAAACTAGACTCTATTGCCATCTACTGCACATATTTCCTCTCTCCGCTGTACCATTTCTTGCAACATTGGACTGCAGTATAATGTATTCAACTAGGCAATAAACTTAATACCATGTCTTAGTATAACT
This sequence comes from Catocala fraxini, assembly GCA_930367265.1. Lineage (NCBI taxonomy): Eukaryota > Metazoa > Arthropoda > Insecta > Lepidoptera > Erebidae > Catocala > Catocala fraxini. The sequence continues at coordinate 10,682,671 of OV884027.1, read as the reverse complement.
TTTATGTTCCATAAGAAACGTTAATATCACGCAATTTGGATATTTCCACGCCTTTACCTGAATACTTAATCGGGGTACCAGAGAATCAGTATTCGCAGGCGGTTCGTTCTTACTGAAGATAAGCCCGGGATCGCGTCGCCTGTGAATTCATCCCGCGATACTTGTGACTAATCGCTAGGATTCACGTCGCCGTCTCACGATAATCCCGGACAAATTATAGGGGTGCTTATTACTGCGTGGGGTTTCAGGATCATTATTTAGCAGTCAGTTGAGGTAAGCTTTGTTTCAGATAAAGGTTTGCTTTATAGAAATATAAGTAACAATGATTATATAGATTTATTTTGTGGATGCAGGTAGTTTTCTTATGATTACGTTATACATTTATCAACGGAATTTTATGGGTGCAGTATTTGTAATGTAAGTGGCCAGAACTGGTGAGGTTATAAATTGACTGAATGTTGTGGACAGACTCTAAAATTTACAATATAAGGCATACACTTTTGTGAGATTGTAGTTTTACGAAATCTAGCCATTGAATAAAGAAATAAATTTCACTCTATACTAATTAGAGCACAACTCTACGAGTTTGCATTTTGATAGCGAGCTATATCGACTGCAACATAGTACCTTCCCATGATTGATTAGTGTTTTCAGCGAAACACCAATAACAAACTTGAACGCTTAGTTTTAGAATTTATAACAAAGTATTTATTATCACGCCAATTTTTGTCCTGTGTGGGGAAGCCACAACGCCCGGCATATGACTGCAGTGGCATTGACGAGTTCATATGAACTGAGTATATATATGATGTATATTTATACATATAAACCCCTTTTAGATGCTCTTCGACACCGGCACACACGCTATAATAAGCTGCGTATATTATACTAATCTTCTCTCTTAGCCTTTATTATTCCCAAGTCACTTGGGGTCAGCTTTTCTGGTCTAACCGGATTTGACTGGATATCAGTTTTACACGGAGCGGCTGCCACTTGACCTCCGCAACCCGAAGGCTAACGATATCCTAAGGCTAGACCAGTGTCAGGATATTAGAGGGTACTGACTTTCCCAATAACGACTGCCATAGATGTTCATGGCAGCCGGGACCAACGGCTTAACGTGCTCTCACACGTGCACATAATTTCGAAAAGTCATATAACTTCTGAAAGTCGGAGGTGCGCGACGTGGGTTCGAACCCGAGACCTTCTGCATTGCAGTCTGTTGGTCTCCTCACTGAGCTATCGCTGCTCATTCATTATACTAATAATATCTATAATTTATTTCGATGAGACGATATTGTTACGTGCTGGGTTCGACGGATAAGAATATAAACAATATTACCGACAAAAACACGTTTTATTCAGACACACAATTAAATTTAAAACACAACAAACACTATACCACACTTTTTCACTGTACTGCTTCAAACTCCGTAGTATTTCCGCTTCCGTTCGCTTCGATGAACACTTGATCGCTTACGATTGTAAACTGACTCGGCGGTGCGCGTGCGCCCTATTTATACGTGGGTAAAGCGCTTCTAGAGCTTTCCAGCAACGCGTACTCGGCATGTAAACAGCACGATGATTCGAGAAAGTACCAGCATTCTCTCTAAGATTCTCGTACCGTACTACGCAGTTCCGTAAGATGTCAATAGATGGCGGTGTAAATTATTAGACGGAACTGCCGAGTCTTTCCCACAATGCCGAGAGATGTCACTGGGCGTAACACTGCCCCCCTCTTAGACATGTTCGTCCCGAACATTGTTGGATCCGTAGTAGCGTGCCAATCGATCCACATGAACGATCTTTGGTGTACCTCGTGGTCCTTTCTGGATCCGGTAGGTGACGTCATTCATCTTAGTGACTATGCGATAGGGTCCATCCCATTTTGCCTGCAACTTAGGAGATTTTCCTTTGCTGCGTACCGGATTATGTAACCACACCAGCGATCCTTCCTCGAAGCCTTTATTGTTCGCCTTCCGGTCGTAACGGGTCTTCATCCTCTCAGACATCTGCTGACCGGTCTGTCTGATGTGCTGGTGTACATCATTCATCCTGCTGCCAGTGCGTGGTCCCTTCATGGCAGAACAACTCGTGCATTTACGGCACCATTCCTCAACGTCTTTTCGACAATGGGTCCAATAAAATCGTTCCCGGATCTTAATCAGAGTTCTCTTAACTCCCGGGTGGCCTCCTGAACTCCCATTATGACAGAGTTGTAAAACTTCCGGTACCTTGAGCTTTGGCACGACCATTTGCAGGTGACACTTGTCACCTCGGGCATTCTCCCATTTCCGGCACAGAACTCCATCTTGGATAACCAAGCTTTCCCACTGTGCCCAATAACTCTTGGTGGTAGGGCTCAATGCCGCAACTTCACTCCAGTGAGGTCTCGAAGCACCTGTTTTCTTCCATTCGAGAATGGGTCTTATGTCTATGTCCTCTCGTTGTGTTCTCTGCATAATTTCCTTCCAGTCTTCGCTAAGATCCGTCCTCAACATCCTCACTAGTACTTCCTGCTTGGCCTCTTTCTTGGCGCAGTGGTGCTTACACTGGCCGGTACACGGTCTACGTGACAGGGCATCCGCATTACCATGTGACTTGCCACTGCGATGCTGTATCACGAAGTCGTGTAGTTGTTGCCTGGCACGCACATCAGGTGTTCCTCCTGCCGGCGACTGGTTTCTGTTACGTGGTTTCCTTCGCTTCGGGCAGCTCAACCTGATGTGGCCTCTCTCGCCGCAGCTATAGCACCGGGGTGAGGTTAATACTTCCCTGGTACGGTGAGCTCGATCGTCCCGTCGCACTGTTTCCACCTCCAGAGTGTGGGCCGGGGCATACTTTAAGTTTTTACTGCCTAGATTCCTTCGCTTCGAGCAGCTCAACCTGATGTGACCTCTCTCGCCACAGCTGTAGCATCGGGGCGAAGTTGACACTTCCCTGGTACGGTGAGCTCGATCATCCCGTCGTACTGCTTCCACTTCCAGAGCGTGGGCTAGGGCATCCTTCAGGTTTTTGAAATGTCCGAGTCTCACTGCGGCCCTAACCTCCAGGTCTCGGATCCCGTCGGTGAAAGCTTGAACGAGGTTTCCGTCAATGAGCACAGGTGAGGACTGGTACGCCTTTCGAACCAGCTTCTCCACCTCCAGGGCCCACTGCTGCAGGGTTTCACCAACACGTTGTGATCGGTCTTTCAGCTGGGCGCGAAACACATGTTCCAGGTGTGCGTCACCATATCTCGCCTCTAATGCCTCCAACAGCTTCTCGTACGTGATGTCTTGACCAAGCGCCTCTAACACGGTCAAGGCCTGGTCACGAAGCCCCAAGGTGAGAGCGGTCAGAGCCTGTTCTTTCGTCCACCTGTTCGATTTCATGACAGCCTCGAACTGGATCTTATAGGCTGACCATGACGATGATCCGTCGAATGGTGGGACTTTAAAGCCTCGTGGTGAGGGCGCCACAACCGCAGGTGCTACGATCCCATCTCCAGCCTTGAGCCCACGTATCATTTTCTCCAACTCGGCGATGCGACTTTCGTGGCGTTGGACTTGCTCTTTCACCTCCTTCATCTCCTTGCCAACCGTTGCGCTGAGGTCTTTTAACATCATCAGCTGCTCCTCCTGGCGGCGCATACCTTCCTCCTTATCGCGTTGCAGCTGTTCCTCAAGGCGGCGTGCCTGCTCCTCCTGGCGGCGCATGCCCTCTTCCTTATCGCGTTGCAGCTGTTCCTCGAGGCGGCGTGCCTGCTCCTCCTGGCGGCGTGCCTGCTCCTCCTGGCGGCGCATGCCCTCTTCCTTATCGCGTTGCAGCTGTTCCTCGAGGCGGCGTGCCTGCTCCTCCTGGCGGCGTGCCTGCTCCTGCATAAACGCCATCAGAGTCGCGAGGTCGGGATTCACCGGCGAGTGGGCTGCACTAGATGGTTCCGCTGCAGCCGCGGAGTCACGTGATTCCCCTGACGTCGGCGAGGGGGCGTCTCCAAAGCGCCTCTGGTCCACATCATGCTGGCGCTGGTTCCTGGTACGCACCCCTTCCACTTCCTCCTTCGGTAGTACTGGCATATTCTTATCCCACTTCTGACACCAATTGTTACGTGCTGGGTTCGACGGATAAGAATATAAACAATATTACCGACAAAAACACGTTTTATTCAGACACACAATTAAATTTAAAACACAACAAACACTATACCACACTTTTTCACTGTACTGCTTCAAACTCCGTAGTATTTCCGCTTCCGTTCGCTTCGATGAACACTTGATCGCTTACGATTGTAAACTGACTCGGCGGTGCGCGTGCGCCCTATTTATACGCGGGTAAAGCGCTTCTAGAGCTTTCCAGCAACGCGTACTCGGCATGTAAACAGCACGATGATTCGAGAAAGTACCAGCATTCTCTCTAAGATTCTCGTACCGTACTACGCAGTTCCGTAAGATGTCAATAGATGGCGGTGTAAATTATTAGACGGAACTGCCGAGTCTTTCCCACAATGCCGAGAGATGTCACTGGGCGTAACAATATATCACTTAATTGGCATAGACAATATGTTCCTATAATTATTATTCTGCAAAATATGAGTAGGCAGCTATACATTCACATTTCATAGAGACTAAATTACAGCCCACCGTGATGCCATTTAAGAGTCCTTAGTCCCAAAACATGTTTTACAATCCGGGATAGAAACCAGGATGTAACTATTAGGTACTAGTCTACAATATAAAAAAATCTTAACTACAATAACCACCACATGGATGTTTTTGTATCATGTCATTACACTGCATTGTAATAATTTAGATGGATTATTCAAACAAAACAAGCAGATATAGAATCGAAACAGCCAATGAAACCGGATCTATAAAATAAAAGACCGGCGACTCATAAATAAATACACTGAAAAATGCAAAGGGAAAATAAAAAGAGGAATAATGGTGGGTATAAAAGAGGACAGTTTGCGTCACAAAGCCGCATGCGGGCTTCAGATATTGACAGTAAATTTCATTCATACGGCATTAGTGCCGCGCCATCAGATCCAGGGATATCTCCCGCAAACAATTCACGTACGAACGAATAGACAAGGTAAAACTTAGCGACTGATATATAAATATTTTGGCTGTGAATATAAGGTTTGTTGTGATTTAAAATGAAAAATACATTTGAAAACTTATTGTTATTGAAGACCGAGAAGAATAGATCATTTGTTTTCAGTTGTTCCTTTGGTCCTTTGGATGTACTACTGAGACAAAAAAGAATCTGTAGTTCCTTTAGCTCCTTTGAAGGAACTACAGAGTCTCTTGGTGGTATCCTTTGGATGAACTACTGAGACAAAAAAGACTCTGTAGTTCCTTCAGAGGTACTAAAGGAACTAGTGCGACTATGTAGTTCCTTTGAGGGTAAAGAAAATAGTATTTATTGTGCTGTTTATGCACACAAAACATTAAATACTTATTACGGGATTATCGCGGGACATTGAATGTCATTGTCATTATAAGTTGAACTACAATTTGCACTTTATTTAGTATATAAATTATATTATAGAAATGGCGAATATAAACATTGAAAATAATTCTATAATTTTGCAAAGAGGTAGGGGTAAGGTACTTTAGTATATAAGTATATAACTAAGATAAATACTAATGTGATGTACAACGTCTGTTAAGAATAGACAAAGGTTGTCGCCAAATTTATTTCAAAAAGTGTTTTACAAGTATATTTCGCTATTTTCCTAAGCAATACGTAAGTAACGTGTACAAAATTTATTTTAAGTTTAGTTTTAATTTGCGCAAAATTAATAAAGTTCGTAACTCCACGTTACTACTGTGGATGGCGTAGCGACGTCTACGCCATACCGCTACGCGGTCCTACGCAACACGCACTAGCCAATATACCGTGGAACACTTGACGAGAACCACGGATAACTTAACCAAAAGAATTATCGGCATAAAAATATTACGCATGCTATTAATAGAGTGAGATAAATGTAGTATATGGATTGATCTGTCGTTGTGTTGTGTAGCAGCAATAGCTCAGTGGGGAAACCAACAGACTGCAATGCAGAGGGTCTCGGGTTCGAACCCACGTCGCGCACCTCTGACTTTCGGAAGTTATATGACTTTTCGAAATTATGTGCGTATTGATTGACAATTATCGCCTGCTCCACGGAGCTGCTCCTCGGAGAGCACGTTAAGCCGTCGGTCCGGGCTGCCATGAACATCTATGGCAGTCGTTATTAGGAAAGTCAGTACCCTCTAATATCCTGACACTGGTCTAGCCTTAGGGTATCGCTAGCCTTCGGGTTGTGGAGGTCAGGTGGCAGCCGCTCCGTGTAAAAACTGATGTCCAGTCAAATCCGGTTAGACTAGAAAAGCCGACCCTATGTGACTTGGGAATAATAAAGGCTAAAGGAGAAGGAAGGATTGATCTGTCGGAAGGACAAGATCTACGCGACTGTTCTGTAACTGAATCAGACTAAACCTATGTACCTTAAAACGAGAAGCACTTATAAAGAATTTAATGAGAGTGAATGAAGCAAGATGGATTTACCAGGATCATAGCAAGTAGTAATAAGATGCTCAATGATTTTATTCGTCTTTCCTTCGATTAGAATAAATAAAACCTGCGGGTGGTATTGTTGCGTTTTGACATCTCAAAATCTTGAAAATTACTTACTACGGTATAAAGATTCTTATCGATTATCTTATGTTAAATTGCTTTAGTGTTACACATGTTCGCATGTGCGATGTGTAAATAAGCACAGTTAATAGCTGTGTTGCAGCTTTAGAATAATTTCCAAAACCCTTGGACTTCTTTTTCTTCTGACTGCCATAGATGCCGTAAAAATTCGCTAACGGAGTATAGAAAGCTAACATCTACTTTACGGGTAGAAGACGTTCATACAATTGCGAAAACCTTACTGTTAGGCGCCCGTCTTTATCAAGTACTCAAGTACTCGTGATTAGTCCTACCAGCACTATCATTGTATATACGTTATGTATGAAGTATTTGTCATAAAAGCAAAGGGTTGTTTGTGTAGGCGTTTGTTGTTATCAGCTGGCTTATTGTAAACACACACCTGCGCGGATGCGTAACCTAAAGAGTTCATCCTTTGGCTACGTGGCTTAGTTGCTTATGTTACACGCGGTTAATATAGGATTTTTACCGTTACCACCCTGAAATTTGACCTAGGGATGGTGGGCTGCATGGGCCTGCTCGCCACCCGATCAGCACTAGGTCTGAGAGGCGGCGTGCGTGTTCCCACGTGCGCCTCTGGACGTGTTTTTGTCCCCTCCCAGGGGGACGGTGGAAGAAATACTTGTTGTGTAGTGGCCTGCCGTTTCAGACGGCGGGCCGAAACCACGGCGGGGTCGCGATTGCATGTGAAAGCGATTCGCGCAGCCTCGCCGTCTATGGTTATGTCGAGGAACACCGTGGTACGTTTAGTCGGCATTACCGGGGTATCATTTCCCCGGTGAGCCCGACATAACCTCTCCGTCGCCCCGCGGTGAGGTATGCGTCGAAGAATTCCGCCACGTAAAAAGATAAAAAAGGATTTTACCTGTTACCACTCTGTAAATAACCAGACAGTTTGACTTTTTGACTGTCTTGGTGACGTATATGAATAACTTCCAAACGTCGATTTAATGTTAGGCGAGTTTAACTCGCATCATATATATAATTTGGGTTTCAGCTTTAAAAATATCCAACCAGTAAGAATATTGCCTACATTGCCACATTTGCTAAGTAATGTCTCTTTACGTAAAGCGAATCCAATTTTTGCTTTTATATAAAAAAATAACATTATCTTAACGTTGTGTATCCGAAATCACAAATAAAATGTAATTTGTATTAAAGCCCCGGGTTTATTAGGTTACATCCTATTCTTCAAGTTAAGCCAATATTTGGCGATGCCGGGACAACTTCCGCGAATGTGACCCGGTAATTTATCGCCGGACAAAGTGAAGTTTATCGAAAGAACGAGAATAACTTTATTATATAGTGACCGGAAGTGGAGGGTGGACGTTCACCCAAGTTCAGCGTAACGGTACACTCGCGTACACAAGTAATAACCACTTTTAACGGTTACACCTTAAAGGATACAACTTAAATAAAATGTATTATGCATATATAAGTGAATTCATTAATTATTATTTGGGAGAACAAAAATAGCACGTTTTAAAAACATGGCATTTTCATTTCATTTCTACGATTTATGTCAATAATTAAATTTGTACATTTCTCATACAATTTGTGAAATTAAAATAGAATTAACTGAATCAAAATCATATGACAACCTAATAAAATACCTTTAAGAGCTTTTAATCTAAACACGCACATAACCATCGCATAGATTATATTTGTAAAGCGTTGCAATGATTATGTTGACTGTGTTGCTTTGCATTAAAGGTTTACATTAACACAAAATTATGAAGATCTTGTTATGTTGTTCTACAAATTAGCAGAAAAACAAAAGTCGATATTAAAATACTTATCAATGGCTGTGTGGCCATCTATAGAATAATTTGCATGCAATGCGTTTATTGCATGCCTGGTAACACCCTAAAGTACGACACACAGGTGCTTTTTACAAATTTATAATATTCGATTTAGCAAACGCTGTTGACAAGTGTACAGTTTTGCGCCGCTCTATTTTTATGGAGGCACTCGGCATTTCTTTGCAATAATGAAATATGTCGCGAGCGTCCACCGTCCGCTCCTCATTGTAAACACATTTCGGAAATCGTCCTCATGTGGACGAACGCGGAAATCGTGCACATTTTACTCATTTTATTCTGTACGACTTACATTTTCCTTTGTACTAAATATCCCAAGTATGAAGGGCATTTTATACAGAGACTAATAGGTAAGTAATAGGAATATTTTCTGGCTTTTGCATATTTATTTGTATTTGTTAAATAGTAGTTAATTTATACAAAAATGTGTTTAATAGAAAGTATGTACTACTAAAATAACTCAATATTTTAACTTCTAGTTGAAATGTAGACACAACTACTGAAAATTTCTTTAAAGTTAACAATGGGCATTTATAAAATTAATAAATATTTAAGGCATTTGTAAAATAAATATTTTTAATTTGTCAACATATTTAAGATACTACGATATAATTTATTTTAGTACTGGACAAATGAAAAAGTGGTTTTAAGATTTTCATCACACTGATAATATGGATAATATACCACCGACATCTTATACGTTCCGTCTTTCTAAATTGCTTTGAAATAAAACACAGTTTAAATGGTAAAAGATTTCTTTGTGTTACCTTTGCCAGGAATTGTGTTTGTAACATTCGTGCAGTGTATCAAATTCCGGAAAGGCTTTCGAGATAAATGAAAAATGTCCAATAAAGTTTCATTTGGCGTCCACTCCGTCGTAGAGCCGTCCCTCAGATATGATACTGTCAAGTTGTTAACGGTCCACTAGCTTCATTCATGGCGACGAAAATGTCTTCACTGAACTGCAATGGTCGGTAACTTAGCGTTTCGTTTTGAATTGATGATATTTAAATATTAAGATATTGATGTATTTTACAAAACTAACTATTATATAATAATATTCTATCACATACACACAACACCATCTAGCCCAAACTAAGCAGAGCTTGTACTATGGGTACTAGACAATGGATAAACATACATATATACTTTTTTTTTGTAAATGCAATTATATTATACATAGAAACACCCAGACCAATACAAACATCCATGTTCATGCACACAAATGTTTGACTTGTGCGGGAATCGAACCCGCGATCTCAGGCGTGGCAGTCGGTTACACTGACCACTACGCCATCGAGTCATTAAATATTGTATATAATCTTTATTATTATACACATGTATAATATGTATAATAATAAACATTATCTTCAATACTTGTAGGTTATTCCATTGTTCATAGAGAATAAATTACATTATAAAACAGTATACAGTATAATATATAGTGCTTCAAATGAGTAGTTTTCTATACTTATATAATACATGTAGCCATAAGCTGTATAGACAGATCGTAATATATAAGTCAATGCAAAGATCACCTTATGCATCATGTATTCAGTTTTATACACCTACGTATATACATAGACTAGCGTGAATTTTTTTAAAAGAGTAACTAAGTCAAATTTTTGTTACCGAACATCTAAATTAGCGATGTCAATTAAGGAGTCTGCCCACTACAGCGACTCATACCATGACCGTGCTAGGAACGTATCAGACAAGAAAAGTAACACTATACGCCCTGCTATAGGAACTGCTGGTTGGTGACGGAACGGTCTGGTGGGCATAGTCTTATACATTTCATTACAAAGAATATATTTTGCCTGACACGTTCCTAGTACGGTCATGGTATGTGACGGGGTAGTAGGCAGACTCCTTTAGACTTATGAAAACATCTCCAATACAAAGTATGACTTAGAATTGGAATTGTTTTCTAGTAGTACGGATTACTAAATGAAAAATGGTTTTAATTTATAATAAAATTATATCTAAGTTTGTGTAGATCGTCTTAAATGCCGTAGAAAACCTCAGATAAGTATATTTCAAAGATTGATTGACCTTTACTAAATGTTCGCTGTTTTCCAAGTAATCTTTTGCTACTCAATGTAGAAAATAAGCTCCTGCCGTGCGTCCAGATACATTGTACACTTGTACCCTTGTCCGCTGTCCCGCGCGCCGTGTGTCTTATTTTGATAAAGTTCCATTTAACTACAAAGTGATCTCAAGCGGAGATGTGTCGCCCGGGGCGACGCTTTATTCCACTTCTTATGAAAATGTTCACAAAAACTTACAGAGTCTTTGATATTTTGAAGTAGGAATGTAATTGAAAAAGGACAGGTACGTTTGTATCACAAGTTCTCTTTGTAACCACTGTTTTTACCATAGTATGTTGACTGGCTGTTATACGTAACTTAGCACGCGCTTATTAAAGCAGAACCTATATAGGTAAATATATTTGCTTAAGCCCTAGAAAAGTGCATATGCACTTTTCTAGGGCTTAAGTAAATATATTTTTAGATATTCTTCCCTAAATTGGCTTAGCCGTGAAAATGGTTACTATTATTCTGTAAGTACTATAGAGCTGGCGAAGCCTTTCCCACCCCACAGCGCGCCGGTCTTTAATACCGGCCGCTACGCAGCCTGCTGTTTTATTTTAAACTTTAATATTTTACATGATCTCGTTCACGTTGACATAACTTGCTGAATACATGTAACTAAAACACGACGAAAATACCTTTTAAATGCTAATTAAAAAAAATAGGAATAACACAATCAACGGAGGAATAATTCTTGATATTTTCGAAATCGAACACCGATGAAGTCTCAGTTTCATAAATAGTATTTTCCGTAAATAAAACAAACTTTAAACGTAAACATAAATTGCATTGAATTTCATATTTGACGTTTATGACTCTAGATTGCAACTCTATTTTTAAACAGTTTTGTTACGAAAATTAATACATTCGATCATATAAGTACATCAATAAGATATAGGAAGGTGAACCCTCTCACACACTTTTAAATTGTCAGTGATAAACAAGGTGGTAAGTAAGTAGGTACCTTAGATTAAATATCATACGGTAGCGTATTTTTATAATTATGTGAACGTTTATTTTAATTCACCTAAACATTGACAACCTAAATATTAATAATATTTCTTTTTTTACACAAACATAGTTAAAGTTAATAGAATATAAAAAAAATATATTATGTAGTAGTAGCTCACTTTTATAGTTTATAGTGTATGTTCAATTAATTACAATCAATTTATATCCAACGGCTTAAAAAACGCATGGCAATAACAATTTTTTTACCAACATGCTATTTTTAAGATAAAAGGATATATGTATATTCACGAAACTTAAAGTAACTTCTTTTTTTTCTTGAAATGTCATTAAAATCAGTACAGCTGTTTTACCATGAAAGCTTTACAAACAGACAGAGTTACTATCTCAGTAGTATGTAGAGGGGAAGGTACATACTTCCGATTTTCAAGAAGAAATATCACGTATCAAATCGTAAAAATCTGACCTATATCTGAGATATTTTTCCAACTTGCAACAACAGAGTGATTAGTAAATATCACATTTACAATGCAATCCATATTAGTGGGTCTCAGGATTCATCGGCAAAAAGAGTATTCTTAGAAACGACAGAATTTAGGAAAATGAATTATTGCTTTCAAAGTTACTTTTCTCGCGCCATTTTTTCCTGCCTATGATTTAGTTGTATGAGCTCCACAAACAATATAGAGCGAACACGTGTTAACAGCGCCATAACAGTGTGAGTTAACTGCCGAACTTAGGGCACTTTGTGAAATATGACGCAGTGCGAAACGATCCTTATAGCCTTGTTGATTTTGTTTTATGTTCTTTTCTGAAGCTTAAGTTATTTTGATTTACAGATACGAGATTGATAGTCGAGCATCTAAATAGTTAAAACATCATCGTACATACGATGAATTGCATTCATGTCAATAAACTTGCGCATTAAATATAGTTCATAAGTTATTTAGCTCACATGAGAATACAATTATAATCTCGAAGAGCTATTTGGGGTTTAGCAGCATACACATGATGAGTTTGGAAGGGGATTTATATCGCATGCTTAAAGCCTCTGGTCTATCACTGGAACTTTATATAAACACGGCTGATATAACATTTATATAGTTTTAAAGTTGAAGCATAAGAATGCAGCCCGCATGGTAACATAGAATTATGAGAGAGTTTATAAAATTAATCCGCACTATAAATTATAAAATTAGGTTCATATTACAACGATTTTCAAATCAACAGTTATATTTACACATTTTTCAGAGTTACCCTTAACAGAACTGGTACTGTACACTAATGTTTTCCGTACATAGAGCAACCGATGGCGTAGTACAAAAGTGACGTTCTTATTTTCTTTATATCGCTACACAGGTGGTACCAAGGAAGCTTATCATAGCTTTTTATTAGCAAAGGGTTCGACAAGAAGTATGGCTATAACCATCGATACGAGGATGTAATGGTTTATTTCCCATTTCACCTTAAATTCGTCGCCTGCTTCACATATATAAATTGTGCTGACTGAACAACATTTATGTAAATAAATAACTTTTATTGCTGATTTTATAAAATGTACTCCTAATTAGGTACTCAATGTATAAATAATTTAATCGACGCTTTAAATATTACACAGCATTGAAGCTAAATTTTCTTCTCCCTAGCCTTTATTATTCCCAAGTGACTTGGGGTCGACTTTTCTGGTCTAACCGGATTTGACTGGATATCAGTTTTTACACGGAGCGGCTGGCACCTGACCTCCGCAACCCGAAGGCTAACGATACCCTAAGGCTAGACCAGTGTCAGGATATTATAGGGCACTGACTTCCCAATAACGAATGCTATAGATGTTCATGGCAGCCGGGACCGATGGTTTAACGTGCTCTCCGAGGCACGGAGCAGGCGATAATTGTTAATCAATACGCACATAATTTCGAAAAGTCAGAGGTGCGCGACGTGGGTTCGAACCCGAGATTCTCTGCATTGCAGTCTGTTGGTCTCGCCACTGAGCTATCGCTGCTTTTTGCAGCATTGAAGCTAAATAAATAATAGAATAAATGAACTTAATCACTAAACCCGATACCATTCCAAACAGAATCATGAAAACAACTTTTTATATTAATAATAGGATGTATAGAATTACCGTGTTGTTGTTTTTTTCGTTTAGCGTAATTAGCCCTCGACCACACCTGTGTGGCTTCTTTTGAACTCTGACCAGGGAATCCCGAGTAATGCTCATTGTGTAACGCGATCGTTTCTCCTTGTCTAGTTCTCGTAAACAAACCAACTATTTCTGAGAGGTTTCCTACTGTAAACAAATCGTTTTATAGTTTAATAATCTTACGTGAGCAGGGGAGCAGTTGTGTTATGTACCAAACCAATAATAACTTTGGCGGCTCACATAAATCGCAGCATTAATTTTACAACTCAAATGTAACAATTTAGTTGTAGGCAAGTAAGCACTTAGTTATACGCCAGCGGCGCTGCTTCGCAACTTAAGCGGCCCTCCCTCACCGCTAAACAAATTTGACAGCTTCAAGTTGGCCTAAGTTTGGGTTCACGTATGCAATCTTAATTTTACCATTAGCGTAGACGCCCTACACCCTTTCATTGATAGCTATAACGCATAATTTCCAATGGCAGGTATGTTTAGAATGTTGTAGTATGATTGTGTTTTGTTAAAGTTGCGTCTGACTAGTTAGCATTGTGCCCACGTTGAAACAAGTTGTCATGATTATTAAGGTGTTTAGCGCTGAGTTAGAGTTGGCACATGATTACATTGTGAACTTATCAGCAAAGAACACGTACGCATAATTTTGAATTCATGCAAATATAAGGGCAGTATACTAAACTTCATGATCAATATGTATCTGCTATCATTGTTAGTTCATTGTAAAGCAAGTATTGTATATTATGCCAAATATGTAGCCTGTAATTCTTATAATAACTATAAATTTATATCCTAATTAATATATTTTACTCATGATCCAAAAAGTTGCCGAGATAAGCACATCAATTACTCAAGTAAGTATCTGCTACCTCTTTGCTCGCGCTGTATCTAGTTTGGTAGTATGGATAGTGTAGATTTCTATCACAGAAAGATTTTCACAAAATTATTCTAATTTGGACATTCTTCTTTTAATTGAACATTTGATATTGGATATTTGAGTTGGTCATTTCTATAACTGGACAAAATTCTTGTTGGACTTTCTTATTTATGCCCAGTCACACAAAGTCTTTAACTTAAGTGTTTATAAAATAAATATATATAAAATAATAAACGTTCTCGAAATTAGGCACCGTGTTTGCTGTTTAAATATTTTAAGAATAAAAATATAACACTCGCAACCCCTGGAATCTTGAATAATCGTATGCAGCTAAACTGTAAAAGATTGTTTGAAAGTTTGGAGCTACGCTCTCGAGGCGAGGCGGCGACGCGGGAGTTAACTCTCAGTTTTACTGTCTGATGGTAATCGTCTGATGCTATGAACGTGGAAACTTTTCTTGCAGTTTTATGGTCTATGAGAATTTAATTTTATGAATTATTAACTACGTTTGCAGTGTTCTGTTTAGAATTGATCTGATACGTGTGTATATTATACTAGATTTGCCCACGGCTTCGCTCTTTAAGTTCTTTTCCCTGGTCTAAAGGTACTGTATGTCCTTTTCTGTACCCCTGACAACGTGTATGCGTAATTTTATGATGATCGGTCGTGTGGCTAAGGCCTTAAAGCGGAAGAAACAAACAAACTCACATTCTCATTAATAATATTAGTTAGGATTTGGGTAGAAGCCTACTTTAGTATATTACTATTTAACACAAACACAAAACTAGGCGAACGTTTCTTGATCAGATCGGAGGCGTTCTGGACAAAGGCCAGGTTAAGAGCACCTTGAACCGACGGGCGTGTATGAGGAATGTGATGAAAGTGAATGAAGCCAGAGAAGTGTGTCAGAATCGTAGCAAATGGAAATCCGTAGTCTCTGCCTACCCCACTGGGAAACAGGCGTGAATCTATGTATGTATGTATGTACAAACACAAAATTGCAGGCTCATATTAGTTTGGTGCCTGATTGGTATTTACTAATGGTAAAATGATTGATTAATGTAATCCAAAATTGGTATGTAAAAAGTATATCATGTTTCAAATACACACTATACAAATGAATGTTTATTTGAAAGGGAAATTTAAACAAACCATTAAAGTAAATACATATTTTATAATCTACATTAAGAATATGTATTAAAATATATCCTCATCAAAATACGTGTATAATAAAGTGTATGTATATTTGTAAACAAAGCAATGGTCACGCATAACTTGTACATACATGCCTAGGTACTTAAACTCGGGACTGCATATCTTTGAAGGGGTTGGCAGATTTGTATTACATCAACATTTCGTAAGCCATGTATTTAGGTAACTCGTAATAAAGGACAAACTTTGCCATCTATCGGCCTCCGTGATACTACAAAGAATTACTAATACACAAATCAAATCAACCACGGCCAACGAGACAGTCATTAGTGTACAATTATAATAAAATTTAGTTTTTATTAAACAGTCTAATAATTAACCACAACCATCAAAAACTACACATACATACTTACCTCAACGGCACGCAACGTGTACTCCAAAATGTATTTCAGATTGATTATTAAATAACGACCATTAAATTTTCGACAGCGGTGATCAAAAAAACGCAGGATTAATTCAGATTTAAGCTCCACGAGTCGGAAGCTTTTAAATTCGCATAAATACAACATGTTATGGGCGGTCGCCGTTTGCCTTTATCAATTACAAAGAGGAGTCGCTTTAAAATTTGTAACGCTCTTTATTACATTACGTGGACCAGTCGACTGTGTAATATTTAGCGATGCATTTAACTACGTGTAGAGGTTACCATGAACTTGACTTAAGAATATTATAAAATCAGCCTTGAATATAAACTATCCCACTACTAGGCACGGGCTTCTTCACTTTTTTTGATGATGGTTAAGCCATAGTCCCCCGCATTAGCCCAGTGTGGATTAGCAGACTTCACTTATCTTCCAGAACATTATGGAGAACTCTAAGACATGCAGGTGACCTCACTACGTTTTCCTTCACTGTTAAAGCAAGCTACAATTTAACCTTTATTAAAATTTTTCATGTGCGCATAATTTAGAATAGTTAGAGCACCATTATTATTAAATACATATTTGAAAAAGAAAACAGTAATTGCACACATTAGAAAGTATTGAATCACCTGATGCCTGAAACACAGGTGTATCCCAGGTTTCAAGTAATCAATTTATAATCTTTGGAAAATATTTGAAGAATATTCTATAACTGGCGATAAAAATATGACTGTCTTATAATTTAATGCCTTATGTATAACTTATCACAGATATAGTAAAATATTACAGTCAAAAATAGTAAATGATCACCAAAATTAAAACCGTATTATATTTAAAGTGATCAAAATAAGTCGACGGAGCCCCGCTCCGCGGGGCTCCTATTTTTCGATGTGTTTAAGAAGGAACCTGACTTAACCTAACCCTTCCGAGACGGAATGCAGTGATTTGAGGCGTACAGCTGCTCGTTATGATATATTTTACTAAGCATATTTTGCTGCGCAATTAGTATTTTTGGTCGTCATTATATTTAATCCTAATTTTATTAGATATAAACATAAATTTAATTTCATTAGAATTGTGATTACTATTTAATCAATTATTCTGAATCTAAGACTATTTATATTTACTATGGAACAAATTATTAAATTATCTTTAACGTAGATATAATGGCCAGGTCAGCTAAAACTAAATATGCATCTATATGAACTAACATGATGCATTAGAAAACGTTTATTATTTAAGGTCAACAGATCACCCGGATGGTACCTATACCCGCAGCTTATTACATATAAACCTACTTCACCTGCGCTCTTTATAAAGATATATTTGCAGATATTTCAAGTATATAAATGGACGTGGTTTTGTATTAAATATATTTTATGCAATCTTAATAGTTCATGTTATTTATGCGGTTAACATTACATATGACTTCTTTGATGCATCAATTCAACCTGCAGGTTGAATAAAATCGGTCTGTTGGCCGATTTTATACAGAGTTCCAATTCCGAATTGTGAATGACACTTAAGCTCCGATACTCATAAATCGAAATAAAGAGTAGCATTTACCCCTATTTTCCGATTCGTGAGTATTTTATTAAACATTTTACTTACCGAGTGGAATGCTATCGCGAAATATGTAGGTAATAAGGTTAAACGTATACCTGACTAAAGATACCCGTTATATTATTAGGCGTTACTTATAAAGCCATTATTATATTATGTATTACTAGATGAACACGATATTTAAGCAACGTCATGCTAATTACGATTTATTATTGTTCCAATGGTTTCATTGTTTTGACACCTCTGTTACTTAATAGTCTTATTCAGCGTCTAAAAATAAAAACGTAACAGTTCTTACGAGACAATTCTACTTTCTTTTCTTTCAAAGGGTAAGCTTGATTTAATTAAGAAGCCCACGTTCTTTAAGAAAAAGGGGAATAACAATAGGACATATAATGAGAATAGGAAACCATAATTATGAAATAGGTATTGTAGTAGACTCAAATGATAGACGGTATGCTGTTTTGTCATTTTCTCAGCCTCGGTTTACATATATACATAGCCTTTATTCCCATAAGGTGGGCAGAGGTGTATTGCACCCACATGGCGCTAGAATTAGCTGTTATTTCCATCCTCAGGGAACAATATCATTCTAGATGCTACTACCGAGAAATTCTTAGCAGGAAACCTCGATAAAACTCCGTCCGAGATTCAAACTCTAAACCTTATCAGCAGTCGCATTTACAAGCACCGGCCACCAAGTTAATTTCACTGATATAAACATCTCTTTTAAGAATTTATTGTCTTTCTTTATTTTCACAACCTTAGCTGCTTTTATTTTTTGTCCAATCTTCTGTTTTTTTAATTCTTTGAACATGTCTGAGTAAGCAATTCAATAGTTTTGCGTTATTAAGTACATAGCTGCATAAAGACAAACAATTCATTAATATTTCGAAGTCAAAGCTGTTGCTATTATAAAACAGAACGTAGTTTAATAAAAGTTTAACATATATTAATCACGTGACTTAACAAACGAAAAATATTTGCTCATTTGCAGCCCAACATGATAAATTGTAAATTACTTGGAAAGTGCGTTTTGGCGGAGCTTACATTTTAAAATGGTGAAACAACATTGAAATGAAATTCACGAGCGAATAATGAGGGGCGAATTAAAAATGCAAAAATTGATTAATGGAGCGTTCGTTGTTCAGCAAATATGTACCCATTGAGTACGCGTGACTCGTCGCTACTTGACGTACCTACATTGACTGTAAATATTACCACGCTGCACTATAACTAAACTAAACAGTTTAATGTCCATTCTATAGAAACAATTTATGAGGCTGTATCTTACAGTTACTGAAACTTTTCACACATCCTCACTTGCTTATGTTGGCAGTATGTGAAAAATTACGGCTGTTGGTTGCCGCACTAACCGAATGTATTGCAGATTAAATAGTTCACCAGATATAGAATGGGTAGCATTTGAACTTACGGCCTCTCGATCGCAAGTCCAATGTTTGTCGTCATTATTGAATATAAAAGTTCAATCTTACCAAATCAATAATCTTGTATTATATTTTCAGACTAGCCCACGGCTTCGCTCGCGTAAAAGGACGTTAACTTAGATTATGTTAGTAACAGTACTTTTTTTAAATAAAATATAGCCTATATTACTCGGTGATAAACTGGTAATATAGCTTTCTAATGAAGGAAGAATTTTTAAAAACGGTTTTGTTGTTCTTGAGTTAAATCCTTACAAACAAAAAATAAAATCGTTCCTCTAAAAAATCCATACATATACTGAATATTATTAATATTCAGTATAGATTTTCTATACACAAATAAACAAACACACAAATAAAAAAGCGTACATTTTTTATTTTAGCACCTAATTTATTTAATCCAACAGGTAATCCCAGATCATGCATCGCATTTGCAGATCTGATCTGAAAACATTATAACCAGTATATTTAAGAGTTAGTAACTAAAATTGTGACAATATTTTCAAATATAATATATATTTGGTACTCTAAAAATAAAGACACGTTCAAATTTCAGTCACATATATATTATATATGTGCCTGAATAAAATACTATTATTACAACTGCCTGCTCTTTTATCTTTTATTGTATACAATCATTTATAAATATAATTATTAAAAGAATGATACACGACTGAATATGTAGAACTACGTAGCGTAGAAGGCTACGCCGTAGACGTTTAGCTACATGTTCGTAATTTATAATTAAAGCTACCGATTCAACAATATTTTATAAGAGCGATAATTGAGCGAGGTTTATATAAAAAAAGGCATTTCTACTATTTTTTTTTTACGTTGCATTTAGAGCAATTATTAATCGGTAACACTTGAACATTTATCTTGCTATCGAGCAATACGTTACTACTAATGATCGTGATATAAACCCTTAATAAGCTTTCTACTAACTTACAGCTTGTTAGTATAAATGTAAGACCGTGACATTGTATTCATTTCTGAGCAGACGTATTTTAACAAATTAGCTTGTATGGTTTGATTTTAATTTGTATATTGTTTTAATAAAATGAGTGCATAGATAGCGCAGTAATTTAAATACAAACGTGTGGAGTGTATCCAGCTTATTTTATTTTAAATTGTTCTATATTGACAAATTTAAAGTTATTTTTACAAATTGCATCACAGTTAATTGTGTTTACAAATTCTACTTACTATTTATATTCACACACTCACTGAAAAGCGTATAGAACATTGGGCATGTATGAATTATAATTAATTAGTGACGAATATATTTAGTTTATTTTTTAAAGGCAACTACCGTCCTAGGGACGTTGCCTGTAACGCTAGGGAGCTTACAAACATTGAAACAATGGACATGATCTATATTCGGCCTGGAAACTACACCACTACTTGCAGAACACAGTTTATTTTTGTTAGTAAATCGAACTGCAGGTTCGATTTACTAACAAAAATTGGGGCACTATTTGTGGCAATGCGTCTTCTTTTAAATGGACTTCACGGATGGGGCGCATTGATTTGACTGCGCAATCCGTGAAGTAAATTTCAATAAACTTAAGACTTGACGTAGTTAATAAAATATTCGTACATTTTATACAAATAAAACCTACAAAACAATCTAAGACCTGCTTGTTATAGGGCGTGAGTGCATTACATTTTTGCTGTAGATTAATAGCATCAATCGCAAATCGGCCATTCAACACGCTTAGCCGTTTCAGCAGACTATTAAACAGCGGTGAAGGGAACTGCGTGGATCGCGTGCTCAACGTATATTAGGTGTCATAACAGTGCAGCCGACTGCAACCTTCAACCTGATGTTTGGACTATAGAACACTGGATTGGGCTTTAAAACTGTTTCTTTTATTAGGAGTTCAGATTTACGATACTAGCCTTTTAATCAATTAAGCAGTGTTAGCTATTCTGAGAAACTCGCAATATTTAAGGAATATGTTTTTGTCAAAATGTCATACATACGTAAATTGTTTACGCCTTATATTTTATAGATAAATTATGTGAAGTGGATTCCATTTCTTATAACCATCACAGGTGCACGCGTATTCAATATTTACGCATTTTAATTTTTGTAACAGAAGTTGCTATTTGACAAAGATGTCAAACATTTTATTAAAAAATCTTGCTTTAACCTACTGCATCGCATCGACACACCGATGAATGGACGCAATAGGCTATCAATTATGTCTGGCATTTTAACAATTGATACATTAGCAAGTATTTCAAAGAGGAAACAAATTAATAAAATTTTATAACAATCAAGTACTCTAAGATATTTACGAACATATGTAAATTAGCGCGAATAATGTCAAAATTTACTCAGTAAACGTGTCGACCAAGTCACACTTGTGTCAGGTTGTGTCACTAGCTAAACGACGCGGTGACGACGCAACGTTTATTCCAGCGCCTATCCAACTTTTGCATATTCACGTCGTAGATGCATTTTACAGGGTGCCATTTCGCTGTGAGATCGCAACGATAACGCGCCGCCATGCAACAAAGCCTCGCTAAACACCGTAAACTTGTGAATTATTAATCTCCTTATCGAGCACTAAACATGGCCGGCTTCATGAAAAATTTAATAAATCGCCCTTTAGATTTATTGCGGTGTATTTCATGCAATAGCCGAGCTATGGGCTAATGTTGATAAAGCTTGAATGCGAATGCTTTAAGTTCCTTTAATAGTTGATAACTGGTCGACTTGACGTAAGTGATTAATTTTGTGAATCCATTGCCTTTTGTTTTATGGAGGGAGGCAACGGTTATTGTAATTATAGTTGTTTGGTATACCACGTGGTGCAGAATATGTTAATTGTAATTTTATTTCATGGTGTCATTTTATATTTTCTTTATCTAATTTTTCTGCTTACCAAATACCTAGACGGCCCCAGACACCTTGAAAAGATCACTGGGATGGACAGGATGCAGAAATCGCTTAAAATGGAAGAAGGCATATGTATACCAACAAACTGCCAAAGACTGGTTATTTTATGAATTGACTTTGCTTATCTAAACAATTCACACAGACTACTTTGCTACTGCAGGGTGATGCGCTGCGCTGTTGAAGCTCCGTTACGATGACGGATAGTGTTCCGATCCATTGTAGAATGAAGAGTGAAATCATGCGTGCGTCGCCCTTTTGTGCTGTGACGACGCACGCAGGTGTGGCATACAATGCGTTGATCCGTTCCGACGACGCATCGCAACGCACTAATGAGGCACCTCCCTAAAGCAGTTGGTTCGCACTCTGTTGCGTGGGACATCAAATATAACTGTCGAAATGAAGGTGTCATACACTTCTACTTAGTTTTTCATGTGATATACAACAGTGATTCGATAAGCAAATATATGAATTTATATAGCTTATTATGTATTTGAAAATATGATAAGATTTATTTATTATCTTGCAATATAAATTTAACTAAATACATAATAATCTGTGGCAACCCTTTGCCGAGCACGGAGGAGAGAACCAAAAAACAAGGAACGGAGCCGAGTAGCGAACAAATTCGCTAATTTTATCTGCAGAGCTGAATAAAGATATATTAGTGGTCCGAACAAAGATAAAGGAATAAATTGTGGACGCGATAAATCAGTAAAGGATGGTTTTAATTACACGTCCGCCGGAACCACTTCGCGTTAAGTCTGCTACACAATGGAGGTGCTAAAGCATAAGAGAATGCAATTTTATAGAAGCCGTGCAAAACTAAGTGAACATTGCAATGTGCTAGTGTTTGTTTATCTAGTTTCGAATTACGCTAACCTTGGTAAGCTTTGATACTATATTAAATAGAAGGATATGAGTTTTACAAGACATGCAATAAATACTATTTTGATTTTTGTTTATAATTGTAAACTAATGACATTTTTCTCGCATCGTGACTTATCCAAGAAAAATCGGTTTTACTTATTTTCTAGAATCAACAATTATATAATAAAAGAAACACAATGACTTACTGTTACTTTTTACGATAGAAATAGAGAAATGTACAAAACTATACAAAACAATCAAGGCTAAAACAATTTAAAAAAATTTAATTACAAATCCTCATTGAAATTAAACTACTATATACGGATTTAATCAAAACAAATCCTCATTTTTATTACTAAGATAATATTGTCAAATCTAAAATAAATAACAATGCTTGGCAATTTATTCATCCATAAAAGTACTGAATGTATCGCCGTCCTAAGCAAGGGTGCCGCAATCCTCAGGAGGTAAAATGTAAATAAAGTTAATTATTGCCAGTTAAGTGATTTCAGACTTAGTCGGATATATTTTAGAGTACTTCATTTTCTCGGTAGGTACATGTTTATTTTAACATTAACCGCCCAGCGTCGTTAATTAGTAAATAATCTGCAGGGGAAACGTTTTAATAAAATTATAGTAAATATTACATATGAAAACCTCAATCAAAATATATTATTATTTAAGATAATAATCGAATTAGCCACAATAATTAACATATCAACATATCTACATATCTGTTATATGCTAAAGTCTAAATATAATTAAAAGGTTAGGAAACTATTAAAAAAATAAAAGTGATATAATTGACTTTCACTTTTCCAGTTGCAGTTTGGTCAATTTGAAAGGTCACACCGCCACTACCACACGGGTTTTGGGTATGTACTTACTATAAGGCTCAATCATTTGGATTCATAAAAATAATATATCCATGCCTATCATTTTCTATCAAGAATTGTAAGATGTGTGTTCGTTGTTACAATATTCTTACATTTTATGTGTCCGACCCATAGATGGGTGAGTTCTAGCTGGACTTGTATTTTGCATTTAGAACCAACGCAAAGTCTTAATTAGGTGTTGTACAGAGAACATGCGATCGGTGGACTTGTCCTTTTTAAGTGTGGGTAAGTCAGTTTAGTGTAATACAATAAAAGACAACAAATTCTTTGGTTGGTATAGTTCTATCTTGACGCATGTCTTATCGTTTTATCTCTTAGTCTCTTGTTTTATTATTTACCGTGGTAGACCGAACTACTAAGTTTGGTCCAGATACCAGCAAACGCTCGTTATTAAACACGTCTAATGTTGCATTATGAACTCAAATTGCGAAAGTCGAAACGGAAATTAAATTTGCCTACCGGTTTAATTAATCTACCTGCATATCGAGGAAGTAAAACATGTACAGGTAGACGTAGGTCTCTTAATATATACTTTAAAATTATCCAAAACTATCTGAACTGCGGTAACACTATGAACGTTATTTAATTTAAATTAGAATATTGTTATAGTAGCAGGGAAGTGCAACATTTTCTCTATCAAAATATTTACATATCGAATACTTCTGCATAACTATGTCGAGCCTTGTTAATTGGCATTACAGGTGCAATGCCGAACAGCGTAGAGCTACTTTCCTAATCAATTGTCTATCCGTATTCATTAGATTGTAGTATTTCGATGTGGCTATCTTTACTAGAACTTACCATAGAGTTTGTAGAACTACTAGAAAAACAAAGAAACTATATTGAACTCGATGTTGAAATAGTTCTAATTTCTGAATAAGTAATTAAATACTACTAAGATATGTAAATATTACGGTATTATATGTAAAATAAATACGTGGTAAAGCTGTCCCCTGGTGGAGTGCTAAGAAGACAAGCCTTCTAAGTAGTTCTTATCACTGTAACAGTTTATAGCAATATGGACAAATTCTACAACACCTATTAGAGATTTGAGCTTAATTCATTACACATTATTCTATTGTTAAGTTACTTATAATGTACACAATTACACTCCTTATCTTCTCCCTAGCCTTTATTATTCCCAAGTCACTTGGGGTCGGCTTTTCTAGTCTAACCGGATTTGACTGGATATCAGTTTTTAGACGGAGCGGCTGCCACCTGACCTCCGCAACCCGAAGGCTAACGATACCCTAAGGCTAGACCAGTGTCAGGATATTATAAGGCACTGACTTTCCAAAAGCGACTCCCATAGATGTTCATGGCAGTCGGGACCGACGGCTTAACGTGCTCTCCGAGCTCAATCAATCAATACGCACATAATTTCGAAAAGTCATATAACTTCCGAAAGTCGCAGGTGCGCGACGTGGTGGGTTCGAACCGGAGACCCTCTGCATTGCAGTCTGTTGGTCTCCCTACTGAGCTATCGCTGCTTACACATACTATATAAATAACAGGAGAGTAAATCTTGAAAATATTAATTACACTACATCATAAATATTAATCTTTTCAAAAGCCTTTACATATAATAACCTTGGATTTTATTTTCTCATCCACCCTAAAATCGATTACTAATATTTCTATATCGACCAGATGTAATCGGACTACGCGGTATCTTATTGCTAAATTACATTCTAACATGTAAAATTACGTTGTAACATGTAACATTTTTATATTTTCCACAATATCAAAATACAAGAAAATAATAAAAATATAAAATATCAACACATTCCAATGTTGAGTATATACAGCTAATTAGGAACTGTTATTTTATCTTGCTTTTATAAACCTATAAAAGGCACATTAAGCTCCCAACGGCAAAAAGCAAAGAAGACACCCGAGTGCACACAAAAAATCACCCACAAGGCGAAGTGGTCGGATTATACGCGTCGCCTATTCGAAATCTCGCTTTGATTCGTTCAGAGTACGAGTGTAATTTTAATTATAAACATTACTTACCTTAATTAGAGTTTTTGCGCACTCAGAGCTCAACCGGCGGCAAATTGGCGGCCCACTTTGAATACACCATAATTAGGATGCAGTTTTAGCACACAGGCCCTCGAGAGCTCACGTGTTTGCTAAACTGTATGTGGATGGGGCTGGAGCTGAAAGCCCTTGCTCTGGCAATTAAATCGTTGGGATATGAATGAAACTCGATGTGACTATGAATGAATTGATGACGAAATTGTACGATTAGAGGAACGTGATATCTTTGTTGGTATGTATTTAGATTTAATCTGTTATACGGTAAGTGGAGACGGAAGCTAATCTTGTCACTAAACTCTCTAGTTTTTATTTTAATTATGTATACGATAGCATTTTTAATAGTATAAGTAATTCTTGACTTCGACGATGTAATGAATAGTCTTGATGATCTGATGCTTCATTGCCGCTTTATGATGTTCATTGAATCAGATGTAATTTTCAGTAAATCAGTTGCTAGCTGCTGTATCATGTAGTCCGGTGTTTACGTATCGTGTTCCGTTAATGATGTCGACGTAGATCCAGAGCGGCGGTAATTGTGGGCTAATTAATTGGTGCAAATTTAGCGTTTTCAACAATGATAATTACACAGTGAAGAGGGCAGACCATGATAGACAAAGATTTACTCTTAACTTATGAGTACTTTATTGTTTTTAGCTTATTTAAATACTATGCATGATACCTTCCTATTTTTATAAATTAGAAATTGAATTTCAATGCGGAGGAGGATATATCTCAAGATACATCAAAATGAAGAAATCATTACTTTGTACGCTGTTAAGTATTAACAATAAAATATGTCAGCCTGTGTTCTCTTGAATAAGTAATTCAAAATAAAATACAGGCTGACTAATTGTGTATATATTATTATACATGGTATAGTAAATCATACATTCTTCATAAGTGAGCATAATATTTACGTTAGTGGTCGTACTAACCCAGTCAACTATCGACTCATAGCCGTCACTTCTTTTATTTTAAAGGCGTTTGAACACGTAAGTCTCAACTTGACTGCTACCTAGAATATAACTCCTGAATTATTAAACATCCATGGCTTTAGACAAAAATGTAAGTTAATCTTCTAGCGTATATTATATACATATCTTTAGTGTCGTTGTCTGTTCTTCGAATCTCGACATCGCCAAAACTTTCGATAAGGTCTGGCACCGTTCGCTTATTTTCAAACCTCCTACCCACAGCCTGACACCTCAATTCTACTATCAGGTTATTGACCTCCTCGCATGAGCGCCACATTCGAGTTTTGTGTGATGTTTTGCTCTGCGCTTCTGGCTTCGACTTTCTGTAAGTCTATACTTATGCCCCGTCCAATGCCCTCTCTTTTTCTTCTGTATATAAATAAAATGCTACATACACTGCTATGCATATATATGACAATATTGAACATAGGACAAGCTATGCGGTACAAAATTTAGGAGAACAGGCGGGACTTGTGTCTGACATTCAAAAACAAATTGAATATTGTAATAAATTGTTCAAATGTATGCATTTTCAACAAAAGTTCCCTTGTCTTCTCTATGACAGATATGGTATCTCAGATATCTTAGATTGTGGCACATGTCCATACATGAGCCACAATCTCAAGCAAAGAAAGCAAGCACGGAGTTTCATATGGGGTTAGGCGCTTATTCACGCTGGAGCAACCATGTCTGTTACCTAAGACTCAGGTTTGCACCCATGTAAAGTGGTGCTTAAGTACAGTACTTTTTGGACACCCTAGGAAGCTCAGACCCACGTGTTTCTTTGGTAAAAGTAGTTACGCAGGACATTGCTTTGCTGTCTTTTATCGCTATGCCACGGTGGGTATGGGTGTTCCAAAGACCTGTTCCAATAACTGATCTGCTCACCCTTACATGTTTCTGTCAATTTTCTGAACAACACGTACTGGGCTATGGTGTCAGCCTGTTTTGCTATTTATGGTGTCCGCAAAACTCGTTCATATGAGTCATAATTTTTGCGTTAGATGAAGAAACAGGTCTCCAGCTTATTCGTGCCGTAAAGGCAACCCAAAGAGGTTATAATGGTGGGCTATTGTAGGCTATAGTTATCATATATTGAAAGTAAATAGTCTTGACTAATATTCTACAAAAACTGACAAATTATTAATGATTTAAAGGTCTATTAGGTCTATTTCAATATCCAAGCTTGAATCAATAATTGAAATAATCTACCTAAATTATTTAATCATACATACAACGTCTCAAGCTATTGGGTAGAGGGATATTACCCTTTAGGATAAAGATATAGAGATGTATTATACCCATATTATGCCTAAGATGGCCTCAAGTACCGTCGGACACAGGACAGAAGATTTAATAACATTTTGCTAGACCCGGTAAACGAACCCGAGAACACATGTCTCAGCCACTATCACTGTACCATGGAGGTCGTGTTACCTACATACATATGTATACTTATATTATATGTAAGAACATCTCCTTTTTTTCAATAAAATAAGATATATACCTATAAGACATATTTTTTTGACTGAAAACAGCTATTAACGTGATCATGCTCGATATTTGCATGCCTTTTTGAAAGGCCAGTTTACACAGGTCATGGTCACAAGCCGTCTGACGCGACGATATTATTTGTGAGGTCGATGTTCCTATAAATTATGCAATACGAAGGTATACAAGGGATTATATGTAACTATTTCTTGCGTACTAAAATGTTTCTATTCTAATATTTATATTATCGCTATATCTTTTATAATCTCGTTTAATTTAGTAGATTACTGAATTTTAACAAGAAATTAATTAATGTCTCTGCTTTTAACGCAGCTTACTTACATCATCGACCGAAATATATTATATTCAAATTGCTGTACATTTTAAACTCTTAACAATGTGCATACTTATTTATAATAAGAAGTCATATATTCAACGCTCGTTGTAATCTAGCAGATTTTAGTAACACAATAGATATAATACAACCAGACACATAATACAGATGTATGCCAGAAGCCGTTAAGCTGCGATGTTGCCAACAAGACATCTATGAGGCCGATAAGGATAAAGGAGATGGGTCTTGCCCGACCTTATATCGGAACCATTAACTCAGCGGAACTACCCAACTGTCAATTTATGGAAACAGGCTATCTTGAACCATTTAACTGAGATAAGGTAACATATGTCGGGTATATTTAAAAAAAATCTACAATATAATTATTTTTAGGTATTGTTTTAGACGTAAGTTACTAATAATTATTATTCTAACTTTTATAACCCAAAATTAAATTTATATCGACACACTTCTTTTTCTCTTCTGTTAGCTTAAGCAATATATTTTTTATTCATCTCACAAACATACATATTATTTACGTATAAAAAATAAATATATATATACTAGGATGTCCCAAAATTTTTTTTACGCATACCTTCTTAATTTGTTTGAATGATGTTGAAACAATTGTAAACCAAATTTGGTTTACAATTGTTATATATCATCCCGTGCCGACTTGCATCGGAACTTGTCAATACTTCCTAACTACGGCCGACGCGTGACGCGCTCGAACGATCGATGTGCTTGTTATAATTTGTCTTTCTTTTACAGTACAGTACATTGTTTTTGTTCGGTCAACATGTCAGTGAAATTACGCAGTTCTAAAAAGGATATATTTTTAATAGGTGACGTAACACCTCAAATAACGGTATCAAAACTTCCTTCCAATAGTTAAGTTTTAGCAACGTTATTTTAAAAAATTCGTCAAGTGCATTTAACTGTAAATGAAAATGCAAATCTCAGTCTTCGCGAGTGTATTATATATTGGGAAAAGGCGCGTATATCTATGAAATCTTTTTCTAATTGTGTAAAGAAACTTGTAAATTTATATCAAGTTTGGAGAGATTTGCAAAAAAATGCAAGACGCAAGACGTGTTTAAACAGCCTCGACAAGAGTTTGTTAGGAACTTAGACAATTCGTTTGATATTGCCCACGCCGATGCGCTTCATTTAATGAAAACAAATGAAGGTAAGTCTTTTTTACAACAACAATGGGAGCCAGGTCGACCAGGTCATTTAGGTGGAGTAGACAAAAAAGGAACCGATAAAGAGGAAAGGGCGCGCCTGAGAATTATCGAGGAAGAGAAACAAGAAGAAAGATAAAGATCGAAAATTTAAAATTCGACCTCCAGGTGCCATGCACCAAGCCAGGTGGATGGCGAGGGCGATTTATGCACTGAACATAGCACTTCTTAGCGCTCAACTAAAAATGACGACAAGGATAAGGCGGCACTGTTTGATGTTTGCTTGTTCATCGTGACATCCTATGTTAAGCCGTGGCGCCAATGTATTTTGGCTGTAGCTTTCACAGCTTTTACCTTATCAGGATTTTTGCTTTTTGAAGTCAGTGAAGGCTTATGAAAAAAATTATACAATCGTCTCGAAAGTCGTTTTACAGAAATTAAGCCAGCATCTATGGTATTTAACCGATAAAATAGTTGCCTTATCAATATTTGACGACGATGTGGACCAAGATATTAAAATAAAAATGGTTGAAAATTTAACCAAAGAGAATCCATCAACCCATGGTAAACGCTACATCCCATCCAAGAAGAACTCTGTGGTTCATTGTATAGTAAGTTTCATTAGTAAACATTGTTTCTTTTATATTCCATTATTTTTTAAATTACTAATTATTTTCATTTTTTATTTCAGACAAAAACATCTACGATTTCGTATCAGTCAAAAGTAAAGCGTTGTTCACTCTGCTTCAAATTGATGACAGTTTTCTGAACAAAAAATCGTCTTTATGGCCAAATAACGCATCGTTTCAAGATGCCAAGAAGAAGGTTTCAGTGGTGAGGGCAGTAAACGATACAGCTGAAAGAGGGGTCAAGACGATGCAAGAATTTCATGGTTTAATTACCGTTTTTATTACAAGAACGCATACAAGAACACCGGCAGATTTATCCAGACTGTAAAAAACAAACCTTTAAAGAAATTTTGTAGAATAATGTTTCTTTTTATGTAAAATATTGGTATACTAGTGTTTTATTTACTAAACAAACTCGAACTTCTAGAAATCTTCTATACTAACTTGGAACAAAAATTTATATTTTATGTTTGGTATCAAGTCGGCATGGGTTGTCATGATCCAATCGCAATAATATTTATTATTTAAGCTAATAAGGCTATTTAGAAAAAAAAATCCTACCTTATCTCTTGGGATATATAATATATATGTGTATATATATATATATATGTGTATATATATATATATATATATATATATATATATGTATATATATATATATATATATATATATATATATATATATATAATGTATATATATATATAGATAATATAATATTCTACCACATACACACAACACCATCTAGCCCAAACTAAGCAGAGCTTGTACTATGGGTACTAGACAATGGATATACATACTTATATATATCTATACTTTTGTTTTTTTGTGAATACATATGTACATATTATACATGAAAACATATAAACAAACATCACGTAAATCTACAACTCACAAAATTAAAACACATAATTATCCACATCAATTAACTGTAGTACATTTTAATTAAGGTGTTAAAAAAGCCCATTATCTCGGTTTATTTGCGTAGAGTCGGCTTGGTAGACATAAATCAACAGTAGACAATGGTAAGGCTGCGGAATTAAAAAATACTCGCTGGAGTCGCCTGCAAGCCCGCACTGAAATAAAGGACTTAGCACAATCTTTGCAAATGCTTAATGAATTACTTTTGCTAATTTCTCACTGGGGAGCGCATTCAGAAAAGTTTTGCACAAAGAATTGGACAATTTAGAAAGAAGCGTTTGCCTACATTATACAGTTGAGTGCTTGGAATATAATAGCATTGGCGTTTTATGCGAATAAGGGGAAAAGCAATGATTATGTAGAAGGTAAAACAAGTTACAAAAATATGAGGTACGGTATCACATAAGAATATTATTAGCCGACCCATATCAATTTAAAATCTAAACGCTTATTATTCGCATTTTCATCCCCATTGGTTTGACAAAGGATAACTGAGCGAATAAACTCGTTTAATTCGGTGAGGTTTTATTTCTAATCATAAAAATGTTCGGATCTTTATACCAGGTATAAACGAAAATTGTAAAAAGGATAAAATTCAATAAAACCCTTAATAATATATTTTATTTTTCAGATTAATATATCTTATTAATGAAACTTCTTAGTTAAAGCCACGTTTTACGTTTTTAAATGCATCTCTGACTTGAAATAAAGTATCCAAGACAGTATTATGATATATACTGAAGCGGTGCACCCTCTGCTGACATTTTAATTAATCATTGAGATTAAACGTAAAATACGGGCCTGATAACAACTTGGAAAGAAATTGCAACCAAGAGAATTAATTAGCTGCCACCCATTCTATTTACTGGAACTGTTTACCTAAATAAGATAATAATAATAAATAATAATATTGTATCACATACACACAACACCATCTAGCTCAAACTAAGCAGAGCTTGTATTATGGGTACTAGACAATGGATAAACATACATATAAACTTTTTTTTTTTTGTAAATACATACATGTTATACATAGAAACACCCAGACCAAGACAAACATCCATGTTCATGCACACAAATGTTTGACTTGTGCGGGAATCGAACCCGCGACCTCAGGCGTGGCAGTCGGTTACACTAACCACTACGCCATCGAGTCGTCGTCGATGTTGTTTCTTATTAATTTTATAGATTGGTGAGCTTGCACCTTTTTGTTTTATCCTACACATTTAAATAATATTCTTAGATAAATTAGTTCAAAAGCAATTCATTTTCTTTTTATTCTTATACTAGTAGTTTTTTCCGCGGTTTCACCCGCGTAAGTCCCGTTCCCGTGTGAATATCGGGTTTCACCCCTTTCACCCCCTTCAGGGTGGAATTTCCAAAAATCCTCTCGTAGTGCTCCCCTACACTCTCCAAGGAACATACATGCCAAATTTCAGCTTCTTGCGTTCAGTAGTTTCGGCTGTGCGTTGTCTGTCAGTCACTCAGTAACGGAAGAGTTTTATATATATAGATATACTTGTTATTTATGAATAATATTGATATTTTTTATACGTTTAAGACCCGTTATCTAATATTGTAGATATAATATCTTTTTAATTCATACATTGGAATTTTCATACTATGTCACAATTCTGATGATGATGATGATTCCGCGCGCCTCGGTATCTCAAGTCATCGATAACCGTGCACTCTGTCCTATCTGCGGTACTTATACCTTTCATATTATTTTCCTTTTACATAACTTGTAAAAGCGTCCTGTATTAATTTAAATTTCGCATTTAACGCTGGCGTAGAGGTTTAAGTGGTCGCCTCGCCACTGTCCCTGGAACGAGTGTTGTGGGTTCGAATCCTACACAGGATGAAACTTTGTGTGATCCAAAAAAGGTTGTTCCGAGTCTGGCTGTTCTTTGTGTCCGTTGTTTGAATGTTTGTAACATCCCCTGCGACATAGGATTTAATGTCTTCTTTTTTAAAGAAAAAGAAAAGAAAAGTATACGAGCCGCATTTATACAAAATAATATCAGCCCTGTTTATAAACTCTCTCTATTTGTGCCTACAGGCCTCTTCTTATTATGAGAAGCGAAAGGCCATTCTCACGCTGGCCTAATGCGGCTTACATATCTTTAAGAATATTATAGAGAACTATCAAACAGATTTCTGTCACCGTTAAAGCAAGCGGTAATTACATATTTGATACTCCAAACCTATAAAAGGTCAGATTCGCGTGCTGTGGGATCGAATTCGAGACCTCTGTGTGGCAGACTAATAGTTCTGGTAGTGGTACTCTAGATTGTTGTTGCTCATGCCTGCCATGAATGTCATAATACAAGTTTATTTAATTAATTTACTACGTTATTAAAACCTTGTCTATGCATATTTGCCTATAATATATGTATTAATATTATGAGACTACCCAAAAAACCGGCTTAATTAGATCATAGACAAATTATAAATTGATGTCATTGTTAACAATATTAGCCAACTTTTTTAATCTTCATAGATACACGCAAATCAAACACGCAGTTTGATAACTGGTCTGAACTTTCATAGTCATAAAGACAAAACAAAATTAGAGATTGATAACAACACTTATCTCTAAATATGACTTATATTTGCTGAATTTTAATTACTTTATACGCTGCTTGTGCTATTATCCACTGAGAGTTTACCTTGCCAGAAGACTATCCTGACTGCACTACTGGTTGTTGGTAACATGCATGTGAAACATATGTACAAAGTTTCGTTTTCGTGCTATTAACCGTTGAGGAGTTCCCTTGTGAGGAAACGATACTGATTATATCAACATTTGATAAGAAAAATATGATAAAGGCTGAAGAATTTCTGCGTGTAGGAACGATTAAAGCTACGTGTGTAGTCACCAAGAAAACGGTTTCTGCTGTTTTGTTGACATAAAGATAATAATTAACCGGTCAAATTAAATAAAACATGCATACATAATTATGTTGTGCCACATCTATATTCCCATACATAAACATGTAGCCAGAGATGTATGACACCCACACTTCGCCAAAACCACATTTTATTTAGAACCCCACGTAATAGAGGACGATCCCATTGACACCTACCGGGCACAGTCTCAGACTTCGTGCTGCTACTGGGAATGCTCGATAGAATAATCAATAACTCCAGCTCGAATCAGATTTCGCACCTTAGCTCTCATGTATAGCAGTTGCCTTTAGTAACGGTGCGCCACCAAGATTACATTTAGAATATCATTAATTACATGAGAGCAAACTATATACATGATATATTATAAAGCGGATCATCACTGAATAACCTACTCATAACGCAATCACCTTAATTACGACGCATATAACCAGAATGGGCAAACTGTACGTCATGAAACATACGTTGTATATTAGCAATCAAATGGGCTAGCTTTCTTTGCTCAATAATTTGAAGCAAATTCGTCTGCTTAATCTAGTTAGATACCACTTTCACGATATCCGACGGCAACTAATTCCCGTGTCTTGTTCTCGTGAACACCATGAACATGCATTACTATCATTGGTAGATATTTATAACTAGTAATTACCTACGGTTAATTAATGTTTGGAGGCATCATTATGATAACGTCTTAATAAGTTGTTACGTTCTTTGAAAAACCACCTTTTATACTATCGTGAAGTTATCTACTTTTGTTGTGTATGTAGGTATAGTATGCATTTGTACATATATGCAGAACTTCTGTGTTTTATACACTGTCTGGATTGGATTTACAGATGTTTATATTTCGATTTAACCTGACAGTCTTAAAATGTGATAATGAATTAAAACGTAGACATTTAAATGATTACACACTAATTATGAATAATTGCTGAATTAAATTACATACACCAAACTCAGTGTAGTATGAAGTTAGTCATAACTAAGTGCAAGTGAGAGGCCCAGCCACTAGTAGTGTCTGTACTCTGTACTGCAGGTACATGCCAGCAGTCAACAGTATCATCACGGCCGACGCTTCGTTGGCGACTGAGGTTTCAGCCGGTGGGCGGGGCTCTCCAGTGGGCGTCCAACCGCCCACATAACGCTCCGCCCACTCGGAAATCCGCCTTCCTGAACAAAAAACCGTGACAGGTGGGTGGAGCGAGCTGAAGTATCGTCGTTAAGGATACTTTATCAAGTAATTTGTTACCATCGATGCGAATTTAAATTTATTTGTCTAGCCTTAGTTTTTATGTAGAAAGAGTAGTAATCACTTCATCAAACCAGGCATCATTTGAATTAATGATATGTACTATCAAGAAACCTAAGAGTTATTCCTTGTTCGCTCAATGAACATAGTTATGTGTAATGTGAGAATTTTCCATTATTTTGCATAGACCAGCGAACCAATTTCGTAGGTCTTAGATAAATCCAAATATCCTGCTAAATATATTTAATATACTAGACTGCTTCTCTACTGTAACTGCTATATAGGTCCAGAGGATTAAATGTTATTAGTGCGACTGTCCACAGTAACGTAATTACAACTTACAGTCGCAGCCATCGCAGTGCAGCAGACAACTGTTCACATTACCGTAGTTACGTAATAGCTAATTTTCCAGCACTCTATGTCTTGGAAAGCTTTAAACTGAGTCAATAACGGTTGTAATGGCACTTATAGCAGTTGTTTATGAACTAAAAAGCTATTTTTAATATTATATACTCAATCAAAGATTAAGAATCTATTTTTCTAGATTTAAGATAAAATAAACGTGTGTAAGTTTAACATTCAAAGTTTTATTAAATGTTTAGAAGACCTGCTATGAAGACAAGCCTAGTTGCCATCAGGTCATATCTATCTATTATTCATATGTATTGGGTGCTAACATGTTTAAAAATGTTGTTGCATAATTTGTCCCAAATATTCCTACTAGCTAAACCACCGGTTATTTTCACAATTCTTGTTTGAATATACAATTTATCTTAAAGTAAAAGTTCAACAATTGCAATTCATTTTCTGCATTATTTGCGTTCCCTTCAAATAACAATGTTTTTTTACACATTATAATTATCGTTGAGCAGTTAAAAGGGTAGTCTCTTTCCTAACTTGTAATATGCCTTTTCAAATGTATGAAATATACAAAGAAAAATGTCAATTTACACAATTTGAATAATTGGCCTAAAACTCATCGTTTCAAATTTAACAGTTACAATTTTATATGTCGTAATAACCTATGTGGTTCATACATGCATATAATAATAAGTATGTACGCTTATTTTTCCCTACCTGTATACCTACTTATTTTCTTTTGTATCATATAACTCAAATTTCTAAGATATTTCTGTAAAAGAATTTTAAAACAGGCTAAAGCAGTTATTTTCAAAATGTTAAACATCTTAAAGAGTTAACAAAGCATTACAGCGCGATTATGTCGGGAATGTCTTTGAGCAAAATTAATAACATTGGCGTGCCTCCCCGAATAACTTGTATAACGTCTACTATCATTCCGGTAGCACGAACGTAAGTTACAGGGTACAAAGCCAAAGTAACGACTATACCGTCAATAATTTTATTTGTCTACTGTTATACTGCACTAATTGCGCATTGACTTAAAGTGATCGCATCACCACTGCAAGTACGCCTAATATTATGGACTTGGTCGGAGGATGGGACCAAAGAATGTGTGATTTGCAGATAGTTATTCCGAACCTCAGTGCTCTTTGCAACCCATGTTTCAGTAAATAAATTTAAAAAAAATTCTTTGATGGCTGCAGCTCCGACACCAAAACCATTATCGCTGGTGTTCCTCAAGGCTCGGTGCTCTCCCCAACGCTGTTCATTGCATATCAATGACTTGTTGTCAATCGAGAACATACAATGCTATGAAGATGACAGCACGGGTGATGCGCATTATACCAGCTATCAGAATGTCCCTCGGAGCATGATACAGGAAAGACGAACACAAGTTGTGTCTGAAGTCGAGGACTCTCTTGGGCGGGCCTCCGAATGGGGTGAACAGAACTTAGTTCGATTCAACACCTCGAAGACACAAGTGTGCGTGTTTACTGCCAAGAAGAACCCTTTTATCATGACACCACAGTTCCAAGGAGTTACTCTTCATATCTCCGAAAGTTTTGGGATCCACGGCGTGGAAAACTCGAATAATAATAATAATAATAATATTCTATCACATACATACAACACCACCCAGCCCAAACTAAGCAGAGCTTGTACAATGGGTACTAGACAACGGATAAACATACATATATACCTTTTTTTGTAAATACACACATATTATATATAGAAACACCCAGAACAAGACAAACATCCATGTTCATGCTCACTAATGTTCGACTTGTGCGGGAATCGAACCCGCGATCTCAGGCGTGGCAGTCGGTTACATTAACCACTACGCCATGCCGAGCCTATTTAAATCGAATAAAGTCCAGTTTGGGAGTCACTTGGAGGACAAAACTAAATTAGCGAGCAAAAAGGTGGGTGTACTGAACAGGGCGAGGCGGTACTTCACACCAGCTCAACGTCTTGTGCTTTACAAAGCACAGGTCCGGCCGCAAGTGGAGTACTGCTCACATCTCTGAGCAGAGGCCCCCAAATACCAGCTCGACTCACTTGACTCCCTACAAAGACGGGCAGTTCGAATCGTCGATGATCCCAATCTCACGGATAGATTGGAGTCGTTGGAGCAACGGAGAGACTTTGGGTCTCTGCGTGTTCTATCTACTCTTTCACGGGGAGTGCTCTGAAGAACTGTTTGATTTAGTACCAGCGGCCCCTTTCTATCACCGTACCACTCGACAACGAAGCAGGGTTCATCCATATCACCTGGAAGCGTTCAAATCCAAGACGGTACGCTTTTAGTGATCATTTCTCCCACGTACGTGCAAGCTCTGGAATGAACTGCCTGCTTCGGTGTTTCCCGAGCGCTATGATATGTCCTTTTTCAAACGAGGTTTTAAAGAGAGTTCTTCTTTCACGGTAGGCAGCGGCTTTGCTGTGTCATGACATTGCTGAAGTCCATGAGCAGCGGTTACCACTTTTTATCAGTTGGACCACTTGCTCGTCTGCTAACAATGGCAATAAGAAAAAAATCTATTGAATCATGGTACAATTGATATGTTACTCAAACGAGTATCATATGAATATCTTTCTTTAACCTACAATGTTGACGAGTAGCATTTGCTTACTAAATGTAAATCAGTCACAATCTTATAGATGCTAATACCTCAGAGCAACCGCCTTGGAAATGTACAATGCCCATAAGCTAGCTATTTAATGCGTTATGAACTTCAACTGCCAACTTAGACATAGACAATATATGTGTTTAATGTTACTCAACACATCTTTTGCAATAATAAGGTATTTACCGTGTAGCGCACACTTCACACTGCTTTTGCTTGTAGTATATCCTCTCCCTCACACCAGTGAGCGAGAGGAGTAAGCATTGTATGTTAAAATTCGAATTTGGAACTATTACTTCGCAAGGTACAAGGCTTAGCTATTTGGCTAAGTTACGAATAAATTTTAATAATATTCTGCTGCCGCTGTGATTGAGAAAGTTAGAGAGACAAGTTACGTTATACGTTATTTGCATTCTATATTTAATTATTATTAAGGGCAATGACAAAGGTTTTTAAAAAACGCGCCTCTTCTTTTTACACAACTAGCATAAAGATGTCGCTTGTGATGAAAGATTAATCTGTGAAAGCTTGCAATGCCTGGAGTATCAGTCGGTTGTAGGCAACTTCTTAACATAGAAGTCGTGGTGCTGCCACAGTGCATGGCATAACGATTACTGGTGCTCACAATACAGCCCTCCGTAATAATTATTCCTTTAAATCGTACACACAACACAAGTTTATTGACGCTGTAGACTTCTGTTTCAGAAAAAAATCAGGAATCTTACGCCTGGAGCCCGCTGTGTCCCATTTCTCTAAACCGATTTATTAATAGACAAACTGCACCTGCTTTAGCTAATTTATGACAATTATTAAACTAAAATACGTTTTAGGTACTAATTAACAATTCGTTTTATTTGGCTTTGATCAGAAGGTTTCAGGTTATACATAGCAGAGCAATAAACAGGTAAAATATATCTTGTACATGTTTTCGACATACAAACTTAAATCACAGGCTTATAATATGCATACTTGAGCTTCTATAACATGTACTTGGTATTTTAATTAAAGTCAAGCCTACTCTTACCACATCGCAGCCGGGTGTCACCTAACAAATATTTCAACCCTTTACAAGAATTACAGCCGAAGCCTTTGATGTAGTGTGTAAAATCCTTTATACTCATTTGGTAGTGGAGTCAACAGAAGATCCAACAACAAAGATTTTAATACCTGGGTATATGTGACCTGTATCATTAATTCTAAGTAGGTAGGTTGTGGCCATAATTTATTTCAGTTTATAGACACATAATCATTTTTGACGTTAGCATCAACAAAACACCCATGTTGCCAATTATTGCGCTTTCATAATAAATTCTATGCCTGAATAATATAATCCTTTTGTTGTTAGAATAATATTTCTATTACAGAAAGTGAGTGCTATATTTTGTGACTGATTATTTTAACGCATATCTCAGAATTAATCTTTAGTGCTCGTTGTATTTGTATGTGGAGGACTAGATTTACAGATCAACTTACATATGACTGAAGCGATCGATAAGTAGACGGAGATATGTATAATGACTGT
Organism: Catocala fraxini; assembly: GCA_930367265.1. Taxonomy (NCBI): domain Eukaryota; kingdom Metazoa; phylum Arthropoda; class Insecta; order Lepidoptera; family Erebidae; genus Catocala; species Catocala fraxini. The sequence continues at coordinate 10,642,578 of OV884027.1, read as the reverse complement.
TTAAATTTTTGAATTTACCATCATAAGGTAGCTGCAGAATTATAAGCAGTTTAAGTAGGTACGCTATGACAATTTAAATACAAAGGTTTTAAAGTAATTTATTATAATATACATATTCAATTTTGTAATTATTATTTTGTATATTATAAGTAGAATATCTACTTATATTATGAATATGAAATAGTGATGATTTTTATTCATGCTATGGCCTAATATGTTTAATAAGCTCGTCTTTTTGTCACCTTAAAGTTTTCTAGTAGAATATATACAACAAATAACACGTAAACAAATCTACACTAGTATATTACTATGTATTTATTACTAAATGCCAAGCATCGTTATGTATAAGCAGTTAACATAAATGGTTATAGCAAGAGATAACCTATACTAATATTTAAATGAGACATGATCTATTTGTTTGTTTGTTGATACACTCCAAAATTACTAAACAACAACATTATAACAATTATTTTACTATTAGAAATCTATTTTATGAAAAAGTAACAATAATAAAGTAATCACGCTACGAGCCGCGAGAGCGGGGTAGTTTTCATAAACGTGGTTGAAATCGCAGGTCATAGGTTGTATATTAGATAAGGTACATAAGTAAATTTCCTTTTATAATTATGCTTTAGCTGTGCTACCTACAATCTTGTTTTATAAGCTTGCCAATAAACTAGAATCTCAAATTTAGATTACGTCATCTGAAAGCAATAGGTAAATGTTGCAGTACCTTAAAAAATCCCTATCATCGCCAACATTGTCGTTTCTTATGCTTTGATAATAAATGAGTAAGTTTCCAGTTTCAACACACAGGTTCTAAAACCAAAATACATTTTCTCACGTAGGATTCTGATTTACTGTCGTGACCAGTAGGTAATAAGTTTACTGAAAGTAAGCTAAACAGAACCTAAAAATGTTAGCACAATATAAGTGTTATTAATCTCGGTCTGACCTTTAAGTATAAATAAGTAAATCAGAGTTTGATGCAGAGTACTAAGTTTTTCTAGTATCCAAAGTAGAGACGCCATTAAAATAATTTGATAACTAGTAATATATGCGGGTACGATTTGATCCGAATTGAACCATAGTCTTGGTTAGTCACATAATTATGTGAAACAGGAATTTAGACTAGGATTTAGCGTCAAGAGTGTATGTTGTTGTTACGGACAAAATGATTGCAGATCTTTAATCTGCAATCATTTTGTTCTTGTTTTGTTGAAGCTTATATATAAGAATGCTGAAATAAAATTTGTCCTGTTTATATGGCTAAACTAAGATAAAGATTTCAGATGTATTTGTGTTAATTTATGATAAATCGCAACCACAGTTAGTATTATATAATAATCTGTACTACATACATACGTACAAAGAATCAAGTAATATTACAACCACATTTGCCCAACTAAGTTCATTAGTACAAGGTAACAAAGAAAAGGGAGATGTTTACCATGAGCTCATTTTAGGAACTTCCAGAAGTCCGAGACCGTGATTCCACTAAGAATTTCCTAATGGGAAAACCTAATATCACATTACCCGACCCGGGAATCAAACCCCAGTACTCTGATACACAAACATGACCGCAATATTATGCCAAGGGACTAATTAGGTAGACTATAAGCATCTTTATCAGTTTACTGCAAAGTACAGACAAAGGCGAGCGTAGATAAATAAATTAGTTTTGCCGATGGACATCGCATGCTTGATCTTCGCTATTATTTCCACATGTAGTAAACAAAAGCTACTTCTGGCGAACCACTGCAAACAGCAAAGAACACCGAGAGAACAGTGCTTTGTTCACCATTGAATGTAATGACTTCTGACAAGTGAGCCACATACATTTAGCTAAATCTCAAAAAAGAGAAAACGGTTGATAAATGACATCATTAAACATACATACATACTCGTAATAAATTCTGCCATCAACTGCTTTAATCATTATGCATTTTCTTGAAAATGGTAGCCAATACGATTCAACGTTATATATTTACATATATTTGATACGATTTAAAAGGTACATTAATTTATAAACGTTTGTCAAAATAAATACAACATATAATTTTAAAACGTAACAAGACCTTTTATTTATAGATCATCGTCCGACCACTCGATTACACGCCCAATTTTCAGCGTTAATATCAGCCCTGTATTAAACTATCCCACTGCTGGGCACAGGCTTCTTCTCAGTGGAATAAGGGTTAGGCCATAGTCCACCACGCTGGCCCAATGTGGATTGGCATTTCTGTAACTGAATGTGCTTTAGGTGCTGGCGATTTACTGACTTCCCTTTGACGTATAGACACTTGGCGGTACACAGCGAAACGCCAGCAAAAGCCTTCGTAATCGTTTGTTAAAATTAACTGACCGTCGTGCGTCGTTCGCAAGATTTGTAGGCAGAATTGGTCTTTGAAGTTTATATGAATTCCAGTGATATAAATATACCTTAAATCAGTTCACGGAATATTAAACCAGCCAATGTTGTTTGAAGTTAATACGTTCTCCGTATTACCAGTTTATGTCAGTCAATGGAAGCTATTTAATAAATCATTTATATGTAAATATGGATCTGGCGAAATTCAAGTGTTTTAAATATACTATAACATACAATTTTATTAACGAATTTTAGTCTGGTTTGAACGCTACCTCCTAAATCCAGGTCAGGATTCAAGACCTTAGAAATCGAACACTAGAGATTGGGAGCGTTTTTTGAATTAAAGTATCCCACGTCAATAAAGTAATAATTATGTATTTAGAACTTTAACATATAACTTTAGAACTTTTAGAAATTTAGTTAATCTTTATGGACACTAATAGTTAAGGCTACACAATTTTTGAGTTTAATTATTTCTGCACCAGCTAATAAACAAATCCATTTATTTACTATTTATTCAACAACATAAGCTTACAGTATTGCACACACCAAATCACTTATGTGCTAGTGTAAGTTTACACATATTATTAAAAATAAATACAATAATTAAATCTAGCTTTACAACAATACAAAAAACAGAAACACAAAGGAACATTATACAATTAAATTACAAATATCAAATTCTTTTCTTTTTCAAATAACAACTTGCTTGTCACGGTGGCATCCTTCAGAGAGAATTCGTTTTTGGCAAGCAATTTTAGGCAACTCATCTTTAAAACTCCGGCAAAGTCTGCTGTTATTGCAGTTGGTATAAGATATAAAGATATTATGCAATAGAGTAAAAAATATAAATAAATTTTTCTATTATCGTCAGTTTTCGATCACTCTTGTTACAGTTTTGCAATGCATTTATTATTACTGATACTGATTTATAAATGGAAACACTATATGTAAACCACAATTAAAATAATAATACAAAATGCAATAGGACTTAATATATGAATGTGGATATAAACCTATGCCAATTTAGCCACGATGACTGTGACAAATGTATTGTAGATGGGGTCTGATATACACAAGCTTTATATCGCGCGTAATGTACATATTATGTAACTAAACAAATAGTTGCATATCTTTAAGGTCACTCTTGTGTACCTCCCCATCTTTATGACCAATAAATGGAAAATTGTATTATTCACAAATAATTACTTTAGGTTGCAGTTGCTGATCGACAGTAACTACATTGCAAACGTTCGACGTCGTCTCACTAACACGCGATATTTGCCAAGAGCACTTATAGTATATAAATGTGAATTATTTACATTTTTGCGTCATTTTTAATTATAATACCATAACCACTAGAACTTTTTTTATTGGATATGGATATATTGGAACTACATATAGTTCCAGACCCATATATCAGTAGGGTGAGCAAAGGTTACATATACGTTTCACCAGCTACATTATATGATCTTTGTAGCTTGCCTATTATGGTGTACTAGGCACAGTGCCCGAGCCGAAAATCTAACCTAGGACCTCAAGACAGTTTTTATTTATTTAATAATACTTGCTTACTTTATTATTTATTATTACAAATCAATCTGTGAAGCTTACACATAAATGCATAACTAAATATTAAAACACTTCTTCAATTTAAGAGCCAAGCTCTTGTCGGTGGAGTCTCTTCCATAATGTCCTATTTTCAGCCAGCGCTTTGACTTCTTGATACGACGTAACTTTTACATTTTTTTTCACTTGATCTATGAACGTCCTCCTTGGCTTTCCGATCTTCCCCTTCTGCCTTCTATTTTCCTTACTTCTTTCTTTTTTAAAACACTGCATGCACTAAAATTGATAATACCCCTGCATTGACGTTTGAGTTTAAAATAATAGTTTTAAATAAGTCGATTATATAACATATAACATCATAAAATAATACTAGAAGTGTGTTACAATAATAGCCTGGTATACAAAATAATATTGTAGAATACCATATGAGGTCGGTTAATATAACGATATATAGGAAATACTATTACTTAATAAAAACAGAGAACGAAAGAACAAACAAAAAGAAAAGTTCCTTCACTATCGGTACGACGACGCCAAGGGAGTTACTTTTAATCAATAGGTTTCAAGTATATAAAGTAAAAATAATTGGACCTTAACTATTACATCCATCTAATTAATTAGTCTCGTTATAGCTTATAATATGGTTGCCACATTCGCCATCATGTATTTAACATAATCACGACAGCGATATATTACATTAATCCAAACAAATATAGCTTTTAATTGGTTCATTCAAGAAGTGAGTGGATGTTCGGCGAGCCGTGTGACGACATTAGCCCTGGCGCCGTGCGATAAACAAATTCAAACGGCCTTCTCTACCCGTAATCCATCCGTTGTACCCAAATTAATTAATGCCCACTTTATACCGAACTAACGAAACACAATACAGATGCGGATAATTATCCAACGTATTCATATAAATTCAATTTTAATGGCATATTTTGGATAAGTACCAACAGATATTTCATTAAATCAACGCATGAAAACATGAGTAAAATGTAATAATTAACGAATGAACATTGTTTTCATCATATTTTTGAAGGCCTTTTGGTGCATTTATTCGGATAAAAGTACGAGGACTTTAGTAATGATAATGTATTGTATACAGCGTGCTTCGATTTGTTAATTAAACAATTAATTAAATATTTCGCAAGACTCCTCAAAATACTTATTTACTGAATATAAATTAAACCCGATGTAAACAAAAACTAATTAAAAGGTGCTGCAATGATAATATACAATGACCACAAATTGCAATGGCCTTATATTATTGCTAGATGATATTACATGAGCGCAATTCATTGAATTGCATATTTGCACTCTTAACTGTGACCAATTTTTCTTTATCATACAATCTGCTGTTTTTAAACATATACGCACTAGTTAAATCAGTTGCACTTTAAAATGTATTCTTTAAAAAATAGCTGTGTATGTAGTCAAGTACTTGTCGGGTATGAAAAATATATATCTTTTTTTCGAATCTGATATGCGCATTAAAACGTTTCTAGCGAAGATTATTGCGATAAATATTTAATAAAAAAAGCATACCCATGTTTAGTTGCGGACTACCTTTGCATTATCACAAAGTGCAAGTGTATGCGCCTTCATGTCATCCTACTGTCTATTATAAATTAATATTAAATAAAGTCCTATTTAATATTAATTTATATATATATGTATTATAACTACTAAACTTTAATTAATTATATTTAATACCACAAAGTAATTACTGTTATTCTTTACATACATACATACATTTATGTAGCCAGTAATACCTATTTGATATAATGGCTGCAGCACCTTGTTGAAATGAATTTTTAAATACTAAAATTATTTCTAATTGGCGATTTAAAACATAGTGGCTGTGAGTTAATTGCAGGTTTCTTTTTATAGACCCTTCCCTTTGCATGAACGTCAAAATATAGCAATAGTAACTTAGTTAACTCACTAACCAATAGATTATAATGTTGAAATATGCTACTTTGTAATCCAAATTAATTATTGATTTCTGATTATTCGATAACATATACTAACATGTGCGGTAACAACGAGCACTGCGCTATCAAATGCTATAGCCACTACAGACTTCTCAAGTTCTGGCAGCAACTGTTATCATTGATCAGTGTTCTAATTGTGCGCTAATCAGTCGTTAATTACCGGGTGTGGGGGCTGACGTCATTATGCGACCAGCGTTCTCGCAATCAATAATCCACTGTCATGTGCAACTTGATCTAATTTGTCTCACGTCTAATTACCAGTAAACTACGTTATTGTCTGTAGTATTCTCATATCTGTCCAATCTTATTTCGATTAAACTACTTGTTACGCAATGGAGGCAAAAATTGTTACATAGGTAGGTACTAGCTTATATGGATATTAATTACGATTTACTATAAATCGTTAATTTTAAAATTAATAGTGTATATTACTTACATTTAGATTGTAATTATGCATCTATGATGCCAACACTTTAAATTAAATTTTTGTACACGTCTCAAGAGTCTTCACATCATAAAAACATATGTAATTCATAGCACAACTGCGTGCCTAGTGAAAATGCTAAATACAATAGATGTTTGTAACGATTTCACTTGTTCCGACTGCCGGATTTCAACGTCACGAAACCGGCTTCACAATTAGCTTTCACATGTACCGGGCGGCGGCGGCGGTGCCCGACGGCAGTAGCAAATCGGTGTCAAAAAGCTAGCTATACAGCCTCAAACTTTGCAAGGTATATAATAGCTGATATACAATAATTAATAAGTGCTTGGAAAGATTTTTTCTGATCTCTATGTTGATACATAGCGTCACCTCCGGCGCATACATGACGGCCGATTGCCCGATTATATAATTATGCCCGTACACTAATACGAAATTTACAAGCTTTTACTGTAAAGCTAGTACATATCTGTGGCGCCGAATGTCCAGTAATAGGCGCGCGTCAAAAAGTACCTATCCTTATATTACTTCACAAAGTATTGTCAGAAGTAGGACCAAATTTATAAAGACAATACAATAAAAGTTATATTCTTAACATACATATTAGAAGTATCTATTAGATATGGCCTTATACATAATACTATTTTATTGTGACTAAATTATTAAAACAATATATTTTATGGTCCGTCTAAGCATTTTTTGACTCGGGTATAATAATTTACAGAAAGCAGCAATCTAAACACACAAGCCAATTTGATGCAGATACGGAGTGCTGTAACTACCAACTTCATGCCGCTACTGTTATGTTTACGAAATATCGCTATATTTACATGTATCTGTATAAACATATGTCTATTTTTCTTACTTGCCTTATTTGGTAAACAATAATATCGATTTAGTACACTGGTACATTTACTATACCAGTACTAATATGTATTTACTGTACAGTACAGTTACTGGTACAATTACTGCAGAAATAAATGGAGATAACAAAAAAATTATGAATACATAGAGAGTTTCTATGCCTCATGGCTAGAACGCCATATTTGTTTACTAAATAAAACTATTAAGTAAAATCGAACTATACGTGCTTTAACCTAGAGACATAGCTGCCGATTTGTAGATGAAATATCTCTTCGCAGATATAGGCGTGAGGTTATGTATGATTATCGATATAGAAATTTATCTAATATGAAATTACACAAGGGCTCCATAATACGGTTGAACTTCGAAGACGAATCAAAAGAAGAAAGAAAATTTTTGTAATAGATCTTAGTACGTTTACTTTATGTCATTGTTATCAGATAGGCAATGGTGGTTTATGAAATAAATTTGAGTTTATTTGTAACCGTATGGTCTAGTGCAAAAAAACATCTATTGCCAAACAATAAACCTCTGCGATGTCCATAGCAATTCATTAGTTGGTCCACGTCGCGTCATACGAGCCGCGTGTTATTGCCGCTGCCCGTTATTTGCCGTCAACCGTGTCCGATGTCAATCGCGCCTGATTATTTATCAACCTGAGGGTCGATTGATTGCTCGGAAACGACTGTTTGCAAACAAAATGTACAAGCTTATAAGCTATAGACAGTTTCTTTTCTTTCGACTAATTCATTTACAGTTTGGTACCATTCCCTGTCGAATCAAATTTTAAAGTCCCCGTAAAAATATTTCAGTCTCTAAGCCTGAACTTGTATAATCATATGCATGATAAATCGATTAACGCTGCCTGATGCCCGTTTCAACATCATCATCATATCAGCCGATGGACTTCCACTGCTGGAAATAGGACTCTCCCAAGGTTTTTTATATATTGTTTACTACATAAACCGATCTTGAGCTGCCGGCATCTAACCGCATCCCACAAAACTAGCAGGTCATCGGTCCACCTAGTGCTGAGCCTACCCCTGCTGCTTCATTAGGTGCATGACCGCCACTCCTGACCTTTGCTGCCCAACTGACATCGGTTGTGCGAGCCATGTGCCGTGCCCAATTCAGCTTGGCTATCCAGAGAGCTATGTCGAAACTTCGGATTTCCTGATATGCGATTTGAAATGTTGTCCTCAACAATTCACTTTCAACAGATATCAAAATTTCTATCAATCTTTACTACATGACTCCCACTATACCAGGTAGCTCTCGTCAAAGTTTATTGGATTTTCATATTCGTTTTGGCTATAGCTATTGTTTGTTTCAGGCTTTGGGCGATAGACGTACAATTTTATTAATCACTAGAAAATTTAATTAAAATAACTACAAGTATATTAACAGCACCTGGTTCAATAACACAGTCTGGATAAAAATACTTAATAAGTAATCTACAGCATTTTAAGCTCAGACCATAGCATTAATCTCCACTTCTTTAATCCCTTAACACAGACAAAAATATGAACTAGTGAAGCTATAAAAAATTGTAATAAAGCCATAACAGAGCGAAACGTGCGAATAAACGGGGCTTCGGTCGTAAAACTGTCGAATTGAATGGACGATGCAGTTGGTCGCGCCTCGTTCACACGTGAAACAAACAAGACAACAGATTTTCTTTCCATTGTGATCAAATCGAATGGAACACAATGAACAAGTAGACGAGTCTCTTGAAATCTCAGTCGATCGGAGGGAAGCAGGAACTATTCAACAGCAAAAAATAAGTATTTTGATTATTCTCGGTTTCAGTTGCATTACTATATAGTTGCTTTTTTCAGCATGAATGGCTCTATAGAGGAAGTACCACCGTCTCACGAAATATGGAGTTTAAGTACCAGTATCTGTACTGTTGCGCTCCGTTCAATGATTACTCATTGGGTGCATGAGGCCTACAATTCCATTCTATCGTTAAGAATATACTAAAATTAACACCTTCGAGACGAGAGAGGCGCTGTCATAAATTTTTGATCCACTACAGAATTTCGCTACAAAGAATGGTCTTTGCTCCTGCAATAGTAATAAAAAATGTAATTCCCTTTATTCCCCTTCATTCTCCTCCGCCTTACCTCCTCCCCTCTCATCTTAGGTAGCAAAACTCAAGAAATGCCTCTGATGTTCCAGATGTATTTGTCTATGGTAAGCAGCGATTTCGCTCCTGTGACACTAAAATCACAGTCGCGGCCAATAACCATGGTTACCGCTTACCATCACCAACCAATAACAATACAAACAATACTAATATATTTATGTTGCATTTGATTCAATCTACCGCTAAACACACGAGGCAGATAATACATAACTCATTTACATTAAGTTGTATTTTTAACGGTTTATTTTCAATTTTATTGACGTCACTCTGAAACATCTAAATGGCAAACGTGGTAGACCGAGGCGAAAAAGACATCTACCTATAGGAGAGACTGGTCCTAGCAAACGCATAACAGAGAGCTACATAAAAGCCAATAGACACAATATGCCACGCCAGTACTTGCGTCGTGTAATATGACTCTATGATTAACTTAATAGAAGTAAAAAGCAAAAAAATTGAAGTAAAGCTGAACGAATCCCAATCTCGTATGAACGCAGCGTAAAATCAGGTGCGGCCAGGGATCACGTTCGCATTAATAATGATAAATTCACGTCATTAATTCGGCAGGATTAGTCGCGGAGGGCGAGTGTGCGCCTCCGATAACCAAATATTAACTCAATTAGTGCAGAGACGCGGGCTTCGCATTCAAATGTCTGCTAATCCTACCCCTTTGATAGCCTAGGACTGGTGGTATTATGTGTGGACGCCCGAGAATACCACCACTTTTGTACATAACGAACTGTTTGTATAACAATATTTTGAACTTGTAACATTAGACTTGCATTCGTCTGGTACAGATTTGAACTACGTTGTATAATGTTTGGTGGCGGCGGCGTCACCAGCACTACCTTGTAGTACAAATTTCCTAAGGATTCCCGTACTTCTAAGTATTATAAGGCTAAATTTGAGCAAATGCACAAAACAATAGGTTTTATTAATCTTACAAAACAAATTGATGATTTACTTCGTGTGTATTTATTAAGTCTTATAAAGCTCTTATTAGAGATTCAAACAGTTTCATCCATTTTCCAACAGATTTTCATTCATTCCTTCTTTTATCCGGTATTCGTAACTAATATTACAAATACCCGCGGCTTCACCAGTGTTTGTCTAGATTTTGACTATAAATTTCTATCCCTCGGGCACAGCATTTTTTTCTGTATGACAATAACCCTATGTTCATTTCTGTACCTCTGACAACATGTATGCAAAACTTCATGATCATCGGTCAGTAGTAGAGGCGTTCTTTTTTGTCCAGCGCGTTCACGATCAGCGAACTAGCTGTACGTCTTGCTATGCAAAGTTTTCACATTCTGAGGTCTTGCATAAGCCATTTATAATATACAAAATACAAAATACAAAATAGTTTATTTGTCACAATTAGTTACAATAACATAGTTTTATTGTGTTTGAGACCTCATTTTAAGCAAAACAATGCTTGTATTATGAGATCCCCCTCTTTCTTAACAATACATTATAATTCTTAAGTAACATAACTGTGAGTTTTTTACTTGATGATATTATATGTATATATATATATATATTAATATGTATCATATATATATAAATATTATATATTTAGTGTGGGTGCGTGCGTGTGTGTGTGTGAGCGTGTTTGTGTGTGAGCGTGTTTGTGTGTGTGTGTGTGTGTGTGTGTGTGTGTGTGTGTGTGTGTGTGTGTGTGTACGTGTGAGTGTGTGTGTGTGTATGTGTAAGTGTTTGAGTGTGTGCGTGTGTGTGCTTTATTTATGTTATGCGTTCAAGAAGCGCCTCCGTATCCTCGTAGGTAAGAGATTCAATCCAGGCCATTACACTTTTTTTACAGTCATTGAAAGTTTTGCTATGTATGTAAGTATGGTTATTAATTTTGTTATATAGTTGAATTGAACGTTTATTAAATTGTCTACAAGCAAATTCTGTTTTACATTTTGGCACATGCACAACAATGTCCTTTCTCCGTTTAGATGTGTTAGTTTTGTCGTAAGGTATAGTCTTGTACATTCTGAAAATAGTTTGAGTAATGTATAATTTTCTGACGGTAAGTAGCTTACTGTGTTCATATAATTCAGTAGTAGGGTATCTTTTATTTTTGAAGTACATTACTTTAATGAGACCACGTTGTGCACGTTCCAGCTGAATAAATTTAGATTTTGCTGCCCCACCCCATATTGGGATACAATATATTAACACTGATTGTACTAGTGCGATATATAGTTCATTAAGGAGGTTTCTAGGTTGATTGTTGCAGCTTATTATTCTAGAGGGGATAATATATCTAAGGGATTTAAATATCCAAGTAAGTTTCCTTATCCTTGCACTAACCTGCTCAATTTGAGGATACCAAGACAGCGCTTCATCCACCACTACACCCAGATATTTAATGTGGGTGACCTTTTCAATACCAGCGCAGCCACAAGTTTCATTTTGTATATTTCCGCAAATATGTATTTTTAGGTTTAGATCTACATCTGGCTGTGTCTTTTTATTTATGCTAAAACACATGTACTTAGTTTTGGTAGTATTTAGAGATAACAGGTTATTTCTTAGCCAAGCAGCAACTTTCGCCATTCCTACGTCAGCACAGTGTTTAACATCATGCCAAGAGGTAGCCGAAAACACAACAGCTGTATCGTCAGCATATGAAAAAATGTTAGCGCCTGAGATTTGCATATTGCATAGATCGTTTAAATATAGCAGGAAGAGTGTAGGGCCAAGCACACTGCCCTGCGGGACTCCGTATGATACTATAGCATCGTCACTAGTATATTGACCTATTTTCACTTTTTGCTTCCTGCTAGACAGATAGTCTCTGAATAAGTTAAGGGAGTTATCTCTAATTCCCATCATCTCAAGTTTATCCACAAGGATTGGGACGGAGACGGTATCAAAAGCCTTTCTAAGGTTCAAGAATACTGCCAGACATTTATTACCATTATCAAGATGATTAATTATTTTAGAACTTAACGCAGTCACAGCATCCTCAGTACTGACACCCTGTCTAAAACCGTATTGAGAGTTAGACAGTATGTTATATTTTTTTATATATTTTAGAACCATATTATTAATGAGCTTTTCGAGTACCTTAGAGATAGCTGGTAACACAGAGATGGGTCTAAAGTTGTTGACGTCGCCACCGTCCCCTCCCTTGTATACCGGTGTAATAATTGACTGTAATAAAATAAATATGTAAACAATTGTATATCTGTAGACAAGAATAAATAAATAAAACAAGAACATTGCTAATTATGCTATATAATATGTATGTTACATGCAAATATATAATATGTATGTAGAACTTACGTATCAAAACATCAAAATATAGAATGTCATGCATATCTATTATCTGTGTATATGCCAGTATCCGTTGAATAAATTGTTAATAGTATCTATTAAAACTGAGCAGCGATAGCTCAGTGGGGAGACCAACAGACTGCAATGCAGAGGGTCTCGGGTTCGAACCCACGTCGCGCACCTCTGACTTTCGGAAGTTATATGACTTTTCGAAATTATGTGCGTATTGATTGACAATTATCGCCTGCTCCGTGCCTCGGAGAGCACGTTAAGCCGTCGGTCCCGGCTGCCATGAACTTCTATGGCAGTCGTTATTGGGAAAGTCAGTACCCTCTAATATCCTGACACTGGTCTAGCCTTAGGGTATCGTTAGCCTTCGGGTTGCGGAGGTCAGGTGGCAGCCGCTCCGTGTAAAAACTGATATCCAGTCAAATCCGGTTAGACCAGAAAAGTCGACCCCAAGTGTCTTGGGAATAATAAAGGCTAAGAGAGAAGATCTATTAAAACTGAGTTGTATTAATTATAAATTTAGTGTCATTATCATATATCTCTGTTAATGATATTATCAATAGGTAAAATGTAGAGTTCATATTGTTCTTATGCTTAATATATAAATAAATAAACCTTACAGATAGGATATACACACGAAAAATAAATGAGTATGTGTTTTAGATTTAAATGATGGCGTAGGCGCTCCTTCCGCTTCTTTATTGTTTTATTTTATGTGTTAATTTTTATTTATTTATTTTATTGAGACGTATTATTAGTTACCGCGCTCTCATTTCGTCTACTCGTCTCGTTATAACTACACTGGCTATAGGTTTTAAGGATAGCAATGCTATGCTATATGACAAATATAATAAAATGTAATGTATTCTGATATTTAAGCAAATTTTACGGCGTCAAGCAAAGTTCTCTTCGAAACCATGGCTTCTACAGAGATGCCATGTTTTCGATGAGAACTTTATACAGGTATAAACTACCATTATTTAATGCTACATTACAGCCACTATACGTGGTCGCCGCTATCCTTCGGCAACTGTAACTTTGTACTGTGTATGAAATAGTGCGCTACAAAGTCACTCGCTTGGTATAGGTACGCACGTGATGAATGGCGCATCAGCCACTATGGCGCTTTGTAACAAGAATCAGCCTGGTCTAGATTCCCGATGCAAAATCGTCCGCGTGGGCTACACGACGCCCGTGATTAAAAACGCTGACCCGAGGCTCAACTGAGATGCTACACTAATTCATCCTCTGCGATATGTTTACCTTTTGCTTAAATGTTTGCAAGTGTCTCTTTCAAGTCATTAAGTCTAGTGTTATTGTGTTACGTTTTCTAGATCCTTAACTGTTAAGCCAGACTCAACTGATTTGCCGTTTTGCAAACAAAATCAATGACGATTTTATTTATGCGTTTATGTCTATGAATTGTATTATTCTGTATCTTACAATAAATACTCACATTAGCTTACACACAATATAGGTCTCAAATTAAAAAATAGGTGTAGCATTCGATCAAATTCTTCCAAAAATCCTGTAGATGTATGTAACTAACATTAACGGATTAAAATTAGGATAATAGGCCATAGAAATGAGACCTATTTAACCTTTCAACCCGCGGCGGCACCTCGGTGACCACAAACAATAGATTTTAATTATGTCTAGTATTTTAAGACTTGATAAACCAATTATTGACTCAGGTGTACATCTCAGTTTAAATCACATAATGATCAAGTACAGCAACGTGCCGCGATAGGAAGTGAATTTGATCAAGCGAATACTAGTTCAGATACCCCTTAATCTCATAATGACATGTTTCACGTAATTTACATACGCAGTAAGACAAAGTGAAGGGCCAGCTAATGACGTTAATCCAATTAATATTACTCTAACATAATGACAAATGCACAGTTAGCAATGACAGATTGCTAATACGCAGCTGACGATGCAAAAGCCAGTGTCCATGTGACATCATGACGTACACCACACGTCAAGATACCATCGAAATTTGGACACTGTTTACATACAATACACGTTACACTGACACGCTTTCAAACTGGCAAGTATGCGTTCCTTGGCTACCTACTAGACATCACATATGTATCTTAAAAATTCTATACTATAGCTAAATATCGTAGGTCCTAGAATCTTGTGTTATTAGGACAAGACTCATCAATATCATCAGATGATCCACCGCAATTTTATGATTACTGCCGCGCCCGTACCGTAGCGTGATTTTAGCCTACATTTTGCCTATATTACTTCTGAACAAAGTAAACAAAGCATTGTAATAATGAAAGGATTAGAAAAATCGGTCCAGTATTAGTAATAGTAAACTCAAAAGTTATTTCATTATAAACGAAAATAAAGATCCTTCTCTATTTATAATATCAGTATAGTTTATAATATAAGTAAAGATATATTTTATCTAGATGAGGTAAATAATCATATACATGTTTAGATTTCTAGTTCGACATGTCAAAATAGCACCGTTAAGAATACACTAAAATTAACACCTTCGAGACGAGAGAGGCGCTGTCATAACTTTTTGATCCGCTACAGAATTTTGCTACAAAGAAGGGTCTTTGCTCCTGCAATAGTAATAAATAATGGAATTCAGTTCTTGATATCATGTAAAAAATAATAACATTAGGTACATACATTCTGTCTCTCTATATTCTAATTCCATATCTTTAAGCCACATAAATTCATTTCAATCCTTTAAATAGCTTAGTGTTACTTTATTAAAGTTCTTTTGAATACAGTCATCACATAAGCATAAATACATTATTTTATTCAAATACTTGGCAAACGTTGTACTGCCATATAAATTTATATATTATTTTCTGGATACACTGGGACACCCTAATCACCTAGCGGTATGAAAAATGATTTACAACTTATTCTCATTCTTCTTCTTCTCTGTCGTTTCGCTCTTGGCAGAGCGGTAGTGGTCACTTTGAGGCCTCCACGTCGGTGGTAGAGGCGGACACAGCTCTTCACACGATCTCCCACCATCTCTCCCTGTTGACAGACTGTTTAGCGCAGTCTGATATGCGGTTTCCTACTGCGGACTTCACTTGGTTAGTCCAGCGCATAGGTGACCTGCCGCGTAATCTTGTGCCCTCCAATTTTCCTTATACAACCAACCGCTCATTCACATACTAAACTAAAACAGAAAAAAAAAAAAGACGGTCGAGCTGTTTCGGAGGATTGCGGCCACAAACACCGTGACACGAGATTTTTATATACTTGTATAGAATATGTAGTTATCATGTATGTAATATATAAGGCATCTGCTATACTATCCACAGTTGAAACATTTAAAGCTAATGCTGTTGATGATGGAAACGTTTACTGCTATATGATAAACGGTTACCGCATGATGGTAAGTGATTATTGGCTCTTAAATAACGGTAACCTGCTCAAGAGAGGTTACTGTTTGCCATCAGGTGGTTGTTGAAAATCTTTGTCTTAAATAATAGTAAATATGTATAAAACATAATATAGGAATACCTTTTTCTTTTAACCTTTAAAAAGGACATCTCCCACACTAGGAAAAATCGTGGGACCTAACAAACTTCTAAAAACGGACACAAAGAATACTTAGACTGCAAATAAGCATTTGCGAATCACACAATATTTTTTCTATTTTTCCTCCTATTTGGGAGTCGAACCCGCAACATTCGGTAGCAATGGCGAGGTGATCACTTAACTTACCATTACGCCGTCCGTAAATTTTTATGCAAGCATTTTAATATAATATGTAAATCAATAGTTAAAGTAATCAATTTTATGATCTTACCATTTAGTAGAATATATTTTCTAACGAGCAACTCGTCTACCATAAGCATCTGGAAAGTACATAGCCAACATCTAACAAGTGAAACAAGTATATACGGATATTATCGCGTTGTTTATTTGACACTTTTTTACATAATTTTGAAACTACTACTATTAAACTTTACTAATTTTTAAGCCAATTAAATCATTAAAACTATTTATATTTAAGTTTACACTTTCCCCGACGTTTCGGTAGCTTTTCAGCAGCCATGGTCACGGGGAGACTAAGATGGTAGTTGTCTCAATGTTCCAGTGTAGTTATTTCAAAGTATCCTAACATAATTTAATCATTGGTGTATCTATTTACGCAGAAGGAGCTCAAAGTATCATGAAGTCTAGCTGTGGTTTGCTTCTTCTTGGGTTTGACTATTTGAATTACTGGATCTCAAGCTGGAGGTACATTCCAACCACCTTATCTACTAAAATTAGGATGTTTGTTGATTTCAATAGTCTCGCGAAGCATCCTTTGTAGGAATCGGTGTTCTTTAGCGAGAGTCTGTGGTTTGTCAAATCTCAGGTAGTGGTTGGTCCCCTGTCGCACATGTTCACACACAATATATAGTATTATATACATATATTCCGTATATAGTATTTTAATTTCAATGAATATCAGAAGACAATATTAAGTGAAACAAGCTTTGCAACAATCGTTCCTTGTAAGGCAAACGTAGTGAGCCATGAACAAACTTAATCCAACCCGCGATTCAAACCGAGTAAGACGTCCGCGTCGGCTCAAACAAATTATTTGACATAATATCGTTAATTAGAAACCGTCTTTTGTAACCGAGGGTAGGGTAATTAGGTTCGGATGCTTTGAATGGGCTCTTTTTCTGCTCGTTACGGCTGAAACAAAGGGTCCCAAGAAGTAAACAGACTGTATTCAGACGTAGATTTACATTAGTACAATACTGACAATGAAAGAGATTGACTTTCATTCTGTTACAATGTTGGTTTTGGTTTGTCTACGTTTAGCTATTAAGTAAAAATGTTTTTATCATTTATTTGTTTAATTTTAAAGGCAGTTTAGTTCAACTCAGTAGTAAAGTCATAAATTTTACGTATAAGGCATGTAAAACAAATGCTATGTAACTGTGTTTGTGTACGCTATGGTTATTTTAACTAACATCCATCTTTATTGAATTAGTCCACGTTTATAAACTAATTTGCCAGGGGATTTGCTTCACTACAGAACCACTCCACAAGAAGTGTTAATTGTTAGAAAATTCTATGTTTATTTACAGCCGCATAAACAGCAGTTTAAAAGAAATATAAAATAATGTAGGTAGATCATTTTTCAATCATCTTTGTTTAAAAAATTCGTAGATAGGACTGTATAGACAGCTTACTTATATTCTTGAATCATGCAAATAGTTTTCTGGGCGTAATAATTAATATGCGCCTGCTTTTATTAAAAACATTTTATCTTTATACATATTTTATAAATCTATACATATGTATCCAGTTATAATATATTATATAGATAAAATCTTTATATAAAATATTTATATCATTAATTTGACTGAATATTGGTTTACAGAACTCCACAGCACGTAGCAATGTTGCTGACGCCTATTTTTGTAGCTGGCCAAAAAACAAAGATGTGTTACGTCCTTAGTATGTACGCAGATACGAACGGGCCGCTCAAGACGGGACCCCTCGCGGCTTTAATTGCGCCGCCATTGTGCCGACTGATTTGATTCTGTATCTCTCTATAGGGCACAATCGTAATAACGAGCTTAGTGGCCTCGACACAGCACTTGCACAAACGCGTAAGTGCACATTTTTTCTACGGTGATTACTACAGAGAAAAATAGATAATAAAATGCCAATTCGACCTAACATTTGGGTTCCGTTATTCTAAGTATCAATATCACCAGATCTATAATATATATGTAGCGAACATAATTGTTCCTAATCTCTATTAACTACACCTTTTGCTTTAAATAAATCCAGTGAAAATAAATTTTTGGAAAGCGCGCATAAATCAACAATAATAATATAGTCTTATAAATGTCATCTAATTTTTTACTTCATTAGGATAAAGACGTTATTACATTGCATAAACTTAAATAGAAAATTTTCTTGTTAGGAATTAATGGAGTAAACTCAGCATTTTGCACAGCTCAGGTTTAAAATATCTAAAAATACTAAAGAAGAGTTTGTAAGTGTATCTTAACATATCGCCAATAGTGCATACTCATCAAGGAATGAACAGTAACGTACCTATGCGTGTCACGCCGCGTGTCATACACACTCTTTCCCTGACAATTTCAACAAACAACAACTTGCTCCTAATTGTGTTTGCGATTCCTTTAGAAGGTTCTTTTGACTCGGCTCCAATTGTGAAAACTCGTTTTGAAACGACGTTAAATACGACCGAATTTCAGATAATTAACTCAGATTACGGTCTTTCAGCAAATAATTCGCTTTTGTTACAAAATATTTGAAGAAAAGCAAACGTTTACTTAATTTTAAAAGCCAATGTTACTATGTATGGATTCTCTATTATTAACCGTGACACAAATATATCAAACTCGGCGACAGCACTAGTTAGAAGACATTGCGATCGAGAGATCATGGCTTCGATTCACCCATCGCACTACCGATGTGAACCCATTTCAGGCAATAGCACTTTAACTTTTCTGGACGAAGTAACAAAAATACCATTCATTTGAAATTTATGTTTCTTGAGAAATTATAGTTTAGTCATGGATTTATTATAGTTTATTTTTAGGTATAACATATATATATATACGTAGTCCAGGCGTTTCTCGATCAGATCGGAGGCGTTCTGGACAAAGGCCAGGTTAAGAGCACCTTAAACCGACGAGCGTGTATTAGGAATGTGATGAAAGTGAATGAAGCCAGAGAAGTTTGTCAGGATCGTAGCAAATGGAAATGCGTAGTCTCTGTCTACCCCCCTAGGAAACAGGCGTGAGTATAGACTCACACCTGTTTCCTAGGGGGTAGACAGAGACTCATTCTAGTACATAGGCCTGGACTACATACATACATACATAGGTATGTATGTATGTAGTCCAGGCCTATGTACTAGAATGAGTAGGCAGAGGTGCATTACACCAACATTTCTCTAACTATTGTTTAATGTTTTAAGAAATAGCCGATCTTATTACTGCCTACTGGGTACATTTGGAGACACCGTGCTACTACTGAGAATTTCTTGACAGAAAAGCCTGACCTGAAAATCCATCCGGGGACTTCAAAGTTACCGGTGCGCCACTGAGACAGACGTGTCATTAATAACAATGTCTAAATACATTGTGAACATTTACAGGTGCTGGTTAATTTTAAAAAGATCCTTATCTCTATAAAGACATACGATATATTTATAGTTCAATAGAGATTTAACTACTCACTTAAGCTTCGTGATATACATACAGCGCTTTAAATTTTGAAAATTGAATCTTTAAAGTTGTTGGAATTATACATAGATGAATACATATATACTGGCAGGTAGCACTTAAAATATTTCCAAGTATTACACATAATGAATGTGAGACCAAACAAATAGTTCGACAAGCTTCAAAATATCGAATATCGAATCAGTTAAAACCCATGCCAATTCGGCGAAACCTATTATAATCTGCATGGCACACTGCTGGACGCTCTTTTCATTCGATACCTTTTGTTGGCGGATTCAATTAAGTTTACATCGGCACCGAGGTCGGTTAATAAAAACCGAAACCATAATAAATTGGTGGGCAAAAAATTTTTTTTAAATTGAGAACAATAGAACATGTCTGTCATTGGAAAATGTCAGCGCAGGCTGCCGAACACTGCACAGCTCACTTTAATTTACTCTCTTGCACGCGAAACAGATATGGTGCTATTTTTGTATGCTTTGTTTAACAGTAATATTCGGCACCGATCGTTTCTTTATTCTCTATGATATGTCATAATATCGAATCGATAATACATCCCAACCGATCGATGAAGTTCAGATTATGGGTTCTGTTTTAGTGACGTAGTTTAGGACGTTGTTTGAACTGTTTTCAATACGTAGTTCTTTATATGAGAGTGAAATAACTAATGGATAAAGCAGTTGATATTGTATTATTTTCAACAAGCAGACCAGTAACAGCTCATTGGTTTATTTTTAATGCTGAATATTTCGACTAAATTCAGTAGGACTGTCATTTTATTTGTGGAATACTTTTTCACACAGAATTTCAGACCTGTATCTATTTTAAAGCTTAAAAAGAGCAACCACCTATAGCAAGACAAGCGAACTATATCCCTACTACTCTATCATTTTAGTAGAGCCTTGCTGGTTTAATAGCCCACTTGGGCCTTTCATAGAACATCGACGTAGAACAATAGTATCCTTACTGTTACGATTAATTTTATGAGTTACAACGGAGGTCCAGCTACGACCATGAGCGGTGGCTAAGCACTATGTGCTGCCGCACGCTGGGCAACTAATGGCTGCGATAGGCTAGTGGACGCAATCACCATATGCAGCCGCTAGTGACTGGTTACGGTCACCGGTCAGCCATTATCTGCTAGTTGCTAAACGAATAGTTATTGCGAGTCTGGGTGTTCTTTGTATCCGTTGTTTAAATGTTAGTTAAGTCTTCCACGACAAAGGAATTATGCCTAGGGTGGTTAGCAATTTCAAATTTAATAATAATAATTTTCACTTAGTATTCGTCAGAGCGAGTTGAGGTCTGCGATTGTGGTCGATTATGGGTGAACGACGTAACATCAAACACGACCGTAAGTAGCCATAAAAAATATATGCAAATTGGCCAAATCTTCTGCCCAAGTCTATTGAGTCGTCAATTAGCATTGAGAAGTATGGTGTGTCTACACCAAACTTCTCAATGATCTCATTGCCAACGCATTTATTACGTAACTTCAACTATCATACATAATGAAAGTGTGCGTATTAATACTCTTCGAGGGTAAGCCAAGCGTGCTTTTGGACACGTTTAGTCTGATCGTAAAACCGTGCAGATTCATATTTACTTTGTTGCCTCTATTCACTATCCTTTCAATAGTTTCCTCAGTTTTGCATCTCTCGTAAACAATGTACCCAATTACATGTACTTTCTTTTTAATTTGTTTCTCTCGTTTTTTATAATTCGTTATACGAGTTGCAACATTAACGTTGCGGTATGGAGATACCGCAACGTTCATGTTGCAACAGAAATACACAGAGAGCTCCATTTATCAACTAGTTTAGCCTTTTAATATTGAGAATTACATCAGTAGATTATGCATTATAGTCGTCAAGGCATCAAATATTTTCATTAATTATTAATATCACGCTGAATCTTCTAACTATTTTAACCGGATTCGTTGTGATATGAAGATTTTCTATCAACGGATATGAAACACAAATTTTACCATTTTAGTGCGGAATCCTACAAATGGTATGTATTGCTTATCCGAAGAGCATGTAAAAGCAAATGAGCAGCGATAGCTCAGTGGGGAGATCAACAGACTGCAATGCAGCCGCTCCGTGTAAAATCTGATATCCAGTCAAATCCGGTTAGACTAGAAAAGCCGACCCCAAGTGACTTGGGAATAATAAAGGCTAAGGGAGAAGAAGACATAAGGCCTTTAGCTAATAAAATTCCTTACCATCTCCAAAATTAGTCTAGTATTTCTTATGTACTACACACACATTGTAATAAAGTATTTTATTACAATATAATAAACGAAATAATATATATAACATTATTTAGTTTTAACAATATGATTGACCTATCTTTTGAATGACAAGTACTCCATTTTTAACTTCTTGTAATTACTTATATGTGATCGACCTCGTCATCGTCTCTCGGACAGTAGCACTGCGTGATATTTACGTTAATCATGTTTTTAGCCTTGAGGCAAGTTTGAAAGGTAAGAAAATATCCTTAGAAAAAATATGTTATGTATTCCTGAATGTATTTCTTACGAATATTTGAACAGATGATAAATCTTATTAAAACCAATTGACTAAAATCATGATTTTGGCTACACTGGTGGGCCACAGTTACATAATTATATGAAATAATTGGTCTCAGAAATATCTCACAAACCAATTATTTCGTAGAATAATTTAAAGATCTATGAAAATACGAAGTATATCGAAACAGGATAGTTACAAAAGATCTCAGTACTTGCGTGGAGATGATTTGGTAATCCCTAAGGGTGCTCTACTCCTGTACAACTGTATGTTAATAAGATGTGATGGATTCAACATCGAAATGTGCTTTACAATGCGATATTGACTTAGTGTTCGCTACTACTACTAGGAGTGACCACCACTCTGCCTCAATCTACCTACCGATATCACAACAGTATTACATTGTGATCGGAATTATAGATTCCAGTAATTTACAAAATAGAACAGTCATATTTTTGAGCTGTATAGGAATGGGTTATAGTGGAAAGTAAATAATAACATCCTTAGCTATTAAAATAAATATTGCTTAATCAACATCCATTTTTCATAACGACACTTAAATATAGTTTATTTTTTGCGTGATAATCTATCAGTAATTTACCTTCTTAATTTTTGTACGCGACCAATGCCAGATAAATTAGTTAAATCCAAACATGCCACCAGCAACTACGGGTACTATATATTGTTAATTCAAAACAGCTCATCTATTTGAGGAGAAATCATATCGGAATTGTTCCAACCCAGTCTAAAAATTCTTATTCTCTACCTACCCCTCCGGCCAACAGGCATGAGTCTATATATGTGTTATTTAAATTAACTAGTTAGAAGCAATTTTATTTATAAAAAGTTTAACAAATACGGGTCAATACTCATCGATTTCAAACCATGAGAACACTTACGTACACTGCGTTTTTTTTACGATTCAGGTGATTGGTTGAAAGCCATCGTAGCATACAACTGTAATTATTCCACAATTTCCTTTCATTCTGTTGATATTACGTTCTATAATTTAAATAATAATTATAAACAGTACGTAATGTGAAAAGTAAATATAACAGCTGCATTTGTATACACAAAACTTTTAAGCCGGTAGAATAATTTAAATCAAAAGCGTTATACTTTCTCAATTAGATGCACCGATTGAGCACCTTCACCCCTTCACATTATAAATTCCCGTCCACCTTTCCACGTCTTCGAATTAATCGCCCGAGAGCCACTCTCTATTAAAGTTTCTTCACAAGTTGTTTAAGAGGCTCAAGTTCTTTAAAACTTGGTAGATAATGTTAAACATTCATTTAAGTGCGCGAGGACCGCTCAACTTTCCAATTGTCGTATAAATCTCCTAATTCTTGAAGCGTTTAATATTCATATCACCATTTGCGAGTCACAGTTGATAAACCGTCGAAAAGTTTGCTCGGCTAGAATCGACGATGTCTGTATATTGTACACAATTTGGTATGTAATATAGAGTTGATCTGAGTGCGTGTAACACAACACGGTAACTATGCTTTTTGTCAGTTATTGTACTAAATCATCAATTTTTTACTACACTTATTTCTTTCCCGTGCTTAATACGTACACTCAAAAAAATATCTTGACAGTAAATATTTGTAACATACACTCGATAAACTAGTTAACATTACCTATCGTTGTATAAGATCAAATCGTGAACTAGTTTTATTCATCAGCCTGTGCGTTTGGCTAACTAATCTCCAAAATAGCTAAACTAGTTTCGATGTGTTTTTAAATAATCGCGCCTGCACGGATGGCGTAGCAAGCGGTTGCCTCGTCGCTGTCACCACGCTAAGTCGCGTGGATTTAAATACCACACACGAAAATTATTTGTGTGATCCTCAAAGAGTTGTTCTGAGTTTGGGTATACTTTGTGACCATTAATTGTATGTTTCTAAACTGCAACATAGAGCCAAGAAGCTAGTGCGAACGAAAGTCCTTAAAATACATTGTTTGGCCGCCATGCTTTTCTATATTTAGTTCCTCAGAACCGTACGGTTAGTAAAACTACAGGAATACATACATAAATAGCGATTTAACTACTAGAAAATAGAATAGCGTGGTATCCGCGAGGTTTTATTCCTATGGGATTCCAGGCGAAAGTTCAGTAGCGTTGTGGGCACCGCGCCGTTGCAACGTATTTTCTGTGTTAGTAATAACATTTTGTTAGTACTCGAAGACCTGCAGCAGAATTAATATTTTCTAAGAATAATTCCTGTGTCGTCGGATACTTTAAAAATATTCAAACAACGGACACAAAGAACACGCAGACCCGGAAGAACTTTATTTTTGGATCACATATTTTTTTGTCCCGTGTGGGGATTGAACCCAGAACACTCGGCGTAGTAGCAGCGGCGCGGCGAGGCGACCACTTAAATCACAACCGCCGCGGATTCATAACATTTTAATCTGTCAGCAGGTCTATAAAATGAGTTAACAATCAAACCGTATGCCATGTATGTATGTACATATACGTATGTGTTCATAAAAAAATAGACCGATAGCTTGAGGTGCCCTTCGTGACACAAACGGTTTCAACTAAGGCAGCAAAATATAATTGTTAACTTTGTTAACGAACAAACAAACTAGTAATAAAGTAATTGTTGAAAGTTTTATTTCTCATTTATTTGTTTTAAAGATTTTAAATACAGCTGCAAGAAGTATAAAGCAATTATGGGAAGTCGCCAAACCACGTACTCTGTCGTTCATTCCGTTAAAAAGACACCAATTTAAGTTGACACTACCTGCTTTCAGGAGCTCGTTATAAAGAAGAACGCTAAGGAAAGTTTTTGAACCTTAAGATAGGTCGTCCTAAATTGGACATGTAATAATCGAGGGAACAAAATGCTATTGATGTGGCTGCATCAGCGCATTGGATGCGACATTCCTGCTCAATTTAAGACAATGTCTAAAAATTTGCTAGTTGAAGTTTAGTACTAAACGAAAAAACACAAACACAAAGAAAAAACACGATCGTGGCGTGCCCGAGGGTGATTTTGAAATCGTGTAATTTCTTTTAACCACGCATTCTACTGGTGATATAGAATAACCTGACCATATTATTTTTTTTATTAGAATTATATTTTTGGAGAGATTAATGTACGAATTTTTTTCGTGAAATGGTTTCAGATAGTCATATGTTAACCACCCGAAACAATCTTAATATTTTACTAATTTAAAAAATTAACATAACAATAACTGATGTCTTAAATAATAAGTGGCAATAAAAAGGACCTCCCGTTATTATTTACGACATTAATTATTGATATTTTAATTGGTTACAATTAGTAAAAAATTAATTTTGCCTCGGGTAGTTAACATATGACTATCTGAAAACATATCACGAAAAAAAACGATACATCAATTGTTCCAAAAAAATAATACAAATAAAAAAATTATATGGTCAGGTTTATTCTATACCACCAGTAGAATGCGTGGTTAAAAGGAATTACACGATATCAAAATCACCCTCGGGCACGCCACGATCGTGGCGGTAAGTCCCGTGTTTAAGGAGTGGCTGGAGAGGCGGCATGGCGCCCTCACCTTCCGGCTGACACAGGTTATGACTGGCCACGGTTGTTTTGGCCAGTTCCTGTGTCGTATACGCCGGCAAGAGACGCCCGGTTGTCACCACTGCGGCGACTGCCGCGACGTTGTTGAGGACACGGCGCTGCACACTTTGGCGGTTTGCCCCGCCTGGGCATCGCAGCGCCGTGAGTTGATCGCGGCAGTCGGATTGGTTGCCCTCTCGCTCCCGGCCGTAGTTCAGTCTATGGTCCGGAGTCAGAGGTCGTGGAACGCCGTCGCCTCCTTTTGTGAGGAAGTCATTTCCATCAAGGAGGCGGCGGAGCGGGAGAGGGAGCGTTTGAACCCTCTCCCCAACCGCAGAGCCGGGCGCCGGAGGGCGCGAGACGACCTCCAGCCACCCTGAGGTTTGACCTGGGGGTGGCGGGCTTTGTGGGCCTGCCCGCCATCCGTTCAGCACCAGGTCCGAGAGGCGGCGTGCGTGTTCCCACGCGCGCCTCTGTTGTTTCGAGTCCGTCTCCCTTCTAGGGGGGACAGTAGGGAGTGTTAGAAGTGCCTTTGGGTAGATCTTTCGTGTAGTGGCCTGCCGTTTCATACGGCGGGCCGAAACCTCGGCGGGGTCGCGACCGCATGCGAAAGTGATTCGCGCGGCCCCGTCGATAGTGGTTTTGTCGAGGAACACCGTGGTAGGTTTAGTCGGTATTCCGGGAGGTACATTTTCTTCTTAACATCTTTCTTTTACCCCGGCGAGTCCCACATAACCCCTCCGCCCGCCCCCACGGAGGGGTATGCGTCATGCATTCCCCCACGTAAAAAAAAAAAAAAAATATATCAAAATCCCCCTGTATAGTGTCTTATCTATGACTGGCATCTACGTAATTAATCGACAATAATGGTTAACTTATTAATCAAAAAATAATTTTATTTTGTTTTATTCCACATAAATAACAAGCCATATTATTGATAATCTCTACTTCCGTACTAATATTATAAATGCGAAAGTTACTCTGTCTGTCTGTCTATCTGTCTATCTGTTACGCTATCACGCCTAAACCACAACAGATTTTTATAAAATTTGGTACAGAGATAGACTAGACCTTGGAAAAGGACATAGGTTACGTTTTGTTGTAAAAAAGGGCATGAAGGGGTTAAAATAAGGGATGAAAATTTGTATAGGAATTCGACATTATCGCGCCTAAGCCACTACTGATTTTAAATGAAATTTGGTACAGAGATAGACTAGACCTTGGGAAAGGACATAGGTTACCTTTTGTTGTAAAAAGGGCATGAAGGGGTTGAAATAAGCGATGAAAGTTTGTATGGGAATTTGTCATTATCGAAGATAAAACCATGAGACTTTGTATTTAGGCACTATATAAGAAGTAAATAAGTAAACATTTGTACCAGCGATTTTGAAATTTCGACCTACATGGGGACGAAATAGGAGACTAAAGTTCTTATGGAAGCCTAAACAAATCTGCCTATTTCTACAAAACATATCAAATAGTCGATAACACAGATGATTTAAATAATAATGTCTATCCAGATCTACAAATAAGTATGGGCAGTCAAGAATGGTTGTGTGACAGGTCAATTTTGGCGTCGACAAATGAGACAGTAGACCAAATAAACGAATAAATTATGTCAGACATTGGGGGAGATGTTGTCATGTACCTTTCAGTAGACAATGTCATGGACACTTAACAAGTGACATCGTACCCTAAATAGTATCTCAACTCTTTAGAATTATCAGGAGTGCCTTGCCATAAGTTAAGCCTGAAAGTTGGTGTTCCAGTCCTGTCAATGAGAAATCTTGACGCACCAAAGCTATGTAATGGTACACGGCAGTAAATTACTCATCCAGGACGCAATATTATTAAAGCTATAATCATGACTGAAATGGAAAAAGGAGAAAATGTTTTATTTCCCCGTATTCCGATAATTCCGACCAATTTGCCATTTCAGTATAAAAGAGTGCAGATTCCCCTAAAAGCAGCATTTACGATAATAATAAACAAAACTATTTTCCATTGGCAACTCTATGTGGCGAGTATCAAACCCTTATCAAATCTTTATGTTTTAGCAAAACAAAAAACATACCATGGAAAAACAAAAACGTAGTTTATATAAATGTATTAAAATAAGCTATTTGCAGTAAACCATAGCATTTATATGTGTATTTTTTGCAAAATAAGAATCTTGAAAATTAAATATTCTACCCAAAGTAACTATTCCACTCGGACGAAGTCGCAGGTAAAAGCTAGTATTTAATACCTAAGCCTCTTCTTCTTATTAACTAGTTTTCTAATACTTTCCAAAGGTTTACATAAATCGCTCCAACCTGAAAAATAACTGAAAATACGTACATGTTGCTTTTGTGATGGCGCGTTCCAGGCCCGCCCAAACCGTGTTTTCGTCAACGCTAGTTTAAACAAATCACACATTTTTTGTTTATTTTAGTTGCAGTTTATTAAAAGTCGATGTCGCTCCAAGCGTATTAATACGCGCTGTTAAACACCCCTAACATGAATAATTAGGTGTTCCCCGGATTTATCCTCTACCGTTATCTGTAAAACACGCGTTTTAAATTCGCGAAGTCATTCTTTTCGCTTTATTGAGGATAATACATCTCAGCTCGGATAAGATTCTGATTAATGTCTTTAACTCAAGTCGGCGTAACTTTGTCAGAGATAGCGGAGAAAAATAAAGGGACGTGACTCGACTAATTTGATTTTTACGGCAGAGGAGTAAAAGAATTATGGCACTTAGTAGAAAATAAGGATTTACATATGTTTGTAGAACTCATTCTTTCATATTTACCTGGCTGTGCATTAGCATTGAAGAAAAATTATCTATTCTTCTTTTGAAATTTCTACTGTCAGAACAACAATGGATTTGACGGTGAAACGTCATTTAGTTTTCTTATAAATGTTTATGACTGTTTTCTACAAATATGAAAACGAAAATTCTAATTACATTATGTCTCGGTAATGATGTACTTATTGAATAATTTTTTCTGTTGGTAAAATTGGCATTATTAACCTTGCGATTATTTTTCAGTTATGTCTTTCTTGGTTGAAGTATATGCGGAAGATGAACAAGAGGTGAAAAGAGCACTGTTCCCTTTTATGGTAAATGCTTTACATATTTTTTCTATGGTGAAAATTAAATGTCAGTGGTATGTATGCCTGAAAATAAACTTTTTGTAATGGTTCCAAGTAGGTATAAAAACATCGATATGAGGTTAAATATAAATGAATGAAAAAATTATGTCAATGATATCATACATAAAAAGTAGTAGATTAGTTTGAAAATATAAATTTGCATATACAAATGATAGCTAAGTACACATACATATATGCCATTGTATTATATATGCCATTGTATTATATATGCCATTGTATTATATATAGAGATTAACAGACGAACTGATAAAGCCTGGAAGAGCTCCTGGTCGATAAAAGAGCTTTTGAAGGGTAATCTTCCAAAGACACTAAAGCGAAAACTTATCGACATGTGTATCATGCCTGTCCTAACCTACGGTGCCCAAACATGGTCCCTGACTGAGAATCAGAAGTCCAAATTGAAGATCTGCCAGAGGGCTATAGAGCGTAGCATTTTTGGAGTGAAAAGGATGGATCACGTCCGAAACACTACTCTGTGCTCCAAAACATACATAGCTGATGTAGGTGTGAAATCCGCCAGGTTGAAGTGGGACTGGGCCGGACATGTCTGCCGCATGCACCCAGAGAGGTGGGCACTAATCGTCACCAATTAAGTGCCACAAGACAGTCAATGACGACAGGGCAGACCTAAACGGAGATAGCGGGACGACCTAGACGCATTTGATAGGGACTGGCAGAGGATATCCACCAATAGAGTGATTTGGAAGTCCAAGGCAGAGGCTTTTGCCAAGCAGTGGGACATCATAAAAAGAATGAAGAAGAAGAAAAATTATATATAGCATTATCTCGTAAAATGCGAGCATATTTTTTGTTACTATTTTGATTATACACCACTCATATTATAACTTACCAACGTTTTGAGATGTTACACATGTTTACTACCCTATTTCAACTAATTTTAGAGAATTGTTTCCAGGCATTTTTATATTATCCAGATGAAACGGTAGTGGACGGCAGTGGTGCCAGATTCCTTCGTGGCGCTATTCTTATTCAACCAGACTGGCTGATCACGTCTGCGGTCGGCCCCAGTATACTTAACAACGCTCCCAGCGGCTTCCTAGGAAAAACACTGTTAGCTAGGGCTGGTGCCATCACCATTGATACGAATTTCACACTGAATGAAGATGAAGATGAACAGGAACGTGAGGTAATAAAATAAATATTATAATAGTGACTTAGAATAATTTATAGTATTCATCTTCTAATTACTTTTCAGGTTATTCGAATAGTCCGTCCTTATAACTACAGTTCCACTCAGTGGTGGCATACCGATATCTCGTTAATGAAAACTCTGTTGCCATTTAACATGACCTCGACCGTTGCAGTCACCATGTTGGTTAATAGACTCGAATACACTGAGAAAACTTGCACTATACTAGTTTATGCCGTAAGGTTCTTTTTGTTACCCTAATAGCTTTGGTATAGTATTATATATTTGAAGTGTCACTTATGTGATTGTAAAACATTGATTAGAAGTAGGACCTGGTAGGTAGGTATTGTAGCTAATATTTATAACACCCGACAAGTACTACTGAAGCAGAGGCTTAGGTTTTAAAGCTGACATTTATAACGTCCGACATGTATGACTGAAACAGAGTCATGTAGTATGCAGCTGCCATTTATAAATTTCGACTTGTATTATTGACAGAGGGTCTCGATATTGTGATGCCCTTGCGTTAAATACAATCAGATATTGGCATAAATATACACGTTGTATATTTATAATATACAACATGTTTTTTTATTTAAATATTTTATTATTTCAGCACCAACTAAGCGGTGTACTGTTTAGCGAATCCATTCTTGCTTATTTTTGCGGCAGATCACGACGTAACGGGAACGCTGTATCAGAATATCTTTGATAGACTATAACAGCCTCGTTCTCACTTAGATAGCCAAATGGAGCACTAATATTTATTATACATAGCCTTATGCCATTTACAGAATTATAATCCATATTTATACATGCTATTAATAAAATATTTGTCTGCATTTATAAAGAATTAATATTAAATGAAGATTATTCATTAATCATTTTAATTTACTAGAAAAGAGACGGTAACTGGACCGAAGACAGAAATTTGATGCAGTTGAGTGTTGAAATGTTACCGCCGTCTGTTGCGAACTGCGGTAATCACTTTATTGGCAAAACCATGACGTGCGCCGCCGATAGCGAAGAAAACAAGAACGCAGTTTACGATCCAAACTTTTGCCAAGTAAGTTTTAGTAACTGTTGAGTTTCAGTTAGAGAAGTACTAAACTATCATATCAATAAAACAAAATATTGATATTTAGGTATTGTCCTCACTAGAAAAATGTCATATGGTTTTATTTTAAATATAGCAATCCATTCGTATACCGTAAACACTTTACAAATGTATCACTGAACCTTAATATTGTGGCGGGCTACAGAACGGTGTGGCGTAGTTGCCTTTATTTTGATATTATTTAGTGCTATTTTATTCTTAATTGTCTTTATTAGAAATCCAGATCAAAAATCTGGCCAAATTTATTTTGATAGAAATATTCTTTTCCTTATTATTACTTCAAAATATGTCTCAAAGCGTACAGTCAGTGACATGCGTCGCTAAACATATGTTTTTAAATTTCTTATGGTCCGAGTGGTAACGTTACATTTTAGGTAGTGTTTTAACGCCAATCGCTTCACATCTTTTTCAATATTTTCGAATGACTAATAAGTGAACCAAGCGTCAGCTGGCGCACCCGCGGTGGGTGTGGGATTGGTAGGCTGCGAAAGAGGTAACAAAAAATAAAAAAAATAAGTAATAGTAATTTTTTCATAAATAGTCAACATCATAATGAGCTGAAAAATAATCGTCAGCTGCATCGTGGAGAGAGGACTATGCGTCAGCTGCTCGCATAAACTTGTAAAAAAACTTATAGTACGCCGGATGAAATTTAACTAGGTGATTGTTTATATAATTAAAAGTACGAAAACAACAATCAGCTGCGTGTGTAGCGGTGAAAAGACCGTCAGCTGATGCAGTAAAGATACAGATCATTCGAGCTTTTGTCAGCTGAACCCTAAAACATACTATGCATTAGTATGTTTTAGGGTTCAGCTGACAAAATTCCCATGCTCGCACCCAGCTGACTTTCAGTTATCGCAAACGTAGCTATTAAACTATCATATTGTCGAATTTCAACCGACATAGTGACAATAGAATGATCATCTTGAGAAGTAGATAAAATGTGTAAAACAATATGGTACGAAGACATTTTATATTTTTGTCTTATTTTATTTTGAACAAAATGCATAACATGAAATAATATAGAGTGTAAAATGGAAATAACAAACTATAATAAAGGTAATATAAAAAAAAGAAATAGTAACATGGAAATTGAGAACTTTGCAGAACTTTCGTTATCGATGGTATCGCTCTCATAATCGTTCTCTGATGAATCGTCGTCAGAACTGTCCTCTGTGAAACCGTTCTCTTCATATTGTTCGAATTCTTGAGCTCAATCCTCTTCACCGTCATCGGCAAATGAACATGTTAATCATTAAAATTAGCGTACCGAAAATATACACGCTTAAAGAAAGTGTCAACGACAAAAATTCCATACCGCCAATATTTTCGCTGCTATCGGTTATACTGGTGCCTAATGGGCGGATACTTGATCCCCTCGAATCATTTGAATTTTTTATTTCTCTTATTTTTCTTACCATACCTAGTCCGCGGGCTATAATTGAGAGGGATCTCGAAGGTGAGCATGGCTCCAAAGGTGCGCTATGTACGAAGTGCACAGTAAATGCTAGCTAACCTCGGATTTACTTATTGAGAAGATTGTCCCATCGATACGATTTTTCTACTTGGGTATATCGTTCTTCTCATCAATTTGATAATTTTTAATAAAAGTGACTACATTTTCTTGTTTAGCGCGTGTTCATCTACAGGTTAAGAGTCTCTTTCCGAGCTAAAAGAAAATATTTTATTCTTTCACATGAAATGACCATTATGATGTTTGTGTCGTTGAAATGTAATGAAATTCTGTTTTTTCCATACAAAAACCAACAAATTTCACGCAATTTGTCTACTGTATTGTTTGTTAATAGAACAATTATTTTTTTCAACCCTTGAAATCAAATTCTGCCAGAAAAATTATGACATCAAAAAATAAAGAATTGAAATATGTTTTTCTTTGCGTATAAACGATGCGAACTTCAATATTATTAATATAAAAAGTATAAATAAAAATACATTTCAATTAAAAGAAAATAGTAAAATAATAAAGTGTATCTTACCTTGACGCTACAGATGTTGAAGGAGTTTCAACAGCTAGCCTGAATTTTGACGGTAAAATGGTGAATTGTCGATAACACTTTGCATGATATTTTTTGAAAACATTGTATTCAAACGACACTTTAGCATCTTTTAAAGATAAATTATCCTTCTGACGAATCTCCAATACAGCAGTGCAGTACACTTTTCTATAGATTGTCAGAAAAATATATTTATTTTCTTTTTTTTGCCACGGAACACACAATTCGGTTGAATCGTTGACATGTTTGGACTTGCGTCCGTTCGTTCGAAGAACTACAACCAAAACGGATTGTGTGACAGTTGATGCTTTGAAATTTTAGGAGGTGGTGAGGCTTAGGTAGCTCGAAGATCGTGTTGTGGACCCAAGGAAGGCCAGAATCTATCTCAAAATATGTGTTTAAAAGGAAACAGCATAGTAGCAATGCTCCAATATTTTAAATCTTTACTGCATCAGCTGACGGTCTTTCCACCACTACACACGCAACTGATTGTTGTTTTTGTATTTTTAATTATATAAACAATCACCTAGTTAAATTTCATCCGGCGTACTATAACTTTATAGTTTTTTTTACAAGTTTATGCAAGCAGCTGACGCATATTCTCCCCTCCACGATGCAGCTGACGATTATTTTTTAGTTCAGTATGATGTTGACTATTTATGAAAAAGTTTCAGCCGGCGTACTATTACTTATTCTTTTTATTATCTTTACTTCTTTCGCTACCTCCCACTCCCACACCCACCGCTACTTGAGCAGCTGATGGTCGGTTCACTTATTAAGATCAACTATCAATGTTAACATCAGCCGGCTTACTATGACTTTTGTATTTGCAAGGTACCTCCCGAACTATTATGTTTTTACAAGAGTAATAAAGGAAAAAGATAGTGAATAATAAATTATAATTAGAAAGTTTTCATTCATAAACCGATGTTGAAAATTAATTTAATGTTTAGCTACTTATGTCGCTGACTGTTCATGACATTGTCAACATCATAACATTTTATTTAAACACAGGGTAACAGTGGCGGTCCGTTAATTTGCGAAGGCGATGTGATTGGTATCCAGACCTATATAGATAACAATTGCAAGCAGCCGCATTTATATCAATTATTGTCGGCTTGGGAGAATTTCATAACTTGCGGTACGGAGGACAAATGTCACGAAGAACAATGCTCTAATATTTGTGATGTAGCTAACAAAGACCCACCTGAAATAGATATGAGCGATATATCAACACCAATAAAAACGAACATAGCAAAAGATACTGAATCAGTCACTTCTTATGCCACATATGATACAACTGCTGAAGGAGAAAATCCACCACCGACGCCCACGGTAACACACGAAGAGACCACTTTAGATCAAACGACCATCGATCAAACAACTGTGACAGAGCGAGCTATAACTCATCGTCATATAGAATCTCGTACATCTGTAAAATATGAAACAACAGAAACAAAATCTTGGCCTAAAAAGAAATATTCAGACGCCCGTAAATCACTGGATGATGGAGATACAGACGATACGACTAGGAAAACAAAAGTAGAAGCCCAGCAACAAGATGTTAAAGTCAAAAATCGCAACTCTGGACAGACCGATGTAATAAACCAAAGTATTTTCTGCGGATGCTTTATTTTGGCATGTTTGATTTAAAGTTTTTATACGTGAATATTGACTTAACCAATAAACTTTATATTTTTTAGTTGTTTCTTTAAGTGGCAATCTAACATCTTAGTGACGAAAAGTACTGAACAACATACTTAATTGCTTTTGGCTTATGCGTCTGGCACTTGGAAATTTTATATTTTACGCTTTTATAACAATATACTGAAGACAACACCAAAGATGTTATAAGCTAAAGCTGAGGACCCGATTAGGCAGATGCTTAACAGATTATACATTTTTAATACAACTAAGGTAGCAAGCTAGCTATGTTTCGCTTGATGGTAGTCGTTACAATAGCCTATGGACGGTTGTATCATCAGAGGGATTACTGGGTTCAAGTTGAGAGGGGAGTTTTCAGATTATATTCTGGCGGTTTGCCTAAATGATAGCTTGATAAATAATAGATACTCATCGAAAAATATCTACCGTTACAACTTATGCATATCGTAATAGATATTAGGATATTATAGATATCAGCAAGATTAATTTTAGTTGTAGTGAGTATTATAGGGTAACTAAAGAATAGTACCAATAAACAAGTGTGCAAGAATAATTTTTACTCAGAAAAAAAAAACTTACTGATCTCATAGTTCTGTTACTATACATAGCAACGACTTAAATTTACTTAGTATTGCATTGCATGCTCGATTACAGGTAACCATGGTGGCACTGATGGATTAATTTCTATTTAGTGGAGCCTATAACTAGTAGAAATACTGGTAATCAAGTGGCAAAATCACAATTCTTAGGGCACAATTTAAAAAATAAAAATTTTGCCGATATTTTAGTGCCGATTGCTTTAAGCATTCTCTTGTAATGAGCATTCCAGCTAATTTTACATGACAAAAAAATAAACGGGAGCGTTTTAGCGAGCATTCTAGCGATAGGTCAGTAAATTTGCTACGAGCTTTATGCCGTGATGAGCCATTCTGTCATTATTCCGCCGCCGTCTCTCTATCTTCGTGAAGAATATCTTTTTGACGAACGTTCGCTAGAATGATCTTGAAAGTATTCGTAGCAATGTTTGGCTCTACGCTTGGCTCTGTTCGTTGTTCAGTTTGACTGACGACAGTTGGCCTGTTACAATTGAATGCTCAAGTCTATCCTTCAAAGTCCTTTACATATCATCATAAAAAATCGTAACATCATAAAAGTTAGATACAATCCTTAAAATAAAAGGACCACACCTAAATAGAAAAAGATGTGCTAAAGGAACGTCATCTTAGTAAAGCTGAAATTTTTTAACGACATTTGAAAGAAGCTTTTTGTTACTAGTTGATTGTTTTGGATCAGTTTATTCTCTCAAAGCAGTCACCCAAATAATTATTATAAACAGGGGTAATAACGTAGATAAATTATGAAAATTTAATCTGCGTTATAGTGGTAAGCTTGAATTGTATATAGTTTTAGTTAAACTAGTTAATATACGTACGTTGTTTACGTATATATTTCAAAATTACTTACAAACTGAGCTATAATTTTATATACGCCATATGATTTCTTTTAACAGTAAACAAAGTAACACGACTAATTAAATTTTCATGCGCATATTTCTTCAATACGGTCTGAAAACTTGTTAATGCTATTAGAGCAAGCTGCGGAGGCGTTAAGTCTGCAACCTTACTTAATTCTACTTATTCGGCAAACTTCGACATCTCCGTGCTAGCAGATTCTTCCAAACCACTGCGTCGGATTGTTCTAGGGAATTAGTTATAGCTTATATAGCACAGCTTTATATTGCTGTAGTTCTACATATGCACACATTTTTTATTAACATTGCCGCACTAGAGCTTCCGCTACTAATAATATAATGAGATAAAAACATAATAAATAATTACTAGCAGGTATGATATTCCGAGGTACTTAATAAGATTTAAGTTAAAATGTATTTTTATAATGAAACAATATTTTATATTATTATTTACACAATACTTGCACTATTTACCTTACTAACTTATATATCTATTACTGTTGAAGTGACCATAGTGTTTGCCGACTAGCGACCTTACTGTCCACTAGCACTTTAGCCATCATTGGAAAGCTCACCGTAGTCTTTGAACATTTGCAACTCCGAGAGTGTCGTCCACGCATTGCCAACCCTTTAAATAGTTGGACCTGAAATAATCTTTAGATAATTCCCTTCCTTCAAACTGTCACAAACCTTTTGACTACGAACTTATTGCTATTACGTCTACGACAGGCACCACGGCGCGACGGTCAGTGCGAACCAAATTTTAGGTATGTATTAAATGACGTATGAAAAATAATTAGGTATACAGAAAGGTGTG
Organism: Catocala fraxini; assembly: GCA_930367265.1. Lineage (NCBI taxonomy): Eukaryota > Metazoa > Arthropoda > Insecta > Lepidoptera > Erebidae > Catocala > Catocala fraxini. The sequence goes on along the minus strand of OV884027.1, from coordinate 10,605,172 downwards.
GTCATAATTAAGCATCACATAATATAGACCCTGTACAATAAAAAAATGTAACCAATAAATGCGTATACATTATTTTTACTAAGATAGGTATAGCATTTTCTTCTTATCGTCTTTATCAATATCAGCATATTCTAGTCGATACTTAAACAACACTTATAGATGACACGGTGACATGCGTGAAACAAAATTCATTAGAATAGTATATTATAAAACACCAGTATCAGAGCTATTCGTCGATGAGTGAAGATACCAATACTAGTCTACTAGAAATTGCAAATATAACTAGTTAGACAGCGCGACAGTGTGAGGCCAATAAGCATGAACGAATTTATCAGTGCCAACGGTACGCTACCTTCATACGTAGCGGGCTTATTCATATAAGCTGGCTGGCCTAGGAAATACAATCCTCCTGCAGTCAATCGACGTAAATATAGTTAACGCTATTACTCCGTTTCGTGCGGTAAGTACCTAAGTTCCGAAGGATATCTTCTATTTAGCTAGCTAGCTTGCCCATTCCTTGTTTTTCACCCTATTTAACTTTTTACTAATAGTCCGAAACTTGGAAGTGATCGCTTACCATCAGGCGAGCCGTATGCTTCGCTTGCTACCTTTATTAACACCTATATAAAAATTGTATAAGAAATGGTCGCCATTTTTATTTAGATAAACAAAACGCTATCACATGTCAGTGTAGATTCGGAGACTATTTTAATTTAAAGTTTAAGCTGAACATTAAATACGTGAGTTCAAAATGATTGTAAATACATATATACTCAAGTTTCAGTTTCAAATTATTGTAAAATTAAACGCTATTGCTTAGATTTTTCACAATATGTAATAAGTATTCCGGGCTGTTTCTACGTTAGGCTACTTAATCTGGTATCCATTTCTATATCCTAAGTGCGCATATTTTTGGCTTGACCAAATACAATACTTTGCAGATATGATGTAGCTATTAGAATATTTTGCCAACACAATTGTTAATAGATATCATATTACCATTCTATTACTATTAATTAGAAAGCATATTCATAGCAATATCCGATAACTACGTCACTATGACGTAATCTAAATTTGAGATTCTAGTTTATTGGCAAGCTTATTAAATAAAATTGTAGGTTGCACAGCTAAAGCATAATTATAAAAGGAAATTTACCTTATCTAATATACAACCTATGACCTGCGATTTCAACCACGTTTATGAAAACTACCCCGCACTCGCGGCTCGTAGCGTGATTACTTTATTATTGTTACTTTTGCATAAAATAGATTTCTAATAGTAAAATAATTGTTATAATGTTGTTGTTTAGTAGTTTTGGAGTGTATCAACAAACAAACAAATAGATCATGACTCGTTTAAATATTAGTATAGGTTATCTCTTGCAGCAGCGATAGCTCAGTGGGGAGACCAACAGACTGCAATGCAGAGGGCCTCGGGTTCGAACCCACGTCGCGCACCTCTAACTTTCGGAAGTTATATGACTTTTCGAAATTATGTGCGTATTAATTGACAATTATCGCCTGCTCCGTGCCTCGGAGAGCACGTTAAACCGTCGGTCCCGGCTGCCATGAACATCTATGGCAGTCGTTATTGGGAAAGTCAGTACCCTCTAATATCCTGACACTGGTCTAGCCTTAGGGTATCGTTAGCCTTCGGGTTGCGGAGGTCAGGTGGCAGCCGCTCTGTGTAAAAATCCGGTTAGACCAGAAAAGCCGACCCCAAGTGACTTGGGAATAATAAAGGCTAAGAGAGAGGAAGATCCGATAACTACGTCAGGACATGAAAGCACATTCTGTTTGGTGCAGGAGTAAACTGGGCGACAAGTACATAAAATAAAGGCGCTCCGTCTGCTGAACAGTGTGGTTCATTAATACCTAGATAGACATAATATTATCATGCACGTTAAGGAAATTTTACTGCGCAGCAGTGCAATTTGTGGGAATCTATGTGTCAATTAAGTTAGTCTTAGTTCAAATGGAACTAGATTTTACCCGCGTTTATGTAGATTATGTCAATAAATTTTGATTACGCCGAAATAGTACTTTTGCGAATGAAAGGTGCCTCATATCATTTTCTGTACCCCTGACAACGTGTACCAATGCAAAATTTCATTATGAACGGTCTAGTCAAACTAACTCACATAGGTACGCTTTTATAATATTAGCTAACTAATATTATAAAAGCTACCTAACCTACCTACCTAATGCTAACATTAGGTTCAATTTATTATTTCTTGAGAGTTGGTAGAATTTTCTAGTTGGCTAACTAGAAAATGTCCGGCTCTCCCATACTTCGGGCCTACGAATCAAAACCCCACGGTGTGCCTACTCGCTGCCTTGTATAGTGGATGGGCCGCTCGAAAAGAGACTACATCAGCGACCCTGTAACATAACCTAACCTAACCTACTTCTACGCGTGTGAAGCTGCGGGAAAAAGCTAGTTATAGGTATATAACATTTTAAAAGTTATTAAGTAAATATTGTCTATCGGATGACATACGACTGCTTCGTTGGTTCCGTACCAGATGTTTCCACGCGATCGTGACGTCGTGGGATCGATATTCTTCAAATCATTCCTTGCAAACCTCATAGATCTATGAGATTGACCACTTTATTACGGCGAGTCTGTCCTGAAGAAGACCAAGTATTATCTTTTGTATAAATAAAGCAACTATTGTCATGTCCACTCGTAATAAATTCGTATATGTATAGGTAAAATTGATAACCGTACAGCCCTATGTGAATCAATTCATAGTAATAATATGTGTAAACAACTTCAGCATAAATTGAAAAAGCGTTATTTGGCAACAATTTTAAAGCCATATTTGAAAGGACGAAATACCAACCCACTTTCCAAACTTGCTGACCCAGACGACGGCAATAAATATATATAGGTAAGCTGACTTGTGTTTTCTTTTTAAGATAATAATTCTATATTTCCAAAATCCACATAATTGGTACATGACATTCCGTTGGTCCCAAACTAGGCTGAGCCTGTGTCTTGTGCAAAATAATGCAGGTCGGTTATAGCATATTATATCTAAAAAGTAATGTATAATGTATAAAACAATAAAAAGATTAATAAAATGTTAGTTTGGTACTAAGGCGCAAGATTGTGTATTTTTTATATTACACTTTTTTATGAAAAACCGTAATTCCAAAGTAGATTAGATTGCTAAAAGATTGACAAATAAAAGAGATTCTCTTCTCAATAGTTATTTTAACAGTTGCCAGGCAATTTGATAAAGTAGACAAAAGTTCAATAAAGCATTTACATAACACGCACATGAAATATATTAAAAGTACTAAACGGCACATCTTAAACTGAATAGCACTTCTCAACTTCCCGAGTGCACTGAATCGAAATGTATCTTAATACGATTCGATGTGTTTAAATTCTAAAGCGGATCGCATCGGAAAACTGTTATGCATATTTTAAAGTTAAATTTACTTACATCGAACCCACGGCGCCGAATGAAGATTCGACTCCAATATCTCTTTGCGAACTTTAAAATGTTTTATGATATTCGGCGGACGTGATAACGGTAAATTCGTGAATAACGCACTCAATCGAAATGAATATAAAACATATTCATTTGAATTTATCGTCCGAGAAAGACGTGAACTTATTTTATTACACCACGTATTTTATAGCTTAAGCTTATTAAATTATACTTTCGTATCAAATGTGACTAAACAACACTAAACGCCATAAAGTTAAATAATAGCAACGATATTGAAGAACTACTTTGCAATTGCTTAATTACATTTGCAATGTTTCACATTAATTACATGAAAATAAACGTAACTTTCGCATTTCATTGTACACGGAGGGTCGAGTTAACAAACAAGAGGAATTAATTCAACAATCTCGTAAAAAGAAATAAGCAGTTCATAAAACTTTTAATAATTAAAACTCAAATAAAAATAGAAGCATCGAGGGCAAAGAGCGACTATTTTAATAAGACCTGTCTTTCCTCTCTCTTAACTACATAAAGGTGGAAATGTGGACGCGTTCGAATAGCAGTCGAGGGGTCCTATTGTCTGGGCGCCGCATAAGAACCATTTTCTATATAAATCCCTAGCCGGAGGGTAAAAGAACTGACAACTGTCGTTAACTCATCCTGACCGGGTATTAAGGAGTGTAAACAGGGAATAGCTCATAAAAATAATAGCTCGCCTATTTATCATGATAAGATAGGTACATTTTCTTTTTAATTTTTCATGCTGTGCAGTTTGTATTTACAGTATAAAAATACGCAGTAGGTACAGTAACTATTGCACAATATTTTACATTAAAACGATCAGTATGCGAAAATGTGAAATGTGAAATGCGAAAATGTGCTGTAATGCAAATAACCGACAATGCGCATCCATAACTACTAAAATAAGCTTTATCCATGAGAAAATTATAATACCAAATAAACTTAGATAATGTATCTACGTATCTAATTTTGTTTACGTGTACAAATTAAATGCTTTTCGCATTTTATTTTACTGAAATGTAATCTATACTTAAGAACCAGCTGAAACTTTAACCGACTTCAACGATAGAGCATGTACTCAGTGGCTAAAGTAACTGAAGCCAACAACTCAATAAATCGTCTACCAGACGGTGAATATCTCGGTCTAACGCTTCACTGCCATGCACTCTTCTTAAACTTTTGTAAAATACTCTCATCACTAACAAGTGTTCAACTATTTTCGATTACAATAACTTCGCCTATAACACGCTTGTATAGTCTGCTTACACATAAGTTGTGTCTGTACACATTACAGAGTTACGGCACACTCATCAAATCAAGCAGCGTACCCGTAGGCAATTTTCAATCTCTTTCCTATTTGTGACAGTAATAAAGCGGCCGGGAAAAGTCAACAATCAATTTTGTATTTCAATTTATTCCCAACCATCCTAGTTCGTGCGGTGATAAGAAAAAGAAAACGCTCTCATTGAAATCGGAAATTATTGCAAGAAGCCATCAGTGGTGTGCGGCAGGCTTCCTATGTTGTTACATTCTATTTTTATTTTCATTTTTCGCCAAACGTCAGTTCAGTTTTGATTTGTGGGCCGTCGCCGTCACATCGTTCGTCGCCATTTTTCACACACTCACGCTGTATCCTCCACGCTCGAGGAAGCAGCGAAGGTCTGTTCATCACACAGCTAGTCAAACTTCGTAGTTTAGTCTCAACCCGCGTCATTTTCGACAGATTTGTTTACTTATTAAGGATCAATAAATTTATTAAATAATTAGATATATCTAATGTTTTGTGCTATTGTAAACAATAAACATTTAATAAATAATCTTTTCGGAGCGTTATTACATGAAGCTATGTAATTAATCAACTTGTACACTAGTTGATTTATTTGTATCAAAGACCTTACAATAGCTTTAAAATCTATACTTAGTTATTAAGACCTATGGTGTTGTTGTTGGTTGTTTACAGTGGTGAAATTAAAGATGGCATCGATAACAATTCTATCAGAGTGTGCTGGCCGACAACGAGGGTGGGGGTGCCGGGAAATTGGGGTGATTTTTCTCCTGTTTGCACGTTCGATGTAAGCAATACCGTTGGCAGAAAAATGTAAAAAGGCTTAGATATTTATTTTTGTATTATTTATTTATACATAAACATTGATAATTTATGGAAAATTTAAAGTCTTAACAAATCTAATTACAATTTCATACATACCTATCTATGCGAAATGCCGTATTTCATACATGCCGTTGAACACCAATCACTACGTAGCCTAACGCACTAAAAATTTGATTTAAGTTTCTAAAATAATCTTAAACTTATCTTATTTCAGTAGATTATGGAAAACTATGTCTTTTATTACTTATTTTAGCTAATATTCCATATTCTCTCGATTTATAAAATATGTATATTAGGTACAATAATATATTAATACAGAGTGATATAAAAAAATCTCTTTTATTGCTGTTTTCTCACGTTAATTGTACTTATTGATGGACGCCTGTCATTAATTCACTTGTTTACAATAGCCTTAGGCGACGTGCAGCGTTCTGCGTAAAACTGTAGATAGCCGACGAATGTTTATTACGGATATACACTATTATAGTTGTTCTAGTCGAAGCCGCATTCATTTTTGTGCTATTAAATAATACACAACCCTATAAATATATTATTATAAAACTGTAACAAAGCCATAACGGCACAAAAGATTACTACTTCTTAGATATTTTAGAAAACTAATTGGGTTCGTCAAGTAGATATGTCTGTAAAAGTGGATTTTTGTTGGTGGCGCAGCGATCGTATAAAGTGTTTATGGCTTAAGTTATTCGCCGTCCCGGGGAGTCTGAAACTATGTCCAAAAGACAGTTATAGGCACGCCCACTATTACGTGAGACCCAGAACATAGATGCAATACATCTCTGCCTACCACTTGGGTGATATACAGGCGTAAGTTAGTCTGTTTGTTTGTCCATTGCGGCAGCATGTAAAAATTACTGCACACATCGCATCCTTAATAAAACAGAGACTTATCTCAGTATTTTTGATTAAACAAATTTGAACTCTATTGAAAAGATTTAACACAAATATAATATTAGAATTAAACATATACAATTAGAGTTCAAATTGGCTTACTTTCAAATTTCGAGTTAAGTCGCTGTTTTATTAAGAATGCAACATGTTGATGTAGTTTCATACTCAATGTAATTTAAATAGCTGGTTATGTGTAGTCCAGGCGTATGATGTATCAAGATGATTTAGTATATAAAAAGAACATCGTTATTATATACAACTTTTTTATCAAGACAAGTATTTAAGGGAACCGTTTTTTCATAGCTTAGCAATATTTGTTATAACAATAAGAGATCATCGTCATCCATAATTTCAACATAGTATTTTAAATTATTTAGAAACCATATTTATTAATTCCAAGTGCTAAATGTTAAGTAACCAATATGACGACATCTTGGCACTGGTTGCGGCTTTCAGCACCAGTTTATGGTAAATACATACATATTCTCGAATACCTAATTAAAATTTGAAATCAATTCCTGCTCTCGTATAATACCTTTGTCATGTTGGAATTTACAAACATTCAGACTCCGAAAGCTCAGACTCGTAATAACTCTTGTGGATCACATAAATTTTCGTCCCGTGTGGGGATCGAACCCACAACACTCAGCGCAGTGGCAGTAGTGAGGCAACCACCTAAAACACTAAGCTGTCCGTGCAGTTTAAAAATTTAGTTTCCATTGATTCTTTAAATATTATTCTGCCGTCGGTACCATGAATATCGGTACTTCTCAGGTGCTATCAGTAAGTACTACAATGGTGGCGCGGTCGACATTTTTATGCCCCCGATATGAGACCGCTTTACTCTCCATTCTCGTCCACTAAAAGAGCACATTTTCGAATTTCCGGTACCTCAACAGCTGATAACGCATTTTCTCGTTCATTGCCTTACTATATTGTCCATTTATTGGTTATCAATACGATATTACGCCGACATTGGTCTTTTATTTGAATGTTAAGGAACATGTATATTATAACATTTTTAAAGGGCAAGGATAATCTAGTGGGAAGCCGTAGAACTGCCACTCAGAACTTTCGAGTTCTATCCTAAGAGACACACCGTTGTCTTTTCGACGTTACGTGCGTATTCAATATTTAATTAATCGCTCGTTTTTATAGTGAAGGAAAACATCGTGAAGAAACCTGCATATATGAGAGTTCTTCATCATCATAATGTTCTCGAAGATATATGAAGTCTACCAACCCGAACTGTGTCAGTATGGTAGACTATACTAACCTAAAACTTTTCACACTGGGCAGATGCCTATGCCGAGTAGTGCGACAGTTTATATACAGAGATGATATTATTATAAGGTTCATCACAAATAAATAATTAAAGGAATACTTACAATCCATACTTACACAATACAATGAGGAAATAGCTCAGCCTGTTTGTCACGATTTCATGAGTAAGCCCCTGAGCCATTAGTATAGTAGCTGGAAACTTAAGGAAAGACATTGAGTACATTGAATATGCGATGGATTTTGGTCACAATCGAATCAGCTCGAATCCCATACAGGACAAAACTTTGTGTGATCCACAAATGGTAGTCCGAGTCTGGGTGTTCTTTGTGTCCGTTGTTTGAATGTTTGCGATGAAAGTCCCCCGCGACACCTATGGCACGTGAATTGTTCTTATTTAATGTTATTATTATAAAACTGTTACATAGTCATAACGGTACAAAGAGTAAAAAGAAAATAAATTTTTTTTAGAAAGGGCAAATGACGTACCATGTATAATACCTGTATTATTCCGAGGGCGTGAGATGCCCTTTAAAAAAGAAAACATGCGGGCCAGTCTTTGAGGACTGCCGTTAGAAGTGAAAACTTGTGAATTGTATCGTCAAGCTATTAGATTATTATTATTGAATTTTGAATGCGTTCGGTGACGATGACGCGAGTTCCATGATTTTTGTTCACCCAAAAAGTGCTCAACGCGCCTAAAGAAGTTATCACTTCAAAAAATGAGATTTTGTCTACGATGTTTCCAATTAAATACTCCAACAGCGTGTAACAAGAAGATGTAGTTATATTTGAGGCCCGTATTGTGTACCCTGTGACTAACACTAAACTCTCTTTTTATAAAAAATCAAAGTTGTTCATATAGAAAAATGTGTACTACGTGAGTTTGAGAAATAGATGTATAATTCACGTTTGTGCGACAATATCGTGCTGTGACTCACCATAGTTCGAATGCAGGCTTGTGAGTACGCTTGTCACTTGAAATGGTGCGACTTCGTTTGTCTGTGATAGCTGCTTATCTAATCAACAGCTATTAAAGCTGATCTTAAAATTTGAAATAGTTGTAATAACGCAAAAGGTGCCGGAAAACAGTAGTAAAATGAGTAATCTGGTATCCATACCACAAGTTAAATCTTACTTTTGATACCGGTGGTCAACAATATTATTGTACATGACGTTAAGATTGTTGTAATTCATGTGTTATTTCTTTATATGTACCTTTTTGAGATAATAAATTATTATTATTATAAGTGCCAACAGTTGATCACACAGCACATTCTACACAAAACTAAATTGACTTTTATAGTAGATTCTCTTTAGTGATCCTATAGTTTTACTATATAACGATAAATAAGCATTCTTAGATGGTTATATACACACTTTAAACTTTTGATGTAGAAACATGAATAGGTTAGTTGGTAACACGAAGACACATTTTGTCCACTTTGCACATTCAAGACCGCCATCATAAATTGTCGTTTCCTTGCATTCATAAAATTTTCTTCATAAATATAGATTTTCTAAGGCAATGATTAATTTCCTTTTGCTTAATCTATCAATACATATATTTGTATTTATTTTGTTTTGTATTTATTTATTACAATATGATAGGGTCGGCATTCTAATTGGATAAAATACCTAAATAAATAAATATTAAGAAACTATGTGTATCTTTGTTCCTTGTCTTATTGTACTGTAAAGGTGTTTTACTTAACAACAATTAATAATTCAAGTCTCTAGTTTAGAAACATAACCTTAGTCTATTTAACTCTACTCTAAGCTACAATTTCATAACAATATATTAATAAATTATAATGTAAAATTCGATAAATTAAAAATAACACAAATGTTATTATTACCATAAAAGGATCGAACTTGACAAGACAAACATTACATTAAAAATAATTTAATGTTTTTATTATAATTTTCACTTATCACCCAAAAATGTTATCACAGAAATATACGGCTGCGTAAACGCCACACATTTGGAGACTCCTTTTATAATATTAGGGTTGAGTAAAGAATCGTAGGACACGGAGTAGGTAATATTATTTCATATCTGGAACATTGGTGAGGGAATGCCATAATTCTACAAAAGATCGAAGCTGAATTACCTTGTGTCGTGTTTTTGTAGTAATTAATGTTATTAGAGATCTCTTAACTTATCAATTAGAGGAAACCTCTCTCGGAAACCAGATTAAAAATAAAGCTTTGTGTCTAGGCCCGGAGTCCGAGCGATGGTCAAAACGCTAGAAAAGACCTACCTTCGTCTCACCGGCATAGTTACTTCCTATTTTTATAACTGTGTCATCATTGAAGTAGCTCGTAGACATAAAGACCGCTAGTAGCATAATAGACCGATTTTCATTTTCATGGTACACAATCTATCTTCTATATCTTTAAAATCAGATTGTCAGTGATTTAGATATTCACCTAAATCCCAGCTACCAAAAAATATCCAAACAAACGAACTGTTTTCTTTAAAATTCTCTATCTAAAAAAAGGTTCGATAAAGAGTGCATTTTTATTAACTAAAACTTCATCACGTCGTTTGCAAGTTAACCCTGAAAGACATCATTTTTCTAAAAGTCTAATCAAGCAACGTTGTGTCAAAATCAAACTCATGACGATTCGATTAATTATTGCTAATTTATTCAGCCAATCCTAGCAATCGACGTGTGTGTGAACGTCTGTTCACAAATTTTTCTGATGAACAGGGATGATGATGATCAGATCATGTCTTTCAGAAGGTTCTCTATTGTGTTCCCTAACTTTTTTATCCATAATCTAAAGAGCCATAATTTTTTTTCTTCTAATCATCATTAAAATTTTTCCGAATGATAACTTGCCCGAACTTAATGTCACATAATATCAGATGCCACAAAATTGAAGTCCCTAAATACAATATGCCCTAAATTTGTTTGTCATAAATATTACAATCAATAATATACAAAAGACTAAAAACCGTTTTCAATAAAAGTTATAAGTCCTAAATTCAAATTATTTAATATTTTTTATCCTAATAATGTTTTTAAAACAAATTTGCATTACAAAGTATTTTACCAAATCCAACTGATACAATACATAAATAGTAAAGATCTAAAAGCAATATGGCTTTTGTCACGGCACCGGCGCTGCGGGTCTCCGGCGGCCCCACGCGTGCTAATCGTCGCAGACGGCTTTTGCTCACCACCGCAGCTTCGGCTTGCTAGCCCGCAGCCTTCGCCGCGGCGGCTCGCTCTCAGCCTCCTGCTTCTCAACCCGCGAGCCACCTTGCCCCTACGCGCCTACGCGATTCTAAATTTCACTCTAGGCATAGGGCAGACAAGACTGCCTGAAGTCGGATTTACAGCTATTCGTTTCTGCCACTAAAACCTATTTTATAGCAAATGTTTTGGGACTAACAATTTTATTATAAATGAACATTCGGAATAATACACATTATACAATACAATACTTAGGACATATGACTTTATTTCATGCGAAATTAGGAGATTGAATAATTATAGTACTCGATATTATGACAGAATAGTTTTAGAAGTAAAAAAAATTATGTAAAACAGTATTTCGAATTTTTGAACATTATGGTTACTGAAGTTTATAGCAAACGTTTTATAGATAATGATTTTCGTACAAACAATTTTAAAAGAAGAAAGGGAATTAGAAATTAGGTGTTAAAATAATTTACGACTTTTGGTCAGTTCCGAGCACCAATGTTGCGAATAAGTGTCATAATATTTTAAGGTATTTCAAATTTAATTAATTTATATGAACTTTATTTTCAAAATATGCTAATACACTCTATAGAGTATAGAGCATTGCGACGTTGCTATTCGCAACAGGCTTCAAGACTTGAACACTGCTACAAGATTGGCTACTAGATTGTATTTGCCTATTACGTACGCCATTTCAAGTTGATATATTTTCCATAAATCGTGTAGTGGTATATAAATTGCAATATATCTACTGAAACTATTGCTTTGTGCCATGTATTGTGTATATTTAGTTAATATACTGCCTCGGGGGCCAACGGTAGTGAATGCGACTACTGTATACGTGGTCTCTGGTTAATTGTTCGAGCCTGGCCATCAAATAAAAGCTATTTGATTGTTAAAAAGTTTTCAATAGCGCTTCGGAGTTAGGAAACCTCGTCAAGCCGTTGGTCCACCGTTGGGCACCTGATCCCTCTCCAGTTGTGTCAGCTTAGTGTCCCATCGAACTATAAGAGTAAGGGTATATAAACGCACTTGTGTTTGCGCACACACTTTCCTCTATAATATCTCCTGCGTAGACAGACAGTTTTTGTTAAAATTGAACGTTGTGACCGAAATTCGGTATGAGAGTGCTAATATTGTATATGGTGTGTTTGAAATAAGATACCCATTCTTATTCTTTAAAGAAACTTAAAGGGTACGATGGTAAGTCTGTGTCCACTATTCCTACGAGCTAAAATATACAAACTACGGGTGGTCAAGGAATGACCGTATCTGGTATGGTATTAGAATAAGTACCAATTCAGACACCTTATTTTTTGTTTTCTTGTAACAAGTCCTGTAATAGGTATTCAGAACAACTATTTGAGAATCACACATCCAGTCTGGGGATCGAACCTTCACGACGTGTTGGCGCTGCTAAGGCGATCACTTCAACATATACGCAATTCGTAATCGTAACGTAACGGTACCTAAATGTACGGATTTGACGGCCTCGATGACATAGTGGTTAGTGTAACCAACTGCCACGCCTAAGGTCGCGGGTTCGATTCCCGCACAAGTCAAACATTTGTGTGCATGGACATGGATGTTTGTAATAACTTTTAAACTTTCGCGTTGCATGATATACATATGTATATGTATAGTACGTAACGGGTATTAACGCGATCATGCATAATGTTTACCATTTTTATGCTTGATGTTTCGATCAGGTTACACCGGCCGTGGTCACAAGCTAAGTCAGCTTGTGACCACGGCCGGTGCATGATCGCGTTAATACCCGTTACGTATTATATATAAATGGATGTTTGTCTTGGTCTGGGTGTTTCTATGTATAATATGTGAACAGCGATAGCTCAGTGGGGAAACCAACAGACTGCAATGCAGAGGGTCTCGGGTTCAAACCCACATCGCGCCACCTCTGAGTTTCGGAAGTTACATGACTTTTCGAAAATATGTGCATATTGATTGACAATTATCGCCTGCTCCGTGCCTCGGAGAGCACGTGAAGCAGTCGGTCCCGGTTGCCATGAACATCTGTGGCAGTCTTTATTGGGAGAGTGTCGACACAAAAGATCCCACTGGGTCGAAATGTCGCCGGTCTGCACTGACTGGCCCCCCATATAAGATAAGATGTATAATATGTACTTAATATTTACAAAAAAGTATATACATATGTATGTTTATCCATTGTCTCGTATCCATAGTACAAGCTCTGCTTTGTTTGGGCTAGATGGTGACGTGTGTATGTGAAACAATATTATTATTATATATATTATATTATATTATTGCAAATAATGTTATTCTAATTATCAAATCAATTGGAATATGCTAGGATTCCCTTGTGTTTTTAGAGGCTTTTTAATAAAAAAAGGGGCTTGGTAATATAATAAAATACAATGTTATTCTTGAACAAGGTTTTAATGAACTACATCTTTGGTCGTATCATTGGTTAGAAGATAACCTGACACATTCGTTTTTTTACAAACGTGAGCGATTGTCTATGATACAATCGTGTATCTCTTAACTACAGGAATGCATGAACCCGGTCAACACAACACAATAATGTTTACACATCGGAATATAAGTAGGTATTCAAAGTTTATGAAACTGTTCTACTTAGAATTGCTGACAACACAGATTAATTCATTCATTAACATTGCACATAATATATGTATCTTTAAATGCTCATCTATTATACGTATGTTGGCTATAATTTAAATTTGATGAACACAAATTAATGTAAACAATCAGAAATCATTCGCAGACAACATAAATATTAATTTAACATACCCCTAAACAAACTAATTTGAACTATTTTGAATTATTTCCACATTTTACTAATTAATCGAAATATTTTATATTTACCATTGTATATTTATAGATACAATATTCTACTTACAGTAAGTGACGTATTTACATAAATAATACAAACATCATAACAATGTCTACAGTAAACTTAACAGATAATATATAGGTACAAAAAGAAACAACAAATTATATACGAATACAAGAGTCTATTAAACGTTTTCTTCGCGGCTTGGCCAAATTAAAATAAAGTCAAAATAACAAGCATTTTGATAATTACCCATAGGTAGCTAAAGAATATAAGACTTGTTTGATTGTACTATTAATAATAAGTACATATAGATGATTATAGTATTTACATTAACACTTACACTATAAAATACAATTCATCCTCGTAAGACGACAATTCGGCAGTGTTAAACCCGCTCTCGTTAAGGTGACCACTTTAGGCCGTAAACACATGCAGCGATTCGGCCGCCAACTCGCCGCGCCCGTTTGCTATTAACATCATTATTATATCTGTAGTAACTCAAGTTTGAAGTAAGTCACTGTAACTACGCTAATACTAGTAACTAAAACTGCTATCCTAGACAGATTGACTAGCAAAAGCGTTTGAACTGCGGAATTGTGTCCACACTCTCAGATGTACCAAAATCCACTCCGCTCCATACATTATACATTAAAGAGAAAAGTACAGATATGATATCGCAAGTTTTAAACAGATTTATACAAAACGGAGATTCAATTATCATTTAAGTCTATACTAATTTAGCAAAATTGCGACTGAGATCATATTATGAGATTTTAATAAACTAAAACAATGAATGTTCTATTTCACTTATTCTAGTAACATATCATATTTTATTCAAGAAAACATGAAAACGTACATTAATTATAACGTGCTGTTTATATTTTAAACAATGAGAGATTTTAACTACAGTTTGGCATTTACTTTGCTTTTAGTTTAAACACTTAGTACGTCAAGTCCAGTTTTAAGTCCACGGCTAATGTCTTTGTATGAGCTGCGTTTAAACACTGAAAGTTTATTTGTCAACTGCTCAATTTAGTTCAGTCCTGTAGTTGTTACAAGAGGCGTGTTTAATGTTGGTACTTGGCGTAGGGGTGGGCCGCGTCTCACGCGCCGTACTCTCAGCTAGACGCGGAGAGGCCGAGCGGCTTGAGGTGCGGCGGCGGCGCGAACGGCGCCGGCGAAGAGCCCGACATGTTGTTGTTCAGGTCACCGGAGCGACTCGAGCCGTTCATCAAACCGCTCATGGCGTTGCTTGTCTGTTAAACATCGGATTCATTAACTCTTGCTTATATTACACTGATTAGATAATTACTAAATAAGTCGAAATCTTATACGCATCTGACTTTCAAATGCATTTAAGTGATCATTGCGCACCATATGTTTAACTCCAATATGGACACAGTAGAGACAGTATCTTATTTTTGACACTTCAAGGGACTGTTATATGTCGAGTTAGGATAATATATAAGTAACCTTTAAATCAAGAAAATCCTTATTAAATAGATTAACAACTTACCGGTGGAGGTGGCAGGTGAGTAGTCTGCCGTTTCAGATGTGCTAGTGGCGGTGGGTTGTACGCCATATTGGCAAACACCAGACGCTCCTCATAGTCATACTCGCATAAAATCTTGTTGTCGCACAGGTAGAACCGATCGCCTACGCAGAACCTGTGACAAACCATCACACATTATGTTTAAGTTTTAAAATGTAAAAAAAACATAAATTGTCATATATGTTGACATATCTTCGAGAACATTAAGGAGAACTCCCAGCCATGCAGGTTTCCTCACGATGTTTTCCTTCACCGTTAACGAGCAAACTCGCTTCAATTGTGACATAACATCGAAAAGTCAAAGATGTATTGGGATTGAACTTAAAACCTAGTATGTTTGTTTATGTGCAGCAGCATGAGTTGAACCAATTTGGACGTGATTTACAGAAATATATTGATTATGGATATGGGCTTGGGCTGGTTAACCCATACCATTGAGTTTATTTATATCTGTTGACAAACAAATTAAGTAAATTTTAACGTGCGTTAGCCGCGTTAGGACACATAGGTAGATAATGAAATCGAACACAACTAGTTCTAAATATACGAGAACAATTTATTTGAAGACAAGATCTAATCGTAAAAATCATTACTTTGATGAAAAGAAACCCGAAAAGCAGCTACCATAAAACGTCTAAGGAATAAAATTTACTATCGTGAGTGGAAAGGTCAGCGCGAAGCAAGGAGGCCCGATAACGTCACGCTAGCGTGCATCCCTCAATGTGGCAAAACAAAAGGTATCGCCTTCGACTCGCCAGTGGCCGCCCGCGCGCCCGCGCGCCGGAACCGCGCGGTGATAACGGCGACCTTATCTCCCCTCGAGCCTCGCCCCCCGAGCGCCCACGTCTCCGCCACCCTGCCAACTCTTTTGTTTCACTTGTCACAAAAATTAAGCGCAATAGCTCCGCTACAAATGTCTCTTTTTTAAGGGGCCAATTTCCACCGCAACTCAGTCGATTTCGCCGCTCTTAATTAACTTTATTTCCTGTTCTCTTCGTTCCCGACTTTTGTTTTGGGCTTGTCGTTTTTTATTTCGCTATTTTTTGTCTGCAGCTGCGTAATGGAAAAGATGGAAAACGAAATTTTAATGACTGGGTGCAAGTTAAGCTTTGTTCGATGCGCCATTGTGTCGCGACGGCACCAAAACCAAGTTTGACGTTTATCGTTAAACGCGTACAGTGGCACCGCCGCCAACGAAATAATAGTTGCCAAGAGAAGTTTGTCCACATTGCGCCAGTAAGCTGTGTATTATTGTTTATTACTCTCGGTCATTGGAATAACAGTTTTCTATTGTTTATAAAGAATACAGCTTGTTAACCATTAATCTAGTTAATTTAGCGACAATATACATATTATAGGAAGTGTAGACCTTAGAAAAACCTATAGAAAGTAACACGCATGTATCCTTGAAAGGGTGGGTAAAGGTGTATTACCCTTCATTACTTCAGCTAAGGTTTTAAGTATCATGTAGTAGGAAACCACAACTAGAAACCAAAAAGATTTTCATTCACAGAAACATACTTAAACTTTGTCCGACGCGGAAATTGAACACAAACCCTCATGCGCAGCAGTCGCATTCACTACTGCTACTTTCTGCTGCGCCACCGTGGCAGTATGAAGATTTATTTACTTGAATACGTCAATTTGCAAAACTTGAAACGACCGCAAAACGTGGCAAAACTAAGGGCACTTGAAATTTGCTATTATTTCTAATAATTTTATAAATGGTATCTTCATTATAAGACGAAAACTATACAGCATAAAAGTGGAGTAAAATAATAAGAGCATGTTTAATAACTGCAAGTATACAACTTTCATTAGACCCTACTTGAACTAGTAATCTTATAGCACTTTCTGCCAGGCTTTTCATCACATTTTAATTTTATTTGTATTTAAATGTTAGACAAGCATTATTTACAACTATCCCGCTTTAGTAGTTCCTGAGCTACTGGGACAGACAGACAAACGCACCATAGGGCGCAATTTTTACCGTTTTGGTACGTCACCCTAAAAATAAATCCTACTTTTGACAATAGACTAATGTTAAATATTGCATACGACAAATAATTATGATTTAGAATCAATTATGACAATAACCTACTTTTTCGCTTTTCAAATCAAATAATAAAAAGCTTTAAGAAACAACAAGGTCGTGAAAAATATTTTCAAGAAGCTATAAAAGTTATATTCCAGGTACGCTTTTGTTTCAAACTAATGTACAATTTAATTAAAAGTAAAGTACTACAAGTATAACTTTTAATAAAATTGTACATTAGCTTCTTTGGTTATGCCTAAAACATAATAAT
The DNA here is from genome assembly GCA_930367265.1 of Catocala fraxini. Classification (NCBI taxonomy): domain Eukaryota; kingdom Metazoa; phylum Arthropoda; class Insecta; order Lepidoptera; family Erebidae; genus Catocala; species Catocala fraxini. The sequence goes on along the minus strand of OV884027.1, from coordinate 10,587,475 downwards.
TGGCCTAATATTACTAATCAATTAAGCAAAAACGTATAATTAGAATCGGCAATTAACAGATAATTACAAAATACTGTCAGCACTTGCAATGCTCTATCTTGCTTTGATAAACTTTCATAAAAATATTTAAATTAAAAATAATAATTCTTCACAAATAGTGGAACATTGGTTAGTACTAATGCAATAACACGTTCAAATGCATTGGTGAGAGACTCGTGCCCGATATAGGTAGGTATTTGTATTCCTGTGTTACAGGTATTTGATTGTTATTCGATGACGAAATTGAACATTGAAAATGAAATAAAATTCGAATACACCGTTATTCCAATATGTCGACATTAGTGTACTATGCGCCATTTGTGTTCTCGGAAGTTTTTTACGCATTTGAATATTCAATGCTGTGTGCGGTGATGCGATGATAACGTAATCATACATTCGTATGCGCAGTTGTGTAACTACCGAATCCTTAAATTTTAATTCATTTTACGGTAATTATCCAAATAAAGCCTTCCTATACTACAACTATACCTAACCTAGATTATAAAATGTATATTTTGTCTTCTAATTCCGTGAAGTATATTCAGTTAAAAGTGCAGTCAGTATGTGTGAGACTAGCTGTAATATTTAAACAAGTTACCTTTAATTTGAGAGTAAATATTAAACTAAACTCGTAATATGATAGAGATAGTCGGTATGTGGGCGGGAGCGGGAAGCGATTGCGGAGGCCGCTGAGCGTGCGAGCCGCAGCACGCGGCTTCCGCCGCGAGCGCGCTCCTGCTGCCGCTAGCTGCCAGATTGCTACTAAATTATTTAGCCGTTTAGCGATATTCGCCCGTGATATCTGCCGTCCGCCACGATCGGACAGCCCGCAAATTGGATTCAGATTTCAGCCCGGAGTGGAAATTGATTTGTATGTGATATTTGATAGCACGCAGTCGCTTTCTCTGCTCGTTCGATGTTTGTTAAGCTTAATAGCGTTAATTAGTAGCAGTAGTATGTACTGTTTTCCTTGAAATCGAATATAACAAATAATTTGTATAATCTAGTTTACTAGCGCTAAGAAAATTTGCCAGATTTCCAAGACAAAACGCTTTTCATAATACGAAGACAACTGTTGAATCTGAATTCTAAAAGCACTTGAATGAATATATAATTCGTTGAGAATGCCACGCGAGATCTACTAACACGGGAAAGGTTCACAAGTGACATATAAACCATTCAGAGCGGCTCCAATCTTCGCGACCTTTCTATTATTTAAACGGACGCAGTCCGGCGAAAATTGCCATTTTCGCGCCTACACCCTTACTCTGAACTTACATTTTAGAAACCGCAGACATCGTAGTCGTGAGCAATAAGAATATTTATAAGAATGTATTTTTTTTTAAATGTGGTAGCCGTTATCAGTACGTGTTCTCGTTTACTCTTACAAATTAAATAGGTACTAAAGCTTTCTGAAAGGCCAATGAACAGAATGTCAAAACGAATTTATGTTAAGTGATTTGATTGGCCGTTGCTAATCGATTCAACCAATCATAGCAGTTGACATACATATGACATTCTGTTAATTAAGTTTTGTGTTGATCTGACATTTAGATACCGAGGTTATATGCTTCTGTTGAGGATGGGTTAGCGTTAAAAAACATAGAGACATTCCATAAACGAACTTTTGCTATTTATATTAATGCAAGATTACAAAAATTCTGGTCCAGTAAGCCACTAAGGAACACTAACTTAAAACAATGCTAAACAAAAGGTACAACATAAATGCGTGTTTAGATTCCCGTAACGTGAGTGGAGGTAGTGTAGATGGGCCAGAATAAGACGCGAATATCTGAGGTGGCTGACAACGTCGTGCACCGTACAATTGAATTGAATAAAACAGTCGAACAGTATTCATATGTTTTGATTAGTAAAGAAATCTCTTCGCTGCCAAGCTGCTTTAAAGAATTATTCAAGGTTCTCTTGTATACAAATGTTACACGGAGTATATTTTACTTTCTTTATCTAACTCGCTTTGAGCTACAGAAAGAAATGTGAAACATACATACATATATGTATACAGGTTGTTCCAGAAGATGTGAATCAAATTGTAACGGGAGATTCCAAGGACCTTACAAATGAGCTGTGTAAAAAAAAATGTTGTGTCAAACGTACGATACGATTTTCTTTGGAGAAAAAAATTACAACAAAATGATGCAGTGATTTCAAAACTACGTCAGGTTAAAAATAAAAGGTTGTAGTTTGACGAATCAATCCTTCACATATAATAATGGTGAAAAAAAAAATGGAAATTAGCCATAAACGAAGCACCTGTAGTTAAAAGTCTAGGAAAAGACGTACTTTTTTAAAAACTTATATTTATTTATTTTCACCAAAGTTCATAATTTATTTTTCTAGCACATTTGAAAGGTCCTTACCTAAGTAATCTCCCGTTACAATTTGATTCACATCTTCTGGGACAACCTGTATATATAGTCACGCCTCTATCCGAGAAGGGGTAGGCAGAGGTCTACTACATCTCATATCTCCTTCTTAGATTTTAAATCCTACGTAATAATTAAAATACCAGCTAAAGGTCGTCAACCAAGCACAGTTACAGACTCCTTATTGCTACTGCGAATTTCTTAACAGAAAATCCCAATAACGCTTTGCCTGACTAGGGTATTCAACCCGAGACCACATGCATGGCAATCACATTCACTATCACTGCACTAAGGCAGTGATGTATAACACATGTACCTTTACAAACGGCAATGAATTGCTGTAAATCTTAGAGTTCGAAAAAATGCAAAGGCCACGTGACGTTGAGGTCAGAGGTCAAAGGTCATAGTCATTTCGGGGGTATATCGACTATGCTGAGTCGAATGGCGTTGACCGCGAGTCTCTAGCTCTTACGGTTCTTGAGTTGAAAGTTGTATAACAGACATACGGATGGACAAAGCTGTTGTATAAGAGTTTGTTCGAACTTTAATTATGGAACACTTGCATGAAAACATTTTAAATTAGGTTCTAATGATAAAACATTTTGTGTTCTATTTTACTACACCTATTTAAGCTACAATCAAGTAATTAATTTGTAATAGTCACTTAGGGACGTATTAATAGACTGAACGTGTTCATTCATTTACGATAGGAGTACATTGCAAATGAGTGAACAAGTCACTCGTATCAATCGATACTTAATCCTGTTTAATTGGCCTCCTATTATTGCATTCGGCCAAGTAATATATGGTATAATAATTGTACAATTTACGAAAGTTAACAACTGATTTTACAATTTATGTATTATTATTATAACGACCAATTAATGTAATTAACCATAGATATACTTTTATTAAGTTATTGACATAATTGAATAATTAGTATACTACAAAAAAGAAATGAAACATATTTAGTATTTTATAAACAAAAAGCGTCTAGTAACTAATTATAATCTCTAATGGATTCGGACTGCTCTTAGTCGTATACGTCACACACCTATATTCCATTTGGTTAGGTATTTAACTAAAGGTAAACAATCTTGATGTGTCTGTTTTATATTTTTATCTAAAAACTCAGTTTAAAAATAAAATGCTGCTAAAGATACAAGTAAATACAACAATAACAATTACTAAATCGATTGAACCGTTCGTTTAAGCAATAGTTTATTTGTTTAATATATTGTGTTTGTGTAAAAAGTCACATCAAGATTGTTTACCTTTAGTTAAATACCTAACCAAATGGAGAATAAAGAGTGTGCACACACATTTAGCCAGTTACGGGTTTCGGTCCTAAGTAATACATATATACATACATAGATTCACGCCTATTTCCCAGAGGGGTAGGCAGAGACTACGGATTTCCATTTGCTACGATCCTGACACACTTCTCTGGCTTCATTCACTTTCATCACATTCCTCATACACGCCCGTCGGTTCAAGGTGCTCTTAACCTGACCTTTGTCCAGAACGCCTCCGATCTGATCAAGAAACGTTCGCCTAGGTCTTCCTCTTGCGACTGTTCCATTCACACTAGCCTTATAAACTTTCTTAGTCAGTCTTTCCTCGTCCATTCTTTCTACATGCCCAAATCAGCTTAACATACCCTTTTCTATTCTTGTTACTATATTCACTTTCATGCCGCATCTCTCTCTAATCACACTATTCCTTATTCTATCTTTCAGAGTCACACCACATACATTTCTCAGCGCACTCATTTCTACAGCATTTATTCTGCTCTCATGATTCTTTTGCCATACCCACCTTTCACTTCCATACATAAGTGTGGGCACTAATAGTCCTCTATGAACAGCCAAACGTGCCTTTTCGGAAACATTTCGACTGTTCATAAAAGCGCGTAGAGCTCCATTCACTTTGTTTCCCGCAATCGTTCTCCTTTCAATATCTCCCTCATGTTTACCATCCCTTGTAAACAAAGTAGCCAAATATACAAACTCTTTCACTTGCTCCACTTTTTCTCCATCAATCATAATATTACACATCGTCATGCAATCTTCCTTTTCAAATACCATTACTTTCGTCTTGCTTACATTTATTTTTATTCCTTTACTCTCAAAAGCACCATGCATAATAGTTACCATCGCCTGCAACTCTTCTGCTGATGACGCAAGTATTACTTGGTCATTGTCATAAAGAAGACATTTGACAAGTAACTCATTCATTCTTAATCCCCATTCACAATCTTTTAAATCTTTTAAACAATTGTCCATGTATAGGTTAAACAGCCAAGGTGACGCTACACATCCTTGTCTAACACCTTTTTCGATGCTAAACCATTCTGTGTAGGTCCCATTTATCCTAAGTAATAAAGGGCGAGTATTGCCATCTCCCAGATACAATAGTTGGTGATTAGAATTACTTGACAGAAAGACACAATTACACATTTCCCGACCTTGGAATCGAACCCAAGATTGATAGCGTAGCAGTTACATTTACGTTCGCCACCGTGGCAGTCTATATACCTCAGTGTAGTGTATCAAAGAGTATGGTTTCACCGAATACGAATATTCGACCGAGTGTTCGGCGAATCGTTTGCGAAACCGAATATTCGCCATAATTGATGTCGAGGTAACTGGACTGTAATTGTATTTTACGCAAAGCAACGTATAATTAACATGTAAAGCTTATAAGATAATGACTATTCGATTAATTATTTTAATCTCCTGTACACACTACATAGAAATTGGGTAATATTAAAATAGAGAGCAATGTTATATTTTAATTCTGCAGTTTTTTTATAATAAATCATAAACAAAATATAAAAGTTCACTGTACCTTGATCCGAAAAACAACTAGGTATACCTATATTGTTTGATAGCCTACATTTTATATACTGTTATTGAAAATAAAACATTAATATCACAAAATTATAAGGTTACTCAGTAAACTAATTAACTCATAAAACAACATTATTAGCTCTATTTAAGACATTGCATGAATCAAACATGCACAAATCGCTTAATCATACACAGTTAAGGAAAGCTTTAGGTACCGCTTTGCCGAATATTTCGAAATATAGCCAAATATTCGGTAAACTTGCCGAATATACCGAATATCAAATATCAAAGGAATTATTGAACTTTAAGTTACTGAGCCACGGCCTCGTAAAACAATATCAATCGATTGCAACCGATACACAACACCTATTATTCTACTCATACTGTAAAGTACAAAAGCGTGAAGATAAGTAAAATAAGCTTCGGAATTTATAGTCAGCAGATATTAAATGTTCACACAAGGGCGTATAGGATCGTTGTCTTTTTGCCTTTGACTTTATTATGTAGCGGAAAATTTAATCGCGTTCTTTTCACGGTATCCGTGAGATGAATAAACAATCTAAACTGCTGTTACGTTATATCTCTTGCCTTTTCACTCTCACCCTTAGGTTGTGGGGCTGTGTGTCTTACACGGCAAAGCGCGTAGTGTGTTTTATAAAAGCAATTTCAGTTTTGTTATTGGAGTAGTGAGTTATGTTAATGCCGAAACTATGTAGATATCAGAGGTGTCATAATTAATTTCGATTGAAGACTTGATTGATTACAAATGATGTTTTACTAGTTTTAATAGTGATATTTTATTATAACCTAAGTAGTATTATTCCATTTTGTCTTACATTTACGCGATTGTTATACATTAAAATTATACTACTTTATACGGATTTTATCACCTTGTATTTTTTTATTATTTAATTTTGAATAATTTAATTTATTTATTTGGATTTTCATTCTCCCTCACATTACGATTGCTTCTTAGCAGACAGGAGTACCTATTATTTGTATTATATGAAACACAAAATCAGTCCAGTTATTAGTATCTATCACTAGTAGAGTACTGACCTATGGTTGCATTGCTGGCAAGCGAAGCACTCAAGATGGTATACATTGCTGCGTGCGCGCATTACCATCTCAAACGCAGGGATCACTTTATTGCACGCTGCGCAATAACCCGTATTGCCGAATAACCTGAGAACAATATAAGTACATATATTAATAAACAAACTTTTTTAAATTCGGGGTTATAGCACAGCCAGCTATATATATTCGCAACTTGCGACTACGATAAATTTCAAAATGTCTGAAATAAAGGCATATAGACTTCTATACTTAACTGCACAAAACTGTTCACTAATGTCACTATGTTTAAGTTTTATGTGACCACATTGCAGTAAAAAAATGCAGTGAGGACAAAAAAGGCTAAAACAGTGAAAAAGCAAATTATATATTTATTTTCCTTTAGTTTTCTGAAACCAGCACGGTTATGAGATTGCTACTTTACTTTTTTATACAACTCTAGTTACTTACTCTAACCTAACCTTATACTTACGTATCTCTAAAGTGTATCGAAGACTCGCTGGTATGTAACGCTTACCTCAGATAGTCCCTTTTGCAGAGTATAAGGTTGGCGCGAGTGTAGAGTGTGTGACCGACCTCGCCGAGGCGGCAGTCGCAGCAGCCGCATTTGAGACAATCCTCATGCCACAGCTGGTCCAGAGCTTTCAGTAAGTATCGCTCTGTGATCACCTTGCTGCAGCCAGCGCAAATCTGAGAAAAATGAAATTGTATAGAAAATCTGCCACAATTTAGCTAACTGTTAATTATTATCTTATACAAATGGCGCTAAATCGTGTGCGATGTTATATTTAATTTTAAAGCAATAGTTGTAAATTAAGTAGACATTTTCGTCATTTTCAATTCGCTTTCATTAATACAATTGAACGTGTATACCTACACTATTTTACAAACCCTTTGGAAAAACAACAGTCATCCTCATTACAAAAAATATGTTGTCTTCCAACAACTAATGCTAGTTGTTTTGTGAAAACAACTTGCGAAATGTGGTCTTAAAATAGTGTTTTCAGAAGGCCAATACTCGTAATAAAAATTGTTGAAAATAGTATTCCGGTTCCGACGTAGTATCAGTGACATAAATATCTCAAACGTTATTCTCCTAAAAATTAAAATGTCAAATGTCAACATAAATTGCATTTTATTACACATTTAACGTTTACCTGACTCTATTTTTAACATATTTGATAATGAAATTGGACTTCTAAGTTGTACGTTATATTTTCAAGGTCAAAATGAGAAGCTGTGATCATACCTGTGGTTGTGGTGGTTGCTGCGAGGACGCGTTCGCCGGTTGCTGCGCGGACGCAGGCAAAGGCGAGGCGCGCGCCTCCTTCGTCACATCCATGGCAAGCATGTGCGACCCCAGTGTGGGACTGCCGCCGCCGCCGCTCGCCTGTTGCGGCGTTCGCCTCTCGCACTACAACAAAGTACCAATATGTTAGGTACAAGACATACCACTAGTAAAATATAGATACCTTCTATAATTACATTTTCTGATATAAAAAATATGTATCTACATAATATATTTATATCGATGAGTCAAAAGAAAATAATCAAGACTAACTGCACTCTCACTTGCAGTTAACGCTGACATTTTATTTAATACTACTGAAAAGGATAAATAATATCAAACTCAAACGTCGCAAAAGTATATTTCTGATCCAGTAATGTCATAAGTTACTTAGCAACAAATCAAGTTCGGTCCATTCATATTGAATCATAAGTCACGATACATAATCGACTCAGAGCCGAACAACTCATTGAGACCATTTTATGTTACAGCATAAAGCCCAGAGCCATGAAATTTATCGCCCGTAATATTTCTTGAAAAAATTAGCACAACTACTCAAGCGATTAATGAGAACGTGAAACACGACTCGATGTTTCTGAACTATAGCAAATTATGTACCTTAAAATATCGAATGAATATAAATAACAAAAAAAAAGCTATAATTGAGATCGTGTCGCCGAAAAAAGAGGCAATAAACTCAGGCACGGACCGCAGCGTCGTCACGGTTAATTAATATTTTAAATACAATTCAATTAAGTTTGGCAACTGGTGCAGCCCCGCACTATTTTGTCGCGAAAATCTCGCGCGGTTACGACTCCGCGACCTTTCTACTTTTTTACCCACGAATAAACTTGTTTTCTAGTACAGTGGATTCGGGTATTATGAGCCAACGTGCCTGAAACAATGCTGGCTATTGTAAGGCCCGTGACGAATGGGCCGCGGCTCTTATTTTTGTGTGTTTTCGAGAGTGCGTCCGATCGCCGGCCATAAATAATAGTATACGGATATCGACCGGAAGCGTGCACACTACGACAAATAGTGTCAATGACTGTTTGTTTAATCTATAGAGGAAGCTAATCAACTCGGTTATGTGTGAGTATCAGTTGAACTTTGAACACCGGTTAAAACATATATATAGTAATCAAGTGTATCGAATCGTTAAATTGCACATAATATGTATATTATAACAATGGCTTATTGCTCTAGTCCGCTGCATTGAATATGAATTTCGTCCCACTTATAATATGGCCACTTCAGCGATCGAGTTTAATGGGCTGCGGTACACAAGCATGAAACAGCTAATTAGTGGAAATGACAATTATAATTACCTACGTAAAATAAACTGATGCCATCAAGTGACTTCCTCGCTCATCACTAGCGGTTACGTAGTTTTGCATTGAATTGGTTTATGCAGTAGTAGGTAGTTGAATAGACGTTTACTGGCTACTTGATATTACAATTATTATAGAGTAAACCGTTTATACCGACACCGTTCATCGCTAGAGTGACGCTCAAATTCATTAAACACGCTATACCTAGTACGTACTGAGTTATACAATGGAGCGGTAATGCACGATCGAGGATCAATACGACATTTTTTGCCAAATGGACATAGACAGGCCGTGAAGCGAGGCTTCGTGAATAATTACCGATCGGTGACAGCAACACGCTACGCCACTTGAAAACAACCCGTAGCGAATGCAATCGGCCGAGATTAGACGCAGCCGAAGCAAAAAAGCGCACGCCTTCCATTATCGGTGACTTTCGAAACGTCAATACGCACGGATTAGAATTTAACGAATGTCACCCGTGAAAAGGGGGAAAACTATACAAAGGTAATTCCACCTGGCCATCAACGGCTAATTGTGCAGGTATTAAAAGAAATAAAAGGAACGATTTAAAGAGCGCTGCTGTGGTGTGACGCAGCCGGGTAGATATGGCAGCGTGGCCGGCGCGGGCCGCGAGGGAGCCCGCATCCGGCACACTGTACCGACGTTAATGATTAACACAGACGCGGTCCGAGACCAATTATGCGCTGCCACCACACTCCAAATTAGAAACTATTTTCGCCCATTAGTGGCGAACTTCATAATCAATTACACGTTAAAATTTCACAGCGCTGTTTCGGGAGCTCTCTGTTTGGATAATCGGAGTTTGTGGTCCCACGGCGAGCTATTACGTGGCTCTGTACGGGCCATAAAGGTTTTTGTTAGGCTTCCGGCAAATTTTAATGTACGTTTCGAATGCATTTCGGTCAAGTGCATTTAACTAAACAATTATGCAACACTAATGTCTAAAAGAATGAAAACATTTCAATGTGAACAAAATGTTGAAGACTGACTATTCAACCTACTTTTGCTAACTCTTAGATAGTTATTGGTTGCATAGCATTAGGTACATCACCAAATTTTTTTCCATATGGTCAGATCTTGAATTGTCTACAAATTTGTACTAAATTATCGTATATGAATATACCTTAGGGCATATTTACAACAGTGGACGACATAGCATTTCAGAATTAAATAATATTTGACCTAGTCGATACAACTTTTTTCTTTCAGTTATCCTAATTTCGAGTGCCAATAGCTTGTTTCCCCACAGGACTGTGAAAGAACAGCATTGATAATGCATAACAATAATATGTTTTGATTGCCTAGTCCTTAAAGCCGAGTTCTATTATAAGCCACTATCAAAACATGATAAACAAAACTTAAGTTAAATAATATACACATGGTACAAAAAAATCTTGCACAGAATGATTCGAGGCATAGAACGCTAATAGGATTGAGTGCACTCCGCTAATCATAATTCATCAGCGAGATTAAAGAATAAGCGACGCGACGGGGGATGCAGGGCTGCAGTAGGCGCCCCGCCTCCCCCGCGTTTAGGTCGCTGTTCGGCAGAGACGAAGAGACAATATGATTGCCACACCTGCGGAAACGGCGCAAAGTAACGAGACGAGAAGCTAAATAATTCAACCAACTAGCACCGTTTCGAACATTGCTCCACTAGCTACTATAATATATTTATTTTTGTCCAGTAGCATGCGCAACATAAACAATATAATTGATAATTACTCCGAAATTTAAGAAACACGGTATGTGTTTTTAATAAAATAATACTCAAAATGAAGTTGCATTTAATTTTACGCTTTGATGAAAATTTATATCTTTTTTTATACTTCATAAAGTGTTATAATTAAATAGGTCAAAACTAACGAGAATACTAGTCTATTAAAATAAAGAACCAAAATTAGAATATACATCAGGAATATCACTGTATTTGTCCAAGCTTATAAAGTAGAGTAACCTTCCTAGCGCAGTAACTGCACTGGTACTTATTTAGCAGATTGCTTTCCTTTAAGTTATGCTTTAATCTAGGTATGGCCGCTCGTCGGCCGCGGGTGCCGCGTCGCTTTGCTTCACACCCTCCTACGTCACATCCGGTGACGGGTCCGCTTTACAAAGCGTATTCGCACGCACTTTGCTAAAAGAATCTTACAACCAGGTACAGGTACAACAAAAATTGTTGAAAAATATTTAGACTTCATAATATGTGTTCAAAACAAGTTACTAAAACTTGACAGTGAATCGGAACAATAAAACGGATTAAAATGAGCGCATTATTCGTTATCTTAGCAACAAGAACGAGCTGTCGACGAGGTGAACAGCAGGCGATGGGCAATTAGAACACGAATGTGAGGAGTATTATCAGTCGCGCGCCGCAGAACGGCAACCGCGAGCTCGACGCGGAATTTCGTTAATACCAACCCATATTGGATTAGCTGCGGTACCCGACCGCCGCAATAATATAACGAAATTCAAACATTAATAGGCTCAAACACAATCACGGATGGCCGCATAATCGAGTTAGCTGCTATTCGGTTAAACCCCTATCGCGTAATCTGCCCCATTGTCTGACAGTCGTTGTGCTGATCATGAGGGCCGATTATTGTGGCAATTTCGTGTTTATTGTTTTCAGGTGTCTCCTGTCACCCTGGCGTTCTGAAGGAGGAGCACAATACCGCTGGCTTATCTAAATCGAGACAGTCTCGTAAAATGTTACCGTGAACGTCTGTAACATCGGGCAAACAAAGCGCCGTAATTGTTACACCACCTAAATTACTTCAATATCTACTCATAACACTGTCCAAGAAATGAACAGAGATATTTCAGGAAAAGTTATCTGACCATCGAACAATAGAATAACAAAACGCAATGGCAGATAATAAACAAAGTCCCGTGGCAGTCGAAGTAAGTGATACTCAGGTGGAATATACGTCGGAGAAGTTAAAAGTTTCACCTCAGTTAGATGCAGCTGAAGGAACAAATAAGTAGATAGAAGCTGTGTCAAAACTGCCAAAAACAAAACTATAAAGTTTGCTTTATAACGGGTAGATATCGCTTTATCTATTTGAGATGTCGGACTCAATTTAGATCGGTGAACTTGTCTTTTATAACTTGCACTAGCTCCCACGCGATCTTTTGTTCATGATCATATCTTATAATATAATAGTTACCGATTTCTAATCAGATCTTATTTGAATTTTGATGGTATTTAATTAAAAGCCAGTTAATCCAATAGCAATTATATAAACATTTATTAACGATCACGTTCCAGATTAAATGTAAATCAGATTGGACCAAGTTGACCAGAGTATGTAGCCGCGCATTCAGATAGTCGACATAATAAAACTGAAAGCACTTTATGAATACTTAAACGTACAAGGCGTGTTGTAGTAACTTGTGTAACGACAGCGTTGTAACGTGACTAATGGCAAATTTTGCTGATTCTTTATTAGATTATAAAACAAACGTCTCGTATTAATTATGAGTCGCGATGCAGTCACATCCTTATTGATCGTAAAGAATCTTTGATAGCCGTTGTAAAATGTTCCAAATCGTTGTCGTGATAATTTATGAAGCATGTTTATGGATGAATTTATGACGATATCTGTCTGTCCTCCGCATACGTATTTAATATGGCGCATCCTCTAGCATCCATCCCGTGATTAACGTCATGATTTCCAGCACCATAAATATATTTTTTCCGAGATGAGTTGTAAAGCTAAATTAGTATACGGCTCGCGCGACGAGGGGCAAAGTGAATTAAAGCAACTTGGAGCCTATTACGTGAAGTGAGTTATAAAATAAAGCCGCGGCGAGTAACTTCATACATTACAAGCCGATAACCAGACGAGACTTCTGAGACACAAACCAGTCCCTTTTAGTGAAATTGAAAACTTTTTCTGTTACTCATACCGCGGCCACGACACGGCTCCTTTTAAATCAATTGCCTTTTATAATTAACTTACTCCGTTATTGGAGTGCACTCGCTCGTTGACTCAATTAAAATTCAATCGAGATGTAAATCTATCTATTAAAGAACGAGTTTTTCTGGCAGATATAATTGAATAAAATTGTTCTCTAGATAAGTGTTGCTTACATACGGGCTTTAAGTGGAGATATCGCTTGCTAAGTTATTCTTTATCGCGTCGATTAAATTATCAACACGTTCTGGTTCACTTTATGATGTCGCTCGGGATGTGGCAATTTCTTATCCTTATTTTATATCCACACTATAAGCTGGCAGCAAAAATGTTCATTATATTACACAGAGTAGAAACTATCAATGACTATTATTCCACGACGACGCCACGGTCGTTCAATAAGAGAGTGTCAATCCTGACATTGTGCATCCCCCTAAACCCAAAATGCAATGAAAATCCCCAATTTCTACCAAGGAGTGCCACTTTTACCTAATTCTTATTAAACATTTATTAGATTAGACAACAGCTATCGGAGGTAACGTGCTATGTTTTATTTATGATCTTTTATTCGATTGCTAGTTTCTCGATGTTATACGTATTTCAAGCCTCCTGAGTATTTGTGATATTGTTGGACGTGTTAGAAAATAGACCACTTCACAGAAACATTACTCAATTAGGTCTTTTCTGTTGTATTTGAAGTTTCAATAGCGAGCTTTGCACTTTTTCCTGTATACATCTAAAGATACCACCGTGATACGACGACGTGATTAAATATATCGACTTGATAGTGAAGTGACTACGCACTAAATGATTACATTATTTACATAGCCAAAATGTAAAGAATACTGATACATACAAATAACCTAACAGTTGCAGAACAAACGCTTACCGAGCTTTGGGGCTGCAAGCATAGCCATTATCTAATTCGATTAGGCGATATCAGATTAAGGTTACGGATACGAAATTAGACTTCCCATCAAAACTCGCTGTCATTGTGTGGGAATGCTAGTCACAGCTTAAGCATATTAAAGTAACGATATAGTCTAAAATAATTGCACCAACCGTACACTCGTTATAATAATATAATAACCATTTGTCAATAAAATTGCTCAGCTCATATTATGCATTCTTTGGGAAGGCTGAAATGTTCAAGAAGCAATTTAAACTTAGCAGTAGACAAAACTGATCGCATTTTCCCAGCCCAGATATTATTTAATCAGAGTTATGCGACCCATTAATTAAATTACGTTAGGGCAGGGCTGTAAGAAAATTGCTTTTATTTGTGGGGAGACATTCAATTAAACATTCATTCATTTGTGGGCTATCGAGTGGCATCCATTACCTATAATTATAATTCTGACTTGGCGTTCAATAATTATTCGACTTATTATTCTGCGTATGCGCCGTTTTTATTAATGTAACTTATAACGAGTCAAAATATAACCCAAATAAAAAGCACAAGAATTTACTGTTTGAGATATATAAAAGTTGAATTAAATACTATATAGTCTACACTAATAACACGATATTACACACTTTATTAAGAGCATACAGCGCACATATTTAGCAAAAGCAGTGGCATTACGATACTGATACAGAATGTAGTTTTGTATTGGACATAACTGTGCGCGATCAGCGCATGGGAGAGGAACTGTCACCGCGAGATTTAGTCGCTTCTATATCAAACATAGACTGCTGCCTATTTCTAGTGGTAAGTATAGAAAAAGGCAAGGTTAAGGCAGCGTCTACGAAGATATAACTTTAAAATAACGGCGCACATTTTTTTAAATAAAATTTTAACTCACTGAGAATAATTCCTGTATCGCGGGGGACTTTGTCAACATTTAAATAACGGACACAAAGAACGCCTAGACTCCTAACTGCTATTTGTGGATCACACAAAATTTTGTCCCGTGTGGGGATCAAACTCACAACACTTGGCGCGGCGGCAGTGGCGAGGCCACTACGCCATCCGTGCAATCAATAATATAAAGTTATATTTATACAAATGAATATCCTAATTCCGATATCAGCGTCTAAATTATTGCCTTTTGGAGCATGTACATATGACGAATGACCGGCTATTCCCTAGCGAGATAGACTAAGGTAGGTGGTTATAATTAGCAGTTAATTCGTTAAGTAACCGACTACGCTAACGTGCGTTATTTAATCATCAATTAGCGTTATTAAGAAACTCAATCTAAATTAAAATAGCTATGTAACTTACAAACTTATATTGCCTAATTAAATAATTATGTTTATGTGTTCATTCTAACGAAGGCCTAAATAATTTTAGAATAACTATATTAATTTATGATTTATTGTGACAAATTATAATTTGGACAATATAACAACATTTTATCTTGAAATTTAGGTTAATAACTTAAATATTGGTAATTTAATTCTTTATTTGAGGGATCTAGTGAAAACAAACAGAGATAACAAAATCTGAATGCAATTGCCAATAAGCTCGAAAGCATCGAAGCTGAATACACAAAGTATCTGCACAAGTTCACGACACGTAACATGGCACCGTGTTTGTAAATCCTCGAACGTTTGTGGAACTCACATTACGCCAGCTACGGTCGGCCCCAACTTATAGTAAGTCAAGCCTGAAAGTTATATACATATTGTACTCAATCGAGATATTACTATATTAAGAAATTCATCGCGGCTGTAGATAACGTGCCGTAGCACCGCAATAAACATATTCTGTAATACTCACCTCCCACTAAGCAGTACTAATTAAAACACGAGTATTCTTCACATCGTAATTAGGTAATAAGTAAATTATAATATGAATGCGTTCATTATGACTAATGAGATGCTTCGTCGAAGCACGTGGAGACGGGAGTCGGGACGCGTGTTTACAAAACGCACTCGTTTTTAAAACTGAATGAATGAGCGGCACTCTATCGGAGTGTTTCCTGTCGACTGTGATAACACCCCGCGCCGCTTAATGAGACGTCTGTTGCCATTGTACCCACTTTACCTAATTATTGTGTACATTTAATACCGACATTATAATTGTTGCGTATTTACCATCGATATAGGTAAGTGTTTCCGCCACACCGCGATAATTGCTAATGAAAAGTTCCGTTCGCAAAGTCTTGTAATTTTAAATGTACTTTCACATTACTTCATCAGCCCGAAAATAATTTCGTGTCACTTAATAAACATTCACGTAGAGAACAAATTTCAAAACATATCGCTAACGTTTATTTATTTTCTTAACAAGAACCAAATAACGGAGGAACATCGAAGTTGAAGAATCATAGTTTATTTTAGAGATTGCCCACGTGCAGTGGTAAAAAAGAGTAATATTATTTTTCAATTCCCATACAAAAGTGGTCGGTGCGCGGCGGCAAATTGGTTGTATTGTCAATTTGGGCAGTGCGTGCCGGGGTGCAGATGAAATGTTTATTTTCAATTTCCGCCATTTTCCCGCCGCGTCCGCCGCAGGATTAGGATGTGAAACGACTACACTATCAATGGATAACCTAGATTTGTAATACTTACTTAACGCAGCACTCGTATTACTTTCTATCGACAATATATTGCAGCAATAGAGTTTGTTATAAAAAGAGTTCCACCGAGCTAACACTTAATTGAATTTTATAGTGTATTTTGTTAATGGATTATTGAAACAATAATGTTTAATATTCTAACTAATTCGACAATATTTATTTGTCTTTAATATTAAAACATAAATTAATATTGTTGATATATAAAATTTCAACTTTCTGGTTAAATCTACTTACATTAAAAAGGTCGGTTGCCCCGTTTAGGTGATGGCAAAAGGAGTTTCAATTCCGAGCCTCGACTATGGATTTCCACAATGAAGATTGGAAATTGAACCTCAAAAAATAATTAAAAGCCTAGCTCTTAGTGAGCAAATGCTTACCTATAGGAGCGCACGTGAAAAGGTCATTAATGTCCTGAGATCTATGACGGACCATATGCGAAGTCAGTGCTCTTAAATCAGGTATCAGAATTGATAGAGAGCTAGCTAGAAGGCTGAATAAGCGTCAAACATATTTTCAATTCTATGTCTTCAGCCATCTAATGGCAGTGTGCCTCTAATTCACCAACTTATCATAAATAAAGTAAAGTTTATCATTGGTCCAAATATAAATTATAGTTATTTAGTTAACCGCCTGCATGTTCGATGCATAATACAATAGTTGTTGATTTATGGCGATTACGCTTTTTAAACCAGTATTTACTAGATTGATAGAATCAGCTCTTTACTCTAATAATGGTTCTGAAGCAGATATTATTATAAAACAGCAGTCAGCGCTTACACTTTGCTTTGGAGGGTACTTTTGTTCCGAACAAAGTTCAAGTTCAGATCACAATGTCTGACATTGTTGAATCAAGGCAGTAATAATTGGATGGCTTTGCACCGATCCAAAACATGGCCCGATCATAGTGATCTCGATATGGCCCTTAAAATCTGTACGTAAGATGTATGCATAATGTCAAGAACTAACTTTAACCCGACACTTGCTTCGCTTTTTCAAGTAGAATATCTTTCCGTAATTCTATCGAAGCAGTATGTGCGTTTGATTTTGTTTTAAAATTAGCCATATACGTAACGCTTACCTGGTGTACGTGTTACGTCGTTCCAGCACTTTGTGGTAATACATTAGCCGACACTACAAGCTGTCGTCTCTATCTGTTCTGTGCTTGTTAATGTATGTGGATGAATGAAATGGTTGAAGTTATTGTCATCAAATTTTAATTCAATCTAGAAGCAAAGGAAATTACGTTGTTAAAGGTTCCATTTCATCCGTGATCACAAACTGAACAATATCTAAAATTATTTATATACAACCTAGTCTTCACACACACATTAAAGTAGCGTGGTCGGCTATGAGCTTAAAGCGTAAATAATTTGAGTGGCAGACTCGCAGTGGTATAAGTCAATATGTTAATGAGTAAATTACACGAACACAATGTTTGTGAACAAACCTAAATATTAGCACATTTTATTAGGCGACGTTTACATAGAGCTTCCTTTGAACTACGTTAGCATCGCCCGCGGGCTTGCCGTCTATGAAGGGCATAAAGGACTACCGGACGTCGCGCGTCGTCGCTTCTATTGCACCCACGTGTGTACATACTTTAGTTTTCTCTCAATTTTGTTTAGACAGGACGCAGGGTTGTCTTAATGATCAACGACATAGTATTTATATAAATGTGTAATACGACATGTTAAACGTTATCATAAGTACACGTTACAAATAAATTCTAATGTTAAATTAGCCATTAACTAACGCCATGTCAATTTTCCTTGAACGCTATCGTGGCTAAGACAAAATAGTTATATTATTTGTCTATTTATATCGTAAACACACACAGGGGTGCATAGATACACAAGTGCAATGCAATGTTTACGACACATACATAAATTATAGAACAAACGTCGGTAATTTACCTGACATTCTACTTCAAAGGACTCTTCGACAATTGTGTGTAATTTGCAAGAAAAGTCCACGACTAGTGTACTCAATACCGCATGGTTAACAATAATAAAGTGCAATTTTCCTAGCCTAACCAACGGTGCATAGGCACTATTACTCTCAGTAATATGACACTGATTCATTATTAAAACCCATGATATCATTTGATGACGAGTATAGCACGCAGTCGACAAACAACATTGTCGACGAAGTATGTCATTTGAAAGGTAAGGCACTCGACTTTGTGTTTGGTTATTACCCATACAATACGATTAGAATAGAGCGACGACGAAGGCATTGGTGAGACTGCATCACGCGTCATACTAACACAATGATGCAAAAAGCGAACTAATAAATAAAAGCATGTTATTAATGGTTTTGCACGCAATATATTTTAGTTAGTTAGTTATTTTTCCAAAAAGATTATACAAAATACAATGGAACATAGACCCCAAAGTAGGCAAGCCTGTATCTTTGGAGCCAATGTAATTATGCCAAGCCTGTATATTGGTTAAATAATTATTAATTTTATGAATTAAGATTTTATAATTGTTGTTCTGTAGTTGTTATTGGTAATTATTGTTAACCGACCGCAAATACGGTTCCGGTTTCGACCAATTTCGCCCAAATATTGGTTTCAGTCAAAAATTTACCGAACCATCGGCTTGGCTGAAACCGGCGATCGTACAGGGCACTGTCAGGTAATGTTCGAAACGGGATAAATTTTCTATACATATACAGCTTGTTTAATTTGACCGGACGGCATTAATTTTTGTCTGTCTGTCTATAATAGTGTTGCCGACACGATAATAACAAGCAACATATATAACAACTAGCTTTTGACTGCGGCTTCGCTCTTCTCTATAAAAGTAGGTTATGTTAGTACAAGTATTATTTTTATAAAATATAGCCCATGTTACTCGGTGATAATATAGCTTTCTAATGGAGAAAGAATTTTTAAATCGGTTGATAAGTTTATGAGTTCTTACAAACAAACAAAAAATCTAATCAGTCCTCTTTATTATATTAGTACTCGACGGACATGGACGAACGCAATAGTGCGTCTGTGTAAGTTTCGGCCCGAACTAGCAAAAACAACGAATATTCGGCCAGAGTTTATATTTAGGATGACAACACAGACAATCGTATTTTGGTCGGACACTAGCCGTAACTATTTGAGACTGATCATTATTTTAAATGATAAAACAATTCAACATTCCGCAGTCGTTTAACTGTAAGCAGATATTCTTAAATAAAACAACTGGTTTAGATACAAATCATATCCAATCGTGATAGTAGATAATATATTCAGCAAGTAAAGTCGGGACGATATGGTCAAGGAATGTCATATCTCATTGGCACGTGTCAACGAGAAGGTGTCACAATTAAGCACACATATTTGTAACAAGTTGAATATTGTACGAGAACGTGTGACCTGTCGTGTCGGTGTACATACCGACGCGTTACAGGAATACCGACAGGATGGCCACGGGCTTATTAACTCCCTCCATTAATTAAATTATTAGAAATCTCGAGCCGGACTAATTAACGAAGAATTCCAACATTTCGGTCCACCTATCGGGCTTTAATTAAAATTGACAAAGCCGCGGGCGAGCGCTCTCGCTCGCCAAATATCGCCTCTATTAATGAAATGATCACTCGAAACTAATTAAATTATGGAGGTAATGGTGCGTGCAAGTGATACCGGCCGCGGGACGACTCCGACAACTGGCTACGTCAGGTAACACCTCGCTGCGCCAACACGCCATACACCACACACCACACACCAAACCAAATTGTTTTGAAGTATTGACCGAATAAATTCAAAATGTGGGTTACGTAACTAAATTGTTCTCTTAAAGCCCATTTTAGAGCGCTCGTGTCATATTCCAGGTATTGCGCAAAACCATGGCACATGTACGGATCGATTTCATTACCAGTAGATAAGTAAATTCAATCACGATTTTTGGTGCGCATTTCATTTCAAATATTTCAAAGTATGATAGATACGCGCTTGAACCTTTATTAACCTAGGTCCATAAAAATATTTGGTTAGCTTATAAGGCATGCGATTAAGAAGTCACGAGTTCGATCCCCATTCATTGCACTGCCGCCATGCCGCGCGGCGTGAATCCACCCCTAACTTTGCCGGTCCCTCCAGCTAAACTAAATGCTACCCCTGTTAATATAAGAGTACTAATCATTCCTAACCCAGATAACAAGTAATCTTAAAATATATACAGTTATTAGGTGGTCAATTATTTTAATAAATATCTCTTTACGTTGCTAATGAGATGTCGAACGATAATAACGAGCAATTATAACGAATAATATGAAAGAATTATACATAACATGTGAACTTTCGACGGTACAATAACAATTACCGACCGTATATTATTAAACCTCTTAATGGACACCCGTTTTCCAATTAGCGTTGATACTGTAATTGAGATCAGTAATGGCTTTTAAAAGGTGTTAGTGCCAGCATTTGTCTTGGAGTGGGCGAGATGGAGGAGCAAAAATGTTTATAGCTTAAATACATGTTGGTGTTTATTATAAAACTTAGTAGTGGCAGGCTCGGCCGACGCCGCGTCGCGCCGCACCGCACCGCGTCGTGTCGCGACGGTAGGCGCAGCGACATTAAAATGAGTAATTATAATAAAGCTGATATGTCCTCATAATTAACTAAGCCTGATGAAGAGTGCTTTGACGAATGCCGTAATCGTGCAGCCGCTTCAGCGCTTTATAACATCAAACTAAGAGTAATTAAATATTTTATATAATTATAACATATTATGTACCACCTGTAATAGTGCATGGATATCGTCCAAAATCCTGTTAACACTCGAATTAGAATGAATATGAATGAACTAGATGGCGTTTTATAAATATTGCAACGCGTTCCATTTTAGCAAATAGGAGATATTTATAAGAAATTATAATCTCAAACGAAAAGACACTCAAACACAAGGATAGAATAATGTTTGCGTAAGAACAGAATAGCGAGTCATCGAAAGTACCTATCTATAAAATAAACTACCTACTATAAATATATAAATCCAGTCATAATTTTTTGCTTCTTGTTTTACCCTAAAATGTGTTCTTCTTTTAAATAAACTATTGTGGACAGGGATAAAAAAGAAATGTTTATAGTAAATTTATCAAAATTTAGTTATTAAGAAGTCTACTCCTTTTTATTTTATAGTAGTGCACCGCCATCTATTACGATATAAATAAACTACATACTTAACGGTTCTTGTATCGATTTCTGTTAGATGGCGTCAATTACCGGCTTATACCATTTTAGCTTTGAAATGGATATGTATTTTTGCAGCTCACTGTACGTGTTTACGAAGTATGATCAATTTTAATAAATTAAATTACATAATTTAATTGTACGTTTTTAAGTCAACAACACAAATACATCTTATATATTCATGGCAATTTGTGTTAATTCGTCCATTTACCGTGAAAGTAGTAATTGCCAGATATACTAGAGCACTCTACACAATCTTAACTATATGTTGTATACAATTATAATTGACATTTGAAATTATCTTAAAATCAAAGAAATGATAAATTCTTATTACATATGAAACCATTAATGATTATATAATTTCCGGATTTTACGACATATAGTGACAGCTATGCTTTAGAATCCATAAATAATCATTACTTTCAATTTCGTAACGTCTTTATAGGACGTTACTCGATTAACGGGATCAAAGTCAATATAATTAGATAACAAAAAAATATTCTATAAAGTGAGATCCAGTAAGTTGTACCCGTAAGCTGGGCACGCACGAGGCCCGCAGCGCTTCACCGCTGAAACGCTCACGGCAGTAGCGCTAATTAGACGGAGTGACAACCCACTCCTGCCATAAAGCGCTGCAGATTTATCGCCACAGATTATTTATATTATGTTTATTAGGCCCCGCCCTCCGCGCCCTGCGCCCTGCTTTCCCGCTAATTGAATTGCCGGGATTTTTATACGTAACAATACCTGAGGAGTTTATTAAAGGTCATAACGTATGATGTGACCTTCACTATGTTCAACACAGATTACATCTATTGATATTTTAGTATCCATTCATATATTCGTATGAGATAACAGGCTGATTGCAATTTTAATAAGAAACTGCTCCTCTTTTAACATTGAATAAATTTTCATTGTGATTTAAAATAATCAGCTTTTCTGTTTCATACACATACGTATCGAGACTAAATAATTATGAATCTTATGCTCGTTTATCTTTGTATATAAGTAGGAATAATGAAGTAACAAACACCTATAACATGACGAGTGACCTAAACACGACATAAGCAAGATCGTAATTAACATGCGCCCATCATAAATCACCGTTCACAAGGTATACAAGTTATTTTGGCAATCGTACCAGTTATGATTAACAGCGTCTCCTCCCGCGCGGCACAATGATAAATTGACAACGAAAATAACTGTTATTTTATAATAGTTCTATAAAATATACCCACTACGAGCCGCATACACATATCACATGTTTATACATAACACTGTAATTACTTTACAAAAGATGACATTGCTAATGAGGTACTGTTATGTGAGCTATTCATAAACACTTTTATTGTTTCTCATAAACGTAGATTTCAAAGAAAGACCACCGTTTATACACAAATTGTCTTCGTGGTACACGACAGGTGTCTACAATACGTGTCCATTGGAATGACGATCTGTTTTATCGTACAAGCTATTTTCGATTCACTGTAACTTGGCTTTTATTAGCTGATATCGTTATTAACTAAGATAAGCTAATTAATAAGTGATTTTCGTGTTATAAACACACTTCAAAGACCTTGAACAGATTGTTTTAATTATCATCAAAACAATTATTTTAAATATTAGGTATTTTTATATAATTATATATTTAGATAATAAATGTATTGCTAAAGTATAAATATTTTTATCAGAACCAAAACGAGTTAAGTTGAAAAATGTATATATAAGCTTTCACAAAAAAATATTGAATATTAACCGTGAGTGTGGCCACTTAGAGCATACTTTTGGATGAATTGTTCCGTAGCAAAGTCCGTGTCTTTATCCATGAACACCACTATCCGAAGTTGTATCTTTCGTTGATTTGTTGCTTCGGTCTGAACAGTGTTCTGTAGGTACCTAATTAATTTTAATTGGACCGAATTGCAACGCGTCTATTATACGCGACTTTTGGCCCCTTCGCTTCGTTTACATACTCGTTCTTTGATGGCAATTGTATGTATCCATTCAACATCTGCTAACATTTTAACAATTAGGTATTTTTATACGTCTTTATAATATATTATTTGTCTTTACTGTATACTAAGACTACAATTCTTTTTATCTTAGTTAACAGAATTCATCCGATGGCGCGTTCCTTTAAGTGATCATCTCAGCTTTAGCAGCGCGCCAAGTCTTACTAGGTATGGACTCGGTCCAACAAGGGACATAAATGTGTGTTATTGTTGTTCAACATTTAGTTGTTCTTAATATTCGTTCCCTACTTCATAAGATTTTATCTGCGTAAGCGCTGTTTTAAAATTTAAACTAATGCCTTAGTTACCTAGTTCAAATATTCGTATCGTGTGATACGAATATTTACTATTCATTACAAATGATTATCAGTTGAAAATAAAGGAGGGAGAGAGATGGCTGGCTTGTGTGCATCTGCAGTTACAACAGCACATTCGTAATACTCGCATTGTTCGGAGGGCTACTCACGAAGTTCTAACACTTGCAACAATTGTATTTAATTTTCCGCTCGTGCGCTTTTATTGGTAATCGCCTCTCGAAATTGAAACGTGAAGAAATCTCATTCGAACTCTTTATGAATTAATTAAAGGATTTGTTCATATGTACAAAGGAATAATAATATAAGTCGTCAGGAATAATGTTACCAACAAATATTTAAATATTCATTATAAACTTTTGCCGATGAATATCTGCCTTATTTATTTTTAGCGAGCCTTTACATTTTATTATTTATATTGCCATTTTTTATACTGTATTGATAAAGCCGCCAAATACTGGCATCAAAACATACCTACTCGATGAGCTGGCAGGAAGCTGATAATAATAGATTGGTATTAGTAAACCCACGTTCATTATTATCTTATTGTTCACTCCAGCGATATGAATTATAAGCTCGTTGCTCACACTTGTGATATCTATCACAGTATTCAGTAGAGGCAGCCATTTGCGTCTAACATGACAAGGGCACTGCGGGTGAAGCAAACCGGTTGTATAAAAAATTGAGAAACACGCGCACTCTATTTGTTTAATCTCATGAGCAGGCTTAATTGTCCACAGCAGTGACGATGACAGTTAGGGGTGAGGGGATGCGCGGGTACGCGGGCGGCGGGGGCACGTGACCTGTCACTCGCAGGGAAATTAAAACATTCCATTATTATTTTCATTTCGCGAGATCTCCATAACGCGTGCTACTTTTTAACTTAAAAAGTATTCGAACCGAACAATAATATCTACCATTGAGCTGTATGAGTAAACGGACACTTGCGACATATTACAGAAAAATTTGGTATGGCTCCAACTTATCTTATAGACTTTTTGTTACCTGACTATACGCATGTATTTATTAACCGACTTCAAAAAAGGAGGAGGTTCTCAATTCGAATATATGTTTTTTTTGTATGTATGTTACGCAATCATTCCGCCAATTATGAATCGATTTTGATGATTCTTTTTTCTTTGGTAGATCATACTTCAGCGTCCCATATAAATTTTATCGAAATAGATTTAGAGCTCTATGAGAAAATCTACAAAAAAAACAGACCTACTTTCTGCCAAACGGCGCTGTCATTTGAGCAGCGCGTTTATTAGGCCTACCCATATTAAATATAGATATAAACATTAAAAATAAACTTACTTCCTACTACAAATTGAAAAATAAAATTAATTTAAATAAATACAAAAACGACTTCAAAACTATTTTTTACTTTTTAGTTTAAGTTGGTACTTCTAGGTATAGTTTAGATGTCGGTTTATGTAATTTTAAAAAAATAATTATTCTTTATAACCACGAGACAGGCCTGACCTAGTGCTGAAGTTCATGAGCAATTTTTTCCTTAATCTACAAATTATATTTTGGTAATTTTAACACTATGTGTTAAAACTAAAGTCTATTGTTTAAGAAAACCTTTCTATATGTTTTTGGCAAAATTAATTACTTATTACCTACTTATAAATTACTTATATATTAAAACAATTCTATTTTGTTAGCATTCTTTATCATTTGCCAAATGATGTAACTACTTTATAAAAATATGTATTAATCTTCCTATTTGTATTAAAAAAGGCAGACTTCTTATTTGTATACAATATTAGAAAAAACAAACACAATGAACACTTAGGCTCGAAACAACTATTTGTGTATTTGATCACACTAATTGTTGTCCCGTATTGAGATCGACCCCACAAACACTCGGCGTAGTGGAAGTGGTAACGCATCTACTTACACCATTACGCCATCCGTGCAGTTAGTCATTTATTTATATATTGAATACTCATAGAATTGCAAACATCATTAAAGTTCATCGTAATTATATATATATTATTATTATTATATATTTATTTGGAAGAAGGTTAAAAAACAGTGTGCAATTATAAACCGTAATCATTTTATTCTAAACTCGATACAAAACGGAACATATCAACGCTGCAGTTACTGTGCGCTATAGGTCATAACACACATATCGGATCGACACCGGCTCAACTCGAGCCGGGCAGTATTCTTTGTATGAAACTCCCTACTGCAACGCACACTAATCAGAATCGTAACGTAATCGCCTCGCCTCGTGACAAGCTTGCAGTCCTCGCGCTTACGGCTCATCGTCCCTGTGCTTAGGTACGTCTCTCCGTGCACTACTGTTGCCGAACGTGCTGTCATTCACAAGACAACTGACAATCGTGTTGCGCACCTATTTTATTGAATTTGAAGGTTAGATTTCAAACAAAAAATACCGATGAAAAGGGTTCATTGAAGAAGTGAGAAAATATCCATATTAATATGATTTAAGTGAGCGCGGCGTCGCCTAGCCTAAAGTCGTGGTACCGGAGCAAATGATCTACTTTGGTTACTTTAGGTTGACACATGTTTGACGGCGCGCGTCGAAGCGAAAGGCGATACGGTGACGATCCCTTTCCGAATTGATATGTGTGTACCTTTAATTGTCGCTAACAGTACTTGATTGTTGGAATATTTTCCATGAGCCACGAGCAGAAACTAGTAATATAATATTTTTTATTATATTATATTTTTTTATTATAAATAGCCTAGGCTGTCCCACTGCTGGGCAAAGGCCTCCCCCAAACTCTTCCATGCCTCTCGATCCAGCGCCACCTGTTACCAGCCCGCCTGGTATGTGCTCAAATCGTCACGCCATCGCTTTCGAGGCCGGCCCCGGCGACGCCGTCCATCTTCAGGTTCCCATTCTGTAGTGATCTTTGCCCAGCGGTCAGGATGCATACGGATGACATGACCCGCCCAATCCCACTTCAGCCTAGCAGCCTTTTTGCCTACGTCCACTATACCCGTTTTAGAGCGCAGCGTGGTGTTACGCACTCTATCTAATCTTTTTACGCCCAAGATACTGCGCTCCATTGCTCTTTGGCAAACCCCGAGGCGGAATTTCTGCGATTCGGTCAGAGACCATGTCTGGGCACCGTAGGTTAGGATGGGAAGAATACACATGTCGACGAGCCTTCGCTTCAGGGAGATTGGTAAGTCTCCCTTCATTAGCGTCTTCATGGACCAGTAGCTTTTCCAGGCGTTTTCGATGCGGCGATCGATTTCTTTTTCCTGCCTGTTTTCGAAAGTTGTTAACTGGCCCAAGTAGATATACTCGTCGACATAGTGTATTTCCTCTCCATCTACCTCTACCTTACGTCTCGTGCTGTTGGACATTACTTGGGTTTTGGACCGATTCATCGCTAGTCCCACCTCGAGGCTTGCGGCGCTAAGTTCTTGGAGCATTGACTGTAGTTCCAGGGCTGTGTGGGCGAACAGGACAATGTCGTCGGCGAATCGGAGGTTAGTTAATCTTCGGCCGCCGACAACAACTCCCCTGTTTGACCACGAGACTGCCAGTTTACGAAAAACTTCTTCAAGTACGCTGGTAAAAAGTTTGGGAGAGAGCGGGTCTCCTTGTTTTACTCCTTTGAGGATTTGGAATGTGGGTCCTGTAGTGTTAAATTTTATGTTTGCGGAACTATTGCTATAAATTATTTTAAGGAGGTCTATGTAGGTGGTATCAATGTCTTGATTATGGAGTGCAGAGAATATAGCAGAATGTTTAACGCTGTCGAAAGCCTTCGTATATATAATATAATATAAAAGGCGAAAATTGAAACGCGCTTAGTACAACGTAAAACAAATAAAAGCGTTTTTTTTACTTTTCGTTTCAGTCGTGTCTTTGGTTTTACTGCATTTTTATTATGGCTAATAATGCAATGTAAATGACATGTACACTGTTTGCAGAATAGCAGTATGCCATTATGTAATCCTTACTATTAACTAAGTATTCTTGGTTTTTTAGACATTTAACAATAACATGTAACAAATAATTGATCAATCAGTGCGATACATACAAGTAGGCAGTAATACCTCGCCAAGCCTCGTATCAAAGTAATATCGGCAGACGCCCGCGCCCGCGCCGGCGGCGTAGAATTTTAATAATTAAAAATCACCCCTACCCTGAAGGGAGCTTACACACTGCACATTTAATTACATGTTATCATTTTTGATTAAAATTCTCGAGCCAGCTTCAACTATAATAATGAAATATTTCAACTTTGTTATACTTATGGCTTCTATTTTACTTATATCATCAATGTATTAATATGCCTGTTAGAATTGTGTGCGATATATACTACTAGTAATGAGATATGGTTACGTTCTATATTAACATTATTAGACGTAATATATTACAGCATGTTTAGCGTTAAATACGCTTGTTAAACACTGACTACTGGAAATATTTAGGTGCCACTAAATAATACAATTTTCATATTTGAATAAACTGCATCATAAATAAAAATCCTAGTTAGAAATGCGAATTCAATTTATTTGACTGAAGCACTTTAGCTGGTTTAGACAATGTCAGCTATTTCATAACTACTACAAACAATTTTTAATTTCCATTCAGTTAAGCGCTCGTACATGCAATATAGAAAAAATAGCAAACATTCAGAGCTATTCCAATAAGCTAATCGTGAGTTATTAAACCCCTCGCGGCAACCCACCTGATCGCCTGCCAGCTATAATAGAAATACCAGGGACTTATTATTAAAATTGCTGCTAAATTGTTCCCCTCGCCCCTCGGATTTCGTGGCTCGAAGGTGACTTATTGACATTATATTGTACTCGTAATAAAATCATAGGTAATTTGACATCGCACAATGCCTCACTAACTTAATCTAACAGAACAGTGCACCATTTTGGTATTAACGCCACTGATATGTGACACTGCTTTTATTTTAATTATCGAACAAAATTAAAAACTCTGTGTAATTGCCCTTGCAGTAATTTTCACTGTAAAGAAAATCCTAATTAAATCAGCCCAACGGTACTCTATGGTTGAAATGTGAGCTTCGATTAAACTGCAAACGAAGGATGTTTCATTTGGCTCACTCAAACTTTTTTTGTTGTCTGCTTCATAGCACTGCTTCGGACATGTAATCACGAAGGGGAAGCACCAAGCGGCGCTTCAGTTAGGTATTGCATTATTTTATTAGATGTGCTTAATACAGTAATATCACATATCCATACGGCACGATACACAGTGGTCAACAATTCCAACCGTATTCTGATGTTAGTAAAGCACATTGTTTATGTATGCTATGGAACGCAATCACTATCAGTTAGTGGTATTATAATAACAGGGGTACTGATGGCACAGTTCTGGGACATTAATTAGGTAAGTACGTGAGACATGTCAGTCTCCCGCTAATTAATTGAGCGTATTATTGGTGCAACGCCTAACCGATGCGGTTACAACGACTAGTGCTGTACTGTAGACATCGCCGTGATTCATATCCAATACTCATTTGCGTTTACAAATTAATGTGCAATTTTGAAAGGAGAAATATATATGATGACTGTTTATCTAATTTATAATATCAGTTTTGTTTATAAACCGTCACTGTCTAGACATCTTCTCAGTGTAAGATAGATTAGGCCATAATCCACTACGCTGGTTCAGTGTGGATTGGCAGACTTCAAACGTCTTTGAGACCGTTATCATAAACTGTCCGAATTCGTATCCTCCGATTTCCTTACGATTTAAGCGAGCGATAGGTAATAAATGCGTGACATATTTGATCGATCTTGAAACCAGTGCGTGAAAGTCCAACAGTCTCCCTAGTAGGCTAGCCCTGCTTTTAATCTATAAAAAAAATCTACTTATGATTTTCTAAGGCAGGTAATGTTCATAAAGTATATACGGTATATAATATTGTCTTCTGTTTACGCGAATGAAAGATGTTATTACCCATACAATACGAGCTGTGGTTTGCTTCTTCTTGGGTTTGACTATTTGTATAATATTGTCTTCTATTTACGCGAGTATTATTCATTGAAATTAAACTGCTATATACGGATTTTATCGCGTTGTTTATTTGACACTTAATTACATAATTTTGAAAACTGTTACACTACTACTATTATTAAACTTTACTAATGTTTAAGCTAACTGAATTATTATTAAACTATTGAAACTATTTCGATTTAATTTAATTTTACACTTTCCCCGACGTTTCGGTTGCTTTTCAGCAGCCATGGTCACGGGGAGACTAAGATGGCAGTTGTCTCAATGTTCCAGTGTAGTTATTTCAAAGTACCCGTACATAATTTAATCATTGGTGTTTCTATTTACGCAGAATGAGCTCAAAGTATCATAAAGTCTAGCTGTGATTTGCTTCTTCTTGGGTTTGACTATTTTTATTACTGTATCCCAAGCTGGTGGTACATTCCAACCATCTTCTCTATTAAAATTAGGATGTTTTTTGATTTCAATAGCCTCGCGAAGCATCCTTGGTAGGCATCGGTGTTCTTTAGCGAGAATCTGTGGTTTGTCAAATCTCAGATAGTGAGATTTGACAAACCACACTATCAACGATCGTTGGTGTTTTACATCAGCTATGTGTTCTTTTATGCGAGTGCCTATGTTTCTCTTGGTTTGACCAATGTATGAGAGTCCGCAGTCACAATCTATTTTATAGACCCCTGCATCTTGTAAAGGTAGTTGGCACTTGACTGACGGATGGTAAAAATTGACTTATCTTCGTTGGCGGCTTGAAGTATGTGTTGATTGAAGCTCGCTTCAAGTTGTAGCCAATGTTGTCAGCGACACCCCTTACATAAGGCAGTAAAGCAGGCTGACGCTCAACTGTGGCTGGCTTTTCTCGGGATCTGTGACAGCGGCGCGGCTGTTGGAGCAACTGCTAATGTAAACATTTAGCTACCGTGGGAATGTTTTTGTTTCAGAGAGCCCATGGGATCTGTGTCAAGAAACACCTGGACGCCGAGCTTCAACATGTCAAGCAAGTACTGCAAGACAATAAGCTCCAACAGCCGCGCCGCTTTCACAGATTCCGAGAAAAGCCAGCCACAGTCGAGCGCCAGCCTGCTATACTGCCTTATGTAAGGGGTGTCACTGACAAGATTGGCTACATCTTGAAGCAAGTTTTATTTCAAAAAGAATATATACGGTATATTTATACATGTTAAGAATATGACAAATGCTCTAGTCTGCATGTATTTCTTTCTACGCACCTTGTTATATGAATGTCAGTGCGCTTGATCATATCAGATCTGATTATGCGTCTGCTATTTTCCAGAGGATTTTACTATATATTAACACCGCCAGTTTAATAAAAATATAATAACGCACTGTATTTGAATAGCTCGGCATTTTTATATGACGTCATAATATTTTCTAAGACTTAGTTGGTACCGGAGATAGCGAATTACGAATTTATTGACCCTCGTTATATTGTACACATATATAACAGAAATCGTGTTCTTTTCGCTAAACGTGATAGGGTTTGGTACTTATTGTGGTGCTCTCCGCAGCACTTAAATCTTATTGATTTAGTATTTTCTATGGTAACAACCTAAAATACATTAAGTAGATTGCACCGTTGCACTTGTTTGACGTTCCTTTTTGACTTTCTGCTATATATCTTAAATTGATCAAATTAAACCAGAATCAATCTTCATTATATCTCATGGTGTATGATTCTATCATGGCAAGCAACAGGTACGGCATAAGCAGCGTATATGCTCCGAACTTAAGCATCTCATCTCAATCTAGGATCTTAGCAACACTATTAGCCTCGATGGCATAGTGGTTAGTGTAACTGACTGCCACGCCTGAGGTCGCGGGTTCGATTCCCGCACAAGTCAAACATTTGTGAGCATAAACATTGATGTTTGTCTTGGTCTGGGTGTTTCTATGTATAATATGTACGTATTTACAAAAAAAGTATATATGTATGTTTATCCATTGTCTAGTACCCATAGTACAAGCTCTGCTTAATTTGGGCTAGATGGTGTTGTGTGTACCACATGGTAGAATATTATTATTATTACTTTATCAATGATGAAAGTCTACAAGTAGGTGCTGGCAACACAGACTTAAATAAATAATTTGACTACGTCGATCATTGTCATTCTACTACACAAGTCAGCCTTTAATTGGATACGTGAATATCAATTCCGCTGGTTTACGTTTTATATTAAGAATGGGACACAAAAGTCACAGTTAATTAGTTGTTAGAATCACACCATATTAGTTTCACATAAGTTTTCCAATAGAATAATAAAAGTTGCATTCATTATCTACATATTATTATATATGTAAGTATATTTCCGACTGTACCTTGAAGCATAAAGCAAATAAGTAGACATTTGTAGTATTTGCCAATATATAATCAATAACATAAATAATAAAAATATATAGAAATGCTTAATGCCAGACTGGTCGAGTGACATATAATACGTGCTACGGTTTAATTGAGTGCATAACTCGCTTTGCTGTCATGGCTAATCAGTCAGTAATGCCAAGTCATGTTAGGAACGTGACGCTTATTGATCGAACAACATGTTACTATTACCTAGCACCTACCCGAGTTTGAACTCACTTGTATATTCGTCAAATCTTTGCTCAGGTTTCGAACACACTCTACCACAGATAGTATATTAAAACTGCAATTCACTTACACAAAAATAATCACTTGCGCATCTCCAGCACTTTAAACATGTTTGCTTACAGAAGGTGAGCAGGTTTAGATATATTATTTGGCAAAGCACATATTCTTTTCCCTTTGTCAATCAAATAATTAAAATGTTTATTTATTACTTATAACGCTTATCTCATAATACTGATATACCTAGATTGTAGTCTCGATAGTTCGTAATTAGGCAGAATTATGAAATCTCTTTAAAAATATAGACGTATTATAATCGCTTAATATTATTATTTATTTTTATACGTGGTACCGCAATAAGTACTATTGCAAGAGTATATAATTATAATTAACTAGCTTTTGCACGCAGCTCCACCCGCGTGGTACCTGCATCAATAAAAAGTAGCCTATGTCTCCTTAGGTTTTGAACTATATCTGTACCAAATTTCATCTAAACCGGTTGGGTGGTTTAGCCGTGAATAGGTAACACACAGACAGACAGAGTTACTTTTGAATTTATAATATTAGTAAGGAACTAAGGATGAATTTGATTAAGCCAAAGAAATCTTGCGAGAACAATGACACAAAATGTTGTGTTTGAACATAAATAACAAACGAAATCACTAGATATAAGTAAACAGCATTAGCTCATTAAATATATACAGTCTAAGAAAATGTCAAACCAATTACATGTAGAAATTAATTACGGCAATGTATTAATACACTAAACATAAATGTAAATTTCCAATAATTAATTAAATTATGTATTGATAACCGCTTGTTTATATACATCGGTGTAGATGCTCGGTACCTACATAGAGAACATGTGGAAATAACAAAACGCGAGGATGTGTAGTTGTCCATCTATTATGTTATAGAATCTAAATACGTGATTAAATTACATGTGTATCGAACTATGCGTTATATTTTATATGTTTATTCAAATATTGTAAAGTTAGGTTTTATTTCGAGAAATGTTTAATATCAGCATTTTTACTTCCCCAATAGAAAACGAAAAAATATGTAGCTACCTAATCCGTGCGCGAAATCAAAACAATATTTATGTTTCGCAAAATGTTGTATGTGTCAAAGTGTAGTAAATATTTAGCTACGTTACTATTCCCGGAACACATGTGTATCATTTTTGCAATGTGTCAATGTGAGTGTTCCTTTCCTAGTAAACTGTAACAATAGCAGACTCGTTTGTAATGAAACACGTCTCATATTTGGTGGTAACATGTTATGCGCTCTATAGAATGATCCGGTCAATTATAATTAAAACACAATTTGCATTCGATATTGGATCACGGACGGACGTTTGATTAAATCGCCGCGCGCCACCTCACGAAGGTATGTTACTGCTCTGATTTGATCGCGCCAATTAGTAACTAAATTAATTTCATTTCCTATAATTAGTACACAATTTCCGCGCATTACTGTGCCGATATCCAATAACTAATTACCAACAATTTTGCATGATAATTAATTTAGTTTTGTTACAAGCCAGATATGTGTCCAATTTACAAAGCTCATACATAATTAGTAATAAATACAACACAATTTGCATTCTTGCATTACACCTAATGACAAGCAAAAAATAAGTGTAAAGACGTCATCAATTCATCAACGGGTATTCACCTAATTAAGCATTCTCAAAGATGAATGGACATAATCAGTTGATATTCAGCCGCGCCCCCAAACAGTTCGAACTCACTCAATACTCAAGTGTCGCAATAAAAAAATGGTCGTCGTATGTTTTTAATTAAACGCTTATTTTGAAGAGGGAATGACTCACACAATAGCTCATTGTGTGACAGTGCTATTGCATTATTGACGTTTTATTATGTGAATGGTACTGATCGCAAAGCCGTTAAATCATTTTGGACCATAATGCGAGGTCAATACCGGCTAAATTGCAAAAGACTATGTTTTATAACTCATACATACGCGTGAACAGCACAATAAAAGAAATTATGGCATAATGCGTAATGCTCGTATGGTTGAATAATATTGATTATACCCGAGGATAACTTCACAATCAATACTTAGGTATAATAATATTAAATATTCAAGAGCAAAGACATTAAGGTAAAAGTAAAACCTTTATTTAAACGCTACCTTTTTCTCGAGTTTATATCATTTAAAACATGCTTCTATACCACATATCACCTACCCAAGTTAAATAAATAGTAAATCTCTATATATACTAATTTTATAAAGCTGAAGAGTTTGTTTGTTTGTTTGGTTGAACGCACTAATCTCAGGAACTACTGATCCGAATTAAAAAATATTTTAATGTTGGTTAGCCCATTTATCGAGGAATCATCGCGCTATGACCAATAGGAGCGGAGCATAAATGAAAAATGTTACAAATACAGGGAAAATTTTCTTATGTGAAGCAGACGAAGTTGCGCGGGTCAGCTAGTATTGTATATTAATGCAGGCACATTGTGTTTACTAGATATAAGAATAAATATACGTGTGTCACAGCGACACACGTAGGTACACTTCTGTTATTTATTAATAAAGATTATACATATATCAAGCAAACATTATTACTTACCGGTTATTAGTTTATATACCTATAGATTTAAAACGATATTAAATTGCCTCGCTCGCGACTCAGTCACAAACTACTGAAAGTACCTACTTACTTTTCGTAAAACATCAATGGAAATACTTAATAGGAACTTGTAGTAAGTTAAAGATAATGTTCACAAAAATCCACCGAGGCGAACCTTAAAAGCTTAAAAGTCAAATCAAATCCGAACAACAAGATAATATTATATTCAAAAAATGAATTAAAGGTTAACTTTTAAACAGCACAGTCCCAAGTGTACCTACTTGAAGATACCCACCTAGATTAACTTGATATATCGCTTTACTGTTTTATCGTAGATTAAGAGAGGCCAACTAAGCTCGACAGTTGAGCGAAGCAACACAGAAACGAAGCAACTAAGGAGGGAAGCAACTGAGGAACTTGAGCATCCAGTTTCAAAGCGTCGACCCGCCGCGCGTGGGATCTAGCTAAGTGGATTAATTACGTGGATGATCTTCTACCTAAATTAGTCTAACAGACATATAATGTTACATGATCCTTCACCGACGACGCTTTGTGTTTATGTTCCGTTCGTGATTTTGAATACAGACCTATAACGTATTTGAGTTTATCTCCATATTATTTTACTTTTGTAAATATAAAGCTAAATGTATTGTATTGATATTATTAAACACAACCTGCCGGATAGTTTTGAACCTTTTGGTGGAAGTAAATTGAATAATATATCTAATAATACAATTCTAATAATAAAATGATTAAACTAAAATATTTTTATTAAACTACTTTATATGTGCGTACCTATTTTATCGCGGATTATTTCAAAGAAACATTACTTAACCATTTAAATTGCCGTAGCCATGTCACCGGAAGACTTTGACGATAGTCGTCTCATTAGTTGTTGTCTTTAAGTGTATTTATTATACACATAAAGTTGTTTAATTTAATGTATACATACAAATACATACATTTGCGTAAACGTAAGACGATAATATAAAAACTAAGTAAGTGACTAGTTAATTTAATAACAATAATCAGAGTACGCAACAATATTACTATGTACGATATAAAAGCAGACTCATGGAATCAGTTAGTGGTAGTACTGGTATAGTAGCCGACTCCATGTTTAAGGCGTGTGTTACAATGTACTAATAGCAAAGAACAGTACAAAAACACAAGCCAATGTCAGTGTGCAATCGTGAGCGAGTCCTGTTTTATGAGATACCTATTTATAGACGAAGATATCGTTTACAAATATCTATTTATGTACCTAATAACTTACTGCTGTACTGCGTCGTCTAATTAGTTGCTCTATTTTGATTAGTTACCTGAAATAGATATCAAAATATAAACATTTGCTTTTATTCTTCTCCTTATTTATTTTCTTCTCCCTAGCCTTTATTATTCCCAAATCACTTTGGGGTCGGCTTTTCTGGTCTAACCAGATTTGACTGGATATCAGTTTTTACACGGAGCGGCTGCCACCTGACCACCGCAACCCGAAGGCTAACGATAACCTAAGGCTAGACCAGTGTCAGGATAATATAGGGTACTAACTTCCCAATAACGACTGCCATAGATGTTCACGGCAGGCGGGACCGACGGCTTAACGTGCTCTCCGAGGCACGGAGCAGGCGATAATTGTCAACCAATACGCACATAATTTCGAAAAGTCATATAACTTCCGAAAGTCAGCAGTGCGCGACATGGGTTCGAACTCGAGACCCTCTGCATTGCAGTCTGTTGGTCTCCCCACTGAGTCTGTTCTTCTCCTTATTTATAAAGTAAATATTTTTAGTATCAAGAAATATCATAACACGCTTGAAATATTACAAACAAGAAAATTAACGAGCCATTCTAAATTACACGAAAAGCATTTTAAATACGCGCTATTAGAGCTAGGAACAGGCAAACAGACAGGTAGCTGGCCAAACAGTGCCTCAGCCATCAGCACTTTTAATGCTCTAAGTAAATATTGTACGACGCGGTACATTCGTAATCAATTGGTCGTAAAACTACGAGGGTTATTGACTGTCTAACTGGACATCCAATTGCGTAAAACCGGTCACTGATGAAAATTTAAAGTTCTCACGAATATTTTTGACGCAGATTAACCATGACACCACCACTGTGGCATACATGCCTGACAACGAAGCCCGGTCCACGTAATCGATTATTGCTCATACACACTATCGCATAATGCCCGTCAATTCAGTTTCAGATGATAAATCTGACTAGTTATGACTATGAAACCCAATACATAATTGTCGAATTGTCTGCAAATAAGTATTATAAATTTGTATTTGCCGATCTTTATTGTTATCGTACGTATTTTATTATCGTCAAATGATTTGCTATCCAACATTGTTTTAATAATATTGCCAGCAATTCATGTTTTAATCTTGTTAGCCCCTTCAGCTAAGCTAAAATGCTTGTATTAGTGTAGGTTAACACGTAGTCGTGGTTTTCGGTAGTGCAATAAATAATAATAATAATAATAATATTCTACCACATACACACAACACCGTCTAGCCCAAACTAAGCAGAGCTTGTACTATGGGTACTAGACAATGGATAAACATACTTATATACTTTTTTTTTGTAAATACATACATATTATACATGGAATTTGATCCACGACCTGTCCCTCGCAAATCCAATGCCTTATTCATTGCTTACGCCGCTAATCAATAAACGGGCTCTACTATTTAAAATTATAAATTTATTTTAGTAATTAATTGACGAACTAATTACAACATCAAACATAATTTTTATTTAACGTATTCTGAGATCAGGCTTGTATGACAGAATAAATAATAAACCTCGAATCGAAACAATCCAAAATTCAGTACCCATATTAACATCATTCGCAAATCACAATACTAACACCATCTAAATTGGCTACTAAATATTCAAAACCAATAGTCCGTACGAAACATACACAGATAATTCGACAATGGGCGGGTAATTGAATTGAATCACACACAATATTCTATTAATCGTGATGGACAGGTGTAATCAATCGGTGTGCGAGCTCGGTCGCATTATCCCTGGACTGCAAGTGATGCCCGCGCGCACCGCAATAAACACTTTATTATCATTTTAAAATTCATTATTCTTATGGCAACGATGCTTTTAATTTAATTCGTGTGATATAACAATGAGAACCAATAGTAACGTGGTATCAGCACTTACAAAAAGTGGAACTACTGACATGTCAACGCACTTGTGCCTCCTCTGGTGTTGCGGGTGTCCATGGGCGGCGGTAATCGCTTACCATCAGGCAATCCGTCAGCTCGTTTGCCTATTATACCATAAAAAAAATTTACATCTGATAAACACGTCCTACGTTGTTAGTGTTTTTAAAATAAATCGCTATTAAATCCGTAAACAGCAGTTTAATTTCAATACAAATCCGTGTATAAAAATATTACATGTACGAAGCGTATTTTGATAT
This sequence comes from Catocala fraxini, assembly GCA_930367265.1. NCBI lineage: Eukaryota > Metazoa > Arthropoda > Insecta > Lepidoptera > Erebidae > Catocala > Catocala fraxini. Next base: position 10,548,872 of record OV884027.1, on the reverse strand, counting down.
ATCATATGATGAGGGAAATGAAATGAAAATGTTAATCTTTGTATTCAACGAATATATAAGTAAATAGACAATAACTGCCGGTTAAAGAGTGGTTCTTCTTCTTTCGGATGATTTGGAATGTGCCACCTGTTGGCAACTACAAAACTCTGTACTAAGACATTGTTCTATATCTTTATAACTCAAAATCCTATCCTAACTCTGAAGTATTTCCAAAGATTTATTTACCTTTAGTTTTATTTTATTGACCAAAGGTAAAAAAATCACTTTATTAATTCTTTGCCCCAAAAATCCTATCATTAATTGATAGGATTTAAAGAAATAACGACAGGCAAAATTATATGTCCGTAAATAAATCAAAAGATTGATTATTTGATAAATATGTGTAACTATGTATGTGTAACATACTAGTAAAAATATATTTATACATGCCAGAGTTCGATATAATTTACATAATTGTACTTGAATTGTACACTTACAAATGGCAATATGAACTGTCGTAATGGCGCCCGGCTCAACAGCAGCTGTCACAAACACCACTAATGAATAAATAAACCAAACAAACAGATAACAAGAGATGCCAATTAAACAATACACTAATTAATTCCAAACATTGGTGTAGTGGACTTAATTAGAGCAGGCAACATTATCAAACGAGCAACACACAGGTAGTACACGTTCATAGTGTAGATGAAATGCTGTACGAACATTTATATTTGGTTATGACTTTATTCAAATTTATTCATTCATATCCGCCTGGATTGAAGGATAATGGTCGGTGGACGGGTGAAACGAACCTGGAACTTATTACTAGCGCAAGTATTTACTATAGCACGATTTTATCATGTAAGGGCGGTATTCCACTGTGATGTAAAGGATAAAAGACAACCAACATCTAGGCAATTTTGCAGAGGCTCAAGGGTTTTAGAGGCCTCTGGACGCCCGACTAATTTGACAGTACGCCACTGCAACTTATTGAGAACAGCAAATATATATCGTGCCATGAACTATTCAGCAGATAAGAGAAATAATGCACTACTACTACGTACTCTACAATATTGCCTTATCCTATCCAGGACTCTGAACTTGCAAGAAACACTTATTGATTACACTTGTTGTCTCAATGAACGAGCATTTATCGCGGAGCTTTGCGGCAGTGAATATGTTACATATTTGACTGGACTATTACCAGAGCGAAGCCGGCATTTAAGCTCGTAAGCAAAAGTATTCAATCGCGAATTTCCATGAAGGTATGTTTATGTGTAGTAGCGTGCCTAAGATTTCAAAATAAGGCAATCCCGATATATGTATATTATCTTAACAAGAAATAATGTTAATTTCTTTTTGACCCTTGTTTATTCTTCAGTTTCACTTGCATGTTGTGGATGAACTCACCAAAGCACATCGAAGGTATGGTAGTGCAAAAAAAAATACTGTACTGCTTTATATTCTGGATCGAGCGTTTCAGTCGGACAAGCAAGATATATGAAGGTACCGCGACTGTATATGTGACGATACATATATTAAGGTCTTGATAATAAAAAAATTGGATCTTATAAAGCTCTACAATTATTTTTTAATTATTAACAATGGCAAGCCTTTATCTTCAGACTTCATCAACATCCAGTTTACAAATGTATTTATTTATTAAATAGGCACAAATACTGATAACAAATTATAAATACGAATAATAATAGTGATAGAAATAATTTACATGTTAATTTGAAATCCGATTATGGTTAAGCACAGCATTTGAAGAATATAATTTACAATTAAAGGGCAGCTAGGTTAAGAGAATAAAATATTATATAAGATAAATGTCAACCACTTTCATCATCAATATAGTATTGATGAACGAATCTACATATAATACACAACCAGTCCATCCCAATGTAAAACGAAAGCAAGGAATGATGTACTTACATTGCAAATGATAACATGATTAGGCGTGAGTCGAACGAGTGTCTGCGAAACATAAACTACTTTACGACAATCTCATAAAAGAAGCCGCACAAAGTCGACAGTGCCTTTTTTAATATCGAAGGCGAGAGCTGGCCGCACTGTCCCACGAAACATTTTCCATTAATAAAACGCGAAAAAGGAATATTACATATGAAAAAGACATATATCCGTATCGCCGGACCCGCCGCTATCTCCTTGGAAGGTAATAACTTCTTTACAAGTCCAAAGTCCGAGGGATTGAAAAGCAATTTCAGCAGGACACCCCCGCCCTCACGCGGGGCCGGACTCGCCATATTTCTTTTTCGCCGCTACTGTAATTCGCCTTTGATTTAATCTAGAGAAACAAATCTTTGAATGTGAAAGTTTAGTGATAGGCATCAGTGGAACTAGTTTCGCTGATTGGATTCCATCCCGGCTCGTGCGCGGAGTCCGATAGTTCCTACAATTTGAATTGGTCACTGCAGATATTCCGCTATTTGTCTGATTCTACTACAAGATTGCATTTCTTATTTTCTTACCCGAATTTTGGCCGCCGTATTGTTTCTTTTTTGCTAAAACCGAATATCGTTCTAGGAAGAAATATCTAGAAAGTCCCAAATAATAAAAATAATAAAACTAGAGTTCTGTAATTGTTTATTAAAAATGACAACTCTCATTATGACATAATTAGTAAGTCATAAAACTTTTCTTAAAATATTAGTATTTTCTTGATAAAAATTACGATTTGTCTAACAGACAGGTTTGTATACAATTAACGATGGAATTGTAGATGTATTGTTCAATGCGTAATGATATCATTCATCTTGTATGGATGCCAGCTTACCTTATAAATATACACATGTACAAGTACGAGTACATATCGACGCCCACGGATAGGAAATTGTTAATATGATATTATGGAGTTAACCATTCTTATGTCAAATTCAGCACTTATAGGATGGATTATACCTTAGTAATTTTGATGATATTATTAAAAACGCTTTCCTATTTAGTAACGCTACACATCAGTACAAAAATATATTTGTATTTTGATTTTTGTGTTGTTAATTTTCTGTTACCGGATTATTGGCTTAACTAAATACGGATTAACTATTCAATATAAAGTTTATTAAAAACAGGTTGTTACATAAAATATTGTATAAATTGCTCTGGGAAATAATAACTAATTATAGGTACTGTTACCATTTATATTTAAAACTAGCACAATAATAATGTAATAACAATACCAATACGTAGATATCGTCTTTACAATAAAAAATAAAGATGTTATTAGAAGTATTAATGTCATATAATCATACCGTTTCGGAAAAATAGTCACTATTAAAATAGTAAGCCGTTTCACTTCTAAAATTAGGAATTTACAATAATTAACTTAATGCTCGATGGCCTGAATATGTCGATGCTATGTTCCATCGAATCAAAAATAATTAAGTTGATGTAACATTGCATAGCGTGAAAAGATCGTACTATAGGTATATTCGTAATAAAACGTTGTTGGTGACATGGTATTAATTGGTAAAGCATATCAGTCGGTAGATAGAATAATTGTAACTGGAGCCAGTGAAGCCGAGGGTGGCGAGGCGGCGAGGCGTCTCGCCACTATCGACTTACCAACTCATACACTAACCACAACGCGAAATATTAATTACAACAACCATCAAAATCATGACCACATCCACACATTATATAATATTTAATAGCAATATATTTAAAGCAACACGTTATCTACTATATGAATTAATAATATTATTGTCTGGACTAAGGACTGATATTCAATTCTCATTCATAACATAACATCTGAAGTTATTCGAGGATATATTTAAAATCGCGTTAAAAATTTTATTCTATACATTGCTTGAAACTTTGTCTCTGTCTCCGCTCCGACGTCACTCGGGTTTAGTATTATGCATATAATATAGCTTAAGACTATATGGAATAATGTGCCATTCAAATAGTGAAATAATTTTTCAAATAGGGCAGTGGTTAGTCGGTGTAACACAAATAATGTGCAAACAATACTTAATAGAATAATTTCTTGATCACAAAAGCACATATTAAGTACATTTAACTGTGCCCTTTCAAAATTTACGTAACATAATAAGATGAGTAAAGAAATGTTCGTAAAACCCGCTCAATTTGTGAGACGGTTTCGTCGAGGGCCGACCGCAGATCGCTATCGGTCAAACTATCCCAACCGCCTTATTTATATAATCTAACTATTTGCAAGGGACAAACACCCTTTATGGTATTCCTTTAGGGTTCGATTTAAGGAATATTGTGAGTTTAAAGCGGCGAACGTATTTCAAGGGTTTTTTAACCACTGGTATAGTCTACTGATAAAAACAAGTAAGCAATGACAATATTATTTCTAAAAATAGCATTATAATAATTAAACGTTCCATTAAACAAGACTGCGTCGTTAGCGTAGCAGTAGTGTGATGCGATTGCTGTACAGGGGAAACCAGGTTCGAATCCCGCGTCGGCAAGCAGTTATTGAGTTTTCTGTCGAGCAATTCTCAGTAGAAGCACGGAGTCTGGAAGTGTGCCCAGTATACAGTAATAAGCTCGCCCTACATGGAACACAATAGCTGTCGAAATGTGGGTGTAATATAACTCTACCTACCCTTTGGTGAATAAAGGCTGTATATATACGTACGTACGGTACGTATTTCAACAAAATAGACATCCTTAATATAGCTGTACACTGACAAAATAAGACATGGTTTTGTATATATCACTGTACTTACTTATACGACTACGTATGTATTCATTTCCAAATATTGAGATAAAGTTAATTCTTCAGCAATGGTTTATTACACAGGTCTGTATCGCTAATATAATTCTTCGTAAGGGAGGTTACCCCGATAGGCAGGAGGGAGTCGGCAGGGCCGCGGCGCCGCTCACGCGTTCCGCAACCATTTTCTGCGCGAACGAAACTCTATATTGAATACAATTCTAATAGAAAACACATTCCACACTGTACACAGTGAACTTATAAATAAATAACTAACTCACAGGTAGACCGAATAACAACTAATTCTGCCATTGTTCTTTTTTGTTGAGGTTTCTAGGTTTTATTGTCCTGTAAATCTATCAACACATCCCTATTCTTATTTAATTACATTTTATAGACTGTTGTAGTGAAATTGTCTATTTTTACTCGCTTATGGGGTACCCTGTGTCTGACGTGAAACATTTAAAATAGGTATTCCTTCAAGCATAGTTTAGAATATAGAAATATATTTTGAAATAGGAAACTGACTTTGAAAAATAGCCATTAAGCGATTTCTCATCTCATATAAATTTATCCGACATACAATTTTTCTCGTGAAAGTCGAATCCACATCTCGGTTCTATCAGTGATTTTCAAGAGTAAATTATTTCGTCGCCAACTCTAAAGATTGAGGAATATAATTTACTTACTATACAAATTAGGACTGAACAGAAACTAGAACCAAGTACGCATTATGACGTAATTATATTATGACGTACCTAATTATAGCATACAAATGTCTTACAGGCACGGCACAAACATACACTTGACATTTGATGGACCCAACAAATTTGCGTTTACGTTGCACAATATAGTGTCGAACACCCAACAGAAATATAGACAAACGTGCACGGATTTGTTAAATTAAAAAGAAATTAAATAAACAGAGAGTGCGCGTATTGTGGCGCGGCGAGCGGGCTCGATCGGGCCATTTGCTACTGTTTTCAATTTGTCCGTCGCCGCCATACATCAGCCGCGGCACGCAGCGGTAACGGCCCCAACTTTAATACACTTACGCTTGACATTTTTCCGCCCATTATGCATTCTGCGATACAATACTTTCCGTAAATACTTACCAGGAAATACAAATTAGGTAACTACGTTCAGTTTCTAAGAAATCATTTTCATTTTATACTATTTACAGGCAAATAACATTACCGGTAGTGGTTTCATAAATGAGGTGTCTATTTACAATGTTGCATGTTACTGAATACTTGTTGCCTGCCAGATACAACAGATCGAGTCTAGGAATTCGTCATATTGCGCTGTTCGTTGATACGAATATAATTAATTTGTGGAATCGTAGTTCCGTTACTATACAAACATGCAATAATATATGTGACCTCAATTGCAACGTTATTTTCGGTACCAGCTGTAAATTTAATAAAGCCTTTTTATTGATAATTGAACATGAACTCCTCTTTATTATGAACTTTGTAAAGCGTTAGTAACTACTTGTGCAAAGGCACAAAGTGTTTTATTTATTTAAATATATGTATATACATAAAAGTGGATTCTCTTAAGAGCAGAAGAACAGAGATAAAATACCCAAGGCTTTCATGTCTTTGCTCATCCAAATCCTTAATGCATACAATTTCTTAATCTCTGCTTTGATCAGGATGAAATCATATTATTATGAAATTATTTTGTATCAATTCTTATAGTTAGTTAATTTTTACGTTGAAAGCTATAAATTTATGCACATACACTTAGCAAGGTAGCTACATATGTAGACAGCGCGTGATGCGACGACTCGTAGTCATCTGCATATACTAATATTATAAAGCTGAAGAGTTTGTTTGTTGGTTTGTTTGGTTAAACGCGCTAATCTCAGGAACTACTGGTTCGAATTGAAAAATTATTTTAGTGTTGGATAGCCTATTTATCGAGGAAGGCTATAGACTATATAACATCACGCTACGACCCACAGGAGCGGCGCAGTAACTATAAACGCGAATGAAACCGTGGGCACATTTAGTCGGTTATATGTGAAAGGCATACTCACTTATATGTACTTAAATAATTATGGCAATACTATATCAGTAATTCTTTCTATGGAGCTGCCTATGCCTATTTTAACAAACCTGTTCTATCACTATTATTGACAATTATTAGTGTTATTAATATGTGACGCACGTGAAGCGTATACGAGTACCTACGTGGGATACAAGTCTATGACGTCTAACGAGCTATTACTTTCAACAATAACTATTCTATAAATAAATATAATAATAACAATATATGATAGCAATTGTCGGTCGTTAAGACATTAATTAGGTATCTACTAGATTTTATGAACAGAAATAGCGAACACTGGCATGTGTATAATAATGATGTGCAACGTGCATGTTTGAGAAATTCACATGTACGGTAAGCTCGAGGGAATAAGCGTGGAGCTCGTATCAATAATAAAATTAGAGGTGCTTTTACTCGACGCAAGTTAGTAGTCAGCCACGCTCAGCTTAACGTTCTAATTGGGCGCCCAGTCCAGCTCCCAACGATGTTTGACGAATGGTCCAAGCGTCTACAAACGATGTTCGTAATAGAGAACTAGGATATTATATCGAAATCTCCTTTAGTACTAATTACCAGTTCAATATTATTATTAATAGAAATAGTTGTATCGTGCAAATGAAAGTAATCGTGGTGATACGGCACGGCGAAAGGTTGACATCTCTTTATCTCTTTTCTATGGGAGGAAATATGGACTACTGTCACACAAGCTGTTTCTCATCAGCCTAGAATTATTATAAATGACGTAATGACCTATTTAAAAAAAAGATTTATTATTATTTAGTTAGTACTAATCAGCAGATAAATATGACACCTAAAAAATGATACGTTCATTAAGAATAGTTACGTATTTGCCGTGCAATCAGAGACTAATTAGTGCCGGCGAAAAGTTGCGTTCACACGACAAAAATATCGCGTCGATTTAACCGTGTTAGGTGTCGTATGCGCGCATGAGTGATCACCTAGTCCCGTCTCCACAGCAGTACACCAGTATTTGTGCTGTTATTAATTCCGCAAAATTGAAAGCCGATCCGAGTCGGCCGTTGCTGTCGCGTTGTTGACTCCAACGCCGATTTAGTCCAGTTTAAATTGCATACTGTGACGCTTTGAAATTCTACCGTGTTAGGTAGTTAATATGTGCAGTGAGTGAACGTTGTGTTCGTCATACGTTTTTCAACGTTTTATAAAATACTGGCAAGAATGTAATTAAAACAAAGTAACGTATCTTATTATGTTAGTGAAACGTTTTTGTAAAATAAAGTTAAATGTTTAAAGAGAGTTTAATTATACACCTTTTTATAGAGATTGTACCAACTGATTAATACTGATTTCGTAATAATAATAGAATACAAACTTTCCATAAAATGAAAGCTTTTCTATGTAGCTGTGTTTCTACTACCCAACTGCACAATTTCAAAGAAACATTGTACAATAAAAACTAACAGCCGTTACCTTTCACAATCAACAATGGCTTATTCAAATAATTTCCTGTGTAATCCTTAATCAAGTGGGCAATCAAAACAACTAGTATAGGCTCTAAGTATCGAGTTGTAGTAATTTCGAGGACTGTTGATATGCGCCGGCCCACTGAACGTTCAAATTGCCGTAGCGTGGCGCGCGTTCCTGCCCGTTCGTTACCGTTCCGATGTTTGCTACTTCACGAATCAAGTGAACTACAAAATCAGGAAATGAATGATTTCTATGAACTGCTGGCAGCTTTATTCATTAACTTCTTCTCTCTTAATGGCTCTGTTATATGTATTGAACCATTATGGGATTTGCTTTCAATGATGGAGAAGTTATAATATAGTCTATAATTGCGAATTGTGATTCAATTACGAACGTTAACATTAGCAAATGATATATGAACTAAAATATGAATCTTTAAATGTAGAAGGTGTTCAAATTGGGACCCAAAATACCTTACATAATGTCTACTTGTCTAAGTACAATCATTAGCCATACTTATTAAAAATCTTCGTTGTATTCCTAAATGTTTATATCAATTAGTTTATAAAAGCTAAGCTGGCCTTACGTTCAGTTAGTAAACAAAACGTTCTAATTGACCACTTATGTCGTCACTACAACCGTCACTCAACCAGATAATGGTGACACCTGTTAGTTAAAGAAAGCGCTCGTACGTAGGGTCATTTCCATTCCAGAAAGAGGTCTTTGATAGTGGTGATCTGCAGCTTTGAGAACTTTCGTGTTGATATATCCAGATGGATCGTGAAAGGGCCGTAATGGAAACTAAGCTGATGAAATCGCCAGGGACCGCTTACTTGTCTCCCATCCACGTGCATGTAACAAACCACAGTAAGTTATAAAAGCTCTAAATATTTTCCTGCACATAAACTTACTCTCCTTAACAAAAGAGGCTTTGTATAACAGACTTCAAAAAGAAGTAAAACATGGACACAGTTTGTGACCCTACTTAATGTCATCATGCTCAAATTTGCATAAAATCTGTCGGCCGAAGCCACACTTACAAACTTTTGACTGTACTTAAAAAGCACTAAAATCAAAATGAGCTATAAACGACCGACCCTTATTTTGTTAGTACTCAGCTTCCCGATTTTTACTTATAAATTAAGCTGTTTTTTACTAAATGGCGGAGTTCGACGCTTTAAAGCTCCTCAAAATTAAAACCTTTAACTTTTTTTAAACGCTTGTCATCACATGTTCATTAAGGAGATACCAAGACATTCATTTATCTTTTAAAATATCAAAACCCGTCGAGCTTTTTTATATCAGCGCGGATATAAAAAGTGCGGCGAGTGCATTCGAGGCACACTTGAAAGACTTAGACGTAGTCGTTATTATACACTAGCTTTTACCCGCGGGCTCGCTCGCTCGGGAACAGTACTTTTATCTGGATGAAAGGTACCTATGTCATTGTCCTTTTCTGTACCCCTGACAACGCGTATGCGATTTCATAATGTTCCGTCGAGTAGTTACAATTATTTAATTTATCGGTTGGAGCTTTGCTTTCTTTTGTTGTTATTTATGCAATTTTTTTATTATATATTATTGCTTGACGTAATTAGATTTGAAGTAAATTCAAACCTAATTATATTTTATATTCATGCATAATATAAAATATATTTTGAAGTTATCGAAAATGTATAACATATCATTAGATTGATAAATACACTTACAGCATAGTAAGCCGATACGTGTTCGTGTACGATTCAGATTCGAAGAATTCGTCAAGTCTGTTCTTAAAGCAGTTCAGCGACTGTCTTTATCACATTTTCAGTATGTCTGATTTGCGCTGTGACTACTCATTTGGTAGAAAGTGTGTCAGGGAATTTTCTTTAGAATATGTTCTCAATAGTTTTAATGAGTGTCCCTTCGTTTTCCTGAATTTTCGTTAAGGTTTTAATTTATAAGTATCAAGACTTCTCCGTTTTACTAGAGAAGTGAGGTCAAGATGCTTCTTCTTTTCTCTGTAATTTTCTAGGAGTGTGATATATTTCATCACATATGTGTATTTCAAAAGTCGTCTTATATAGATATTGTAAAGTTTCAACAATTTTCTTTGTGTAAATGCTTTCTAATTGTGATTTGTGTCTCTTATAATACAGTTATTCAAGGCAATATTTATATTCATAACAAAAATGCATTACATAATATTGTCTTCTGTTTACGCGAATGTTATTCATTGAAATTAAACTACTTTATACGGCTTTTATCGCGTTGTTTATTTTACTCTTTATTACATAATTTTGAAACTGTTACACTACTACTAGATACTATTAAATTTTACTAATTTTAAGCTTATTAAATTATTAAAACTATTTATATTTAAGTTTTTTAGACATTTTTCCCGACATTTCTGCATTAATCAGAGTTTTATTTTTGTCTTTAACATTTTATTGTAAATTTTACCACTTTTGTATTAATGCAAGAGCATATTAACGCAGCTCACGAACCATAAAATATACAATAAAGGATGACAATTATAATAAGCATATTATTATAAATTTAACTGTTCACCAATTTTAAACTGTAAAGTCAACCAGTTCTCTTTCATTGTGCATTTTTGTGTCAACTTCATACATTGAAAACTATCTTGGTTATTGAGTGCACAACAGGTCTGCAGTCCTTACTAGGATGCGATTTCAAAACATAAGAATGCATTAATGGAAAATAAATTAAAATCCCGACGACAGGAACATTAAATAAATAAATTTAGAAAACATTTAAGGCAAATAATATATTAAAAATTGCCGGCAGAGCAATAGTAATGATAACTACTTAAATTCCATTTGGTTAGGTACTTAACTAGGGTTAACAATTTTGATGTGACTTTTTACACAAACACATGTTGAAACAAATAAACTACTGCTTAAACTAACGGTTCAATTGATTTAGTAATAATTATTGTTGTATTTACATTGATCTTTAGCAGCATTTTATTTTTAAACTGAGTTTTTAGATCAAAATATAAAAAAGACACATCAAGATTGTTTACCTTTTGTGAAGTACCTAACCAAATGAAGTATAGTTATGTACTTCTTGACAGTTGCCTAATAAGAAATCAAGTAAATCAATTTCTAAGAATCTAATGTTACAAACAGAAAATTCTTATATCAAACAGTTACATTGAACCACCGAATAGTTGGACATAATAAAATATAATTTATAATAATATAATATTCTAACACATACACACAACACCATCTAGCCCAAACTAAGCAGAGCTTGTACTATGGGTACTAGACAATAGATAAACATACTTAATTTTTTCTGTAGATACATACTTACATATTATACATAAAAACACCCAGACCAAGACAAACATCCATGTTCATGCACACAAATGTTTGACTTGTGCGGGAATCGAACCCGCGAACTCAGGTGTGGCAGTCGGTTACACTGACGAATACACCATCGAGGCCGACAAAAAACAGTTATTGTTTTACCAATTACAACTGGTAGTGAGTTGTATTTGGCTGCTCGATAATGACGTTCATTGACGTCAACCGGCATATTCTCAATTAATGATAACCCGCGGTCGCAACTTCCTATCGTCATGTGGACTGTCGATAGGAAGTCACATTATGTTAGTACACACAGCGACACATCAACATAGACTGTTTGGACTTTGAACTATTAGAAGTTGAACGCTGCGAATTGTGTGAAAGAGTGCGTTATATTTTTGTTACGCTCTATCTTTACCATTACATCGACACCACTATGCACTGTCCCTTTCCGACGATTCTCTATTTTGTATGTAGCGTAATTATGCTTATATAGGATGTCTAACTTGATGTGTAGCTGTGTGTACATCAACAACATTGCGCTTTCAAGTATGAAAACAGAAAAAGTTTATTATCATATATTACTCCTAACTCATGGTGACTTGAGAACAAATTTAGTTAGTTCGACGTTTTCACGATTTAAACCGTGCGTATCATATGTAGTGAGTAAACCCTGAAATGTGGAGTGTCCTCACTGATACAATAACAACGATTTTATTGTAGTTCGATTTTGTATTATTTACATATGAAATCGAACTTTTATAAGAATATCTCAACACGGATTGACTATTTTAAGTATAACGCTGTCCACTGCTAATCCGTATTTATTGTTGATTAATAAACTTAGGTTAATTGGATCACGTTAACATATAAACATATATTGTAAATTGAACTAATTATAAAATATCTATTTTGTCCTTTTTGTCATTAAGAACGATGATGATTTGAGTAAGTAATGTAAGTTTCGTTGGAGTGCACCCTAAAGCTATGCGAATATTGCGACTCCATACATACAGTTGTTAACTACTTAAAACATAAGGCATTACGTGTTCTATATTTTAATAGCACTTTTAAGAGTAACAAAATATTTGTAATGTTTGTTTGGAACAGCGTGACTACATAAAAAGTTTGTGCGTGTTAATATAATATACATATGTATTCTATGAAGTTTCTGACGTGAATAAATCTAATTGAGCTAATGAAGGAGGAATTTCTTAATTAGTAGTGTTTCGAACGAACCATAGGCACACGTACTGTACCGAAACGGGTTAATTACGACCGATAACTCTTTAATTAACCTGCCTAATAACAGAGTATTTGCATTCGAGCCAGTTAGGGATTCGACAAGATCGATACAAAATATTATTTACTTGTGAGCTCGCCGTTCGTTGAGAAACCAAACACTTTATGGTAACGTGTTCTAGAAACACTTGAGACTTCACTTTTTACGCGCATCCACTACCGATACTTGATTCATTCCATTGCACCAGTTCTCCTTACTCGAGTGAAACACCTACTTGAAGTATTCTAATGAGAATTCTGTGCAGACGGAAGCTTCATTTAAGTACCATTCAATGAGCAAAACATCCAGTAAGTACCTATTACACGTACACTTAATAATAATCGCCTTCATTAGTATTTGTTTATAGTTCTATTTAAAATGAATAGCATAAGATAATTCTTATAATTATAATTTTCAATAACGATATAATTTCTTGGCTTGATAAGGTAGATTATTTGTTTAGTGGCTATGTACAAACAGTAAGTACGTGCGTAGGTAAGTAGAGTATGATGTGTATGTCGCGTTGTCGATATGCGTCACTTGTCACGCCACGCCGCACCGCGCCGCCCCGCGCCGGGGTTATCTCGTGCCCACGGAGTTGCCTTAATGAGGGACCGGGGGTTAAGACGACTTTCTAATTACACATACACTTTATGAACATTCATTGGTTAATGAGCGGACAACGATGCTCTCTTTAAATAGATTTGTAGCGCTGATGATTGCCTACCTCTACACGCAACAACTAAATTGAAAACATAGTAATGTTTTAAACTAAATAACTTGTTGTATGATCTTTTACATTATTGTATTAAAATTATAGTACTTATATAATTTATAACTTTTGCTAGCCTTATGATTACCAAGAATTTTTAAGATTAGCCTACACCAACTGACTTTGGCTGAATATCAGTGTTTCTGCGGAGCGACTGCCGGGTATGGTACTCAAAGAGATTTACTATATTCCAAGGTTTGACCACAAAGTACTGACCGACCTCATGAAGACCTCATATCGACTGTGATAGCAATGTTTTTGTTCTTTGTGTCCGTTGTTTCAATGTATGTCTTTACAAACACTGAAACAACGGACACCAAGTCCCAAGAGAATAGAGATACATGAACCTAAAGATACAGGAATTATTCCTAGTGCAGGAGTTGTCCATTGAAAAAGAAAATACTTTCTGGACCGATACGCGACGGCTAATCGTGCTCTCCATCCTATAGTATTAATTTAATTTGTGAAAATTAATTGTATTTAAGATACTTATAGGATTATTAAAATAATTTAGTTATTATTTTAAGTATGATTAAGTGCAATGTCATCTTGCTACCAAACGTTACATCTAAGTACAGTCACAAATCATAAGTGAATCTTGATAAGAACTTTGTACATTGTTCTTTATCTGCTCAAAGGTAATGTTCCTAAATGTTTATCATATATTATCAATTAAGATTACAATGATGTATGTGTGTTGTACTTGGGATTCATTATAATTATTATTACATAATTTAAAATATAAAGCAATTAAGTAGACGATGTTAGTCATTATCAAAGTTAAATTCTAATTGTAAACTAATTACGATATATCGTAGCGCGCCTACTACCCAATTGGCATAATTGTCGTAAGTGATTAATTAAAATGTTTAAAGAATGTGAGCCTAATATCATTATATGTTTTACTAGCCATTTTACTTTACCGATAATAAATTATTATATGCACAAATGTCTTATAACGGAATTACTTATTTTATTTAAAAAGACAATTTTCGCGCTAGCAGTTTCAAGGAACTTTACAAACATTCAAATATGAGACACAAAGAACACCCAGACTCGGAACAACTATTTATGGAACACATTTTTTTTGTTTTGTGTTGGGTTCAAATTCACAAAACCGACCACTTACACCGCCACGCAATTACAAATATTCGCGACGGCTAAATAAAATGTAGTGGATTCAAGAAAACACTCGTGTCTATTATCGTAACAATAAAGAAAATAACACAGTACTACAATACTGTACTAAACATATCTCATGTACAGCTTCATCATTCACACACACCTGCAATACAGAACAATATCGCACTTACAAGTAGATAACACATTAAACAGCATCAAAAATAGTGACACTTTGTTTTCAACTTGATACTTCGGTTCCCATGTCATAATCGATAGGCAAATTTAGAAGATGTTAGTCTTTGTTTCAGTTTCTTTTTCTCCCTAGTACCCAACTTTAGGCACTACAGATAACGTATACTAGCAACATGAGACTGTCGCGACCCTTATTTAATAAGTAACAAGAGGAAGCTCCGTCACTGTTGCTGAAAAACGTAAGCCACACCAACAACCTAATTACGGGTGATCTTCGATTAGGGTTATCACTAACCTATTCGAATAAAAACATCACTATTTCAACGGTCCAAATAACTACATCAAAATTCAATAGATCTCACTGACAGGTACGTTATTGGATACAAATTGGATTTGCAAATTAAGCCGTATCGTAGAGTGAAACAGTTAAACTTTTTGTCAATTACGTTATTGCTACGGTACGAAGCGTATTTTGTTGAGTGGAGCTCACGCCGCGATTAGCTTTCCGGTTCAATAATCAATTTAATTATTTAACTCAACTGCAGTTACACCGGTATTCAAGACTGGCTATATTTTTTAACAAAAGGAACTCATGGCAACCCTTTTATGTGTGTATATGTGTTCTTTGATATCAAATCAAATTTCAAAACACTTTTCACTGTTTTGTTGCAAACTGTTTTCATTATAAACACCATCTTCGACTTGAAAGCCGCCAACATACACCGGAATCTAGATTCATTTTGTAAATTTTTGTGTGCTTAATGCAGAATAATGGTAACATTTGATTTAATAGTAGTAAATTGCACACTTATGTACTACGACGGCTCCTCAATCGACTGTGACAACGTTTTCACCAGAATAGGTAATCGTCAGTCAACCGGTGATATAAAAGTGGTAACCCTATCATCGCGTCAACATCCATTTCTCTAGCTAATTTGTTTGTCGTACGAAGCAGAGGAGGCAGCAGCTAGACCAATTAGTGCGCGCGGTGACCCTGCGCCTCGTGCTGAGGACCCGCTAATGACAACTCTACCAACCCTAGCGCGAGGGTCACATGTCACTTTAATTATTTTTAATGAAACAAATAAAAAATAAGTTACGAGCGTTATGAACGCGCGCTTTTAAAATATGTTTTTCGGTGTCATGGGTACCTACTGGACTAATTAGTATTTAAAGCTGGGTTAACGTGAACACGACTAGAAGTTTGAAGTAGGAGAGGCCGGTAAAGGATTGTATACAGCTTCAATTCTTGGTTTGATTGCGGCTAATATTGCTTTTAGGTGATATAAGCACCCTCTGGTACTAAACGATGTTTGTATTGAGCTTAACATAATAAACAAAGCAAATACAGATAACTTAATCGCATGTATTATGAAATTGCAGTATTCGGCAGCGGCAGCAGTGATGATCGTGTGAATCAATCAGTAGTGATTAATTTATCCTAACACCCACGTCCATCACAGCAGGTTTATTAATTAGCCAAAATTAATTAATGAAAACGCATTTCACATTGTAATAAAATATAATTATGACATAGCTAATTGGACATGAAAATGATTTTAATTTGTTATACGGTTCCATTAGCATACTATTACAATTTAAATATTGTGTATCTATTTACGTCTTTCTTAGCAAGCTCCCTTTCGCTTTCTAGTCTGAACAAATTGGTCTGAACATATCTGTTTTCCACGAGACGATTGCCATTTAACCTCCACAACCGAAAATATTCTAGGGTTAAAATAGATTAATCTTTGAGGCTACAGATTTAACAGATTCAGATATCAACTGTCATAAATATTTATGCCTAGACCGACGGCCTTACGTGCTTGTCGAGACACGCAGACCCTTACCACCGAGTGACTTTTTTGTAAAATGGTCACCGAACAATGGGTAACACATTATGGTGGTAACGTTAATTAGGGCGGCCGTCTTTATAGTAACAACAGAGCAATATTTGAGAATAGCAAAAGATTGTGAATAATTGTGCACAATCAGCATTACAATATGGCATAAGATTTTAGAATAAGGCATAAGGCTATCATTGATAATTATTCTTCACCATAAATACAGATAAAAACATGCCCATAGTGCTGTAAAAACGAACACGAACAGTTAGCAACTCCAAAAAGTAACACAAAGCCGATGAACAAGAGCAGCATCGTTAATCCATTTTATATAAACATTAATTATAGGTAAGATAAGCAATAAAATGTTGTCCATTAATTGTGCACGGTAATTATATGAACAGAAGGAGGCAGTGTTTATAATTAAAACGAATGAAGCATTGCTACACTGGCTGGTCTAGTGATGTAGCTCTAATGAGCAACTTGCTAATTAGAGAATAAACAAGCCGGATACGGGATTCTAATTGGCTTTTGGGACAAGCATGTCGCGCTCAGCGCCACAACCGCTCTGTCTTTTTATAGCAAAAAGATGTTTTCTTGTTTTTGGAGTTCCGTAACAAGGAATCTTCGTATTTGAGCTTCCAACGAACCTTTCAGCGTTTTGGTTTTATCGCTTCTAATTTACTTCAAATACCCTAATAAAATACAAAATAAATGTCGTTTGCGCTCATCTATCATTTAATGACTTCTGTTCTGTAAGAGTTAAGTATGCTTTCCTTAAGAATTTAACTATACAACTTGATATTTAATAATATTTTAATTATCGTTTCCACTACAGAGCTTCTTCTTATTAGTTCAAGACAAACCTGGATAAAGTTGTCTACTAATTACTTGCTTTCGCAATAACGACGTTGCACTGAAGTTTAAAACTGTTCTACCTTTACGTCAAAAAATATTACTTATCTCATTTTAATTATCTAGCTATCTATGATATGCTAGTAATAAATTGTAAAATTTGTGTATTTATATGTAGACGCCTATCTGCGGAACTACGGAATAGATTCTAAACATTTTTCGCTATTAGAAAGCTACACTATTCGTGAGTAATATAGGTTATATTTAATGACATATCTATCAACTATGCTAGAGTACCGCGGCCGAAAGCTTGTAACAGACTTACATAAAATATTAAAATATATACCTATAAATATTTCTAAAATTAACCTATTTTCAAATAATAATAAAATTACTATCGGCGTCTTTTATTGTTCTTATCGATTTTTAAATTTTATTTACCGTTCTATTACTTTTTTATCAAATCGAAAGGTCTTCAATTTAAAATGCTTATGAAAGCATCTATCTAATTTGTTTAAATCTAATTCTCTAATTTATACGTTTACATCATACTTTTTCTATTGTTTATTAGTAGGGCTTTCAAGCAAAAATATATTTGATTATATTAGTCGTAGTCATAAACATAAGCAAAATTCTCTCTATTTTCCAAAAAACAATTTGTTGTTTCAAAGTTATTTATGTAGATTTTGTCAAAAACTACTTTTTTGTATAAATAACTTGTTAGCTTGTTTTCATACTAATACGCTGTATATTGTAAGTCAAATTCTTCCGAGTGAAGAGGGGAGCTTTAACAAGCTGTTATCAGGCTTTATTGACATTGCAGACAAAACGCGGCGCGCCGCCGTGCGCCGGCCATCAGAAAGTTGCTTGCAAAATATGACAAGCATGTTATCTAAGTCGCTTGCTTATTTTATATCCCTGTTTACACAAATGTATTGTTCTGACAGTTCTGGATACTCTACTTTTATATTTAATATAGAATTTATTGAAATTTCCATACTATAAATTTCAGAGATCTTTGCAGTAACTTAATTTTCTTTGTGTACTTTTGCGTTTATTATGTATTAAAGTGACCGATTATTTATAATATCAAATATAGCGTCTATTATTTTATAATGGATATCAGAATAGAATTATAATTTTGTAAGAAACATACTTTACATAAATATATATTAGACCCACGTTCAATGAAAAACACCATAAATTAAGTCTAAAAGTACAATAATGAAAACCCATATTATGAGGCAATAACTAAGGTAGTAGAGTGTAATATGTTAAAATTTAATTATATCGTTAAGATGGAAGATGGGTGATCGCGATAAGCAGCGTAATCCATACAATAAACTAATTAGTTTAAAACGGTAGTCGGTGCGTGCCTCTACTCCACTGACTTAATAGTTTTTCAAAGTGTACGAGTCCGGTAGTGGAGATCATTAAGCGACTCTTCAAACCTGTCGCCGCATTACACTAATTGACGCAATTAGAGGGATTGCCGAACGGAAATAAAAGTCGGCTCACCTTCATGAAACGCCGACCCAGCCAATTAGCCTAGCAACTCGTAATTAGCCTCTTCAAAACACTTTTATGCTCGATTAGTCTTTCCACAATTAGAAAAATTCACACTACACAAATATTGTTCATTTTCGCTTATGCAGAAAAAATGTTTTTCACAGCACTAAAAAGTTTTTTCGCGATCGCGTGCAGGTGCGTTGACTGTCGATTCAGCGACGTGCGCTCGTGTCGGCCGCCACGGAGCGAATGCGCAGATTGTAGCGGGAGGAAGCCGCCACGCACACAGCCAGCGCCGCCAGCCTGCACTAGGCGGGGTGTGATGCCCTTCCTTTTCCTGTACAAAAGCTACGCACTTGTAGAGCTTTTCGCACACAGCCAGCGTGACACTTACGTCCTTCTACGCTTGGAACGACGCTTAACTCTGTAAGTGGGCAGATTTTGCACGGTATCGCATTTAGGCCTAAATAAAAATGATACTAAACCAAATTATGATCAGTCCATTGCTTTATAGCCCATATTTTATAGTACAAGTGTAAGCCAGTTAGTAGGTACTTGATTCTGAACTTTAAACTGTTTTCAAACTACGTTAATTACGCAAATATTATTTAATGTCCCTAGAAATAGTTATATTAAATTTATTAAAAAGGATTCATCTACTATCTACTACACGATTGATCAATTACTTACTATAAACTAGCGGTCGCCTAGTGGTCGAAATCCGATAGTTGTTAAGGTTTTATTATCTAGAACCTTATATATTGAAATTAAACTACTACATACGGATTTTATCGCGTTGTTTATTTGACACTTTATTACATAATTATGAAAACTGTTACACTACTACTTCTATTAAACTTTATTAATTTTTAAGCTAATAAAATTATTATCAGCAGACATGGTCACGGGGAGACTAAGATGGTAGCTGTCTCAATATTCCAGTGTAGTTATTTCAAAGTACCCGAACATAATTTAATCATTGGTGTTTCTATTTACGCAGAATGAGTTCAAAGTATCATGAAGCCGAGCTGTGGTTTGTTTCTTCTTGGGTTTGACTATTTGAATTACTGGATCCCAAGCTGGTGGTACATTCCAACAATCTTCTCTATTAAAATTAGGATGTTTTTTGATTTCAATAGCCTCGCGAATCATCCTTGGTAGGAATCGGTGTTCTTTAGCGAGAATCTGTGGTTTGTCAAACCTCAGGTAGTGGTTGGTCCCCTGTTGCACATGTTCAAACACAGCAGACTTCAACGAGCGTTGGTGTCTTACATCAGCTATGTGTTCTTTTATGCGGGTGCCTATTTTTCTCTTGGTGTGACCAATGTATGGGAGTCCGCAGTCACAATCTATTTTATAGACCCCTGCATCTTGTAAAGGTAGCTGGCACTTGACGGATGGTAAAAATTGACTTATCTTCGTTGGCGGCTTGAAGTATGTGTTGATAGAAGAATATATAGAACCTTACAACCACATTTCATTTAGATTTCGATCTATACAGGTTAATTTATCTATATACTTCAAGCAAATTATTATTGACTTAACTAAACTCTTTAATTAACGATATTCCTAAACTTGTTACCTTTTTCCCTTTTTGTCATATAATTACGTAAATATATTATAATAATATAAATAGTATATCATTCCAATCTGTCCAAAGGTTGCCTGTAAGATATTGCTGATATATGTGATTATATATTGATATATGTAACCATAGTTACGAAGAATAGTACTATATCAGCCGAACAATGTTGATATTCTACGAACGCGATTCGACTGCGTGTGTCAAATGCATGGTTGTGTGCGTGTAGTGTTTTTTCGGCTACGAGCCCGTACGCCCCTTGACTTTCGCCCCTTTCATAGAAAGACGGAGTTCTGACGACTGAAGCATAGTTTATACTAGTACGGTCGTCATCGAATTCTCTTTTTATATTACAACGCTTAAAATTGTCTTCTGTTTACGCGAATGTTATTCATTGAAATTAAACTACTATATACGGATTTTATCACGTTATTTATTTTACACTTTATTACAAAATTTTGAAACTGTTGCACTACTACTAGATACTATTAAACTTTACTAATTTTAAGCTAATTAAATTATTAACACTATTAAAACTATTTATATTACAACGCTTTATAATATATTCATGTATTAGATTAGGAGAAAATTGTTAAAACCAAATGACGAAACTAAATAATACTATACTTAAAAAAAAAATATTATTCAGAATGTATCATCGGTGATGTTTAATCGGCTATGAGCCCATACGCCCCTTGATTTTCGCCCCCGTTCATAGAAAGACGGAGCTCCGCTTGGCGGGGCTCCTGTTATTGGGTGGATTTTAAGAAGAAACCTAACAAATACCTACTAGCGGGCGAACCTTGAGGGGCGAACGGGCTCGTAACTGTTTTTTCATTAATTTAATGTTGGTATTTCTAATACATATTTTATATAAATATACTCCTCCGTCCACACAATTTTCGTAAAAAGGGGTCCTAAGTTTTCAATTCACGTATTTTATATAGATAAGCAATAAGCATTGTTCGATGCGACCGTACTTATTGCAATATTACAAATTCATCTCAATAAGTGCACGTATTGTAATGCAAATGTTTATATTTATTAAGTACAAATAAACATAACTAGGCATAGCTTAAATCACCCTTTGTGTGCATCTCCTTACCTATTATTAAACCAATGCTGTGCATGTTCTAGCGAACGATATAGAAATTATAAACTCAAAGGCTGAGGATGGCCATTCATCATTGATAAAACTCGTCGGTGACATCTTATTCATTGCATTATGCAACTCCTATACCTCATCGCAAGACAAACCACTACAACCCTTTAATATTGTAATTCTTCGCATTAAAAGGGTTGATGCAAAAATTTCATATAACAATTGTTTTATTAGATATTATTAATCCTACGCGACTTCTGCTGTATTTAATAAATATTATATTAACTTGTAGTCTACGCTTACGAATTTTGTTGCAATTTCAATTAATTGCTCAACATTGCAGTTGATTTGAAAACCGTGGTGAAGTATACATAGAAATCTTAACTAATACTATAAATGCAAATGTGACTTTCTTTGTTTGTTACGCTTTCACAACTTCACTACTCGACCGATCATCATAAAATACACAATTGCCAGTGGCAATTGCAAGTGCCAAAAAACGATATAAGGTATTGAAGATACCTTATATCGTTTTATGTACCTCTGGAATTTTGAAACAAGTACTGTACCTCCCTGAGCGAATACGCGGGCAAAAGCAAGTAAATATAATGATAATGGTGATAATGCGGGTAGTTTAATAATATAACAGTGTATTATTTGCATATAGAGTCGAGATACGTGTATTTGCCGTTGATGACATAATTACCTACAGGACTGCGGTTTTGCCCACCGTGGTTTAGTCATTGTGATAGCTAAATAAATACAGATAATTATATTCTAGCAGTCATAAAAGGACGACATTATCAATTAGGGTATATCAAATACTATTTGTTTTTGATTAAACAGTTACGAGCCCGTTCGCCCCTCAAGGTTCGCCCGCTAGTAGGTATTTGTTAGGTTTCTTATTAAAATCCACCCAAAAATAGGGGGTCTTTCTATGAAAGGGGGCGAAAGTCAAGGGGCGTACGGGCTCGTAGCCGATTAAACATCACCATTGATACATTCTAAATAATATTTTTAAGAATATAATTATTTATTTTCGTTATTTGGTTTTAACAATCTTTCTCCTTACCTAATACATTAATATATTATAAAGCGTTTTAAATATAAAAAGAGAATTCGATGACGACCGTACTAGTATAAACTCTGCTACAGTCGTCAGAACTTTATATTTAAGTACGAACGCTACAGATTTAACGGTACTTAATACATGCAGAGTCTCCATCCCCGTTTGTCTTCGTTCCTGTGTCCGAATGGATAAGCAGAAGTGTATCACAGCCACTTTTGCGCTAACTACGGCTTTAAGACTTAGGTAACAGCAGTGAGACTATTGACATCTACCGGCGCAACGGTAATGGTACGTAATTAAGTACCATTACCGTTATAATTATAAAAATTTGATGATGTTAGTAGATTTATAACATATATCAAGTAAATCTAACAATAACGAGCTTATTCATAGGTAACTGATATAATCACGAACATTTGCACAACTGCTGGTCCGGTTTACATTAGATCAGAGACAACACGGGCGCTCGCAATCCCAGCAGTAAATAATACAACGATGCTACCGATAACGTGTGACTACACATAGAAAGAACCATAACATTAAAGCATTAACTGAACTATTACAGACGAAGGCATGCAGTAAGCCGTGGAATCACAAAAACGTTATACATGTATTATTCCTCACTTAGACCGGTACCTACCTTGTTATCATTTTATGGTGGCACTTCTCCATTGAATCAATTAAGCCAACGTAAAAGGGGTGCAATAAAGAATGATTTATTACATAGAAGCATAATAGTTTTAATTATATTTCAAGAGGGTACACGAGTGTGGAAAAATGGTAATACCATACTATCAATGTATCTGGGTACAAATTCTCTTAGAAATATGAAACTGGATGCGGTTTACCGAGATACGGATATTTTTACCCTACTTGTTATCTTGGTACCAGTTATAATGTACGCAATATAAGTAAGCGATTTCCATAGCATCCGTTTTTTTAACCTATTACGTATCCAAAAATAGGCTACGTTGAATAATAAGACTGGGACGCTTCGCAATTGATAATACAAGTTACCACTTAGGTGAATACGTTTAAATTGCGTACAAACAAATCGAAACGAACGCCTTGCGTTCTGTGTCAATTTGCGATCCATTCAGTGCACGTCCCGCAAAAATCTAGGGTGCAAACTGTAGCGACGGAACACGTATCGACACTGCGATGTACACCGCACACCGTGCCGAACTATATCGTGCTTGTATCATTGCTAATTTCATACATATGCACAGCAAAAACAACTTATATTCATAGTTTGACATTCGAACGTTTTTATATATTTTCTAGAGTTAATAGTCTAGGGTAAATATTTCGTTCTTACAAGCGCAGTTATAATTTTGATCCATTCCTCTATAATCATATTAATATAAAAATGGATTTAAATCTGTATGAAAATGAGTAACTATTTAAATGTTTTACCATTTATTTCTATAAGTATTCTGCTGCCAGTTTTATTTATCACGTCCGTTACAGTAATTTAATAAACACGGTATTATAAAGAAATTTTAATTAGGTACGTAATTAACTTTATTTACGCTAAGTGACGACGAAACGCATTTATCATTAGAGCTTAACAACCAGCTACATGCGTACGTCAATTAAATCTTGTGAACGTCAAACCAACAAGTCGTAGAATATGAAACTTGTCTAATACAAAAGTCATCGATAAATCTTAGCAACATCACTACGAGCGGCCCGCGCAGGGGTGGAGGAACGTATTGACGCATTCATTTTCTATACACATTTAATTTATTGCCGAGTAACTCGAGACATGTAGGCTCACAAATCAACAGAGCTTTTACGCGTTTCAGCGGCGTTTTGTGAGCCGCTCTCTCGGAAGCACCCGCTCTAGCCAAGGAAGGGTTATTTTGAAAGGTCCTTTATGAATCAACAAAAAGTTAAATCTTGTATTGACGGTTTAAATCTTATAATGCCCTTTCATAGAGCCCAATTTAAATGATTTAGTTTCGACGCGGCTTAGACGCCCCTGTGCACGACCTGTTTTGATGAATAGAGCATAATTTCCATTTCTGTTAAGTAAACTATACTAGACAAACGAGACTTGTTTCTACTTATTGTGTGCTTTATTAAATTTTATGAAACGTCATGCGCGAAGAACTATTATCTTTTATCTATCTATACTAAGTATTATAAAATTGTCAAGTAAATGAGTCTGTAGCTCTACATTGAAAAAAATTATGAACAATTGGTATATTGATAAGATATTTATGAAGTAGATTAATTAGACTATTTGCAGATAGTTATTGCCACAACAAAGGATTTAAGAATTTTTGTCTGTCAATCAATTTGTACCGAAATCATGCAAAAAGTACGGGTTGTGGTGCGGTTGAAATGCTTGAAAATCGCAGTTCAATTCTAAATCTAGATTGTTTTCGTTTAGAAGTACATACCAGATATATTGCGAATGGTATGATACACTTATATTAAATCAATCACGGTTGAACCGTAGTTCACGTGACCGAAGCCTCGGGCAAATACTAGTTCTTTACTATGCGTAGGCATCAGTAGTTAAGTCAAGTAAAGTTACATTGCAATGCCGACTTCAGGACGGTATACATAAAACAACAAAGCGTACCATTTAGACGTAACAACGTGCTAAAACAAAGTGCCACGGCTCAAGCCAATATATCTTTCCAAATAGAATTATAACCCGAAGCTTAAGCTTATCCGGCATACAAAAAACGTCGGCGTTGGCTGCTTTCATTGAATTCGACTTAAACCAATTAATCACTCTTATCAGGTTGTTTCCTCGCAGTTTTTCAACAAAGGGATCGACGGCTGACCATTGAGCTACCATTGAGCTGCTGTTGGGGTAAGCGGAGCCACTATTGTGTCGCTTTGTGGTTCGATCTCGGCTATTGTCGAGAACTATTGTCATGGAAACCGATGACGCCTTCGACCGCTCACTCTAAGTCTACGATTACTCATTGGCTTAAGAAAGCTTAGTGATAGATAGTAGCCTGCAAGTTTTAATACATCAATTTCTGAAATATTATGAGTTATATTGAAATTAACATGATCATAGAATTATTACAACAGTTATAATTATTAGGTATCACTATATCAGTTTTATTTGATATCGATCATAATTATGTATATTACATATGTTTTACAAACGTAAGTTCATTAAACATTAGTCAAGTATATATTTAAAGTAATAAGATAATTTATACCAACAATACAGCTACATAAATACCATGGAAAATCAAAATTTGCAACTTGAAGCTCAGTTAATATGTATTAAGTTTAAGACAGGGACAAAAAGCTTAGCGTCTCGAAAACATCGCAAGCTTAGCAGTTCGAAAGAAGCTCACATCCATTATGCGCCGCTTAGCGGCTCTTCGCTAAGAATACAACCAAACTGGAAATTGCATAAATTAAACAAAAGTACCTTTTGCCGGTTTACGGAGTGCGCTAATGACGGCTCAAGTCCCTCACGCGACCTGATTCCGTATCACGTGACGAGCTCAAGAATTAACTGTGACTCGCAGTGGAAGCCTTTTTATTATTGCCTAACAAGATAAAATGCTTTGAAAACAGAATTGATAGCACGGCCAAATGTAGGCGCTAAACGGGCAAAAACAGTATAAATAGGTATTAATATATACAATACAGTGTGTAATAAAATAGTGATAATGAACCTTGAATACGACCGTACCGATACTTCTTTGACTTAGTCTTGTATAAGACTTCACATCTTAAGTAACCCTTCGTGTGCATTAGTTTCCACCCTATGCACCGCGTGTTTGGATAGAGGCTATCGCGACAAACCTGTACAATTTAGTGACACATGTTGGGGCAATACATAATATTAAAGGATTTCATAGAAAATGAAGTGATTGTCCGGTATGAGTAAGGTAACATACAAAGTGTAAATCGAGGTTATAGTTTATCCTAAATTGCTTCAAAATTCGTTCAACGATTTAGGCTTAGTAGAGTAACTAACATCTAAACTTTTATATTTTATAATATACGTAGAATATGTACAGTACATAGTCACATTTGTTCTATTTGTTCTGTAACAGTCTGTTATACCACATTTTATATCCAGTTAAACGTAATTATGTACTTACATTTTTTGGTTAATTTAAATTTAAACGATATTTTTATATCTGATATTATATACATGTTAACTACATAAAAACAGCACAGCATTTGTTGCATTTAAACTAACACAACACGCGTCTAACTTCTTGTTGTTGGCAACTCCAAGGAGCATTTTGGTCGCTTTATATGACAGACATGATTTACCATCCTTGGTCTATTTTACACTTTTACACAACGAAGGAGATGGCAGGCCGTACCTGTCTTAACCTAACACAATGTTTGAATGAATATAGAGCCGGTATGTTGTCGTAACTGTAGAAACTGCTACGGTGAGCAGAAATAAATATCCTTTTAGGCGAATAATAATAATATTATAATAATATTCTATCACATACACACAACACCATCTAGGCCAAACTAAGCAGAGCTTGTGCTATGGGTACTAGACAATGGATAAACATACATATATACTTTTTCGTTTGTAAATACATACATATTATACATAGAAATACCCAGACCAAGACAAACATCCATGTTCATGCACACAAATGTTTGACATGTGCGGGACTCGAAATCGCGACCTCAGGCGTGGCAGTCGGTTACACTAACCACTACGCCATCGAGTCGTCAATGTTAGCAATTTGATATTTATTTCTCCTTGAGTGCTTTACGATAATCATAAGCGTATATGTTCAGGTGGCAAAGCCCACCCTAGAATTGTCTGATGCCCAAATAAAGGTGCAGGCAGCCCATGTCAGATTTCAAATTAAAAAGTCTAGGGTTGTTTAATGGCCATTGTTGTTCAGCGGTCGTTTATCCATTACAATAAGCTCGTTTATCTTAATCATGTTTAAAATGCTTATAGTTAGTCTAAGCAATATGTTCAGTTTAGTCATTATTAATTAAATAGTAGGCGAGAAACCGTATAAAGCAAACTTACAGCTAACTAAATATATTTAAACCATTTTACTATAACGAATTAAGAACACCTGCATTTCAACACAATAAAAACATTAATTCCCAAAATAAATTATAATAGCGAAAAATCACAATTACCGACAAACTTCTCTATCCATTATGAAATAACCTAAAGAAACCACTAAGTCACCGTGATCTCAATAGTAAATATCTAATTACGTATAAATAAAACAAAAAACCTGATGACAATTAAAAAATAAGGTCACAATGGATAACCTTGACTTGATAAAACGGTTTATTTAAGTGTAAAATAAATAACAGTCATTGTTAAAAGTTGCGGTAAATACACAAAAACTTGCGCGCAAGCACCTTGAAACTATGACTGTCAACAGCCTATTGGACCAATAAAGTCTATGCACTTTTATTGTACCTTGCCCATTATTGCTTATGATTAAACAACGAACAAAAAAATTTGATCTAAGAGACCAGTTGTCACGAATAATCTAAATATTCATATTTTCATCATATTATGTAATGTTATAATAAGTATTAGGTACTCTTATTGTTCCAGATACACTGCCAGTTATATGCAACCAACTGTGATAATTTAACATCAGAATAAGTGTCAACTAATATGTAATACAAAAGCAATAAAACCTTTAAACATCCCGAATGTTGTGCAACTCGAATCTATGGTACCGTCGTGACAAATCTAAAAATTATGTTCGGGGATTTAAATAATGAGATCAGTCTCATACCCCACAGTTGAGTCACGGATGCCATGGGAAATGTAAACACTCGCTAGATGGGGGCATTATACTTACGCTAATCCATAAATTAGTTGATAAACAATCCACGTCATAAAACTAAACCGCGATTACGAAGACAACGTTGAATTTTAACTATGTTATGCGTTAACGTTAAACTTAATGACTTTTAAATCACAACACGCAATATACTATACTACGTAGGTTGGATTATTGTTTTAATGTATAGATAAATTCATTGATTAATTTATTTCAGGCAATATTTACATTAGCTTGACAAACATTTATCCTAATTATTTGCATGAATGTATAAATTTCTAAAGCACACACATTACGTTTAACAATGCGTAATGAACCAAACACATTCAATCAGACCCGAACTCTATGAGTAAACACAAAAACAGGAGACATGAAAAAGAACAAATGAAGTCGGTTGGGCCCGCGTCACTGGCTCACCGCTGCCCAATCTTCCATTCAGCACGCGGCGTGGCCATAAAATTAAATAAATCCGTTATTTTTCAGAGTGAGAAATGTGCGGGTGGAAGGCGCGCGCCGGTCAATCGGCCTGCACGATAACGGCCCACATTTGTAAAGATTTTGCCGGCCCACGCCGACCGACTATTCGCTGGAGTAGTGGCCATACGTTGATATAGACTTACGCAAGTAAAAGACAAGATGTTTATTTTTCAAATATTGTACAGACAAACGCGACAATCAATTATAAGGTTGACGATAATTGACTTATGCATATGATTACATGCTAAGTTAAAGATTCGAAGCGACTTCATGCACCGTAATGACAATATTCAGAGTATTAGGTAATTTGTTTCAACCCGATTTTAATACACAAAACTGCAATCATATATCGGCAACGGTGAGGTAAAAAGCAGACGCTGCCAGCTGTACATTCAATCAGTGGTACGACACCACTGATTGAATGGTACAGTCGAACATTAAAAGTTAAAAAATCAAGAGTAAAGCATTAAATCGAAGACCGTGATCATTCTATTTATGAGGCTTTTATATTTACCCATATCATTTTCTAGGTATCATCTCAAAACCTTATAACGTGTATACAACTGACATAAATGTGTAAATTACTGTTTACCACTGCAACTAATACAAAGTTTTATATCTACATTGAAATGCAAACTATAAAGTGCTGTCGCCGTTAAGTGAAGAAATTAAATAGTGGTTTAATTATCGTTATGGGATACCATAACAACATATTATTTTTATATAATCTGTACATGTATAAAGGAAGTTATGGTATAAATTTATTTTTGGATTGAGAAAATAGTAATTTAATGTTCTAGTCGAGTCCGAAGTCTGTGCAGATCATAAGGCGCACACCAAGCCAGTAAAGCTAAGCCGCGAATAAATGAAAATTGATTTTAAGATTGCGTTGGAGCGCGTTGACAAATACACCGGCTTCGGGCACGGCCCACGTATTAGCCTTAACTCCCTGTCGTATAACCCAACATTACCGCAAATGTATTGGAAATATTCAATAAACTTAACCGAAAAACTATTTTCAGTTTAGTGCGTTTATTTTTGTAAAACGCTGCATTTTATGCCGAAAAGTGACTTACGTGTTTTATTTGTTTATATATTTTTTAATGATGGCTGTCATTGTTGCTTGCAGATAACGAAGCTTAATGGTAGCCCTTCCTACTAAAGGTACGAGCAGAAATAATTGTTAATATCAATAAATATTTATCGTTAAATAAGAACAAAATAATCATTAGAAAGCATTACTAAAATAGCATTGGCGTTAAAGAATTTACTGCATCAGACACTAGCCTCTTAGACTAACTTAATAAAATAATTAAAATAGACAAAAGACCCTGCGATGTTATCATATTTATAATAGTTTACTTTATTGATTATAACAATAACTACCCCGCTTAATGATGATAAGATCAAAACACATATTTCTAATAAATAATTAATAAACAATGGCCAATCGCAACTCAGAGTCACCTAGGAGGCTTTCACATCTTGGACGAAATGTATAGACAATTTTAATTCGCCAAATTCGCTCCACTTGAATATCGACCGCATCTAAATGGGTGTGATCTATATTTGTTGTTATTTTTAAGTTTCTATTTAGATATATCGTTTTATTTTTCCAGTCATCCTTACATACTTTCTGAAGTCAGTAGCATTGGTACTTACTAGATAAGAAGCTGTGGCATGTAGTCATACGTACAGACAAACCAAAACCGTTATTACCATTTTGGTGTGATACCCTTATCTCGATGCATATCTAAATATACAATAGGGTATGGAAATAGCTCAAACTTTAACCAGACAACAAAAAGAAAATTTCTAATAAACTAACACGCTTTATTAGAAAAATCCGTACAAAATAATATTGAAGATAGGTTTTTAATGATCAGATTATCTAGATGGAATAAATTTAGCCTATTTGCAATTTTTGCTTAGATAATCTGTTAAATTCTTTAAATTACTTTATATTGAAAGAATAATTAACAAAAAAAAAACTTGCGTGTCTGTGTCTGTGTTGTCTGTGGTTGTTGATATCAGTTATCTTAATATTTTTTGCTAGCTAGTCGTAAAGATAAAAGTCATGATGAAGTAAAAAGCTTTAGTTTCAATTAATATTTGTAATTGTTTAATATATTGGCCGCAGGTTTAGAACCGCACATTAGTTTAATATTCAATCAAAGGCGATAGGCACGAAAAATTTAGTGCGACTACTTAACGTTCATATTATTATTAGGTGTGTATATTTATAGTGTTCTAATATATACTTAAGTATGTATATATAAAGTAAAATGTCTTTCTACGGTTTTACTTTAGACGTCTAAGTAACTAAGACATCTAATAATTACAATTTTTCCTAATGTAATATATCAACATTTTGCTTTGACCAGATGTCTATCAAGCTTGGTTGCCCAGAAAATATGCTTAAACTGTTTTAGTGATATAAACTATCTAATTTATTCTTATCTAGAAATAGCGAACAGTAAAATATTAAAGCTGAATGAACATATTGCTGGCTAAATACAAAAATTCAGCTGACGCGATATATCCTTTGGACACGTGCAGCAGTTCATCTCTAATGCGTATTTGTAGACCCTATTTCTATCTTCGAGACGCTCGGTGACCATTAAATTACACTGAATTAAATGCACGTTCTGTTCATTGTGCGAACACGTATCCATTCATTCGAAAACCTTTTCTAACGTACGTTGAATTATGCAGCGTGAACACATTACTTCACCAAACTGATTTAGAAAATAATAAAGCGTATCTTTAAAATATAATTCGTGGGAATAGAGCGGTGTAATGAGTCAAACAAAAAATTGTCTGTTTAATATTGTAAAAGAGGGACGTGATTAAGTTTGGGGGTTGATATCCGCCAGGGCTGTGCAAGACATAATACACAACTAGTTCAGGGGTGTCAATTTCATACAATCATTTGTTAAAGTTAAAACTAAATAGGTAATGATACTTACTTTATTTGAATAAACCGATATTTTTAATACAATTAAGCACTATGTTACAGTGACGGCAATAAAAGACTACATTATGGAAACCAGTATATATTATAACATATTTAAATTATTATATTTCTCTCTGAAGAACAAGAAGGTAAATTTATAAAACAAGACATAAGTCTACGGGACCTATTGAAATCTTTTTAGTAAAGTGTCGATTAATAAATTTGTTGACACTTTGATAGAATAGTAGTTGTAAGTAATTACGTAATTACTTTTTAAAGCTATAACTGACGCACTAACTAACCTAGATTTTTAATAGTTCGAGTTAGTTTTCAAAAATAATATTGCTATTTAAATAATAATAAGGTAAATATAATTACAGTGCTGATAGCAGGGTTAACAAAGAGTTTACGTTTATGTATATAAAAGTAGCTGATCAATAAACCTATTCATTGCACTGTAGCGTAAAACTCGTTACCAATATAAATTTTGTAAAAGTTAATTGCATATTATTTGATTTTAGTAAAGGCAATGGATAGACGGTGACAGCCCTATTAATTTGGCATTTCAACTGGCCAGTAGTCAACATAATACAACCACCGTAACAGTAGGGACGCACGCCAGCTATTGAAACACTAATCATTTTACTGTCTCCCAAACAAATTGTCGCGCAGCTTTCAACTTTATTGTATGGTAGTAATAAGAACGTTTATATGAATAAATATTAAATGGATGAGAGAATTTATTCTTGTGGCATAGTTAGCAAGGGAGAGACGTGTGTATGACGTTATAAAATAAAATTGAAGCTACAAGGGCACTCGTCACGGATCTAATTAAATGATAAGTGCGCTCTTAGATTAATATCCTCTAAAGAGGCTTAAAAATCTTAATTTTCTGCTGAATGCGAATCTAGGTCAAAGTATCTTAATTAAATTAATATTCTAACATTTGACATACCTAATTATTTTGAATAACCTAATATCACGTCAGGTTTTTGCTTTTAATTTTTACTAGATTTTGCCCGCGGCTTCGCTCGCGTAATGACAACGTGAAATATTATGATGATCAGTCCATTAGTTAACGCGTGAAAGCGTAACAAACAAATAAACAAACTCACATTCTAATTAATAATATGAGTTGGATGTACACTTAAGTAAGCTAAAAAGCAGTAAGCTCGCCCACTAGTATGAAGCGAGAAGAGTCTCGCCTCATACCAGCGGGCGAGCTTACTGCTGTCTATTGTGCACAAATTGCAAAACCTGAGCTTTGATGCATTGTATTATAAATAAAAAACAATAATAGGATAGTTTGTGTGTGTGTGTGTAGTAGTAGTATACGTAACTGGTGCCTCGCAAGCTTACGATCATTATTCTAAATAGTCTTCAGATTTATCCCAAGCAATATAGACTAGATAGATTTATCCCAATGTCCAAAACCACATGTCATACCCATGAATAGATGTCTGAAATTACAAAATCTATTTAGAATTCACATTATTGTTACACTGATTCATAAATAAATTAGGTAAAATGTACAATGGTAAATGAGGTGAATTGTTGGCCACCCATTAATGTATTTCTTGCTGTGTACTTTAATGTTCCATTCTGAGTTTGCATGACCAGAATTGTAATGCTTACTGAAATGTCATTGTTTGTGGTGGCGTCATGAACTGGCATACTAATGACGAAGGAGATGATGGCTGGCTCGTGCCTCGTGCTCGATAACGGGGACAACTTGTGGTGACTGGTTTTGGTTTAGTATGCATCAATTATAATTGATTATAAAACGGTTTTGATACTAATATTTATTATTAGTATAAAAACCGTTCCTTATAGCCCACAAAAAATTGTTACATAAAATATACATATTTGGTCAATATATAGTCACTTCGACATTGACGTTTTAAAACTACTACACAACTACAAAAACGTATATATTCTGTATTGAAAACTGTATTAATCATACTTTCAATACAAGCATACATTATAGGAGGCATTATGTGAAACATTTCTCACGACACTCAATCGACAGTTATAATAATCTTTATTTATACAGCGACCGCGGACTCGGAGCCTAACTTAATGGTGTGTAATCCCGATCACATTAACACCAGAATAGAGATTAGGGGTCGATAGTAATACGGCACGTCAAATTTACTAGTCACTGTTGAATACAGCTGCAATATTGGTATACACAACTAACTCACTTATTAAGTATATTCTATTCCAACCTTTTAAAATACTACATGGTACGATTTTTTTAGTTTTTCTATTATATAGGCAAGAGTAAAATATATGCGACATAGGAGAATGGTTCGATGTAGGTTTCCTATAGAGAGATATCAAACAATTGGAAACGGTCTAAACAATTCAAAAAGTAAAATATTTATAAGGTTAGCTATTTTATATTGTTATCAAGAATGGGTACCTAATTTATCAATTACTTATAAAATTTTCTATTATTCTAGATTATTTAATGATCTTAATATAAAAATAGCGATTAACTTTAGGCATCACTTCCACCACATATCAATAGCAGAGCCATCAAATCGTGTAATAGCGTTCGTACACAGCATTCATTTGCAAAAGCAAGCTGACGTCGTTCATGAGGCACATTATACGGGATTTGCACCGGTTTGCGGCTGTTTGCGGCCCGATACCACCGCGCGCTGTGAGGCTGTGAGCTGTACCCACAGATTGCAGATAACGTGGCGCGTGCCAAATGATCGCGTTCCGACATTCGCGGCCACACCAATCACATGCATAGAATTACTGCCTACTAGAATTGCCTAAAACTTACAACAGATCCTGCACAACGCGTCAACACGTTTGCTAATCGACATGTCAGATTCTACAACATAATTATACATGATTATTTATTCGTTAGCGTGTTTGACAGGGCATTTCAATTAATTAACGTAAATCGAAAGAATTTAGCAATACGCCTTAAATAGTTAAATATTGTCGAAAGAATGACTGCAACACACTGTCACACATATTTCGTTTCAATTATTTACATGTTACGGTTATCGGGACATATTAAATAAAGCTTTATTACTACAAACACAACAAGAATAATTGAAATGCTCTTTAAAAAAAATTGCTTGTTTATGTTACTGAACTACATTTTATTCTTATTATTACTTTAAATGCTTTATCGTAAAAAAATTCTTTATCGAAAAAGCGTAAAAAGATATATTGTATATCCTAACTTCTGTTACAATTTATGCGAATGTGAGTTTGTTTATTTGTGTGCTTCTTTGTTTCGCTTCGACGCCTTAACTACTCGATTGATCATCATGATATCGCATACACATTGTCAGGGCTACAAAAAAGGACATAAGGGACCTTTCATCCAGAAAAGGAGTACTCCCGAGCAAGCGAAGCCGAGGGCAAAAGCTACTATAATTTATAAACTTTTTTTACTGGTGTCATGTTGACGATTTTTCGGCCGATTGATGATTTGCTAAAATTATGATTATTTTCAACGCGTATGTGTAGTATTTCTACACATTATGAGTTCTGTGTATATGGGAAATGGCCGCACGCGCCGCCCGCGCCGCCACGCGACACCGAGATCATAGTTTATCTTTACCCTGTACGCGTGCGCACGACACCACTGCACTCACTACAAGGATCAAAATGACCCTAGTTGATGTGATGCAATTAATCGTCCGTACCACCGAACACTATAAAACCACAAAAGGACAATGTTACGATTTCCATTTTTTATAGTCTTATTTTAACCCGCCAATTTCTTTCTTTCTATTTCTCTTAAACAGACAATCCTGCACTAGGAATCAATCTTGTCTCGCAGATGACTTTACAAACATTTAAACAAAACACAAAGAACACCCAAACTGTAAACAACAATTGTGGATCGCACAAATTGTTGTCAGGTGCGGGGATCGAACCCACAACTCTCGGTGCAGTAGCAGGGGCGAGGCTCATTAAACCACTTCGCCATACGAGCAGTCAAATTGTTGGAATGCCAGAGTTAATTAAAAACCCATTTTGTCTGGCCGCCAGTCTCCCGCTGCGACTTAATAGATTAAGCAATATCTTTAACACATTATATGTAACGAGGTACGTGTAGATTCCTAGGTATTGATAATATAGTTGCTAGATAGAAACAAACTCAGTCTCTCTGATAACCAAGCTCATTCTCTCTGATAACAATATAACGTTTGAGTTACCTGTACCTGCAAAAGAAAACTGTACCCTCTATTAAGATTTATTTTAAAGCACTTCATGCTAATATAGAGTGTAAATTATAAAAGAGGAAGAAGACAATCCATGAATCAGAACTTCAACTCGCAACAGCGACGAACCATACCATCGCTTTACCAACTAAGCTACTCATGACCCTTAACGTCGCAGAAAGCGCATGGCTCAGACTAATTGAGTAAAAGAACATGCACTAAAACACGTATTCCAAACAATCTAGTTTAATTGTCTCCTCTAGTACGAATTACACATTAACTCAATGTTTACAACACGTAAAGTACGTAACGCGGGTATCGAACCCTGCTCCTCACAATTGACCTGCACCTGCAAACATAAGTGCAGGCTTGAGAATGATACGATGTCAACGTCAGTCTATATTGAATGTAATAATTTTTTTACATAAGACGATAATTTAATAAGTGGCGTTAAAAATAAATTAATGTAGTACTTGTATAAAGAGAAGAGAGACATCGTTCCCGACAGATCTCCAATAACCCGTACCGTAAATACCTGCATAGCTCGCGCGCCACACCGCTCATTTGTACAGCCGACATTTTAATAATCGCATATTTTTATACAAGTTGCAGGCACATGCAGTCAATCGGGAGTGGCCTAAAACTGCCGGAAATGTGTTGAATACTATTACATTAGAGACATTCCTAATTTATGAAGTAGTTACAGATATAAATGGATTTAAAGTTTAATATTAAGTATATAGTATAAAAATGGCTCTACTCGGACAGAATAATAGATTATTAATATAATTGCTAAGCCAAATAAACCTGCTAAAATATTGTAACGACGGTATCAATGTACACTAGATATTTTTGAAGAAAATGAAGTTTATTCGTACGTTACTTTGAAATGATGCCGACCTCGAAAATATAGTATACATTTACAATAGAGTGGACAAAATATTGCTTACAAATGCCATTCATCAATACATTCTCTTCTTTGCTTTATTATACAACTATACGACGAAAACGGTTACCGTAGCCTTTTAAAGGTTGCAACACCACATTGTTTGAAACTCTCGAGCTTTGCCGCCCCATTAAAAGGAAATAGCTGTGCTTAGTAGTACTTTACTAGCCTAGTCCACAGCAACGCACCTCCTTAAGAAGTCTCGCCACTGACAGGAATTATATCAGTCAAAGGAGATGGACACGCTACACTACGTTGACAAGCATTCTTATTTCTTATATATTTCAGAGGCAGGAGATATAAACAGATTGACAGACGTTGATTATTTATGGAATGTTCTGGTTCATAAAGGATATTTTCAGAAGCAATATACAGCAATCAAATATAACCCCTGACCAAACTCGAGAAGACGAAATTAAAGATCTGCTAAAGAGCTTTATACTGCTCTACTGGCTAAGGTGACAAATACCGTAGTTATAACTTTCGAAAACTTATCATATAAATTGTAATAAAAAGAAAT
Organism: Catocala fraxini; assembly: GCA_930367265.1. Taxonomy (NCBI): domain Eukaryota; kingdom Metazoa; phylum Arthropoda; class Insecta; order Lepidoptera; family Erebidae; genus Catocala; species Catocala fraxini. The sequence goes on along the minus strand of OV884027.1, from coordinate 10,511,145 downwards.
TCTTCAGCAGTGTTTAGAAATGTAGCACGGTATATTAATCCCACAAAAATATACTACTCTTTGTTCTACATTTAAAATGAACTTAAAGTATTATCTACAATTTCAACTGTACAGTACCAACATTTGCTAGACTTTTTGACAAAAGTCAGTTTCTGTATGTGACTACAACGTACGTATCTCGCAGCATCCCACGGGCCGTACGCCGTGTCTTTAGAATTTTAATTAAATTGTTCATTGGCTCAATTAAATCGATTATTAAAAGCCAAGTCGAGGGGTGAATCGTTCCAACTGTTACTCCATACCTACTTGGGAAGCAACATATCTTCGACGCGTTTGTTTGTGTTGGAAAATTTATTGAATATTATTACTGTATTAAATGCTTCTCAAATATGAAATGGAACTACGCTTTATAAAATTTTGCAGTTGTCAATTTTTACTTTCCAAAATAACAGACCGTTGACATTTTGTATCTTTGTTCAGGGGACTCGTTGCTGTCGGCAAAAGGATTACACACTAAAGCAGGGCTGCGCTTACGTTGTTCAGGTAAATCGATGGCAAAACAATCAAGCACTAAAGCCTATAACCATGGTGTTTAGTGGCAACTAAACTAAAATAAAACCAAAAGCCTTTATTTAAATAGCGTCTATAAATTAAGACTAACAAATAAACAAAAACAACAAATCATTAAAAATATTATTAATGTCGTATCTTCAAGTAGATATCTGAACACTTAATGATAAAGACAATATTAATAATAGATAATATTAATAACCAAGAATTTCTGAAGCTTCTATTACCAAGGCAGTAATCAAAAGGATCTAAATCTAAAATAAGGAATAAGATTGATATAAAATTATAATCTTCGAGAGGTTACATACCAACACCAACACCGTATCAACACCGTTGAAGTGCGAGTTGAATTAACTATTACATATTGTTACATATTGTTCACCGAGAAAACGCATACACACATGGTTAGTTTAAATAGTATCGGAGACAGTTCTAAATTGCTACAGACTATTTTTGGAGAAAAAATCAGTGAAACTGAACATTTTATGAAATTTAATGCGCGGAAAAATAAGTGAAACTGAACATTTTATGAAATCTTAACGCGTCGACTTATATTAACTATTACCTGTCAATTGTCATGTCAATTACATGTTAAAAAAAGTGAATGACCTGCTACACTCAGTGATAATAAATAATATCAGCACTTTGTATAAACAGTCACCGTTGCGTATTGTTTTTTAAATGAGAAGATTTAGTGTATGAACATCTGCGTCAGCTAATCATTGGCATGGTTTGGCTTGTCTTGGGACTTCATATATGTATATTTGAGAGCAGTATTCTCAGATATGCTAGTTTCCATACGTGGTTGTTCTTTACCGTTAAAGCGAACGATAGTTATTTTATCCGCTCATCGAACAGTCAAAGGTGCGACACTGTAGGATCCAACTTAAGACCTCGACGAAGCAGAGATTTAATTATGTCGCATAATTTTTAATTATCACTATAACGATCGACGAAAGACGAACGATCACGATAAAATTCAATAATGGGTGTAATAATTACATTTTTGTATCGTTGACAATTTTTATTTAGTTCTTTTTCAAACTTAAACTTAACTTTAGTTATTTTTCAAACGATTAATTTCCTTTACCTGATAAACATTAGCTGAGTAATTAATTTGAAATGATGAGTTTGATTCATGTAAGATCAGTTTTTGTATAAAATATCTATCATTTCTAGTAAGAATGTTAGTAAAAGGTAAATGTCTGTATTCTCTGCCTACCAATCCGAAAAAATTGCGTATGTACATGTATGTACATCTTTTATTCATTAGGAGACCAGACAACGACTATAATATAAAATGTTAGAAAATTATAGATTGCCACATTGGCTTTGTGTATAGAAATAAATCCAATTCTGTTTTCTTGAACGCCTAAATGGCGGGTTTTATAATATTTATTTGACTTTCTCTTTCACACAGATTTCATAGTACGTACGTTAGGAAAACACCAGGCACTCGGGGAAGTGTATACTGGAATATGTGTCCAACGTGCAGATTTCCTTCGAAAGTTTTAATCCAGAGAGGTGTGGAAGACCTACCTACACCATAGCCGCGACAAGAGTAGAAGACTAATGACAGACATATGGGACCTAATTAACCTGGGCTATATGTTTATATTTCATATTATTTGCGTAGCTGGAAATCTACTTAATCTAAATAACTTTTTTTAAATGCAACTCCCGCTCTTATTTATTTTATAATACCTCTGTGGTGTATTTTATTCACAACAAATTTACACTCGCATTTATAATTAAATGTGATTGTAAATTTGTTTGTTTATTACGCTAACTTAACTACTTGACTGATCATCATGAAATTTCGCTTACACATTATCAGAGGTAGGGAATATACGGACATTCAGTACCTTTTTACCTGCATGACTTGCGCGTAAGAAACGATGCGACACTACGTAATACTTAGAATTATGTGTCAGCATAGCCACCACATGACGACTCGATGACGTAGTGGTTAGTGTAACCGACTGCCACGCCTAAGGTCGCGGGTTCGATTCCCGCACAAGTCAAACATTTGTGTGCGTGAACATGGATGTTTGTCTTAGTCTGGGTGTTTCTATGTATAATATGTAGGTATTTACAAAAAAAAAAAGCATATATGTATGTTTATCAATTGTCTAGTACCCATAGTACAAGCTCTGCTTAGTTTGGGCTAGATGGTGTTGTGTGTATGTGATCGGGCACGCCACGATCGTGGCGGTAAGTCCCGTGTTTGAGGAGTGGCTGGAGAGGCGCCATGGCGCCCTCACCTTCCGGCTGACACAGGTAATGACTGGCCACGGTTATTTTGGCCAGTTCCTGTGTCGCATACGCCGGCAAGAGACGCCCGGTTGTCACCACTGCGGCGACTGCCGCGACGTTGTTGAGGACACGGCGCTGCACACTTTGGCGGTTTGCCCCGCCTGGGCATCGCAGCGCCGTGAATTGATCGCGGCAGTCGGATTGGTTGCCCTCTCGCTCCCGGCCGTAGTTCAGTCTATGGTCCGGAGTGAGAGGTCGTGGAACGCCGTCGCCTCCTTTTGTGAGGAAGTCATTTCCATCAAGGAGGCGGCGGAGCGGGAGAGGGAGCGTTTGAACCCTCTCCCCAACCGCAGAGCCGGGCGCCGGAGGGCGCGAGACGACCTCCAGCCACCCTGAGGTTTGACCTGGGGGTGGCGGGCTTTGTGGGCCTGCCCGCCATCCGTTCAGCACCAGGTCCGAGAGGCGGCGTGCGTGTTCCCACGCGCGCCTCTGTTGTTTCGAGTCCGTCTCCCCTCTAGGGGGGACAGTAGGGATAATTTGTGAGGAGTGCCTTTGGGTAGGTCTTTTGTGTAGTGGCCTGCCGTTTCATACGGCGGGCCGAAACCTCGGCGGGGTCGCGACCGCATGCGAAAGTGATTCGCGCGGCCCCGTCGATAGTGGTTTTGTCGAGGAACACCGTGGTAGGTTTAGTCGGTATTCCGGGAGGTACATTTTTTTTTATGTGATAGAATATTATTATTATTACACTTTCATCCAGAAAAAGTACTGTTTTCTATCGAAGCCTCAGACAAAATCTTGTACATAATAACTTTCTTACTTTTAACCAGTCGCAAAAGCTTAGAAAATATCTCTTTACACCTGCATTATGCATTATGAATCTCCCAAAATTTTATTAAGTGTATGAAAAGCGAGAACTTCTTTTTCTATCTACCTATTATCACACGTAGACATAACGTTGTTACGTAGCCGCTATTAATTGGGCACAATTAGTGTTGGCTATAAATTGCTAGCATCGGCCGCTGGCTCCCAGGGGCGTCATCGAAATCTTATTTATTGCTTTTCTTCGTATTCAGTCATTCAGTTCGATTGCGTCTATTAAGACTGTTTACTAGAATGGAATACAAGTGAGTCATATCAGCATTACAACGAGAGTATACGTTATAAGTATCCTCGTCATCATAATCGTGTTTGTACGTCAACTCCAGGAAAAATAAATATGTATATTAAACTAAAATAAAGTACTAAATAAAGAGTAGGTACTATATTTTGGTAAAACTAAATAAACATCGCATCTGGCTAATATCACAAAATCTAAGGACTCACGTGATTTTTCTGCAGAAGTAGTAATTCTCCAGGTGTAAACTATAAGCTCTATTTTTCATTGAAATTAAACTGCTATATACGGATTTTATCGCGTTGTTTATTTGACACTTTATTACAAAATTTTTAAAATTGTTACACTTCTACTACTATTAAACTTTACTAATTTTTAAGCTAATTAAATTATTATTAAACTATTTAGATTTAATTTATTTTTACACTTTCCCCGACGTTTCGGTTGCTTTTCAGCAGCCATGGTCACGGGGAGACACATGGCTGCTGAAAAGCAACCGAAACGTCGGGGAAAGTGTAAAAATAAATTAAATCTAAATAGTTTAATAATAATTTAATTAGCTTAAAAATTAGTAAAGTTTAATAGTAGTAGAAGTGTAACAATTTTCAAAATTTTGTAATAAAGTGTCAAATAAACAACGCGATAAAATCCGTATATAGCAGTTTAATTTCAATGAATAATATTCGCGTAAATAGAAGACAATATTATGTAAATCAGCTCTATTTTTCGCAAATGTGGTTAAGCAAACGTAAAATAGACGCTAGAGAACGTTTATTTGCCAATCTATTAAGTTAAAAGTGCTAACTTACTACAGCGTTATTAGTCATGACGGTCTCCTTTCCTTCTCCCTTAGCCTTTATTATTCCCAAGTCACTTGTGGTCAGCTTTTCTAGTCTAACCGGATTTGACTGGATATCAGTTTTTACACGGAGCGGCTGCCACCTGACCTCCGCAACCCGAAGGCTAACGATACCCTAAGGCTAGACCTGTGTCAGGATATTAGACAGTCATGACGGTCTCCAAATACAAAACATAACCGATCGTATCGGCACACTCAACAACATTACCGATGATCCTGACTGCAGTACTGTAATTGCATTTGGAAGTATTTGCCTTATGTCAGAAGCATTTGGAAAACTAATAGTAAAATTATTTCTCTCAAACTATTGGTAACTAGCGACCCGCCCCGGCTTCGCACGAGTAGTGCAACACCTTAACGAATTATACACCTAAACCTTCCTCATGAATCACTCTCTATTGGTCAAAATTGCATAAAAATCCGTTCAGTAGTTTTTGAGTTTATCGCGAACAGACTGACATACACGGCGGGGAACTTTTTATAATAAGTAGTGATAATAACATCAGTGCATTCACAGCGGCTTCAAAATCCTGGTGCACTTTTATAGGTAATCATCATTCCATAATTTGTGATATGATAATCCGAATCAACGCCATATATGACTCATATCTCTTCTCCCGACATACGAACATAAACAAGGATAAAATATGGGTTTCCATTTACGATATCTTACTGTAATAATATTTTACCACCTACACACAACACCATTTAGCCCAAACTAGGCCGAGCTTGTACTATGAGTACTAGACAATGGATAAACATACATATACTTTTTTTTGTAAATACATACATATTATATATAGAAACACCCAGCCCAAGACAAACATCCATGTTCATGCACACGAATGTTTGACTTGTGCGGGAATCGAACCCGCGACCTCATTCGTGGCAGTCGGTTACACTAACCACTACGCCATCGAGGCTAACTGTGTAATATAAATAATTAAATGAAATAGATCTTTTTCACGATGTAATCACTTATTGAAAAACGAGTTTTGTGAAATTCATGCTTATTAGCGTCTACCGGACACACCTTCAGTGTCTGCTGCTACTTAGATTCATATGGGATTACGTACCTTTAGTTAGAAATAAAATGACTGCGTCATGGTTTTTGAATGTGAAGTATTGTGTTATTATTGTAATAATAATAGTAAGTACATTTTAAAATAACGTTAATCAACGTTGGTACATATTTAAATCATTTATTTGGATGTAAACAATACCTACGTGCTTTAGGAATGTTGATAATTTAATTTTCTACCCTTTTTTTAGGAGGTAACGTATCAAAAAACATTTATATCTACAAATATTCTAATATTCTACTCCCCTGTGGTCATATTTGCTTGAATCTTGGCTCCTCTTGGTACCTAAAAATAATTTACTTTTGTATTGACGAAAGTAATGGCGTTTGGCAAATTAACCCGAAACTCGCTTATATTATACTTACTAGAATATAGCTTTCTACTTCATAACTGAATACATTGCATAACTGACTCATATTACAGGTCGTGTCCGACAACTGATAATTATTTTTAAAAAGGTACGCCATTCCGCCAACTTTGAAACATTGATTAATTGTGTACTTAGCATTATGTCAGTCTATATTAACATATTGTATATCAGTCTGGGGTGGAGCTGCAAAATTATATCTTCTGCCTCTAGAAATAGCACAAAGGGCATTTAAGCATTTTAAACATCCAACGAAGCAACTTTATAATGAATGTCAACTGCTAATGGTCAGACAGCTCTTTGTGCTTGAAACAATTTGCAGGAAACACGCACACTTAAAATATAAAATTGACCTCACAAAAAAAAGACGAACGCACAAAGTTTGTCACTCACAAACTTTCAGGGCTGCATTAGCAACACGCCACCACAATATCATTGGAAGCCATCTTTATATAGCCAATAAACATTGCAACATATATTCGATACCCAGATCGCAACGCAAGATGACAGTTTCTGCTTGTCTTAGGTACAAATCATACGATGATACTGAAAAATTAATAAAACTAAGTATTCTATAACCTAATAATCTATGTACACACATACACACATTTTCACCAACACAAACATAGACATTCATGCATGCACACGCACATGCACACACACGCATACATAGTGTTTAATATTTTATATTTTAAACATAATATATATCATTTTATTTATTCATTTGCATGAAAATATGTATATATATATCATTATTACATATAAGGACATACTGCACTGTAAAGACGAGATACACTAACACTTAGAATCAATCTTTAACAATCAAGTACGAGAGTAAGTTGTATCTTACTTTCAGTGTTCAACATCATTCATTGTACAAACTTTATAACTGTATTTGACTCTGTTTCAACTGTATGTATCTTATGTGGCAATTAACTATTATTATTATTATGTTTCTCTTATCACAGGTATTTTCTAACATAATTATTACCTATATTAACGTAGAAACGAGAACGTAGGGCATTATCGGTAAGCAGCAATATGGTGGCTCGCAGGTTTGCACGATGTACAGTTCCTGTAAAAGCCACTTTATTTCGGTCGTACTGCCAGACCTTTTACTCGTGTAGCCTGTGGGTCAAGTATACGCAGAAGACCTATAATGCCCTACGTGTCCAATACAATAACGCCTTCAGGGGATTAGTGGGGCTGCCCCGCTTCTGTAGCGCATCGGGGATGTTTGCTGTTGCTCGCATAGATGACTTTTATGCTATCTTGCGGAAAAGAGCTGCATTTCTGATGCATCGAGTGCGGGACAGCAAAAATGATATGCTAGCTGTTATAGTCGGTGATATTAACAGCAGTATATGGAAACACTGGATAAGTCTTCATAAACCTGCTGCCAGTATTGTCTCCATATAATATTACTGGCTGTGTGGCGCGGATTCGCCCGCGTTGGTGGTTTGTTTTTGCTGCGCCGCCCTTGTGGGTCGTTGCGTGGTGTTATTTATATTATATTCCTATCTATGTTCTTTAAAAGTTCGAAATAAACATTTATTATTATTATTATTAGGAAAATACCTGGCCCTTTGGGAGGCTTACACGGAGACATGGGTCCAACGTGAAGAGGCCCTTCGAGAGTTTTAATCTAAAATGGGATGGAACACCTACAACGGCACTAGCCGTAACAGGCGTAGGACTATTGCTACATATGTACTCTAATACTTCTGGGCTATGGACATGAGTGTTTGATCAACGGGTATAATGGTAACTATGGATGAAAAACAGCGTCTGCCCTGAATAATCTAATAGTATCAATCGGATGGGCAGACGGGGTCTCGTCAACTCACTAGATGGGCCCCCTGAATAGCCACCATAGGCATACAAACCAGCAGCAGGGAGCAACACCGATGCGAGCGGCTAGAGGTGTCGAGCGGTGCGGCGCCGGTTTCACTATCACGGGTCTCGTGACAACGGGGACCCGAAGCGGGTTTCCCCGTAGTAATGCCATTGAAAATGACACTTCCATCCCCACGCATATAGCTCTAGCGGCCTCCCTCTGACAGGCCGACCAAGGCAAGCTAGAGTTGAGAGTCCTACGGGCGCTCTTGAAATTCTACCCCAGCCAACCAATAACGGCCAGCCGGGGACGAGGCCCTAACCGACTCTCTGAGGCATTCAGGACCGTAGTGTCGCCACTCACATTCAGCTCGCCACAAGCTGCCCTGCGGTTTGTGCGCTTTTATTTAACCTGCTGATAATTTTTTGTTTATATCACAAGATAAAGGTTAATTTAAAAGCTAGTGTACTGTGTCCTCCGATATTGCGTTAGTCTCATGAGGAGAAAACTACTGTCCCAGAGGGGTTTATTATTATTGCCGGCTTAATTAAGGTATGCTTCACAACAGCATGTGGTGTTACCCAATAAATGATTGTTACACTTGTAAATGTACCTACTCAATGAATAATTCTGTAATGTGTTGTGTAAACAATTGTTGGATAACCTAATTAAATAAATAAATAAACAGCTAGTCTTAAATAAATTATAAGAACAATAAAACAATAAAAAAGTTCAGACTAATGTTTAATTTTCAAAAAGGCTTTTTTTTTATTGTTGAAATTAAAAAATGACATTACGTTTCTATAGTTTTTAAAATATCGCTTAAAATAAAACAAGATCATTATATTGTCATTGTATAGTCTGTTGTCATCACTTCCGGTTGTAAACGTCTGTTCAATATCGTTGACAGCTGACAGAAAGTACTTGCTAATTAAGCAGTTAACCAGTACTTTCCTCCCCCGTCTTGCCCCGAATATACCCAAACAATTGACTTAGTGCGTTTAATCGCAGACTGTATGAATTAACTAGCTTGACTGTGCTAATATATAAAATTTGACAAATCACATGGGTCAGATATATCAGCGTCGATAAGTTGTCAAAACTTTAGTAACACATGTTCTTGAGCGTTTTGAAAGTTTAAGTATAGGAGAAGCGCAATCCATCACCAACAATGGTGGAAAAGAGCTGCACCCTCAAGGGAAAAAACTTGAACGGGGTGTCGGTGATTTATCGACGTAGTTAGAATTATCGCTATTTGCAATTGTTGGCGCGGCGGGCTTAGCAAACAACTTGCAGATAACGACTTGTGGGATACGGTCCGGAAAACTTCACACATTCTTTGACTGCGACATTTTGTTACAAATTATACAACATTAATTATCAACTTTAAACTTTAACGTTCATACGTACCGGATGAAATAACAGACAAACTCTATCTTAATACTTGTTCAAAGATAAGTGACTTGTTGGAAGTCTATATGTATGTATATAGTATACTAACCATAATATGCTATTTCTTGCATAATTTTTAATCATGTAAACTTATAGAACAGGACCACAGTTTTAAAATATGATCAATAGATCTAATACCGAGATCATATTGAAAGGATATGTAATCGAGGTTATATAAATGCATTTAAGTAGCAAATTCCATTAAAATAACTTCAAGAGTTTAGCCGTGAAAAAATAACAAACAGAGAGACGGGCAAAACAAATTAAAGATAAAACTAACATTTACTTCATGTCATTAAGTGGATGTCACCCACTTAGTTTCCTATTGGTATCGGTGTCTTCTTTGCAGGTGGCGACAGACGGCACTAAAGGCACTCTTCGTCGAGATCGGGCGGAACTTAACGAAAATTTTCATTCGAATTTTGAGATTGACGAATACTTTACTGCCTCTCTTGCTGAATAGAGCTTAATGTAGGTACACGAACCTATATAATTATATTTTAAAAGTCCATCATATTCACATAGTGCACCTAATGCAATATGCAAAGAAGAACCAGTTTCCTATTATAAGTGTAAAAGATTGCCAGACCTAACAAAGTATCACGTAATCATAAAGCAAGCGATTCTTTGACACATATTAGAATAGCTGTGTCATTCAATGACAACGTGACTATAGATAAGACACGAGACAAAAAAATTGTGTGTTCCACTAATAGCTGTCCTGATATAGAGTATTATTTGTTGTGAATAGCTGTAATGTCTACCCGCGATACAGGAATAATTCCTCGTGATCCTAACAACGTGACAAGTATAACAAGTATACTATCCACAGTAATATGTAGTGAAGGCTTAAAGTCTTCATTATCATGATTTACTGGTAATAAATTGATTTATTTTAATATTTCGTCTAGACAAACTAATGTGTGTAAAACTCCTATTGCTTTCCAAGAAGCAATACGATGCAGATGCATCGTATTGCTTCTTGGAAAGCAATAGGCGATTGAGATAGAATAGGATTAAATGGAAAGATTTCCATAAAACTTTTATTTGGATCACTGCGGCTGTTTTACTTCTCCACGTTCTTGCTTATCTTATAAATTCGAGCTTCACTACCTTTACCTTTATTTGGTGCTTGATACCATTTTGTTTTAATGTGACTTGCACATCCGATTGAATTAGCTTATAATAATAAGTACCAACATAGTACATTTCTACTCTTTTTTTATATTATCTTTACTATATTATCGCTCATATGCTTACAAGCAAACAAGTATAGGCTTACCTAGTGGTAAGTGCTTACCGTAATCTACGGAAATAAAAAATAAGGCATGGGTAAGAACTCAAAACTTACACATCGGTCAAAAGTCAGTAACATTCAGCGTTACTTATTTTATGCCAGTTTTCTGCAAGACTATCGTACTTGTGTACAATATCGTAGTTCTGTACTTGGTATTGGCGTAATAAGCACTTTCTTTTGACGCAACTGACGGCATACCGTCTCCATAAGGAGCCTGAACGCTAACTAACTCTACGCACCACAGAAACAACACAAGGTTGCTTGACAGCGACTTGCTGTAGGGCTGATGTACCTCCCTAGTCGAGCTACCCCACCTTACGCAAAGTCACAAGTTTAGGTCAATACTCCACAGTGACCAATCCCCATAGAATCCATGTAATACCCGCCTAAATACAACCCTCGTAAAGAGCCCACACACAGCAGGGAGTGATTTTTACAATTGAAATAGAATTATCTACGAAAGCTTGCCGTTTTATAAATCAAGCTCATGGGAAGCTTGCCGTATAGCATGTACAATTCTTCGACAAAACAAATATATATCGTGATTTTGTACATGTGACCTTCATATATTATCCTAAACCATTATAGCTTGCTATTCGAAAACAAAACGTTTGGTTTTAGAGTACAGTTCCTGGTGTTTGAAATAATAGCTTCATGCTAATACGGTCGCATATTGCTGTGAACCACAACACAGAAACTTGTCTTGTCATCCTCTTACGTTAAAGGTAAAATGGTTTCTTTTGTCTGTTTATTTAATAATTAGAAATTTAGGCATTTTACTCGGCATTGTTATAAAGTAATATGTATTACGTGCTTTTATTATCTTCGCGTATAGGTACGTCCCTGTTAGTCGATCACACCATACGTCGTCTTTCTATTAAGCCTAATTAGATACAACGAGCGAGGCATATATATTAAGTCGAAAATTAAAATCCTTAATTATGTAAACTGCATCAAAATCCGTTATATTCAGAACCTAAATAATGATATATCCAATGTAAACGTACAGCATTATTAAAGTTTTGTAACGGTACAGAATAGATATACCTAGATTACATTGAAAACAACGTTATCCCAACGAGCAATTCTAACCCACGCAATCATGAGTACAATAATTGACATTACGACGAGGTAATTTAAGGCAAAACGTTAATGTGGCACACACGCAATCAGAAACAGTGTAGTGACAATAAATGCTCCTTACTGAGTTGTAATCACCGGTCTGCCGACCCTTAACCCTCGCTCAAGTTAGCACTGTCAGACGCGGGGGTCGTCAAGACCGAAAGACATTAAACTCAATGTAACGCCGCGCCGCGGCGGACCCGTATGGCCGCTCAGCGATTATCTTAAAGTTAACCCTGTCGTTACGATCCTTATTTGCGGTTGCACCGAGCTGAGAACGCTCCCCGCCTGTTAAGTTAGGATCACATGAAATTATATTGGGAAGTAAATTCGACTTCCGAAGACATCTGGTGAGCCAACGGCGTTAATGAGCCTTGTTTCACACCCGTTTTGTACAGAATTTTTAATGTAGATTTAAATTCGTGAGCAACCAAAAGCTCCAAGGATAGAGACCAACGTCTACATCAAAATAGCTCTTGGATCATTTGTTTATAACATTATGCGTATAGTTACTGTAGACTTTAATTGACATATCCATCATATTTAATAGCCAATTTAAACAAAAGAAATACTAAATAGACATAATTTTATCTCATTGCGTTGCTGAAACCATACCAAACCATATTCAAATTATTTCAGTCATTGTGGTACCCACGAGATACACAGACAAACAGACAAAACTCAATCATCATATTATTCATTTATAGGTCAGCAATATCCATAAGATATGGATATTAGACATTACATACATATCTAGTTGTAATGTGTTCCAAATTTTAAAAGTCAATCTTTTTAGTTAAATGAAAGACTTTTTAAAATTTGGAACTGGTGTAAAAGATATACCTAGGTATATGTTTTATAAAATTTATCTATTCTAAACATCATAGCCGGCAAATACCTAGTTACACTTTTTAGAGCATGGTGAATCAAACTATTTATATGAGAGCATCAACGTACCACCCCACTTTAATGCTGTAATTGTTATAATATCAGAATATATATTTAAAAATTTAATCCAAGTACATCTGTATATGTGTAATAATAATAAGTAGGTAGACAATAACCAAAACAAATGCTTTGCTTTTTGTACGTTCAATGTGAACACAGTTTTACAGCACTTGTAGTAAGACGAATAGTCGGCGCGCCGCGCCGCCACGCGCCGTGGCAGTTACAATGTGCTCCGAATGAGATGCGACTCCGATGGCCGTTTTGCGTCACCACCTAGCCATTTGTACGATATTGGACCGTTACTATCGAACGATGCACACGTCAGCTTCGATTACATTACACACTATTTCTATAGCTTGTTTTCAATGTCACGTTTAAGTATACTTTGGTAACATTTACTGAGTATTTAGGTACCTACTTTCACTAGGGATATACTTCTCTTTTAATTCTGGATACAACCTGCATCTTAATCACAGAAGATCACATTTGTACAATGTGTTTAATTTGGTATATTATCTCTGTACTGTATCACATATGTTTAATAACGTCAGATCCTTTTATAAACTGTCTTACTGCTGGGCACGGGCCTCTTCTCAGTATGAAAAGGGTTAGACCATAGTCCACCTCGCTGACCTAGTGCGAATTAGCGGACTTTGCATATCTTCGAGAACATTATGGAGAAGTCGTCGTCGTCATCGTGAAGAAACCTGCATGTCTGACATGCAGGTTTCTTCACGATGTTTTTCTTTACCGTTATAGCGAGCTATAATTAGCTATTTAAGACTGCGCCGAGCGTAAGGCAGATAATGACAGAGCTCGTACGGCGCATATTCAAATCGGCGCGCAGCCGCCATAGTAAAATTGTATGGAGCAATTGAAGTGCTTTTTTGATAAATATGTATCTTTATTGTCAACCAATAACTTAAATATTTGGGACGGACAAATTGTAATATAACTATTTATGTTTCGTTTAAGCTGTCAAATAGGATAGAATTCTACTGTTATAATCTAAAATCACGTAACATGAGCTTACGTTTTTGCGTTTCTCGTGCAAATTTACGTAATTTTGTAGGCGAAACTATTAATTATTTTAAGTTTTTTACACGGAGTAATTGTAAACACATTCATTGTTATGGTAAATGTATATTTTATATATGTATTAAACAAAAAGTGTTGATTTTATTCACTTAACTGCGACCGCCTGTTTTAGAACATTTCGCTCGGCGCACTCTTAATACGCACATCAATTCGATTTGCCTTAGGGTCGAACAGTCTAACGGTTTCTAGGCTATCGTATCGTTTAAAGTTTTTGCGCTTAATACTATACTACAAAAACATTAAGAAAGTATAATATCCAATCACGGTATTTGTTACACAATCACGCGTAAATCGTGAAACGGATTTAAATGAAACCTAACACACAGATAGACCAAGTCCTTGATAAATAAATATCTATGATACTTTTTATCCTGGTATACATGCCAATAAGATTCACTCGACCAGAAAATAGATTGATATAATTGTGTTGACTGCAAGGGTTGCGCTACGTTACAGTTGCTCCAACGACGACGCAGAGCTATGTAGGTACATGTGGGATTCACTACGTACCTTTTCCCCTATTTAAAAAGTACTCTGTGGTACCTATATAATGAACCGACAGAATTTATTTTTGCTTTTAATGCACTACTAATAATTCCTGTATCGCAGGGGTCTTTACGAACATTTAAACAACGGATACAAAGAACATCCAGACCCGAAACAGCCATTTGTGGATCACACAAATTTTGTCCCGTGTGGGATCGAACCCACATCTCTCGGCGTAGTGGCAGTGGCGAGGCGACCACTTAAAGTACTGCGCCATCCATATTATTACCCCGCTTAAACAAAAATTGTGTGATTATATCTATATAGCTATATACCTACCGATCCTGGGCATTTTTTGTGCACGTTGTTTCAATGTGCAAATCAAAGTGGGCATTATCCGTTAAACAAAAATAAAAATGAAAACTAAATGTATCAGTACCGTTATTTTTATTTGGATTTTAGCACAATGAGGAGTTACATTAGTTTGGTTGACGTGTATCACCTAAATCGTCTTGGATTGATAGCACTTTGCACAATATTTAAGACTCGAGTTTAAATATAGTCATATTTTACTATATTATAAAATACAACAAAATTGCCAAACCACGTTTCATACTCAGTATTTACTTATCATGTCAATATATCGAACGTAGCCTTCGCCGAGTTCTACGTCTCTGTTAATAACAGGTATCGATGTATTCAAAAGAAACGATTCAAAATCATTTAATTGAAAACCTTGACATGCTTGAATTATTCCATAAGGACCGACCATAGTGGGCCCAGAGAAAAATCTAGTGCCGAAGTTTGGATTTGCAGTATAACAATTTACTATAACTTCTTTTCCCCTAACCGCATCTATTAACAAATCCAGAAATTCGTAAATTGACATAGCTACCGCTAATGTTGCAGACTCTTTGCCTTGTTTCTGAAAGACCACATCGGTGCTAGCCTGCCTAATAACACGCGTCAAACTATTTGCTTTGTAAGGGTCTACAATAAATGTAGCGGGCTGCATGTTAGAGAATAGAGGTACTATTGTTTCTTCCGAGTGCCCTCCTAAAACAGGCAACGATATATCTGATGGATTCATCTGAAGAGCTTTCGCGGTAAGCATGCGTGATCTTGAAACGTCTATCTGAGTAATGCCAAATATTTTAAAAGGATTGTAGCACCCATATTTATGCATGAGAGCGCTAGCAAAAGGCACCATCGAATTAATAGGATTTGATGCAATGGCGAAAAAAGCTGTTGGATTTTCATTTGCAATAGCTAAACACAATTTTTGAACTGCAGGTGCATGTAAAACGAACGTTTGCTCTCTGTTATCGCCTGGTTTACGAGGTTCCTTGTAAACCATCACAATCACTTCAGAGTCTCGTACAGCAGAATTTAACGAACTATTTCCACACGATGCGCATACTTCTGGTCCTCCCGGTAAATGGCTGAGTTCCAACCCAATTCCTTGAACTTTAACATCGGCATCGTATAAGTGTAGTTTATCTATTTTATTACTCTGCTTAAGTAACAGTGCTAAATTAGATCCTATATCATTTGTAGCGCCAACTAAACACACCTGAATATGTCTCACTTGACTTGTAAATATCTTTAGCCTTTGAGAAAAGAGTAAATAACTTAATAATTTACGACTAAACATGTTTCCAGTTGTACTAGATACTGTACAGAATTTTTATGAATACATTTTTATATTATAATGTAATTTTGAAGTTACATGGGATTTTGATCTGCCTTTACCACAGATAAATATGAAAAGAAACATATTTATTCGTCAGATTTCTATGGTCATTATGTTGTCATTGTGGGCATTACCTACGATCACAGACGTATATCTACGATTTTAATACTAAGCTTTAACAAAATATCACAACATGATGACTCATGGAATTAAATAAGTAGGTACTTACGTATAACGTAGATAGGTAGGTACCTCTTATTAATTCACGGTGAGATCCCAGAGCATTGACATTACAGCATATGCTCACCATTTCAATAATATATAGGTACCATTGAGATTGTCGTAGAATTCAGAGACAAAAAACGGCTACGAGCCCGTATGCCCCTTGACTTTCGCCCCTTTCATAGAAAGACGGAGCTCCGCCTCGCGGGGCTCCTATTTTTGGGTGGATTTAAGAAGAAACCTAACAAATACCAAGTACCTACCTTACGAACCTTGAGGGGCGAACGGTCTCGTAACTCAAAAAACACGTTGAATCGGAACAACTTACTTTTACATTTAGTTTATTGTAAAATAGTAGGTATGCAAGTACTTTCTCGCTCGAAATACAGGTTTAACCTAGTTCGGGCAAATATCTATAAGTGCACTTTATGTAATTGTTTACGATGCAATTGTAAAATTAAGAAAGTTTACTAAAAATAAAATATAAATAATTATTATTAACTATTGGAGGATCTATTGCGTGTACCTATATATGTTATGTTAGCAAACCAGCTAAATATACTTAGTTTTAAATTTTTAAATGTTGTTAGAGAGAGAGAGTCTTCCTTGTATCGTTACGTATGTTTTATACCACTAGTAGATGACGCTAACGATTCATTGGAATACCGTTCATGATACAAGCGATTAAACATGCGCAGAGGGACATTTCTCCTAAGGCTTAGTTAGTTCAGTTCCGCTAATTAGCTTGGGCATTGATTCGAATCTAATGAGTGGAACTGAACTCTATAAAATAGATACACAGCACAGCATTACGGCTCGTCTTTGTATCAAATTGAATGGTCCAAGCTAGTACCTACGTGTACTACTGCGCCATACTTACAAAGCTTTTTAGACGCTAACTTGGTATTGATGTTTATAATTAGAATCCAAAGAAATGTTTTGAAATTTAGACCTACAGTAAATGATGTATTGTGTAAATTATGAACTCTCTATTCGGACGATTAAGAATGAACCTTTAAAATTCAGTCATGTTTGTGCCTTTCTTCTACTATGAGCTGATAAATACTAACCATATACTGACAAAGCCCGTGTTACACCTGGCCTCTATACCTATGTGCATAGGTAAGACACTATATACTGAGCCTATGTGTAATGTCGTATGTAGGTATTCATGTAAACGCTGTCAACCATACTGTCAATAGATAACGTCATAGATAAAATCATAGATAGATAGCTATAACGTCAAAGCAGCAACTTCAATAGGACTTCTGTAGTAGACACGATCAAAGGCCTTTGCTAAATCTAAGCTGACTGCTTTACCTTGACTCTAAGGCACTATTCAAGATGGCGGACAGCGAACAGAACAATTGTCCGCCATGTTAAAACATACCTATAGAATCGACACACCAACGACAAAAAGTCCGTTGCCCGATCAGCACCTTCATGAACAAGGCTCGGTCAAGGTCATCAATAGACACAGCAATGTAACAGGAGTTACAAGTTACCATAAGGAAGCACAATAATAACGATATGCCTATAATTTGATAGACCGGACTAATGCTATATTTGGGCTCAACGTGCACTTAGTTATGTAGTCTTCTATGAAGACGAAACTAGCCTCAAGGACCATAAATAGGCATGTCAGTATCGTACCGTATTTAATACCACCGCCGGTATGGTCTAGTCAGGTCACCCAAACTTTTCGCAGCGTAATAGTCATTTCCGGAATAAAGTATCGTGACGCAGTTAGTTGGGCTGTGCCACCTCCTTATTCCTCTCAGTCAATCCATTTTTGTCTATGGTGTAGGAACGCCAACGGGCTGTCGAAGCGGTGATAAGGACAAACGTTTTTGGGCAGTTTTAGCAAACGACCAGAAAGTTTAACTTCCAGAAGGAAGACTCACAAGTCGCTCACCTATTCTGCCGCCGAAATTCAGATAAGTACTGGCTATTACTCTTACTAGCCCATAATGCAGCATTTCATTTGCGTTACACTTCAGATATTTATGTTAATAATGAACGTAGTCCAAGCCTCGTAAGTAGGTTGCTTGAGTTGGCTAGCTTCTCTACAGGATCGCGATCTACTGGCATGAATAATTATTATACCTGCTTAGACTAAATACCGATAAAGCAAAGCATCTTGTCTATGATACAGAAAAGCATAAAAAACGGTAAACTAAAATAACAACATCGTCCTCCTATTGTCAGTCTAAATTACATTTCCCATTTTGGCGTACAACAAAATTATTTAAACAATTTCCAATAGCAAATTCACTACATAATGGTTAGTAAAATATTAGCGAGAAAATTTTTAAACCCGATTTGTATAAGCAACAGGAACCATCAGGTGACTGTGCTGGGAGGTGCGACCGACATCGGACAAACAGTATGCCTATTACTACGAACACAGCCTGATATTACGACATTGGTGGTTCACGACACACAGGCACAAACACCAGGGGTTATACAAGATCTTTCTCACATTCCTACCAATGCTACCATAAAAGGTTACGTGGGTGATGATACATTGGATAAAGCCCTACTGAATTCTGAAATCGTTATAGGCGCCGGTGGAATAGTCCATAAACCAGGCATAACCGAAAAGCTGTGGCTGACGACCAATACCGTCTTCATAAAATCTTTGGCCAAAGGAGTGGCTCGCTTACGACCTATGCCTTTTGTGGGTATCATCACAGATCCTATAAACAGCCTCCTACCAATGGCGGCCGAGATTGTGAGAAATTATGGCGAATTTAATCCAAAGAAACTGTTCGGAATAACTGATATAGACGTATTACGTGCACAGATGTTGTTTGCAGCCGAACGTAACCTGGATCCTCGCACAGTTTTCTTACCTGTGATAGGAGGGCATTCCAATAAGACATGCATACCTCTTTTATCACAAGCGCAACCATTTTCAGATATGACCGACAGCCAAGCGCGCAAGTTTATTTTAAAACTTCGAAGAATTGAAGATGAGATAATGATTGCGAAAAGAGGGTTCGCGCCAGTTCTATCCAATGCGTACAGCGTACTTATGTTTACGCGCAGTGTACTTGCCGTTTTAGAAGGTAAAAATGCAACTGTCAATGCCTTTGTAGAAAATAACGACTTTGGTACACAATTCTTCTCAGGGACGGTTCATATAAATAAGAAAGGTGTTAGCGAAATGCGGCACTATTCTAATCTATCAAACTGCGAATGTGAATTACTAGAAAGCAGTATTCAACAGCTACGTAAAGATGTTTTAGATGGCAAAAGAATATTAGAGTATGCGTAACGGAACTGAGTTTAGTATAGCTCAATATATGAATAGTTGTTCTGAAAATCATCAAATAGTCCATTTTTAGGTTGTGGTGTTTGGTGACATAAAAATAGAAATATATAATAAAATTATTACCAATTTACGAATATTTTATTTGCATAAAGTTTATACAATCACGTTTTACAAGGTACTTGTGTATGTACCGTTCAACAACTTAAACAGAAATAATCATATCACAGAGAATAATTACGATATATTACATTAATGAACGGTGCCATAAATATTCTATGACGGTCCTTACTTGCTTTGGAGTAATTATGTACGGAAAGTCCCTAGCGCCATTAGCGTGAACAGAATGTTTTTCTGCGGATGAGGCCTAGGTGGCAGTCAGCTTGAGCAGAAGTTGGTCACATCATAGATCTGTATTATTGATGTGAATTTTATCAATATAATCGCTCTCACCGTAGACTCGCGCACGATGTGTTAACAACTTAACATTGTGTGAGCGAGTTATATATATGTGCTGTGCAATGATGAACACATGGTTTTGTATTCGTGATAATTTTCTTCGTCTCTCAAGTTACGCAAAAATATGTTTAACATCTCCACCCTAGACCGTACATAATTACTTATACCATAGTTCCTTAAATAAAATGTAGTAAAATTAGTTAATGCTAAAGTCTTCCTTTTCTACGTTAAAAATGTCGGTTAGAAAAGGAAGCTAAATCGATTTTTCCGTAATACAACAACAACTCAACGCTTATAATTAAAGTTAGTCGGACAAAACTCATTTTTAATATTACTGACATTAACTACATCTACCCTAAATTAGGAATCAAATACTGAACACGTTTCTTTTGGCTAATCATTAGAATTCATTTAATAGATTTGATTTAAGTACACCGCCATCCGAACAATAAAAATAAACATACAATTCTTGGCGATTGCTTTTTCTATTCAAAGTGACAAAAATAGATATTTCCAACTTTAATTTGAACTATTTGATTAATCGATCAAAACCCTTAACGAGACATATGTTAAAATGATTATGTGCGGTGGCATAATGCGCACGGGTTCCTTCCTAAAAAGCATATTTGGGTTACGGAGCGTAGAATGTGTGAGGAATATCCACCATAGCGGTCAATGGATGCAGCTTAGCTCTAAAGCCCTGGACCAGTCCAATTAAACCAGTTTCGGGCGTTGAACAGCACTCTTTTCCTTACCACCTGCTGCCTACCGGACTGCTTCTCGCAGCCTGCGTCGCGAACATTCCCCGCACTCGCTATCCGCTCCGCCGCAGCGCTCAGCTCTCTTCGTAGTGCCTGGCGGTCACGCCGTCAAGATAACTTGAGCGGCGCTCTAAAGGTAACACTAACATTTAGTCTAATCAAAAAACAGATTAGCATATTCCTAGTAGTTGATTGGTGGCTTCGTATAGCTAGAAACTTACGCACCGTGCAAACTTCGAACTTCTATTTTACATTTTTATTTCTTATGTTGTACTCTATCACTTTCGTGGGAAGTTAAAATTCACATGTGCGCTTTGGTCACTGTTGCGTAACAAAAGTAACTGTAAACTATTGTCATTCGAATGTCACGCCGGCGGCGGGTGAACATGTATCTATTAACCTCTAGAATGATAGTAACAAATACGATTACAAAAGTTACGTCCGAGCACTAACCCAAAAAATCGTATAACTAAAATAATATTGAACATTTCTTGCTTTTATTCTTAAATAATATTGGTCAACTTAATATTTGTTAACTACTTAAACTTTATCCTCGAACAATTAACTTTCAACAATCCATAGAATAGTTCACGCCAATCAGATCTTATCTGCCTCGTCAGGTCGCAATCGGATCTTAAATCTGAAACAACAAAATAACAGTTTTAATTAAGTAAACATTCGTTCCTATCGTGAATAGGCAGAGCCAGTCGGCGGTCTATGAGGCATTTAAGTATAACTGCGTGTCAAGATCGTACTGTAACAGCCGGACCTTACAAACCCAACTGCGGCAGTCTACTGGTACGCGTGTTAGCGACCAAACTACCTGAAACCGACTCCACGAAGATGGGCAGCGTTCTAGAGCTCGTGTTGTTCGACTTAAACTGACGAGAGCTCATCCCATTTTGTTCATCACGAACAAAAATTGGCGACCGTGACAGGACCCCTGCTACAAAGGTATCGTTTGTGGGTCTGGGGATTGAAGAACAATAGAAGGTCAAGCGCCACGTCGTATATTGCAGCACCAAGCCTATGCTCCTCACCGTGAACGAGATCGTCTTTAGTCTAGCCGCGCCTCAGGCTATTTCGCTAAGAAGCCTACGCCTAATTGTACTACAAGGAGCCTCACGCATATTTTGGCAGCTAGCACCCAGCGGTTGAAGCTACGTTACTTCTTCGCGAGCAAGAGGAGGAGCGTACCGTATTGTTATTCTTTTATTTACTTGTTTCAACTAACTGATCTTAACTAACTTAAACCTACTTGACTACATAGTTTCATTTAACAGTGTCTAAAGAGGAAGACGTTAAGGTTTTAAAGGACCTCAGTGTTAAACGTAGTAACCTTAAAGGTCGATTAACAAGATTTAAGAATATTTAGACGAGATTCAAAGCCAAGACAGTTTATCCGATTTAGACTTACAAAAGTTAGAGATGAAACTATCTCGATTTAAGGCATTATTCAAACAGTTCGACGAGTTGCAGGCACAAATTGAGTCGTTGCAGGATTCCTCTATAGAATCCGAGTTAGCTATATGCAAAGCTATTGAACAGGATTTTGTTCACTACATTTCTCTTGCCAAAACTATTTTAGCCAATCATTCCTCATCTCACAATCTTAATAAATAAAATTATACTAATGCAACAGATCACACTTCTTGTTGTGGTGAACCTCACGGTTTTATGGGGTTTAAATTGCCTGTCATTAAAATATCTAATTTTAACGGTGATTACAGCAAATGGCTTGAGTTTAAAGAAACTTTTAATTCACTAATTCATAGTAACAATAAAATCAAAAATATAATTGAATTTAAAAAATCAAAATAATAATGCTCGCGCACATACGGCGGCACTACACAGAGAGCGCTCTCCGACGCCAATATCACATTATTGCCATGGCCAGCAATGAGTCCCGACCTCAATCCTATTGAGCATTTATGGGATAAATTAAAAAGAAGCCTCAAAGAGAGTTACAGTACCGTCAATAGTCAACAGGAGCTCATAAACGCACTAAAAGTCTATTACGAGAGACTACCTAACGAAAATGTTACCAATCTTATTGAAAGTGTTCCAAACAGGCTCAGAGAGTGCATACAGAGTAGAGGAGGTCCTACCAGCTATTAATCGCAGACGTACTCATAAAGTGGTCAAAGAAAATTATGATAATCGAAATTTAATTTGTTCCTACTTTTTGTGAATTTCCCTAAAACAGTTTTAAACAAAATAAACCATTTTTAAAATCATCTATGCCTAAATAATGTTTTTATACCCTGAGTAAATGGTTCTGTATATAAAAAAAATATACATTGCACAGTTATAAAATTACAGTGTAAAATGCAGGTGGACCCTATTTTGCTTTGAGTATTGAAATTAAACTGCTATATACGGATTTTATCGCGTTGTTTATTTGACACTTTATTACAAAATTTTGAAAATTTTTACACTACTAAGTACTACTTTTAAACTTTACAAATTTTTAAGCTAATTAAATTATTATTAAACTATTTAGATTTAATTTATTTTTACACTTTGCAAGACAACAAGCTCCAACAGCCGCGCCGCTGTCACAGATCCCGAGAAAAGCCAGCCACAGTCGAGCGCCAGCCTGCTATACTGCCTTATGTAAGGGGTGTCACTGACAAGATTGGCTACATCTTGAAGCGAGCTTCAATCAACACATACTTCAAGCCGCCAACGAAGATAAGTCAATTTTTACCATCCGTCAAGTGCCAACTACCTTTACAAGATGCAGGGGTCTATAAAATAGATTGTGACTGCGGACTCTCATACATTGGTCAAACCAAGAGAAACATAGGCACCCGCATAAAAGAACACATAGCTGATGTAAAACACCGACGCTCGTTGAAGTCTGCTGTGTGTGAACATGTGCAACAGGGGACCAACCACTACCTGAGATTTGACAAACCACAGATTCTCGCTAAAGAACACCGATTCCTACCAAGGATGCTTCGCGAGGCTATTGAAATCAAAAAACATCCTAATTTTAATAGAGAAGATGGTTGGAATGTACCACCAGCTTGGGATCCAGTAATAAAAATAGTCAAACCCAAGAAGAAGCAAACCACAGCTAGACTTCATGATACTTTGAGCTCATTCTGCGTAAATAGAAACACCAATGATTAAATTATGTTCGGGTACTTTGAAATAACTACACTGGAACATTGAGACAACTGCCATCTTAGTCTCCCCGTGACCATGGCTGCTGAAAAGCAACCGAAACGTCGGGGAAAGTGTAAAAATAAATTAAATCTAAATAGTTTAATAATAATTTAATTAGCTTAAAAATTAGTAAAGTTTAATAGTAGTACTTAGTAGTGTAAAAATTTTCAAAATTTTGTAATAAAGTGTCAAATAAACAACGCGATAAAATCCGTATATAGCAGTTTAATTTCAATGAATAATATTCGCGTAAATAGAAGACAATATTGCTTTGAGTAGTTTATAAGCAGACTTAGGAGGCGACTGAGTTGAAAATTTTCTCTTCTTATCTCACAATAGTTCTATAAAATTCATTCAGTCATCGATCAATAATTCGATCGAACTTAACTTAAGTCTACTTAACTGACAGCATCGAGTGTCGCGCTGTTATTATTTTATTTGTAACTATTCGTAAGTGCTCGGGTCTGTGCCACTGTCACGATGAGCTGTATAATATTCCTTCCTATTTGCTTACTAATAATATTTTATTATCAAATATCTACTAATGTGCAATTGTAATTGAACGAAAAATATTTAATGATTTATGATAAATAGAGTATAGATATATAGATATTTGATTTTATATAGATAGCAACAGCAAATAACATTAAAAATAAACCTTTTTAACTAGTTTAATAATTGATTGCAATATGAAGGAGCAATACTATTTTATATTAAGTGTGTAAAAAGGCTATGTCATGTGCCACCCACAAAATTCCTATCTATCCTAATTTTTATTCGTTATCTCCTTCGCACCATTGCATGTTAATAGCGGTTACGGCACAACGTGGCATCGTGCGTCTTTTTCTATCAATTGACAATTACCCTTACTACCAAATTAGAAAGGCGAATTGTATTTTGTTACTTATTTTATAGTGACTTTAAAAAAGGAAACCTTGAAAATAAGTTACAAATGTACAATACTATATTATACTTATTTACATTGTGTTAGGATTTGGGTAATGTACATTTTTGATTAACACAACAAAAAATATGTAATTTGTTGCCACTGACTGTTTATTCAAATATCTGAAACACGATTTGTTTAAAAAGCAATTTATTATCCATCCTCCGGTCACCGACGTATGTTAAGCGGTTGCAGTCTACTATCAGGTTGACGTGATGTGACGTACCATGTTACTAAAGTATTTATTTAAAAATATTTATATTTGGTAGGAAGCATTTAATTAAATAATCACAGATTTGTAATTTATGTTATAGTTTATGTTTTTTAAAATATATAGTTACTTTTATTTCACGAAAGCGTTATCATGTGCTAGAAAATCAGTAGCAACCGTAACGCAGCTACCAAGAGTAAGTATTTATTTCTAAAATATAGCGGAGTCGATATATTGCTTGTCTATTAATGTACTGTGCTGGTACCATTTGAAGAAAAGGGGTCGTTTTGCTAACTTGTCATTCTGCCACTAAACCTCTTTTTGCAGTTTGGTTAATAAAAGGGTGGAAGAGACCTTTACAATAATTATATCATGACAATGCGAATTGTGTTGGTGCGCGTGGAGATGTATGTGTCTTTTACAGCAAACTGGCGTAAGTTCAATAATATTGTTACTGTGATCGACCGACAAAAATATGAGCAAAATAAGTATGTTAGCTTACGGAAGGTACGCTAATATACTTATTTTGTCCAAATTTATCTTAAAGAACGAGTAAAACTCTAGTACTGTAAGCTCTGATACTACGCTACGGAAACCGCTTACTATTACTGTTTACTTTGTTGTATAATTTGTTGTGTAAAAGTAATATAATTACCCGGTTTTATTCCTCGTTGCTTTTACTAATTTCACTGCCAGACTCGCTGACGGAAGTGGAACGGATACTTATGGACGTCTCCTTAAACTGGCTTATAAAGTCCAGAAGCTTCTGCAGGTTTCTCTGCGTCTCGATCTGGTCGGCCAACAGCTGGCGCTTCTCCGCATTATGCTCGTCCAGGTTCTCCTTCAGGGTGGCGGCTCTCGCCTCCAACTTGCGAAGCTCCACGCACAGCTTAATGTTCTTCTCCTGCAAGCTCCTCCGCTCGGCCAGCTTGTCTGAGAAGCAGTAAACGTCTACGTAATAATAAAGTGACGCTGCTGATCCCGCGCGGGCAGGCGAGGTGCAGGCGAGGCGCACGCCGGGGTGCCGGTTACCTCTGTAGGCGAGCGCGTGGTGCGCGATGTCGGGGTCGGGGTCGGGGTCGCGCGGCGCGGCGGGCCCGGGCGCCGGCTCCGGCAGCGCGGCGCCGCACGCCGCACAGCGCGGGCCGCCCGCGCCCCCCACGCCCCCCGCGCCGCCCGCGCCCACCGCCCCACAGCTCGTGTGCTGCCGCGCGCAGCACGCCACGCACCACACCAGCAACGACGCCACGTCTATGGACAGCGAGAACGACAGATGAGCATTCAACTTCATCCAAAACTAAATAAGCGATTGTCACACATGCATTTAAATACTGTTTAACTATGGTTTTCGTCACTGTATTGGGATCTCTCCGCAAGGAGTGTACGACTAAGAAGATTGGGTCCATATAAAGATTGTGGTATCGAGGCACTTTCCGTTGCAGATTATTTGATACCAGTACGAATGAGTCGATTTGCCAGGCAAATTCACCAAGCACCCTTTACCAGAATACCGGACTTATGCGACTTTACGCAACAACAACTTTGAGACAACACGATGCGAGTTTAACGTCCTAATGGCAGCAATGCTAAGCGATGTAATGCAAACAATTTACATCGCCAATTAACTAAAACGTTATCATTGGTAACTATATCAAGTGACAAGAAAGATGTAATTCCGTGACATATTTAAAATCCTGAAAACGGCATAGGTAAATGTTATTGAATAGAACAAATATTAAACAAGTGAGAAACGGCCATCGATTGCCGTAAATCTTAGAGTTCGAAAAAATTGTACCACGAGACCTTGAAATCAGAGGTCAAAGGTCATAGTCATTTCGGGGTAAGTATATAGATTACGCTGAGTCGAATGGCGTTGACCGCGAGTCTCTAGCTCTTACGGTTCTTGAGTTGAAAGTTGTATAACAGACAGACGGACGGACGGACGGACAAAGCTGTTTTATACGAATTTTTTCGAACTCTAAAACGGTCATTTTTTACCGTCAAGATACTAAAATTAAAGAAACAATTCTTTTTGGTGTCATTAATACACTATCTAGATTGGATATTTATATTGAAAGATTATTTCAAAAGACACATTTACTTCTTTAAAAAATGCATTGTAACGCAACTAAAAGACAGTTAACGTTATTAATTATGTACCAAGATTGTTATAAGAATCGTTACTTTATAATAATATTATAAAGTATGCGGTTAGTTTCAAATCTGACTACTTATATTATAAGTAGTCACACTTGAAACTAACTGCTTGCCTAAGCAGTCAGTGTCAGGTATTGCCACCTAGACTGGGAACGCGACACAGCCACTGAGGATTGGCGAACTAGCCTTTTTTTTTCGTGGTGGAATGCTCCTTAGGCATACCCACACCCGCAGTGGTGGCAGATGGGACTCGGTTTCCTCCTAGCGGCCTTGTGCAGCTACTTGCCAAAGCAACCATTCTGCTAGCCTGACCCAACAGAACATAGGCCAGCAAGTAGGTCATAATTGAATAAAGTAATTAGTGGTCACATTAACCGCTTTACATAATCTTAACAAGACCAGTTATTTAAAAAAAACAGTGACTCCACATGCTCTTCTGCACACAGGTCATTACTAAAAACGCTTTTCAAAACATGTTATATTTTAGATAACTAACTAATATTACCAATCTTTAGCCAAAATAGCTGTTTAACAAACCAATAAGTAACATATTTATACACAGTAATAATGAAATATATTTAAAATATGACTCCTATTTATACCTATTTCCTAATAAGTTATTACTTATTATACAAAAGTATTACTCACCGTTTCGTCCGCATACGTGGCACACCTTTTTGTGATTGTGACTCGCGTACACTGGCTCTACTGATAAACTAGCCGGCAGAGTCGCCGCCCACGCAGGCTTGCCGTTTGTCCAACCTGTCCCAAGATATCAACAAATATAAGCTTTATGAAATAAACACGAAACTAAGCTGATTTTAATCATTTAATCAATATCTGACATATTTTATATACCTTTGTTTTCAGTCGAGGAACCCGGTGAGCCTTCGGGGGAGTTTTTGGACTGTGGTGGCTGAAAAAAAAAATATTTTGTATTATTATATTCACAGATTAAATTACTAATTGGAAAATGTTACCTATTTATGTGCGTTCCCTCGTTCTTTAAGTATCTTTGGTATTTCACATGGTGAAGTACGGTATATTATTCAAAACTTACATGACACGTCGTACATCTTTTTAGTTGTTTATTTTAATTTTCTTATAACTGACTCATTTATCTAGGATTATTACAATGAACAATACTCATATATGAGAATAATCAAAACTCGGTTTTGTTCTCGGTTTATAAGCGTGCTTTCCTGTCAAAAATTTATTCATTAAGAAACAATATTTTGCCTATATTTAATTCGCGTGTAGGTAAGTACGTTGTCTAAGGGAAAAACATTCATAAAAGTTGTACCTACATGTAAGCTACTATTAGCACCCATACGAGTAGACAGATTATCTAATATTGTTGTGAATTTTTACCTTTACACTCTGGTCACCCTGCTGCTTACGTAATTTTGCCGATCTGGTCTGTGGGGGGTCATTGTGTGTCTGCAGGTACGGGTACTGATTGTACTTTTTCTTTTTCTGTAATACCAATATACAACGTTAGTTTTTAACAAGCAGTTTTTCACTCCTAATCAAACTTCATTTGACCGACTCACCGTCTGCAATTACATGATAATGGTGAGCATACTCGCTCGTTGAAGTTACACCCTTTTACAAAAACCGGCGTTGCAGAAGTAACATTGCTACAACGTAACATCCGGCAATAACTCTGGAGGCTTTTCGTTTCTTTTATCCCATCTTTGATTCTTAGTTATCCTTTTTACCAGGATTAGCAACGCGCGCATCAGTGATAGGTACCCTTGGTAATACAAACGGCCATTGGCTTCGGTAACTAATTACTATCGGGCGTCACATATATTGTGTGCTACCTTGGCAATATTAAAAACAAATTAAGAAGCAGTTTCATATATTTATGCTTTTTCGAATTATTGTTTCTTGTTTAAAACACTTCTTACGACCGTTAAATTTATTATATATAATGTATAATATTTACCAAACAGTATGTTTTGCATTTTATATTACTTAAGCGGGATATCTATCACATTTAAGGACAACTTTGTTAAAAACTCTTACAACAATCAATAAACAAGAATGGCTATACCGGATAAAAGACGATATATACGGCCGCAAAGCGTGCAAGCGAAGCCTATATTGACTGTATTGGAATTGGCGTCATTCGGCTTGCATGACTCACACAAAAAGCACAAAATAACCAAATTATAAAAAAGGACCAAGTCTAGAACCTCTTGACGAATCATAAATGGTTATTATCTAACTAAAGAACCCATTTTACAAATTAAGAAGTAAAACGTCCGTAATTGTATCGTAATTGTATTGTAGCGTCACTAATTACAAAATTAGTGACGCTAAGGAAATTGCTGAATGCTTCAACAACTTTTTTGTCGATCAAATACAAAACTCTTTACTTAACAAATCAAGCAAACTGATTAGTATAGTATAGTAGAAAAGTGATTAGTAAAGTATAGTAAATAAAAAAGTAAGTAAATAGTAAATAATCCAAAGTCGATATTTATGGCACCGGTTGGACCTGACAATATAGTAAGTCATAAAAATATTAAAACGAAAAAGCTTCGGATACGATGGTATAGCAACTAATGCTGTTAATTTTTTTCAGACGTAATTGCTTTTCCCGTAAGTATATTATAAATTTAAGCATTAGTTCAGGCATTTATCCAAACAGTTTAAAAACTGTCATTATAAAACCGTTACATAAGAAAAACAGTAAAGACGAAATTTCAAATTATAGACCAGTAGCTCTTATTTCGATATTCTGCAAGGTTTTTGAAAAACTAATATATGAATCAATTTATTCTCTCTTAAATAAATATAACATTCTTTGCAATGAACAAAGGGGGTTTAGAAAGAACAAGGACACAAACGTGGCTATTTATGACCTACTACAAACTATTATGATAAATATTGATAGTAGAACACCAGTCTGCGCCATATTTTCTGACATGACTAAGGCTTTTGATTACGTTAATCACAATATCCTATTACAAAAACTTAACAGATACGGTATTTGAGGAAACGTGTTAAATCTTATAAAATCGTTCCTTACAAATCGTAAACAATTCACAGAGATCTCCAGAGTACGTACTAGACGTAAGTAAGAATTTAACTATTAATCTGACTGTAGAGAGTTACATACAGTGTACCTCAAGGCAGCGTCCTCGGGCCCTTAATGTTTTTACTTTACGTTAATGACTTGCCTATCTTATCTTATGTGGGGGCCAGTCAGTGCAGACCAGCGACACTTCGACCCAGTGAGATCTTTTGTGTCGACACTCTCCCAATAACGACTGCTATTACATAGATGTTCATGGCAGCCGGGACCGCCGGCTTAACGTTCTATCCGATATACGACATAATTTCGAAAAGTCATATAACTTCCGAAAGTCAGAGGTGCGCGACGTGGGTTCGAACCCAAGACCCTCTGCATTGCAGTCTGTTGGTCTCCCCACTGAGCTATCGCTGCTCTATGACTTGCCTAAACAAGTTCGACATCCAATGGTATTGTTCGCAGATGATAGCACGATGATAGTAAAATGCGAAAAATAGAACTCTATGAAAAATATATCAACTACACATTTAAAACCATCATAAATTGGCTCTGCACTAATAATCCAATAATAAATTTACAAAAAAGAAAGTTATGCATTTTTACCAACGCATCCGTAATGACACTTTATCAATTGAATATAATGGACAAAATATAGAGAAGACTAATGTTGCTAATTTCTTAGTTATATTAATCGATAATCAACTGACATGGAAACCTCATGCAAAAGAGGTACGTAAAAAATTTAGTAGATCAGCTTATATTCTTTATAATTTAACTGAAAAAAATTAAATATTGATATTATTATTATGGCATATCATGGTCTGGTTGTCTCGGTCCTAAGATACGGGCTAATATTTTGGGGCAATTGTAGCGAAAAAGAAAGAATATTCAGAGCTCAGAAATATTGTGTCAGATCAATGAGTGGCTTGAAATCAGTAGAAAGTTGTGTTCTAATGTTTAAATCTCTCAAACTAATAACTTTTCCAGCATTGTATATATTTGAAGTAGCAATGATCGTTAAATCGAACAAAAATCTGTTCAATCAAAGGTCAGATCATTCAACAAGACCGGCACTAATAAGGTCTTAATACAAAAACCTATTACACACAGGCAGTTTTAACACGGCACTGTTGAGAAAGAATATAATGCGTATGGCACCGGTTATCTACAATAAGATACTATATAGAAGATAGCACGTCATAAATTTTCAAAAAGAAAGTAACGAAACTACTGGTCGAAATATGTTATTATTCCAACCATGACTTTTTAAATGATAAATCCTTTTGACATAAGTATATACAGGGTGTCCCAAAAATCAACGTCAAGCCGAAAACGGATGACGGGCCAAGGGATGGTGGTTCTCAAAAAAATATGAAAAAAAAATTTTTTGCTGCACTCTAAAAATTATAGCCATTTAAAAAAAAATGAGAAAATTAACACCTTGTTATGATTTTTCAAGTACTATGACTACAAAATGTTTACTTAGCTTAATTATTTTAGTGAGGATTTGTTACTGAATAATGCTAGTATACATTACAATTCAAAATTTGAACACAACTATCTTCATTTCAGAGGAAATATCCCTAATATGCCCAAACATGTACTCAAAATTATTACATTATTCAACGTTAAATGGCCGTGCTGAAAAAAAAATGTACTACGCCATTTCAGCACGTGGCATCAAAAGATGGCGCATTTAATGGGCTTTCTAAAATGCTATAACACTTACTACATTTTATCCTAATTATGGATTTTTTTTCTAAAACAACTTGGATTTATGCTTCTAATGCGATGCATATTTTATTTAAAGCTTACTTAAATTAAAGTAAGACAGTACAAGTTTGGGTGAAACAGATTAGGACGCCACTTCAACGTGTGAGAGTGAAAGAGATAGCAAGCCTGAGCATCATCAACAGCACGAGTTAGAGTGAAACGGAGAGAGACGCCACTTCAACGTGTTAGTGAGAGTGTGAGTGAAAGAGATAGCAAGCCTTAGCATCATCTACGGCATGAGTTAGAATGAGACGGATAGAGACGCCACGAGTGAAAAAGATAGCAAGACCGGATCATCTGCGCACGAACTGCAATACTTCAGTACGTTACGTTATTTCGTTTACTGCGCATCGTTCTGTATTCCTTCGTGTTGTTTTCGTACTTACTAACTTTGGCTTTGCTTATTGGACTTGATTACGTGCTACTTGGATTTGATTTGTGATTTGACCGTTTGTGACTAACTTGGCTTTCTTTTGGACTATCGTCATCGCTGACCGTGTAATTGTGTGTATTCTATGATCGCCACCATGCCGCTTCGATACACAGCACAGGAGTATGCAAACATGCATCTCATTTATGGAGAGTGCAGGTGCAACGCTAATGCTGCAGCTCGACTCTATCGTGAGAGATACCCCAATTCTGAGCGTCATCCGGATCATAGAGTATTTATTAATCTGCACCGATCACTCTCAGAAGGCCGGTTTCCTAATCAAATGTTCAGTACAGGAAGATCCAGCATTCCATACGAGGAAGAAGTTTTAGCAGCAGTCGCAGAAGACACGAGTGTCTCAGTACGTGGACTTGAGACAAGCATAGGAGTGCCGAAGAGTACAGCACACCGGATTTTGCAGCAAAACCAGCTCCACCCGTACCATGTGCAACGAGTTCAATCTTTATCACCTCAAGATTATCCTGCAAGGGTTGCGTTTTGTGAAACGATGTTACAAAGACACCGAGAAGACCCCCACTTCCTGGATAAAGTACTCTGGACGGATGAGTCAACTTTTAAGAAAGATGGCTACTTAAATCTACATAATGTGCATGAGTGGCACGTGGAAAACCCACATTTAATGCGAGGTCACAATATCGCTTCAAAGTAAACATGTGGACCGGTATTCTGAACGGTAGAATTATTGGACCTTTCGAACTCCCAGACACCTTAACCAGTGAGGCTTACTTAGACTTTTTACAAAATCATCTACCAGATTTATTGGAAGACGTGCCACTCAACATTTACGTAGGTATGTGGCTCCAACAAGATGGCTGCCCTGCGCACTATGCTCGCTCAGTAAGGGAATTTCTTAACCAAGTATATCCGGATAGGTGGATCGGTCGGTCTGGTACGATCTCGTGGCCGGCCCGATCACCAGACTTAAACCCCATTGATTTCTTTTACTGGGGAGCAGTGAAGGATCAAGTTTACTCTAAGCCTATCGCAAACGTAGAGGAACTGCGCCAAAGAATTGCGGGGGCCGCTGAATACATCAATTCAAGAAGTTTTGCTCGTAAAATAAAGCGTTCGTTTTTAAAGAGATGTAGGGCATGCATTGAAGCTGAAGGCAAACAATTTGAATATTTATTGTAACAAAATAAAATGAACTGTTGATTTGAATGGTTGAATTTTTATTTCAAATTGAACACATAATGATTCACAATGACCAAAGGAATCTAATATGGTTTATCAATAAATTAGGTATTTGCCCTATTCACAGTAGCTTCGCAAAACAGTGTCACTAGTAGTTTTTACCTGACTGCCATAAAAGAGGGTTATGTATAACACTAATTTGTTTCTTAGAGGGAAACTAGATGTCATTACCAACATTTTTGAGTAAAACAAAAAAGGTTAGACCCGAGTTGTTTTAGAAAAAATATCCATAATTAGGATAAAATGTAGTAAGTGTTATAGCATTTTAGAAAGCCCATTAAATGCGCCATCTTTTGATGCCACGTGCTGAAATGGTGTAGTACATTTTTTTTTCAGCACGGCCATTTAAAGTTGAATAATGTAATAATTTTGAGTACATGTTTGGGCATATTAGGGATATTTCCTCTGAAATGAAGATAGTTGTGTTCAAATTTTGAATTGTAATGTTTACTAGCATTATTCAGTAACAAATCCTCACTAAAATAATTAAGCTAAGTAAACATTTTGTAGTCATAGTACTTGAAAAATCATAACAAGGTGTTAATTTTCTCATTTTTTTTTTAAATGGCTATAATTTTTAGAGTGCAGCAAAAAATTTTTTTTTCATATTTTTTTGAGAACCACCATCCCTTGGCCCGTCATCCGTTTTCGGCTTGACGTTGATTTTTGGGACAACCTGTATATATATATATTTTTTTTTTTGTACGTATTTCATTCTCACAACATTTTTTTATATTGAATTTTATTATGTATCTTTTCTTTGCTATTGTTTTTTATTGTGAATTATTAATGCCCATTTAAATGTATCACATTATTAACTTATATGACATTATAGAATAACATTGTATAGATTTGCATGCCAAATGGTAGAATGTACTGGCTTCTACGTTATACCAATTTGACCATCAATACGTTACCTCCATTCTTAGCAAATAAATTTTTATTCTGATTCGGATGAAAAATATGCTGTAAATAATTAGAACCAAATGGGTTCAAGCATATTGCCTTAGGAATAAACATACTAATAGGTGCAATTGTAACTATTTATTTCTGACTACACGGGATCCTTCTATTACTTCTCTATCAATATAATGTTTAACAGCATTCGTCGGTGTGATATCACGGCTTTCGACGGCCACTAAAGTAACACAAAACATCTGTTCATGTAACTTACAGGCATCATTTCGTAGCTTCCATAGAGAAAGTCATTTCGGTTGGTACTTGTGGTAGACCTCTTCCGTCGCTCGTTTCTCTTTTTTTCGAGTAGTTCCTTTTGTGAGGGCGTCACCAAGCCAATGAGTCTAAAATAAAGATAATGTGGATTTATGTGGATACTTACAGTACATGTAAGAACAAGAAGCTTCTTGGCGTTTGGGTTTTCCACACGTCATAATCATGTTTCTGTGTCACGCCACAAAAAGCCACAATATACGTTACAAGTGTACAAGTACAATTATTGCATGCATAATAAATGCAAAATTTAAAGAAACCGTCAACCATATGTTCGAATGTAGCTTTAATACTGTTGGTAAATAACTAAAGACAAAAAAACTAATGATATTAATGGGAATGTGAGTTTATTTGTTCCCCTTTACGCCTTAAGTACTCGATCTTCCAGGGTACAGAAATGGGCATCCAGAAAAAAGTACTGTTCCCGAGGGATAGAAATTTATTGACAAAATCTACATTAAAGCGAGCGAGCCATGGACAAAACCTAGTACCAAATATTTTTATATATTTTAAGGTAAAATATGTATATAAGTTGCTCATTCTACAGGGTCATAGAGTAATCAAAAAAGTTTAATCACCTTAAGAATGTCTCCTTAGTGACCGGTTCCCCCGGCTCTGGTAGTGGTGGTGGTGAGGGAGTGGGTGACGGCTCACCGCGACCTGACGAGTCCGAATCAGACTTCTGTTCCTGCCACTGGTTGTTATGTTGGTGTGCGTGCGGCAATTTCGTTCCACTGTAACAACGTTTCAGGAACACATGACCAAAGAATAGATATCAAGAAACTTTCAATATGTTTCATTAAATTATTGCAAGTTCGCTACGATACTACTAATTAGGAGAGGTGTGGTTTGTGTTGGATGTTAAATACAATTTACCTTAGCTTATAATATAGGTATTCAATTACGATTTTATTAACAGTGGCATATTTTTGACTAAGTAATAACAAAAATGCTTCTGTTGAAGATAACTTAAATAGAAGTATTTTCGTAGGGTCTGACTACAAGACTTTTTTTGCCGAATCCGAAAGGTATGTTACTAAGTTGGACGCATCTTGACCCCAAACAATATTAAGTACTTGCGGGCATAACAAAACGACCACCAACCTACATGCCACTTTTCATCTCATTCCCATCTAAGAAAACCGGAAAGATCAATATAACAAGATCTACATAAGCAAATGAGAGTTTATTATGTAAGGAAGTAAATTGCGCCCAAGCAGTATTTATTACTAATTTTGCTAGCCTTATAATGTAAGGTAATATTTATTTTCTTTAATCAGCATCTCATATCATATGTTTATTTAATTTTACTACTGATCATATAAATGAGATATTGCATTTGAAATTTTTATCGTCTATTTATATATGGAAAAACTAGACAACTCGAGTAGTAGGAAATAAATCCTACGTCGGGCGAACTTACGACACTTGGCGCTGTGGCAGTGGCGAGACGACTACACTAAACCACTCCGCCATCAGTGCAATCACAAAATGTACATCAGTTTTGCGATGTAACGCTCACGCTGGGCACTGTTGCCGAGCCAAAAACTTAATTAATTTTGAGTACAGCTGAAAAAGCAGCTAAAACCAGGTTATTTGGTTGCAAAATAACAACTTCGGTTGTTCATTAATTTTTATGTTTATATGTCGGCCTCGATGGCGTACTGGTTAGTGTATGTATCCGACTGCCACGCCTGAGGTCGCGGGTATGATTCCCGCACAAGTCAAACATTTGTGTGCATAGACATAAAAGTTTGTCTTAGTCTGGGTGTTTCTAACGGGTGTCCCAATAAGAGTGCACTATTAAAATTTTGTGTATTTTTTTCGTGTATTGGTAACTCTGAAATTTGACAGCTGTTACCTATGATTGTCCCGATTAATAAAAATGGAGCGTTACGCAAAAGAAGAACGTGTTTTTATTTTTTATACTCATTACAAATATGAAGAAAGTTACGCTGAGACCGCTCACAAACTTCGCGGAATTTTTGGTCGCAAAAGTGCACCTAATGTGTCCACAATTCGAAGAGTAGTTCAAAAAATTTAAGAATCTTTGTCGTTTGTGGATAATAAGTCGCCTCTGCGTCGACGTACTAGTAGATCTCTTAAAACCATTGCTGCTGTAAACAAGTGTGGTCGAAAACCCAAAAACATCAATTCAGCATCGTGCTGAACAACTTCAAATTTCACGAAGCACTACGCAGTGAATTTTGACGAAAGACCTCCACCTTCACCCGTACAAAATTCAGCAGACTCTCCTGAGTCTGCTGAATTTTGTACGGGAGCTCCTGCTCAAACCAGCAGACCATGCAAAGCGTTGGCAATTCGTTTAATGGGCAATAGAGCAAAGTGAAATTCAGATGTTAACTGGCCACCAAGATCATGCGATTTAACACAGTGCAATTCTTTCTTTGGGGTGTTGTGAAATCTCGGGCTTATGCGAATAAACCAGAAACAATTCCTGAGCTCAATGCCAAAATCCAACGCGATATCAGTGAGATACAGCCACATCTTTGTCAAAAAGTTATCGAAAATAAGTTATTGAATAAAAATGATAAATAAATAATAAAAGAGTAATGGCCTGCCATCAGAGCCGTGGGGGGCATTTGCCAGATATTTTATTCTATACATAATCGGAACATGTCTTCTTTATCATGTAATTTTAATATGACAAATTACTCAAAAAATGTTATATTTTTAAATTAAATAGTGCACTCTTATTGAGACACCCTTCATGTATAATATGAACGTATTTACAAAAAAGAAGTATGTATGTTTATCCATTGTCTAGTACCTATAGTACAAGCTCTGCTTAGTTTTCTTTTTTTTATACTACTAAATTGACAAACAAGCATACGGCCCACCTGATGGTAAGTGATCACCGTAGCCTATCGACACCTGCAACACCAGAAGGCATCACTTGCGCGTTGCCGACCTTTTAAAAACCTTTTAACGCCTTTTTTGAAGAACCTCATACTGTACTCTTGTGGGAAAACCTGGGCAAGGAGTTGATTGCACAACCTGAGTGTCCGCGGGAGAAAATTCATTTGGAACCGCTTGGTGCGGCACCAATTAGGTTGTAAGCTGTGAGAATGAAAGCCCTGCCGATAGCGAGCGGTGCGATGATAAGAAGTAGCTGAGGGCATCATCTCAAACACTCATTATAACACTATCCATTATATAAGCGGTAGAACACACAAAGAGAGGCAAAGTCCCGTCTGAGACTTAGTGGCTCAACAGACGGTAGTCTGTGAGTTTGGGCTCGACAATTCTCAATGCTCGTCTCTGTTACGCGTCAAAAGGATCAAGCTGGTATTTTGATGCTCCTGCCAAAAGATGACTGCAGTACTCCATGTGAGGCCGGACTTGCGACTTATATAGAAGCAGTATTTGCCCCGCAGTGAAGTACCGCTTAGCTCTATTGAGCACACCAAGCTTTTTGGAAGCCAAGGATTCCAATACTCTTGGACATCTCCAATCTCTCACCATCGTAAGAGACGTGTTCTGGAGTTGTGGAGACACAGTAAATGGGGTTTTCTTAGCGGTGAACGCGCAGGCTTGTGTCTTAGCTGGGTTAAACACGACTAAATTTATTCTTCCCCATTCAGATATTCTATCAAGAGTATTTCCGATTTCAGACACAAGCCGATCGCGGCATTCCTCCACTGTGGATCGAGGGATATTAGCGCGGCCCGTGTAATAAGTATTTCCGGTACTGTCATCCGCATCATCTATCATTGACATGCAGCAGGAACAGTGTCAGGGACAACACAGAGCCTTGCGGGACGCCAGCATTTATGTCCATGGGATTAGAGCAATCACCGTCAACCACAGTTTGGATGCATCTACCGGACAAAAAGTTGGCAAGCCATTCGTATAATCCCTTGGGCAGTACGTAAGATGGTAACTTCGATAGAAGACCTTTGTGCCAGACCCGATCGAAGGCCTTGTCATCCATGTCCAGGCTGACAACCAATGCCTCGCCTTAGCTCTCAATGGCTAGTGTCCATCGGTGTATGAGATACACGAGAAGGTCGCCAGTTGAGCGACGATGGCGGAAGCCGTATTGCCGGTCACTCAACAAATCATGACTCTCAAGGTACCTCAGGAGCCGAGAGTTGATCACCCGCTCCATCACATTGGAAAGAAGGGACGTTATGGCGATAGGCCTGTAGTTCGATGGCTCAAATCTGTCATCTTTTTTTAGCACTGGGTGAACGAATGATGTCTTCCATGAAGACGGAACTTGTCTTGTGGAATAGGAAAGCGAGAAGAGGCGCATCAATACTGAACACAACTCAAGAGCACACTGCTTTAGCACCACTGACGCTATGACATCTGGCCCGCTCGACTTATAAACATCTAGAGACATTAGCTCCCGCCGGACCTGGCGTTGTGAAATTGGGATTTCCGGCATGGAATGACCGCACCACGAGATGGTGGGTGGTACGGCGCCTCCATCGCTCATAGTCGAGTTTGAGGCAAAGAGAGAACCCAGCAAATCGGCCTTCTCTTTGGCACTACGGGCCAGATTACCATCGGGCTTTCGGAGTGGTGGCAAGGACGACTGACAAAAATTACCTGCGGCAGCCTTGGCGAGGGACCAGAAAGCGCGACTCCCGGAAGAGAAGCTAGCAAGTCGCTCGCCAATTCTGTCGACGAAATCAAACTTAGCCCTAGCAACCACTCTCTTATTGAGCCTCGAGGCAGCATTTAGTTTACGTTTCACTTCGGGGATGTTAGATTCCTTGTTAGTACAAACCGTGGTCCAACCCTCATAGGTAGATTAGATTGCTTTAAGGCTCTTGCATCTCTGCAGGACTGATTGAACCACGGTCGTTTTTTAATTCCTGCGGCGATCCGCGGTTTTGGGATAGAGCATTCCATTCCCGCAATTACCGCTTCCGCAACGGCGCTAGCGCAGGTTTCGGGATCACCTGAAGTGAAACAAAGCTGCCCTCATGGGTACGCTGCGTAGAACTCTCGCCCATCCTAGTCTGCTGACCCAGTCAGCCCAGTCTGCTGTTCAGAAGAACCAAGAGGTGCATCCACCTGGATGGAATATCCATCCGAGCGCGTAGTCAGCAGAAGGTCCAATAAGGAGCTGGTGTGGGTCTCTACGTCTGGTATTCTGGTAGGACTATGTACCAGTTGAGAAACCCATAGGCCAGAGCAAAGTCATGTGCTCATGACCTTCCCGCAAAGTAAGTGGACCGAGAACCAAGCCACTCTACGTGGTGGGCGTTAAAGTCTCCTAAGATCACTAATTCTGCAGAAGGGTACTGCTCAAGAGCTTTGTCAGTAGACGATTGCAGGTGCTCAAAAAGACAAGCCGTGTCCATCGCTATGAGACCTGTAAAGAAATGCATAGATACAGGTGTGGCCTCTGTAATCTACGCGTACCCACAAAGTCGACAGGTCTCTGTTGTCAAGGCCATTAAGACGGCGACAGCTAATATCATCACGGACGCATACACAGACCCCAGCAAGGCGCACAAATTTGTGCTCTAACTTGTAGCCAGGGTATAGGAGATATGTGTCGGTCGGGCATGACATTTGCGTCTCCGTAAGGAAGAACAAGGTCGGCTTCGCTGTCTCCATGTGTTGATGGACTATGGATGGATGTCTCCTCCTCTGGCAACAACTACTGCATCGGAAACTTTACACGGGCTGGCGGTTCAGCCTCCCAGGGCGGAGATAAAGTAATCCCTGGGTTCGGGAACCCGTTCAGCCTGCGGGCGGCCAGCGGACAGTAGTTTCACCGGGTCTCCCTGACCACCGCGTCGACACTTCGCGCCTGTACAAGGCAATGGCGCTCACATAATCACGAGTCTCCTTACTGACAGTGCAGCGCCTACTTAAGGAGCACTGGCACCCCTACTCACCGCAGGAACACAACACACGGTTATTTTGGCTGCGGTCTTCTGTAGGGTGGAGGTACTTCCCCAGACGGGCTGCTCTTGCGAGAGGTAACAATAAACAGTTACCTCTATGCCCTACCTCCTATGAGTTTAGGCAAGTGTATTAGTTTGGGCTAGATGGTGTTGTGTGTATGTAATTGAATATTATTATATTATCTACCTGATTGTATAGTCTATAGGCAAATTGCTGCCTGCAAAAATAAGTTGTTTGTTTGTCAAAGTTATAATCATCATTACCCAAATTTTATTGATCTATACAATTTGGTTAATCAATATATTAATATGTGAAGCAAAACTTTGCACTCAATTGAGTAGGTAATATTACTCAGTAAAGCACAAAATAAATAGTGTTATGTATATTAAGCTATTAAGTCATGACAATCAGCAATTAAGTCTGACTGACAGATTGATGATTGATGATCATCATTGTGACCTTACCTACTTACACTTAGGTGTGAATAGTATACCATTTCCCCTTAAAAGTAAGCTGTGTTATTTTTTAATGTCAAGTGGGCCTTTAAATCGGAGCTGTACCTTTATTTAATATTACAAGATACCCACAGATCAATTATTATGCCTTTTTCTTCGTGAACCTTACAGTACAATTAACTAGATTAGCAAGCTAATTTTTAGAGATCACAAATAGTAGTTTACTAAAATATATATATATGGATAATCTAATTATGTATTTACCTGAAAGCTTCCTTCACTTTGTTCAGAGCATTCACAAAATTATTTCTACTATCATGGACTGTATTAGGTAACTGTGCAAAATGTCTTTCATATTTATCTTTCTCTTCATTCTCACTGTGATTTGAATTCTCCTTTTCATTGCCTGATTTAATATCATTTTCTGAATCAGATATATTGTTTTCTTTTGCCTCATCACTATTGTTTTCACTTTTTATATGTATTTCATTTAATACAGAAGGTTTTAATAGTGATACTGTTCTATTTCTACTACGATATTGTATTTGGTGGTCCCTTAACTGCTGTGCAACATACTTGTTATCATTTTCAATATTAATGTATTTGTTGCGCTGCTTCAAACGTTGCTGGTATAGCTCTAGCTCTCTCCGCAGCCTCTCTACCACTAGTTTCTGAAAAACAAGTAAGTAAGTACATGAAACAAATCAATTAATATAAACATATATTACACTTGGTAACAATATACCAGTCAAAAGAGCAATGCAACATATAGGCCAAAAGCAAAAATTAGCTTTATACTAATCATAAAATAATTTACACATAATAGTTACAGATGTAAATCAAATAAAAACCTTACAATCTTAAAAGACATAAAAAACATAATACATGTATTATACCTATACAATCAACATAGTTTAGTTAGTAAATCAATAGTAAAATGCAATGCAATTGAAACCAATACTTTTATGGTATGTATACTAGCCCAAAGGTAATGACTAAATGAATAAAATAATACAGGTTCTTATATATTATATTTATGGTTTACAATCATATTTTAAAAAAGTATAAAAGTATTATAACAATGAAAATTCCAAAATATTAAATAAGAAGAATATATATTTAATTACTTGAATACTATCTAATACAACAAGGTTATATATAATATTAATTATATAAAACTTACTTGAGTCTGACCAATTGCAATTATTTCCTTTTCAGCTTCCTTTACTTTTGACTTCAAGTGAAGATTCTATGAACACATAATAAATTAAGTAGATTTCATTTTAAATATTCATAAGAATAACTCATGTTCAACTTCAAATTAAATAAATTAGTAAATCTTACGTTTTCATCATCCTGTAAACGAGTCACCCAAACCTGAAACGTAAATTCAATAAATATTCTCTTTGTTTTTGTTTCTAAGTGCGTTGAAAGCAAAAATATTTCAATCGCAATACAAACCTGATGAATTCGTATCGCATTTTTCAAGTCCGACTGCGTTTTACGAATATCTTCTTTTATCTCATTTGATACTTCCATAATTCATTCAAATAAAGACTAACTAACCAAAATTGCAATAAAGTTTTCTATAATTTTATTAAATATAATAATACGTTTTCGAAGAAACAAATTTTGTTTCCCAAACACATTGACTTATATATTACAAACAGCAACACAATATTACTCTTTCGGAAAGTTTACACAATATAAAACACAAGGATAATCATATAATCTAAAGAATACAATACAAAAAAGTAACATCACTTGCATGTATGTACCGTTTAAAAATTAGGTTGAAAGAATATTAAGGAACTTTATCTTCGAAATAAACTCAGAGTTGAGTTCAATTGAATTGAGTGAAATAGATACACACACATGTGTACTGTACACTTATACATTCTAATACTAAGAACACACACATCATCAAACATGATAAACAAAAGTAATTTTCTGCACACAGGCAAACGAGAACGACTGTAAAAAGCTATGAGTGTAAACACTTTACATGACCCTAAAAATCGACTAAGAAGTAAGAACTGCAATACTTATTATAAGCAATATTACAGTGTTATAGTTATAAATGAACACACTAAAATGAAATTTTCAATGAATTTAAATGTAAACTTAGTACCTAGGTACATGTTAGGAAATGTTTATAAGATAATACGAATTACGAAGGCGTGCGTCAAATAGTATTAAAAGAGAAAACTGTTTCTGAAACAGTGTGCTTTATGTAGAAGGGTGACCATGGTGTAGATACTCACTACCTTGGTCTATTTCCGGCTTCTGAATTTTTATACATTTTGCTAATAAAAGATACTTACAGCCCACCCAGTTGGATTATAATTACCTTCCATGTTATATTTCTATTAATGTCACTTGTGTTTATTAAACTGCAACTATATGTAATCTAACAGTAGCTACTGATATAACAACTCACACATCACTTTAAAAATTAAACAAGGACTCGAAAAAATAATTTATTGGAAGATTTAAAGATATGATTTTGTAGAATTTATT
The DNA here is from genome assembly GCA_930367265.1 of Catocala fraxini. NCBI lineage: Eukaryota > Metazoa > Arthropoda > Insecta > Lepidoptera > Erebidae > Catocala > Catocala fraxini. The sequence goes on along the minus strand of OV884027.1, from coordinate 10,467,202 downwards.
TCACAAATATAGGTATTAGCAGTCTAAACATATTTTTATTTTATATTTATATAAACACATTCATATCTTATTATTGTAAGAGCAACAATAAAATTAACAATATTAAACATTTGTGTATAAAGCTATCTCTATTTTACACATGTAGCAACAAAACACTCACATATTAACATTTACAGTTACGTAGCATTTTTATCTCGATTGTGATATTTATAACAAGAATTATTAGTGTTAAAACAATAATATTATTACTACAGAACCTAAATAGCTTTAGTCCATTATTATTGACCTTTTTACAGATATTTATATTTATATCACTATATAATATTCAATCGCCATTAAATTATAATTTCATTATTTTACAACTCATATGCATAAGGTATTGCAGCTGTTATACCATTTATTACTAACAATAACAATATTAAATATACAAAATATATATTTATACATTGCAGAGTGCGGGCCAGTCCCAATCGCGTATTGGCAATGATTGCTGACAGGCTTGATTCTCTTTACATGAATTATTGCTATCCGGATTCATGTAGAAAGAAACCAGCAAATTTAATGTTTACTGTCTTTAATTTTAAGTATACCTACTAACATTAGCTTATAAGAATCCGTAGACCCATACAAAAATATTAGTTACATGGATATGTAACTAACATTTTGCGGGTCTACGTTGCCTGAATAAATACATATGCAGATTTTTGCCATACTCTTTTCTAGTTTTTCCTGTATATTATTTTAAATTCGAAAGTAACTCTGTCTGTCTGTTACCTTTTCACAGCTAAACCATTCAACCGATTTAGGTGAAATTTGATACAGATATACTTTAAAACCTGGGGAAGGACATAGCCTACTTTTTAATGATGTAGGTACCACGCGGGCGGAGCTGCGGGCAATTGCTAGTTTTTTGCATAGCACCCTGAATATATAAAAAACTAGCTAAATCCTAAAGTTAGCTAAAGTCTAAATCCTCTTTGGTTTTGCAATGTTTCGGTGACCTTTTTGGGAAAACGCAAGCTTTTGTCTGTGCACGCATTTTATATATGTATTCAAAAGTGTGTTCTGTTTATTTATTGGTGGTATGTATATCTATGTATATAATAATGTATAGCATACTATACTAATGTATACACATTACTTATTTAAATTTTTCTGTATATGTTAATACATATACAGATAAATTTAAATAAGTAATGACCAAGTATAATATAGTCAATATATCAAGTTACAAAGTTAACTAGATAAGTAACATTGACACATTATACCAATAGAGTAAAATAAAATAAGATAATTGAGAAAATTCTTAAAATAAAGTTGGAATTATTCTATATATATAAGAACTAAACTTAACTATACCAGCTATCTTGTTTCCTTTAGTATACCCACACACACACCAATTATAATTTGTCTTTAAATAGGTATATAAGATTGATTTATGTACTTACACAGCGACGAAGACCCACATATAAGAAACTAGCTGTACCCGCGGTTTCACCTGTGTTTCTGATTACTGCGCCGCTCTCGTAGATCGTAGCGTGATGTTATATAGCCTATAGCCTTCCTCGATAAATAGGCTATCCAACGCTAAAATAATTTTCTATTCGAACCAGTAGTTCCTGAGATTAGCACGTTCAACCAAACAAACAAACAAACTCTTCAGCTTTATAATACTAGTATAGATACGTAATTTAATTGCTACGTAATTTTTAGCAAAGGTTCGGTCTGCTACTTCTTTTATAATGTAAATATGATTTAAAAATTATTTTCAAGACAGTCCATCGGTCATAAATATTCGGTAATCCCCTAACAAAAAGTCGTTACTTATACTTGTCAGGGACACACAAAGCTAATGTAAGTTCCTCTCAGCAAATTTTTCTATATATCTATGATTGAAAATTTTGTCAATCTCAAAACAAGTTATTCTTTGTTTCTCTTGACTGAGGCTTCCTATTTACGTTAGTACCTACTCATTATTTATATAGTTTATTTATTTATTTACATTCAATTACTCACTACACTCACAGTTTCCCAACACGTGCAGTGAGCCATTACATTTGATTATGTATTTGTACAGAAACATTCACAAATTTTGGTAACAGTAGCTTTTTTTGTAAAAAACAGATCAAGTACCGGATACTGAGCTATCAGGGCGTTGAGCAGTGCAATCGCTCGATTAGTCGGTGCATATTGGGCGGTGCACGTTCGTACTGGCGGTGCGGCCAGAAGACGGCGCGAGCGTAATCGCGTATACTGGTTAGGCACTGATAATGAGCACCGAGACAAACAACACGGGTTGTCGACTTTATTGTTCATCAGTAAATAATAGTGCAATACTAATGCACATTTGCGGCGTGTTTCAAGCGTGTCGATGCCTACCATTCCAGATACGAAAAGAGACGGATAAAGATAAGGATAAAATCCATAAAGCTTCTTGTACAAATAACGAGCGAATTTGCGCTGAACGCGTTCTATCATTATGCTGTACTTAGCCTCGTGCGGGTCCCAGACTATTGAGTTATACTCTAAGATACTCCGCACAAAAGAAAAGTACAGCACAACGACAGCACTCCTGCTCTGAAATGGTGCGGATTGCCTCATTACAAAGCCCAATGCTTTCAAGCTTTGACTGCAGATGCTTGTGATGTGCATGTTAAAAGTTAGGCCCGAATCCACAGTCAGACCCAAGTCACGTACAAGTGTGACGCGCTCCAGCGAGACATCTGATATGCTATAAACATGATGATATGGCGAGCGAGATCTTGTCAAAGTTATGGTTTTACATTTGTTTATATTAAAGTCCAGTCTGTTTCGGACACCCCAGGCTACAACACTATCGATGTCCCGCTGAAGCATTTCACAGTCTGTTACGTTACTAATACCCAAGAACAGCTTCAAATCGTCCGCAAACATGAGACATTGCGATGCTTTAACAACACTTGGCAAGTCATTGATCATTATTAAAAATTGCGTCGGACCTAAAACGCTGCCTTGGCTCACGCCAGAGCGGGTGACATATGAGCTAGACTTGTAATTACCTAGCTGGACATACTGTGTGCGGTTCGCAAAATAGTTGGCAAATAATTTTAATAGATTAGGAGTAAATCCAAATGCAGCGAATTTTTGCAGAAGTATACCATTGTGGACACGATCAAAGGCTTTTTTGAAGTCGAAATATGCCGCATCCACCTGCCTATTCTGATCCATTTCGCTTACACAGTAGTCAACAAAGTTAATTAAATTTGTAGCTGTTGACTTACCGGCACTAAAACCATGCTGACATTCACTTAGCTGCGATGTAATCTGTCTAGTGATATGTTTGTTTAATATATGCTCAAATACCTTGCCAAGCGCTGACAACACCGCAATGGGTCTATGGTTTATAACTTCATACCTGGAGCCATCCTTGGGTACAGGTGTAACGCGTGAGACCTTCCACCTAGCTGGATAAGTAGCAGATTTCAAAGCTAAATTTAATATATGTAGAAGAGGTTGCTGGAGTACTCTAATACAGTCCTTGATAATAAAAGCAGGTATGCCGTCAGGTCCTACAGATGATTTAGTCTTTAACTGTTTGACGGCTAATAACAAATTAGACTCATCGATAAAATCTATTGCAATTCTCGACGAGCAGAGATTTCGTCCTCCGTCAGAGTCCTGTGTGATTTCTGGGTCAGATGTTAGTTCATCAACTAAAAATACCGATTGGAAATAGGTTGCAAAAGCATTTGCAGCATCCTGACCGCAGACTACGCTTCCATTATACTCGAATTCATCGCAGGTGTGCCGCGAACAACGTTGTGCTTTTACAAATGTCCAAAAAGCTTTCGGATCCCTCTTTATACCCGTCTCAGTTCGCTCGATAAAGTTGGCATATGCCTCCTTTATTAACTCTTTAACTCGTTGCCTATAAAACACAAACAATTCCCTATTGAAAACTAAATGTAATTCTCTAAATTTCTTCAGATGATAGTACTTCAGCTTTATATTTTTTATTAAATCTGATGTATACCACGTAGGGTATATATATTTGTAATTATTTACAGTTTTAAAAGGAACATTATAATTAATGCTATTCGTTATCTGTGAATAGAAGGCATCCAACGCTTCATTAACATCAGTAGAACCCATTACTTCCGACCAAGATAATGTGGCAATAGATTCATACAGCGATATCGGTTTTAAGTACAAATACAATAATTAAATATTAATCATTGATGAAAATGCGTCATGTACTGTGGATTAACGTGTTACCCTAGAAACCATCCACAATTTAAATAATCATTTGGTTATTATTTTGAGAAAACCTTAAATTATATATTTTCACACTGGCTTTTTGCTTTGCCAAGCGTATGGTAACCTTATGGTTTATTTGATCTATGGAGTTTATCATAGACTAGTATTTTATTTATGTCCTTGTTCTTGCTCTTTGTAGTTATCTGTTATCTGTCATAAACGATTTCAGTGAAGGTTTCGATGAGACTATGAATCGAAAATTCGTAATTCAAGGAAATATTTATTTGAACCTCTTATTACATTAATTTTCCATTATTGAACAGTGTACTGTAAAGTTGTGTTAAAATAATAAAGGTTTGAAAGGAATTTACAGGCAGTTATATGACATGTTCACACTGAAATATCATAGTTGATTGGCGCCACGACAAAAGATTTTATCTACGATCGTAAAGAATAGTACATAGCTTAATCCATAATTAAGCATGTCAGTAAAACGACAAGCCACTACTGAATTAAACCACGAAAATTGGGATCAAGATGATCCAGCCGATCCTGAAGAAGGTGGCTGTTTTAAAACTGCGTCCAAAGATATTCTTGAAAAACGTGTTATCAGGACGGCTAAAAGACGTGCGCAAGTAACTGGCGACGAGGTAAATAATTGAAATATTATGATGTTATTATATCAGATCTTTTATAATCATAAAATAATAATGAATGTAATAATCATGTATAGTTTGCATATGACTATAGATAGAAATCTGGCATGTGAACATGCCAATAAAGTTAATACTTTATTATATTACGAGTGTGTGTGTGAGACTATTACAACATAAAAATGTACATAATATGAACATGGAGATATAATTTATTAACAATGAATTATTGGATTAGTGATTTCACAATTTTACTGTTTCAGAAAAGTGTCTTCAGTGGATTTGGTGGCTTCAATAAAGCACAGCCTGCTTCATTTGACTTTCTATCAAAACTTACTAATGGTAACAATGAGAATAATGACTCAATCAGTAAAGTAGAGTCATCTGTAACATCCAGTTTATTTACCAGTAAACCAATGACAACAAGCCCAGGCAGTGGATTATTTTCTCTTCAGACTAGTACTGCTGCATCCACAAAATCACCATTTGGATCACCACCTACACTTACTGGGACAACTTCGTTGTTTGGAGTTTCTTCAACTAACACTAACACATCTTCAAACTTGTTCATAGCATCAAAACCAGACTCTACAGTCGGTGACTCTCCTTTTAAAGTTCAAACTGTAACAAGTTCTACTGACAATAAGACAGATTCTACAAAATCAACAACTACATTTGCTGCAACAAAATTTGACATTCCAACTAATGTGGCTAAGTCATTATTTTCAACTACTTCTAATTCATCACCCTTTAAAATTCAATCAGGAACTGATACAATGCAAAGCAATATTGGTACAATAACAAAATCTGAGTCTAATCTGAATGAAACAGAGATGAAATCTGATCAGAATAAGAATGAATCAAAAATGAAATATTATTCTAAACTGAAAGGTCTTAACGAATCTGTATCAGATTGGATAAAAAAGCATGTTGAACAGACCCCTCTTTGTATACTTACACCTATATTCAAAGACTATGAGAAGTATCTCAAAGAAATACAAGATGAATATCAAAGTTCTGATAAAGCACAGAATAAAAAAGCAGATGATAAAACTAGCTCATCTGAAAATAAAACTGACTTTGGGAGCATAAATGCTAAGCCAGTAACTACCACTATGAACAGTAATACTACAGGATCCACAGTATTTAACTTGTCTCCAAGCTCAAAATCTCTCTTTGCACCTCAAAACAGCAATACTACAACAGTAAACAAAACACCTACATTCTCATTTGGAAATAATGCTTCACCTAGTACTTCAGTTACAACTACAAAAAGTCCATCTGGATTTACCTTTGGTGTAGCGACTACATCAAGCCAATCAACTATAACTACATCATCTCCATTTGCAATTGGAACTACATCATCATCTACTTTTTCTTTTACTGCAAATACAAACACAACCGATACCAATGGATCTCCATCTGCTTCTCCATTTTCATTTGGCATTGGTAAACCTTTCAGTTTCAACTCTAATATTAAACAGAATACTAGCACAACTGAAGAGACTAACAAAGAAGAGGAAGATGATACACCACCTAAAGTAGAATTCACACCTGTTGTTGAAGAAAACAGTGTTTATGATAAAAAATGCAAAATATTTGTGAAGAAAGATGGAAATTTTGTAGACAAAGGTGTAGGAACATTGTATATTAAGAAAATAGAAGATAGTGGCAAAAACCAACTGTTAGTCCGGGCAAATACAAATCTGGGGACTATTTTATTAAATTTAATATTAGTTTCGGCCATACCTACCCAAAGGATGGGTAAAAACAATGTCATGTTGGTTTGTATACCCACTCCAGATTCAAAGCCACCTCCAACACCAATCTTAATTAGAGTGAAAACTTCAGAAGAAGCAGATGAGTTGCTAGCTACCTTAGATAAATACAAAACATAAAATGTTATTCTTAACAATGTAGTTGCTGTTCAAAAATTATGTACTAGATGATAAACTAAATTCAGTAGGCAGATATTAGTATTATTATTATTATATTACAATAAAATGATTGAGTATCTAGTGTGCTTTATTACAAAATATTGTATGTACATAGTTTCAGAATAGCCTCATCATGAATTGTCTACATGCATAATGTTATTCGTGTAATTTCTCATAATGGCATTTTCTTAAAACAACTGTCATAAATTCTATTCATAAATTGCTCTTTTCTTAAATTCCTTGTCCAATAACACCTTTACTCATACTATCACTTTCCGTGGATGTCCTACTCTATAAATTAAACCTATAGTATTAGAAAATCTTATTACAATGAACAACAAAGTCTTTACAATGAAGTCTTGGATTATATCCTTTCATAGGGTCGAATCGTGTCATTAGGTTTTCTTTGAAAAAACAGAAAAAAACAGTACCTAACAGTAGTTATGTTCATTATAAAAACGAAATTCAAATACAACTTAGGTATGTATTTAATATTCTGTTAATTTTTAAAAGATAAGTGGCAGAATAATCTGTATGTACAAATATGCAGTTATTTCCAGAAAAATGTTCCTTTTATTTTATTTATTGGTAAGAAACAGAATGAAAGGACACTGAGAAAGTGTTGTTTGCGGAAAGGACAACAAAAGATTACATTAAGAACATGTTCGAAGCACATGTGCTTCGATGACACTATGCCACCTGGTCCTGCACAGAAAACACTTATTTCAATTGAGCCTACAGTTTAATAATTTGTAATTTGATAAAATAGACTTTGCTGCACTAATAATAATAATAGCATTGTAAGAATATTCTGCAATTAATAGTAAGTATCATATATAAAGATATTAAATTTGTAAGATTAAAGTAAGAACTAGTCTCAATGTAAATCTTTTGAGGTGAAGGAAAATTAGTATCAGCTGTTTAATTAAAATTGGAACGTGTGCCAATAAATAAAATGTAGTACCTACTAAATTTTGAATAAACCTTACACAACCTTTTTAACCTCACATTATATGAACTATAAAATGCAGCTACATACAGAGTAAAGTAACAGTATCCCAGCATATTACAAGTATCTTATAACTAGGTATCTTATGTTTATAAGTGTCAGAGTAGATTCATCAATAAACAAATCCAAATAGAGGTTGGGTTAAATATTAAAGTGAATACAAATAATTGTGAAAAATAAACTTATATTATCCTTTATATTTTTATTTTTAAGCTATGATACACATTAACATACATGAAGTATTTATTCATGGCACTGAGCACAATATTGTTAGCCCATGCATGTAACAAATTCATAATAAATTACATTTCTAATGTAAGCTTCTTTCCTTACAAGATGATCTTTTATTATATTTTGTCCAGGATATAAATACAATTCCATCTATAATCATAATAATTGTATGCACCATATGGCCGATAGAACCATTATATTTATCTAGAAAGGACATCTAGCAATTAACACTTTTATAAATAATGTGTATGAAGTATTACACATTATGTTCCTGCAATATAACTATTCGATGTCATCTGACCTAAGCCCATTTGAATTCTGTGCATATGAATTTCTATATTATTTTGAAATAATTTTTGATGCTGTGGCTCTAATTTCATTTTAACTTGTTCCATAGTGCCCTGCAAAACAGTTAACTCATAAGCATTTTGATCAGAATCAGATAAGCTTTTCACTTGTAACATAAGTGCAATAAGATCTGTGATGATATCAATTAAATGGGCATCCTTTACTGACCCATTATTATTTTTCTCTACAAGCAAAGAGGCTTTTTCGCGACAAATCTCCCGTAAGTGTGAAGGAACTAACATAGCAGCTAAGCTAGGCTCTGGGGCTATTTGCTGACAGTACTGCTGAACTTCGTTCATATATTCTTGCAAGTCCATATTCATTCTTTCTAAATCAATCACGACTGCAGCATATTTTCTCTCAAAGTCTTCTGGCATCTTCTGACCAAATGATTTTCTTTTCTCTGCATCACAATTATATTCCTTTAATAAGTTGATTTTGTCTCTTTTGGCATTAAGTATTCTAGTTAACTTCACCATAACTTCCAAAAGAGCAAATGGATAACTACCAATAGCATCCATATGTTTGGCTATGTCAGAGCAACCAATTAAAGGGTCACCTGAAGTATTGTTATTTGTGGACTCGTACAAGCTAAATATGTCTTGTAGGACATATCTGGGTCTGAACTTTTTGGCAATGCTAGAAAGACTAATAGTGTCTGGAGGTTCATTTGACAAAACTTCATAATCTGGCACAGAATGTGTGCCTAACTTAGGGCGCTCAAAAGTTATTCTGTATGTGTTATTAGAAGTATCAACTGCATCAATACACCCAGTAAATAAACCATCTTGGGGCTTACGTAATCTAGCTGTGACTTTAGTACCGACTACTAATTGCATTGGTATTTCATTTGGCAAATCCTTAACATTAATATCAGCAGCTTTTCTTTGTTGAATAAATCTTATCAATCTTCGTTTTCTTTCCAATTCTTTTCGTTCTTCATCAAAAAATGCTTGAGAACATCTTCGGGGCTTACCCATCATTCTTCTAATTTTAGACCATTGCACTTGAGTCAATTTTCTATTACTGAGTTGAGGAAATGATTCTCTTAAACATATCATAAAATCATTTTCACCATCAAATAAAACTTTGTCAATATTACTATAGAAATACTCAAAACAAACCCATTTATGAGCTTTTGGTAATTTCAATAAATTTCTTAGTCTCATACCTATCCTGTGGCCAGATTTAGTATCCGGTGATTGGGTTCCAACAAGTTCAGACTTTTCATCATATTTATCAGTCCTTTGTACTTTAGATGGTGATTTCTGTTTTTTCGAGCTAGTTTGTTTAATTGGTGTTTTAGAAATAATCTTGGCATTTCTTTTGGGTGATTGGCGCGGAGGCGAAGTATTAACAAAATCGTCAACAAATATAAATCTATTTTTTTTTCTTATTCGGGCTGGCATACCTCTCGCATTTAGCTTTTGAACAGGTTCACTAGGTGCAGGTTTCGGCGGTAACTTGGTACCAACTCTGTGAAGGCCAAGAGCTGCAGGCCCGAATGCCGGTGGCTCTTCATCCTCTTCGGGAAAATCCATATCCATTGGTTCCTCTTTAATACGATATTGAGACCTTGGTGAATACTCTTCTGCATCTTGTTCTCCTGAACAAAAATCAAAATCTTTTTATTTATGTAACTTGTAGTCTACAAATATTATTTATTTAGCAGGTATTTCAATGTAAATAATCTTATTTATTATAGTCTGACTACACAACATAGTCTAATATTTCAATTTCGACAATAAACCGAGTGACATTCCGGCTAAAAATTTGAATTTTTTCAAATTTTGAATCTAGCGAACCACATTACAATCGTAACTCTTGAGAAGAACACATTATAAACCGCTCAATAAAAAACTGGTATGTATTTTATTAAATGAATTATTCCTTCCTATTTATACACACCAAGGAAATAGAAAAACAAATTATTAATTGACAATATAAACAAAACTTACTTTCTGATTTATCCGCCATGTTGATGTAGTAAATTTGATTTATTTAAAGACGAGAGCGCCAAAGAACATTTACGTTCGGATACCATTTGTACTATAGAGGAATTACGCCTCAAAAAAGTTGTTTTACCAAAAACACATTTAAAAGTATTAAAAAATATCATGTTTATAGATACGTATAAGTAGAATTTATTTAACATTAAAATAAATAAATATTTATTATAGTCAATGTCTTTATAATAAAACTAAAGTATGAAGATACAATGTACATTGTACATTGATGAAAATGTCAAATCAGTATAATAATTTTATTTCGTATCTGCACTGACCTCTATAGTATCTTATTTGTATACTGGACTGGCTTTCACTACCAAAAAGATGACTTTGATTTTCGCGTTACGTAGAAAGCGGTAGTAAGTGTATTTGAAACTAATGTCAGAGATGAACAATAATTTATTTTTGATATCGATAGAAACTATTATTTATTAAAATAGTAAATATCTTTAAACAGAAAAAAAAAACTAGTTTTCGTTCGGACTATAATATGGTAGACTCATTGTTTTTATTAGATTTTATGCTTGTAAGTAGATGCTCCTATTTTGCCATGCCTGATGTTAGACGCTAACATTAAAATCTAATGTATATAATCTTTTTTTCATATCATGCACGAACTGAATGCCGCTACAGGTACCTAATTGTAAATTTGTACACACAGCTACATATCAAGTTAGACACCCTATATACACATAACTACACTAAATACAAAATAGAGAATTGTCGGCAAGGGACAGTGCATAATGGTGTCGATGTGATATTAAGGATAGAGCGTAACAAAAATATATCGCACTCTCTCGCACGATTCGCAGCGTTCAACTTCTAATAGTTCAAAGTCCAAACAGTATAGGTTGATGTGTCACTGTGTGTACATATTATAGTTTAGTAGTTAGTTAGTGTATCCTGGCGTTCATAAATGTTAAGCTACGACCTAAATAAATAAAGTTATTTTGATTTGCTTATAAAGATATAAAAGGAATTCAAAAACTATATAGGCTTTCAGTAACAGTAGTCTAAGAAGACATAATAAATATAAGTTTGCTATCTCATTGTTAGAATCCAGAATATAATAATTATATATCCAAGCTATGATTCGGTAGCTACATAAAAAACTGTCAACATGCAAATAAAAATTACGCTAAATACTTTAAATTCCAAAAGAAAGAAGAAGAAGTAATTTAAACATGCACGAACAACAATAATTATTTGCATTTAAATGACAAAAATGTCGAAATAATTTCATTGTACGCTCAATGGTGGCGCGTCGATTGGTAACAAGAAATAGCTGTCATCGTGTACGGGATTGTCAGTCCAGCATGTACATGTTATATATTAGAGATCAGTGGTATCAGGCATATTAATTAGTTTTATTACTATATACATGTAATTATTTCAGAATGACATTCAATTATGTATTTTCAAATAACTACAATACTGATGATTTGTAAGATATGTACATTTCAAACAAATCCGTATGACTTAACGGTTTGTTTTGATAATTCTTCAATATTTCATAGGAGTCATAATGAAACAAGAGTGATTGATGTTACTGCTGGTTCGACGGTACATGTGTGGTGTCACTATTGGTATGACTTATTTAAGATTAGTTGAAAACATGCCTGGTTAAAGTACAATATGATCCTCGTTCCATTTTATTTTCAGTAATTCAAAGGAGGATTACTATCCTAAATTGTGGTATTTTAAACCAAGAGGCACTATTTTCGTAAATATGAAGGAAATTCAAACAAATGATGACATTGCAGATAATATATCAATTACATTATCGCACACACTAAATATATATAATTTTAATCAAAACAATTCTGGAGTTTATACTTGTAAAAGCTCTGATGACAGTAAAAATAATAAAACATTCACTTATGTCCTAGACGGTAAGTATTATCCCCCAATTATTTTACGAGATGGCGAATTTAAAATTTAATAATGTTTTTTCCTAATAAGGCATCATCTGTGTTGAGGTTACTCGGAAGATGGGAGCAGCCAGTCAATGGCAAGAGTATAGACGCACGTATATCAATTCTATCAACAATGCATTTAAAATATCTGCAGAAGACCCTTACAAAACATTCCGGAGAAAATATAAGATTTTGCCTAATGTATATACCATTTGGGATAATTGGGGTGAATGCAAGGCAATTGAAGGTCATACTAAAGGTGTACGAAAAAGGTTAGGTAGGTGCCGTATAGGTTCCGTGGTAAGTATTTTATAAAAACAATTTATATTTAATTATTATTATCTTTTATTTAAAATTATACTGTAACACACACAGTCGCACATTTTTCGCAAAAGTCTAGTTAAGGCCTGTTTAAACCTAAGCGGTATTCGCTACCGTCTGCGGTAAAGAAAACCGAGTGGGTATGCGGTAATAATACCATTCACAGCAAAGCGGATTTCGCTATTCTTCTGGGTAGAGTACCGCGCGGTATTACCGGTATTCGAGTTTCGTTCAGGAAGGTAAGAAGTTTTCGTCAGTTGGTCATTTCTGTGTCGTCAAAGAATATACACGTCAGTCACGTTGTAATTTCTGCAGAGCATCTGATTTTAGTGATGGATAGCGATGAAGAGGAAGTTTTACTTTTATTAGCCTTAATTGACTCACCAGTTAAGAAAAGAATTTGGATCCGTGACATCAACAGACAACACCGAATTCATGGGGAATTCCACACTTTATATTCAAGATTAAGACTGGATGAAGATAGAGCATTATCTTAAATACATCGTAGAGCAGACTGCAGTTATTGTTGAGAAATACAACGACGTTTCTCCCGTGGTGAGAAGGGTCTGGATAAAGGTGATGAATGGCGACCGCCACAGTACACAAAAATATGCTCTTTACATTTTAAAGAATCATGTTTTCGTAAAGGATATAATAGGAGGATTCTTCATTCGCATGTAGTGCCACAGTACACAAAAATATGCTCTTTACATTTTGGAGGATCATGTTTTCGTTAGGGGTTATATAATAGGCGGATTCTTCATTCGTATGCAGTGCCGACAATATTTCTTAATCATCCACTATCGTGTTAGCCAGTAAATGCAACATATATCTGCATAGTTAATATCGATATATATTTAATGAATAGTATGAACAATATATAACTTAGTTCTTGATAGTATACAGCAAGTGCCCTAAAACTATTATTATGAACTTTTTTATTATTTATGGCCACCATTTTATTTTGAAGGACTAAATAACATTTTATTCCTTTATCATAAAGAAATATTGAGAAATTTGCGTGTGAAATAAGTGCGAGTTTTTTATAAGAGTGTTATGGTGATTTGGGCATGTTGGAAACATTATAATTTATAATTTGTGGTTTTATCTGTGATTAATATAAATTATTATAGACCGCTATTATAATGTGTGGTTTTATCTGTGATTATTCTCCTATCCTAATAGATTAAATAATTTTTATATTCTAAAATAGACTTATATTTTTAATAGTCAAATTTGTAAAGCAAAATATATTATACATATATGTGTTTCATATTTAAATACCTAATTATTTACTATATATTCTCATATATTATAGAAAACAATAAGTAATAATAAATATATTAGTTTACAAGTACCTAAGCCTATGTTCAGAGTTGGTTTTTGATATCTTTAAGCATCCTATTCTTCTTTGTAAAATCGTGAATATAATAAAAATCTTTTGAAAATAATGATGTGCTATTCATTTATTTAGGTTATGATTTCTTGAGGTGAAAAATACACCAGCGGTCACCAATGACCGATATCAGTATATTTCAGGGAGTTCTCTTATAAAATATGTAGAAAAAGGATACAAATGGATACATGACTGACAATTTAGGGGTTTAAGATGCTATACCTGTAAAACACAATTTGATTTAAGCATATGTTCAACCATACCACATCATACAATAAAAATAAACATTTTTAAGTTAAATTTAAATTTAACGTTATTATTAAGACAAATTATAAATCATATAATTATACATAGTTCACAACGTGAATTAAGAAATTAAGGCGCTTCAATCAGGCTACGCCATAATTCTGTGGCAACCTAATCAAAATGACATGCACTTAAAGGTAAAATATGCATAACCGCGTTAACTGCCGTTACAATCGAGAATAGAAATAAATATCTGATTAGTTAGCATTGTATAGTCAAAATGGAGACATTTAGCTGTGTTGACTTGTTGTCTCTTTCTAGCATATGTCAATTTGTTGATGTTGCAAAGGATACCCATAATGACCATGATCTTGCTGAAATATAATCCATCTATAGTTCTACAATATCTTTGATTGACACTAATAATAATCATTATAACGATGTTTCTTTTTATTACTGATTATGACAAAATTATGATTTGATTTTGCAGTAGTTATCTGTAGTCTGTTTTTATTATATATTACCGTGACATTTATATAGCAAATGCAAGACATGTTTAAAATATTAAAGCTATGAATATTATTTAATGAAATATTATTTTTGATATTTCATAGTACTTGTGAGCCTAAGTGTCACAGTGTTTTACAAACTTAATTTCATGTATCACTTATCCTCAAAATAATTATTAGCCAAAAAAATACTTAAAATTTAAATTAGTCATAAATTATTTTGATTGAAATAATTATAATGTAAAATGTTTCTAAGACAGGCTTGCTATCTAATTTTCTTTTATTTTTAAGGTGTCATCCGCACTCGTGATCTATAAAGTGTGTCTTAAAGGTACTGGGCACAAAATACACCCAGACATAGGACAATTATATGTGAATCACACATGTAATTGGCGGTACATTTATTCTTTACTTTCATTAAAATAAATTATTTCATTTTTTATTTTATTTCATTCAAATTACTAATAATGAATTAATTAATTATTAGTAATTTGCTATTTGTAACTTGTCCAACTTTTTTTTTTTTTTTTTTTTTTTTTTACGTGGGGGAATGCATTGACGCATACCTCTCCGCGGGGCGACGGAGAGGCTATGTCGGGCTCACCGGGGGAAAGATACCCCGGTAATACCGACTAAACCTACCACGGTGTTCCTCGACATAACCATAGACGGCGGGGCCGCGCGAATCGCTTTCACATGCAATCGCGACCCCGCCGAGGTTTCGGCCCGCCGTGTGAAACGGCAGGCCACTTCACAGAAAATACTTCCTCCACTGTCCCCCTGGGGGGGACAAAAACACGACACAGAGGCGCACATGGGAACACGCACGCCGCCTCTCGGACCTGGTGCTGAACGGATGGCGGGCAGACCCACAAAGCCCGCCATCCCCAGGTCAATCCTCAGGGTGGCTGGAGGTCATCTCGCGCCCTCCGGCGCCCGGTTCTGCGGTTGGGGAGAGGGTTTAAACGCTCCCTCTCCCGCTCCGCCGCCTCCTTGATGGAAATGACTTCCTCACAAAAGGAGGCGACGGCGTTCCACGACCTCTCACTCCGGACCATAGACTGAACTACGGCCGGAAGTGAGAGGGCAATCAGTCCGACTGCCGCGATCAACTCACGGCGCTGCGATGCCCAGGCAGGGCAGTACGCCAAAGTGTGCAGCGCCGTGTCCTCAACAACGTTGCGGCAGTCGCCGCAGTGGTGACAACCGGGCGTATCTTGCCGGCGTATACGACACAGGAACTGCCCAAAACAACCGTGGCCAGTCATTACCTGTGTCAGCCGGAAGGTGAGGACGCCATGCCGCCTCTCCAGCCACTCCTCAAAGACGGGACTAACCGCCACTATCGTGGCGTGCCCGGCACTAGGGTGCACAAGTCGTTCCTTCCATTTCTCCACTACGACCTGGCGGAGCTCGGACCTTGCCGCCTCGAGAGCGGGAAGAGCAGGTCCTTCGCCCCGAGCTAGTGCCTCCCGGCGCCAGTGGAAGAGTGACGCCAGAAGCGCCGCTTCCAGGTCCCAGGGCATCGATCCGGCGAGGAGGCTCGCTGCCTCGAACGAGATCGTGCGGTATCCTCTTATCAACCTGACGGCCATGGCGCGCTGTGGCGCACGAAGCGCTGGAATGTTACGGGCCGTCAGGTTGTCCGCCCAAACTGGGGCCCCGTAGAGGGCCATAGACCGCACGACTCCCTCGTAGAGCCTCCGGCAGGAGGTATTTGGCCCACCAAGGTTAGGCAGCAGGCGCGCAAGTGCACCTGCAGCGCTCCGAAGAATGGGGGCCAAACGACTAAAATGAGCTCTAAAGTCCCACCGGCTGTCGAGCAAGAGACCTAGATACTTTAGGGTTGACTCGACACCGATGCGGACCCCTCCTACCATGATATGGGCCCCTGGGGGTGGCCGTTTCCGAGGGCCGTGGAAACAGACGGCCTCGGACTTAGACAGGGCCACCTCGAGGCCCAACCGCCGGATACGATTAACGACTTGTGCGACCCCAGCAGTCGCCAGTATGGCCGCCGCCCGGTGCGACTTACCCCTCGCCATGACAAGCGTGTCGTCGGCGTAACAAATGACGCCGACGCCACGGAGTAGCGCACCTCGCAGCACCCAGTCATAACCGATGTTCCACAGGAGCGGACCCAGAACCGATCCCTGTGGAACACCGCACGACATGTCTCGCCGACTCCAACCGTCGTGACCCGGGTAGACTACTACCCTCTCAGACAAATATGCCCCGATAATGCGGCGGAGGTAGGTCGGCACTCGATGGAAAATGAGTGCCTCACTAATACAACTCCAGGGCAAGGTATTAAAGGCATTCGCGATGTCCAGAGACACCGCGAAGACGACCTCGCCCCGGGACACCGCATCCTCCGCCAGGCTCCTCACTCGCAGTACAGCATCAATAATGGAGCGCCCGCGGCGGAAACCATACTGGTTGTCCGCCAGATCCGGGCCCACTGATGAAAGACGCTGCACGAGGCGCTGCCCAATGATAAATTCGAACAATTTTGCCACCTCGTCCAGCAACACGATGGGCCGGTAGGCGGACGGTGAGTCCGCCGGGCGCCCTTCCTTCCTGATCAGGACCAGTTTCCCCACCTTCCACTGGCGCGGAAACTGGCCCTGCACTAGACATTCGCTGAGGAGCCCCCTGAGTCGGGGCGCGAGCTCTTCGAGGGCCAGGGCCAATGCTAGGCCTGGAATGCCGTCGGGCCCTGGGGCGGTGTTTTTCGAACGAAGTCTCGACACCGCCGCTCGCAACTCTACCTGGGTCACTTCGGGAACCACGTCGTCGTCAAAGTCCGCGCTGGACGCCATGGAAGGCGGAACCATGGGCGGAGGAGTGTGCTCCGCCCGTGAGGGAAACAGAGCGGCTACCACCTCCTCTACCAACTGTGGCCGGAGACTCTGGGACAAGGGGGGCGCCCAGGGACGAAGCTTGCCCCTGACCATGAGATATGGACGCCCCCAGGGATTACGGTCCAGAGACCCCAGCAGCTCTTGGCGGGCCTGATCTTTGGCCCGCTTGATGGCTATTTTAAGACACCTTTTGGCCGCTCTATAGGCCTCGTACAGTTCCGCCTCCCTGGCGTCAAAATCGGGAGGGCGGCGACGCCTTCTTCGAAGCCGGATGTACTGGCGTCTGGCCGCCACGCAAGAATGGCGTAGGTCGGCGATATAATCCGACCACCAGTACACCCGGCGCCTGGCTAATGAATTAGATGGTATTTTAGGCATCGCCGCATCACAAATCTGAGTCATGGCCATCCGGAACCACTCGGCCTCCATTTCAATGTTGTCAGGCCTGACCGGTGCTGGCACCCAGGCCTGAACGATGGAGGCTTCCAGGAGGACCTCCCGATTTAGCTTTTTCAGAGCCCAACGCGGAACTTTGTCCAACTTGCGCCAACTGTATGTACGTTTTTACTTTGCATGCTGTGGCCTACTGTAAGTGAGGGTGCACACTTAATCTATCGATCTAACACTTCTGTATTTAGTATTTAAGTTGTGTGTATCTTTGTAGATGGACCAATAAATAAATAAATAAATAAATTCATTAGATTTCCTTAAATACTATAATAATATTGTTTATTATTAACACCTATTAATAGCTAATTAAACAGGAATACTAAGCTATTGTAATATAATTGTCGATAATCGGTGCACGCATGGTGCAGCACTATATCTTTATTGTATTAACATTTATTTCGAGATTGTCCATTTTAGGAAAAATTGCCTATATGTTGATGACATGCTCAAATTATTTAATTCATATGTAATGTTTTATTTATAAAACAGTTACCTACGATGATTTTATAATTATTATTACTGATTATATTTTAATAAATCATTATAATAATTAATCTATTCGCTATTTTCATTTTTATTGCAGAAACATCCGACAGATAATTCATCTGATAACCTTATATCGTATTTAACCGACGGGTATGGTGTTCCCTGTCGCTCACTAAAATTTAACGAATTAGTTCCAGAATTAAGTAGAATCATTATTAACATTCCTGAATTTGAGGCAGAGGATACATGTTCTATTCCAGAAAATACAGGTGATTTGAGTCTAAGGGCAAACTACTTGTTAATAAAAATTGCCATAGTTAATTATTTTATATACCTAGCTCAATCCTATATTTTACTATTTAGTAATTTTATATCTTTAATATACTTTAAGTTTTCACTTACATCCGTTAGTGATAAAAGTAATAATAATTATATAATACGCTATTGTGTGTATTTTTAAATCTCTAGGGTTGGTGTTAATTTTTAGCCCAATGAAATTATGCTAAAAAGACTGTAAATATTGCGTCGTAAACTTTCGATACGTAATGTGCATAGTAAATGGACTACAGCTACAATTATAATTATATTACATTTGTGATACACTTTTATCTAACTTTAGTCTATTGAGTGTATCAAAAACGTTTTGAAAATCAAACCCATTTAAAAACATCAAAATATGTTAAGTACTTATATGCGGCGCTGTCATTCGAAATAGGCCAGAAAGCGTAAAAACTCTTGTATATTTATATTTACTCTTTGCTTTAGGGCTATATATAGATATATTTTGTCTTTATTTTGTTATTATTTTGTCTTTTGTAACACAGGGATGAGAAATACCTCTTATACTATATAGGTACCTACCTATATTGAAGCATCAGATCCTCATATTGCGAGAGTTCCTTCTAATGTCAATAATTATGTCAGTTAAATATGACAGATATAATCAATGCGAAAACTTGATAATAACGTATTTGTTTAGACAGATAGATGAAACACATTTTTTATTAAGTATATACCGGTCAACTCTGGCAACTTTACTTTCAACGAGCAACTTGACCACCTAGTGTACCTCAACTTACATTTCACCATTTTATTTACTTTTAATTCATTTTTTCATTTTCATTTTATTTATACCTAGTAAATAAATAAAAAAATACCTTGGCGAAAACTTTGTTTTATTATCTTTATAAAGTTTGTGCCAGCTCTGGCAAAATATGTCCATTTGTATAAAATTTCCAAAAAAATTGTTGCATTTTTACCTGACATCCAATATCTATAGGATTTGTCCCGTAAATGCCCACGTAACGGAGGCTGTAGGAATCAATATTCTCTAGTAAAATTGCTTATAAGTAAAGTTGATCTCAATGGATGGTCAACTTTACCTGTAACATACCATATTTTTGAACACTAACGTGTTTATGTATTATTGTAGTTACTTTTTGTGGATATAAACCGTTGAGCATGTAGACACATGTCTTTGCTACAGACTAGATATATATTATGTATATTTTAAAGTATCATAGTTAATAAAAAAACTGATAAAACGTAAAAAAATACGGTAATGTTGCCACAGTTGACGGTACGTTAATAGTTACATTATCCAAATTCTAAAATACAAAGAGTTTTTGAAATCTACTCAGAAATAAGTAAGATACTTACAAACGTTTAAAATTTGGTAGCAGGTTATTGCTAAATGTCAGACAAAGGATGCACAATACAAACTGTGACGTTACCTCTATATAGTTGCAGCTGTCTGAAGGAGATACCGACTACAACCTACTTTTTATCTCCAAATTTAAAATATTGAACTCTCTTATTTTGCAATCAAATTAATGCTGTTTGCACAAAAAAAATTTTTCATTGCTGTTTGCTTTAATATGTAAAAAAATGTATAAAATCAACTAGGCATCTACCTTGTTGTCAGATTTCAACATTCTATCTTGAAAATCTTAGATTACGAAGAAATTCTATAAATACTTACCTAATGGCGATGATTATAACAATTTAGTTAGTTTTTTTAGTTTATTTATAATTATAACACGGCCTAAACTTGTGCGCCGCGAAAGCCCACTATATATCTCCAGTCATTCTTTCTCCGAACATATTACATAATAAATTAATTATTATCCTATGAATGTTTTACGTTTCATCATCACTAATGAATTCATTCATTTTGCCTTGCATTATCTGTTGAAATTCTAACCTAACCTTACCTAATTTGTAGCAAATTGCAAGAATGAGAAAAAATGTAAACGGAAAAGCATACAACAAGTCATGGAAAACAGTCACGTGACCTTAATGTGTAATGATATGGTTTCGGATTTTGACATAAAATGGTTCAAAGATGAAAAGCTCCTAAAATCTTTATACGGGTAACGGTTATTTTAAATTAAATTAAAATATAATATACATCTGTAAATTTATTATATTATTTTTATGAAATGTGACTATCATCAGAAATATATTAAGTCCAAATGAAGATGAACCTCATATATCGATAGATGTCAACAATTCTTTGCACATTTTACGCATTAGTAAAAATGAAGAAGGTAACTATACATGTTCGATGAATGGTAAAAATGTACAACAGTTTGAAGTAAAAGTTGTATCTAAATCAAAATTGTTAAATCAAGGTAAAAACTGTTTACGGTAGATAACGAGATACTTAACAGGTATAAAATATAGAATGGTTGAAAGCTTTAATTTTTTATTGTTTGTTACAGAATTCATACGTTATTCAATTTATTTAGGTTTTGTATTATCTTTGACAATGACATGCTATTGCGCAGGAGTATGTGTTGCTTGGCATCGCAGAGCATCTTTTCTGGATCCGTTAAAAATTCATAAGCAAAAGCCTTATAACCATTTAAAATGTGAGCAAGAAAAGCTATTAGGATAAAACATCAAGTCAAGCAGACTATAATATTACTTACATCTCAGCTGCGTTGGACTACCAATCAATTCATATGAAACCTTAATGAATTCAAGAAAAGAAATTTGAATCTAAATTAATATAACATTTTAAATGCGAATGTGAATTTTATTTTATTGTTTATTTCTTTATTTAAGGTCGCTCAAACATGTTCAATGTAAATATGTTTTTTCATTTGTTTCGCTTTTACGCCGTAAATTACTCGATCGATGATTATGAAATTTCGCATACACATTGTCAGTACAGAAAAGAAAATAATTATACATAATATATTATACCATAATATATATATATTTCATGTAGAAAAATAATACTATTCGCTGTGGGTAGCTAGTATGTTTCATACATAGACTGCCTAGTTAGATTCGTGTTAAATAGCATAAATAATCCGTTTAGTTAGGTGGTATTACGGTAAATGAAAATCCAGCTAAGTACGAGTTGGATCCGCTCACCGGTTCCGTACAAATTTTTAAACTACAAATTGCGGCTAAAATGGCCGTATCTTTTGATTGCGTTGAGTTGGAAGTTTGATTTTTCATAGCTCCGAGGGATTGTAGGCCTGAGTATTTGTATAATAATTTAACTTAATACCTTCACATGTTCCTGAGAAAAAGGGTCTCGTCTCGACAGATAGTAACACAGCCAGACATATTTAATAAAATAAATAAAATAGTTTCAAAATAAAAATATGGATAAGCTACTGAGTGTAAGCCCTTGTCAATCTATACTTCTATAATTACTAATATTATAGAGCTGAAGAGTTTGTTTTTTTTGCTTGGTTGATCGCGCTAATCTCAGCAACTACTGGTTCGGATTGAAAATTATTTTAGTCTTGGATAGTCCATTTATCGAGGAAAGCTATAGGCTATATAACATCACGGTACGATCAATTGGAGCGGAACATCAATGAAAATGTTGCCAAAACGGTGAAAATTCTCTTATGTGAAACAGACGAAGTGCGCGGAACAGCTAGTTATTTAATAAAGATAGAAAAGGTAGTAATGATCCACCTCACTCGGAGAACCATCCATTCACAGAAAACCAAAGTAAAAAGTTAAGAGTGAGGCTGATATGCAACAATTTTTAACTGCATGACTAGTTTTTAATGTTATGGTAGGCTTATCTATTTTCACATTTATTGTACCTATTGGACCATTATTCTATTATAAAAATATGTGTTTATGTATTTTGTACTAAGATTATGTTATAATAATGTTTTACTTCTCAAAGCTTCAATTCACAATTTCAATAGGTACAGCATTCACTTACCACTTAAGCTTTACACAAAACAAACATTTTATACTACACATTACACCACCACACAACTACCTTAAGCTTTTCAACCATTCATCACAAATATCAAACCGTCCTCTTTCTAGTCATACTTATAGTCTTATAATTGTAACTCACATTTACGCCCCTGAATTTGCTGTATGGTACAAAAGAGAGTACAAGTCAGAGAATAGTAGAAATCCATTTGCAAATAATACATAGGATACACATTATTAATTCTAAAACCATTGCTTCACTAATTGCTCCCTTCGTTTTACTATTATTTATTAATGGATTATATAAATAGTATTAACAATGACATCGAAAATGTTTCTGTTGCTGACAGTTTCGTATCTTTACTAGAGGATAGCGCAAATTTTCTGACAAATCCAACCAACACACTCAACATTTTGCATGTTAATATTCGTAGTATTAATCGTAATTACGATAACATATTAATTTTTTAAAATAGACTGATCTACACACTGGATGTCATACGTCCGAACATAATGTTCGAATGCTGGCTGAGTAAATGTAGGAGGATCCCCTCTCTACCAGGGTTTAAAACGCAGATGTCTTCATTGAAATTAAACTGCTATATACGGATTTTATCGCGTTGTTTATTTGACAATTTATTACAAAATTTAGAAAATTTTGAAAATTTTTACACTACTTCTTTTTACACTACTACTTTGTAATAAAGTGTCAAATAAACAACGCGATAAAATCCGTATATAGCAGTTTAATTTCAATGAATAATATTCGCGTAAATAGAAGACAATATTATGCAGATGTCTTCGTTTAATAATCAAAATGACGGCATATGTTAGGAATGATTTGCAGTGCACTATTGAAACACCTATGTTCGAAGATGCAAATTGCTTAATAATTAAATTCTCTGACAAGATTGCACTCTTTGCTATATATCGCTCTCCCTCATTCAAAGATCTCTCGCCATTTTTTCACAGTTCAGACTATCGTATATATATCTATTAAAACAGCGAAATATAAGACTACCGCCCTAATCGGGGACATAAACATAAACATTGGACCTTCTAGTATGGATTCTGTTGCCGACGAATACTTAAATATCTCTGCGGCACATGCAATACTACCTGCCCATACTTTTCCCACTAGGCTAGCAAATTGTCTCGACCATGTTTTTCTGTAGGCCTCACACAATAAAGTCACGACATTGGTATTAGACTGTGTGATAACAAACCACTTGCCTTGTCTTGTTCATTTCTTCAAACATTATCTCAAATACGTCAGCGCGTTTTTTCCCAAAAATTGATATTCCAATTGTCGTACATGACATAAAAAATGCAGATTTTACCAACATCCTCCTCGCGAATGAGCCAAACATCGCCGCGGAAAGTCTGGTATACATCTTATCGTCTACCATTACATCACATACTTGTATGTCAAAAATTCCTGGTAAAAGACGCGTCATTAAGCCTTGGATCACATCTGGCCTTCTGAGATGCATTCGTCACAGGGACAAATTATACCGAACCCAAAAGAAAAACCACAAAACGAATTCCATAAAATCATACTCTACAGTAACCACTGCAATAAAATCTTAAAAAGACTAAAACGCGACTACGAATCCTCAGAATTTCAAAAAGACAAAAACGATCCGAAAGCCACGTGGCTACTTATTAAACAGTTAGCTAATCTAGATAGGTACAAAGTGCACTCTCCTGAATTATTACAGATTTGCGACGCGAAGCCATAGCCTTGAAGCTAAAATTACCCAATCAGATCAACTTATGCGCTCGGTTAGTGACCCCGCGCCAGGGTACCGGGCTTACAAGATGTCAATCCGCACCCGCGTGATTCATTAGTCCTATATAGTGTGGACTGTGCTGAGATTGAAAGAATTATACATACTCAAGCTAAAAGACAAATGTGCTATAGGTCACGACGGAATCCAAACCACTGTTATTAAGACTACAAGAGACATTATAATTCCAGTTCTTGTTGTTTATTGTATTTTCAACTTGTGCTTATCTTCGGGTGTATTTCCGGATTGGTTTAAATCCGCCATTGTCCACCCTATATATAAAGGGGCAGGAAACCGAGAAGCTATTTCTAATTACAGGCCTATTAGTGTCCTCTCAACCTTGTCAAAAATATTTGAAAAAGTTATCAACGTGAGATTATTGAACTATCTCACAAAATATACCATCCTAGCTGATAACCAATTCGGATTAAGAGTCGGCAGATCTACAAAAGATGCTGTCTGGAAACTCACGAATACTATTGTTGATCACCTGAATAATAAACATAAAACAGTCGGTGTTTTTCTGGATCTATCGAAAGCTTTCGACACTGTTCCCGTACCTAAGCTTTTAACTAAACTAGAATTTATTGGCATTCGTGGCATTGCCCTCGATATATTTCGAAGTTATTTGTCGGGCCGGAAACGGGTAGTTAAGCTCGAAAAGTTTATAAGTAGCCAGGCCAATGTAAATTTCGGCGTTCCTCAAGGTAGCGTTCTCGTACCAACCTTATTTCGCATCTATGTAAATGAGTTGTGCCAGTTATCGTTGATCCGAACTAAAATTGTCATATACGCGAATGACACAGCTCTTATAACGCACGACAAAGACTGGTTCGAAACTCAAGAGAATGCTGAAGCGGCCTTGAAGGTGATCATGAACTGGCTCACCTCAAATCTTCTCACGCTGAACATAGCAAAAACTTTTGCTATGTTCTATTATGCTATACTCATTGCTAATATAATATTTATTTTGTTTTAACTAATTGTGTGTGCTCTGTACGAAATAAACATGATTTCATTCTATCTTTCTTCTTTCTTTATAGAAAATGCAATGTTCTGTAGGCTCGCATTTTCTCGTCTCCACCAACCTCTATCATTTACTTTGAATCCATATTCATTATTTTCTTTACAGTAATGTAGGTACGTACCATTGGTATCGCAAGTGACCATACGCAGCGGTAAAAGCTTATCAAGCAAGCATACTTGTTTGTCATGTTGGTGCTGTGTTCTCAAAATTATTTCTTCGAAGGATATTTGCTGTTTTATTTATATTAAGGGTTAAAGTATGAAATTGCCGATTTGTACTGAAAATTTAAACTCGTTTTTCTAAGATGTACCATATTTATTTAATCGAAATATTTACCCTCATTATCTATAAGTTGCTGCCATCTAAACAGATACGCAGCAATCTTTACCATTATTGCTCCATGATAACGCAAGACCTCACACTGCACGAGAAACCGTTGTAACTCTACAGGAGCTGCAGTTAGAAACCATACGTCATCCTCCGTACTCGCCAGACCTTGCTCCAACGGACTACCATTTTTTTCATGATTTGGTCGATTTTCTACGTGACCAGACCTGAGAAAGCTATAGTGAATAACACCATGAAGAGAACACCAAACAGTTACCATTACCTTTTTATTGGTACTCTTTGCTTTAGGGCACTGTTGCGGCGTTTAACCTGGGGTCAGCCATTGCATTTTTCGCTTATGGTTATCGTAAAGAATCCACTTTTCGTCACATGACACAATTCAATCAAATACTCCTTCATTTCTGTACCGATTCAACAAGGCAACACAAGTTTCAACACGCATTTGCAATTTGCTAACTTGCAATTTGCTTTCTGCAAATCAGTCAAATAATCAGGCACCTATTTTTCATAATTTTTATCTTATTGATTTGATGCAAATAAGTCAATATTGTAGGTGGGGTAACGTTAAAACATGCCGCTAATTCTTAGATAGTTTGACTCGGATCGGCTTCCACCATCTCCTTCAATTCAACGTTATTCACCTGTGTGAGCGGTCTTACACGTGGTTCGTTCTTCAATTCAAAGTTTTCATTATGAAAGCGTGTAAACCAAAAACGCACAGTCCGTTCATTAGCAGTCTTCTCTCCAAAGGCAGCGTTGATATTGCGAGCCGTTTCTGCCGCGTTAGTTCCACGTCGGAACTCGTATTCAGAAATGACTCGGATTTTCGAAGTATCTATCTATCCCGTCTAAGCTGAATAAAAAAAAAACAATTAGAAGTCGAATATCAAATGTTGCACATTTTATAAAAGAAGAATCTTATAGGTATCATGTGAAAAGTTTCATTCGAAAATCTTACACCATGAAGGTTTTACGTCAATTCAAATGTCTATTCCTATACAACGGCAACTTCATACTTTAACCCCTATTATATGAAATAAAACATATGCATATACTATTCTGCTTAAAACCAACCACTAAAACTAAACTAATATAATATGCCTAAACATTTTGATATCTTTGAATTTTTAGCTTCCTTTGTGTTGATATGCTGATTATTTAATTTAATTGTTATATGTAATATATTAATTAATAGAATATTACCTAAATAAATAATGTACAAGGCAATAATCGTTATATACATACAACTTAACTAATATAACTGACATATACTTACCTAAAATATATCTTAGTAGAAATTTATTATCAATAATAAAATATATATTCATTTCCGTTATGATTTCATTAATATCAGCTATGCAAGTCTGTATACAGTACAATTCTAAAAGTAACTATTATTTCTTGCTCGCGGTAATACATTTTGTAGTTAAAGCTGTGGTTAAGTGTGGTTAGGACCAGTCCTTAGTAATCGTACGTCAATGAGCATGTACACTTAAATTTGACATTTGATTCAACTTTCATTTCAAATAGTATCCATTTGGCACTTATAGTCGTAACTTGTTTTAAACTTGTTACTATTAAAAGTAAAATGAAAAGTTGATACAGTGTACTTTTATTATCATTTTTGATAAGAATCATATCACATAATGAACTCCAAAACAGTATTTCTGTGTACAATACTCGTATTGCTTGTTGCACAGCAAGTTCAAAGTAAGTTTTCACTTTTATACTATTGACACGACTTTATATATCAAGGTAAAGTGAGAGTTTGCGTACACTATTATAGTTTCATAATTGTTATTGTTGTTATATCTTATAATGTGATTTCAAGGGATGCATGTGATTATTCTTTTTATTCTTAAGGTCATAATTACTAAGTATATCTTCTGAAATAGAAAAATATTATATGCTATAAAATTTAATTTTACAGGTTTGCACAAACGTTGCATTAGATGTAGATCTCGAGGAGAACTTGGTACTTGTGGGGATCCTTTTCCATTTAATGTGACAGAGACTGATGTGGCAGCCGGCCTTCATGTTGTGGCTTGCCCATCAGGTTGGTGTGGAAAATTACTTGAAGGCACAGTGGGGGCATTTAGACAAGATGGTGAGTTCATTAACTAATATTCTGCAAGCCCATTTTATAGGAATTCACTTAAATAATTTGTATGTATGGAATAAATATATTAAACCTTTTGAGTCACAGCGGGACATTGCTGGCCAGCCACAATAGGTTTTAAGTTATGTTTGGCATTCCAAGACTTAACAGATAAAATATAAATTTCAATTTTAAATTTTCTTAAACCCAGTAAAGGAGAATGCCCATTTTTGTATGGGGATCCGTACCAAGTTGCTTCAAACCAAATTTACTCTCAAGACTCTAGTTTTTATTTAACTTTTCACTACCAACATGATTTTGTCAATATTTGAACACATTTTTGAGATAATGAAAAAAAAACCCTTATGTTCTTTAGTCATTTTTAATTGTCGTGGTTATTATAATATATTTATTATTTATATATAAAGATGCGTTTTAGGATGCAATGCGGAGAAGTGCATTGCATATATAGGGCAATAAGTTGGTACTCGATCTTGTTTGCTTGATCCTCCGCACGCATACCGTTCTCGCCTATATTTGACGTTTTGCATTCAAGTTTCAACTTATCACACACGGGTAATGTTTTCACACTCTACCTAGGCCTACGATAATGACTGACACTGTCTTCGGAACAAACTCTTACTCGTAAATTAACCTTAGTTTTACAGATATGCCATTTTTTGCAGAAGTAAGTAATTGTTATTATTTATCTATCTTTCTAATGTATTTTTTTAATGTGGTTTGAAAGCATGGTCGAAATTCAGTATAATATTACACACATAAATTAAACATTATTTTCAGTGTTAATGTACTTGTGACGCAACATGGTACGGGGTATGGGCATTCTCCTTTATCTGTCAATGTGGGCATGATAGACATAATTTAATAGCAATTTTCTGACTGCTAGTGGGTGGCTGCAACTCAAGATTTTAATGCATTATAGCTTGGTGTTGTTTTTTTTAAATGTATGTATTTCATATTATTTATGTATAAATGTTATATAGCAATATTTTCTCATTCTTGTAGTTGTCTTCTACCTTGTCTTGTGTTCCTAGGGATTCCAGGTTTCTTAAATAGATAGTGAGCTATCAGCAGGTTTGCTAGCTTAAAGTTCTGCTCTTGTAATAGTTATTGTAGGATTGGCAATACAAAAGTAACACTACTAGATTTGCAAGTGCCAATAAGCTACAGTAACTACTTAACATCAGGCAGACTCAATGCTTGCTGATAGACTAATCAAAGCACAATAAAGCATGCTAGTGGTAGATTAATACTTATAACAAACTATTATATATTCTGAGTCTAGCAATTAATAAGGCAAGCCAGGCTTTTGTGCTTATTCAACATGTAACGTAATAAACGCACATCCTGAAAGTAGTTTGTACAAAATCGGCTACTGAATCAATTCCAGCAAGTTTTAATATAGGTAATTTTTTATCCCTGAAATAATTATATTATAGTCACCCATTTATTAAACAGCTGAAATAAACGAAAATGTATCATAATTCAAGGCAATAAGGTTTTTGATGCAATAAAGGCAATAATGTTAGATTTATTGTAATATACCCATACTATCCGCGCACAATTATAAAAACTAATTCATTAAACTAAATATTTAAGTACATAAAAGTAACATTTTAATGATTATATTATTATTACGATATAATAATCCACTTGGGGTGTTTGAGATTGTATGTTATATCTGTGACATGTTGTATAAAGGGACTGCCACTGTTACCAACTGTATGTATGCCCCAACTCTGTAGTTGGTCACCCCATAATGTCTAATGGTGTGAAATGAATCCCTACCAAATTTTATGTGATCTTTAAATTGTTGTTCTGATTCTGGGTGGTGTTTACTATTTATTTACATGATTTCAAAGCTCCCAAGAATTTCTTAGAGGTCCTATAACAAATTAAAATAGTAAATTTGTACAGTTTAGATTCTGTTATATGGATAATATAGCTATTATCCATATAACAGAACCTTAACTGTACAAACACTCACATATTTTATAATATTAGTTAGGGTAATCCCAAACTAATATTATAAATGTGAGTGTTTGCCTGTTTGGTTATGCTTTCACACCTTAACTATTCCACAGATTAACATGAAATTTGGCATACACATTGTCAGGGGTACAGAAATGCATGTAGAGTAATTCATCCTGGAAAAGGTACTTTTCCGGAATAAAGTCATGGGCAAAAGCTTATAGTTATTAATATTAAATTAATTCTAATGTTTTGAAAAACTGCACTGGTGTATTTACCCTTAACTACAATAATAGGCTCTTTATTGTTACAACTATAAGGGCATGTCCCACCACCTCCAAATAGCATTTATCTATAAGATAAAAGTCTCGCCAGCTCTCTTCTTAAGCCTAACAAGAATGAGACAGCATGCGACTTATCTTATACTTGTAACTTTTACTTGGTAGTTGTGAGACTGGCCATTAATATACTGTTTTCTCGTTTTAGACTATGGTACTGCAACAGAAAGAATGTGCTTACAACGGCCACCAAGTGATTATGAGGAACGGTGCGCTTACACTATGTGGAATCGCAAGAAGGTTTACATGTGCTTTTGCAATGGTGATCTTTGCAATACGGGGAGTGGAATCCCATTAAATCCTTTTGTAATTAGTTTAGCATTGCTTCTGTCTATATACAACTATTATTTGTAAAATATTTAATTAATGTTTGTAACATTAATTACTTATATATTGTGATATAAAATTAGGTGCGCCTCATACTTTAAAAAATTGAACATATGTAAAGTTAACCTGTCTAAATTTTACAAGGTTTTTCACATTCACGCCTTTTATCAATAATAAAGTAAATTGGTGGCTCAACATATGAGCCGCTGGTAAACAACAGGTCTTTCCACTATAGGCTTGTCTATGAAAAGTAGATAATTAATTTACCAACATTTTAAGCAACTTCAAAGTCTATCAAAGATCTTACTCATAATAATAAACATCTTTTAAGGCTTTTAAAGGTTAAGAAAGATCAATATAATATATATTATAACCTATGTATAATGTTGGTGTATACATATTGTATAAAAAGCAATCAGGATAATATCCTTATTATGTTGTATATGAATAGGTATCAGTCACATAAATTGTACATGTATACAGCAGATACAGATCTAATAAAATTGTGTGATTCTATTTAAGAACCATATCGTGCAAAAGTATTATATAGCTAAAAGTATATCGGAAAATATTCTTTTTATAAATTAGCTAAATTTGTAAACATATTTACCACAAAAGGTTATAGAATATAATTTGTCTAAATGATTGGCAGCTTTAAATTATTAATGATATGTGTTTGAAATAGTTAATTATCACTTGTTTTAAATAGTGTAGATTATAGAATAGTGTGATAGTTAACTATTAGAGTGATAATACTGATAATATATTTGAATAGTGTAGTATTGCATGGTTTTGGAGAAATACTATGTATATACAATATGTGTGCAAAGCTTAATCAAAACCTGTCAAGTTGTTTCTGCATGATACAGACAGTCATTATACTTTTAAAATATAGTAGATGGATCATTTATTTCGGTTATTATTCTGAGAAATTATTTACAGTTTTTATATGACAACATTGGGTCTATATTATTTGCATCAATATGGGTACCACTTATTTTGAGTACCTGTACTTTCATGTGAGTGATAATTTACTTGCTTTATTGATCCACTGTACAACAATAATATGACTACAATAATATTACATGCTGCATAATGTCTGAATCTCAGTAAGAAATATTGTAATATGTGGAAAATGATGTGTAAAAATCAGTTCAACATTAGTATTTTTATTTGGTTTCCTAAATGGACGCCTAATTAAATAAAATAATCTCATGTCTTTCAAGGGCTGCTATTAAATTTTAATATTTTTTCTTAATTAATCTGTTTATTACTTATCTAAGTATGTCATATATTTTAAGGCTATTATTTACCAAAGGCATGTAATAGCATTATTTATAAATTATAGTTTCTAGAAAAACGTGTTTGTCTTCCTTTCATTATTGTGACTGATAGCAGTGATAGCTAATGAGACCAAGTAACAGTAATTCCGTCCATTAAAATACTTTTATTTTTAATGAAATCGTCAATGTTAATGTATAAAACTATTAAAATATTTGTCATGTCAATGTCTGGCATTAGTTATCATTCTTGGTAATGAGCAGTGCGTAAAAATCGTACAATTGACAATCTTGGCAATTATTAATCTACAAGGGGCAGCAAGTTTGAATTTGATATATAATCTCTGTAAACTCGCTACTGCTATAAGCTACAATAAGCCACTCAGAGTCGGCATTATCAATTTTGTCACTTAGAATTTCACAACATTACAGTTTCATAATTATATTGCTTATACCAAGTTTTACTTAAAATTGGGAAGCAATTATTTAATCATTTGCAGTAATATTAAACTTACGTTAATGTACAGCGTGTAGGATTTATTTATTATCATATGAAAGGTTAGAAGAAGTTAGAAACTGTTAGTTTATTTTATTACATTTATAAGTTTTATATTTTTGCTTCTACATAGCTATTTATCATAGTTGCATGTTATGATAAAATAATAGGTACGCATGATCTCTGTTCAGTTACACGCTGTATAGAATTTAAATTTAAATTGTAATGCTGTTCATTACTAAGCGCAAGTGGAAAACAGCTGGACCGATATAGCTTTATTTTTATATATGCATGTTTCCACAGTACTATAAAATTGGAATGGTTGCCTGGCAAATTCGGAGCAAATAAAGTGCCTGTAACATGAAATATAAACAAAATGACATAAGCTGTAATAATATAGGTACAATATGTGTGATAGTTCCTCCTTTAAGAATTCTTTACGTACTTACTACAGTTAACATACGATAAATATTTTTAACAAGGATTAATGTACATATATGGTTTTATACTGATACAATGTGGTGTAAGTAAGTAGATTATTTGAAGTGAGTCTATTGTAACAATGAATTACATCACCTATCTATGTGTGGGACTGCGACTGCGATCGGGATCACGGTAGTCTACCTGATATGTAATTACTATAATATAGGCAGCTGTGTACTTAATGATTCATCAGAAGATTTTATCTCGAAGACAGAAGGAGGAAGTGAGAGGTGCTCTATTGCACATCTTTGTATTATAAATGAAACCACTAGCATATTTATGTATAATATTAATGACTTTTTATAGAGTATTTTATTTTTACATTTAACAAATATATTTTGTAATTTAAAAAATCTTTTATTGGTCTGCGTGTGAGTGCTAAGGTCGATTGTAAGGCCACGTGTGACGTATGCTAGCGATTCGATGTGGCTTTAAATTGTTCTTGATTCTGAGTTGTTGATTGGCGAGTAGTGATTCGATGTGAGGAATGTCATGGAAATAAAGATGGCCGTGACCACTCGCCCTCTTGACCGCCGCTACTGCTTGTGAACCTTCCAGTAAGTATGGGTCCAGGTACTCTGCTTCTGTAAACATACAAGGGTGGGTAGGTAGACACAGTGAGAGAAGCTGCGTAACATGAACGTGGCATGCCTTTATGAGCTTACAGCTTAGCCTATATTATCAAGAAATACAACATACTCTTATTTTCTATTTGAGTTGTATTAAACTAGATACCTGGTTGTGATATACAATAATATACAATATCTTCGCTTGTGACATGTTTAGTCGTTCCGTAATACACAGGTAGTAGTAACAAATATTGCTTTTAGGCTACAATTGAATGCTGGCTTAGAGATATCATAAGATGGTATATAAAAACTAGAGTAACAAACATAAGTAACTACATACAAGTGTAAAAATAGTAGCTCTTAGATAAACAGACAAGTCAGAGATAAGTATTTTATTTTTTGTCTATTAATTAAACGTACCAACGATTATAGTTACTGTGATATCTTTGTGTTGCAGCATGGCATACATGTCATTTATGAGGTAGTATGTTGATTATGAGACGGCTTATAAAACCTTTGTGTTCCGGGCCTATGATTGAAATAGATGGAGAAATATTTATATCGATAGACAAAGCTAGTAGGTATATGGGCAGGAGGCAAACACAAGCTTTCTAATATTAATCCCGGCAATATGCACGGTTCCTATAAGATAGATTTGTAAAACCAAAGAAAGAAAAAGACGCGGGTAAAAGTTAATATCTATATATTATAATGCAGATATGCTTTACAGAGAGTACCTACTACATAGGCGGTTAAATTAATAAGTGTATATTTTGCTTAGAAAGACAAAATATTTTAATTAGGTACCTATTTGCCAAATTACTTCTTAAATACCTGCTTACCTATTTTATATATTAATTCTAAATTCGATGCCCTGTCTATCTTTGCTTAGGTGTGATGTATAATGTCTATAAAACTTTATTTACAATAACTTTTACCTGACAATACCTCACTGCGGCGGTTGCCAGAAGCTGCAAAGCGTGGGGCGTTGAATGTAGGTAGCGAGAGACCCTCAGGCCATAAGGACTCTGGATCTGACGAGTCTACCTTGTAAGGTGATGGCGGTAACAGTGGGATGGCTACGTCTAAAAACAAATAAACAACGAATCTTCATAAGTCTTCTGACTAATATGTAGTAGATCTGGGTGATAGAGGGGGTTATTATTTAACAAAAACACTAAAGCTTATTGTCCTAAGTCTTGTTCTTAAAATAGTCATACTACGTATCTACACAAATTTTAAATTGTACAAAGTCCTTCTCATTATTTGTTTTTTTGTTGTTATAAAGCCACTGTGTACCTACTCTCCAGGATCCGCTGAATATTGTCATATTATGATACTACTTTTGATCAGAGTACGACATTTTGCGGAACACTTCAATAAAATGAATGCTCACTCGGCAGCAATTTTTTGTTGAGAACAGTTTTATTTGAGTGACCCACCAAGGTCATGATAGTCTTACCTATACGTAGCGGCGGTGCATTAGATCGCGAGAAGTGCCATAAATTTAGGCGTTCTTTAAAAGCAACGGCACAGCTACCGCGCACTATGTAAGATGACGACGCCGACGCACTGTGGGCTGGATTTCGGCTTTCATAGACACCCGATCAGTAATCTCGAAAGCGGTGACTATTATGCCTGCATATGTTTCGGATTACCAAATACATACTCCAAAATTGTATCATTATATTACAGACTTATTAATTACTGAGAAATTTTATTCAAAAATTTGTATGGCGCTGACAGAATAAAAATATATATCTCCGGTCTCGCACAATTGGCCTTAATTATTTTTCAGGGGATCATTTTTTTTGTACAGCCCCTGTTGCAAACAATCATACGGCCTACCTGATGGTAAGTGGTCACCGTAGCCTATGGACGCCTGCAACACCAGAGGCATCACTTGCGCGTTGCCGACCCTTTAGGAAAGGAAGTGGGAAGGAGAAGGAGCGGGAAGGGAAATAGGGTGATTGGGCCACCGGCGCTCTCACTTACCGAACGAAATACAACAGTAAGAATATTGCTATTTCACGTGGATATTCTGTGAGAGGGTAGTCGTTCCTCGGTCGAGCCGGGGATGATGGAGGCGTCTTCACACTTAAACAATTTCTAGATTTTGTGTAAAATGTGTATGTACTAAAACATACATTTTACCGCAATTATGTTTTTTGGTAATGTCATTGGGATACCTAGATGCCTCATTCGGGTCGGCTTTTTGAATATTGTTTATAAAATGATCACGAGCTTATGTAATTAGTAGTATTCATCCGCACGTAATTAAACATTGACCAAATGTATCGTACCTACTTGTGCACCTTGACTAGAGTCGTCACAAGAGTATTATTATTGACGCCTCGATGGCGTATTGGTTAGTGTAACCGACTACCACGCCTGAGGTCGCGGGTTCGATTCCCGCACAAGTCAAACATTTGTGTGCATGAACATGGATGTTTGTCTTGGTCTGGGTGTTTCTATGTATAATATGTATGTATTTACAAAAAAAAAGTAAATATGTATGTTTATCCATTGTCTAGTAGCCATAATACTACTAATAGTACAAGCTCTGCTTAGTTTGGGCTAGATGGTGTTGTGTGTATGTGATAGAATATATTATATATATATGTATATTATTCGGAAAGCATACTAAAAAAAGGGTTTGCCTCTAGCAATATTGTAGGTGATTGAATTGGCATCCTGTATGATTAAGGTAAAGAGATGCCTGTTACTTACGACAAGAACGAGCGAAAAAGATTGTTCAAGTACGGACATGCTTCACTAAACTAAAACCCGTATTAACGCACAATAATAATGACCCTAATGTTGGGTGTATGGTGAGATTGAAAGGGCATCGTTCATTATGAGCTTTTACTGCCGGACAAAACTATCAATTCTGATCTTTACTGCCTACTGCTGATTATACCTACTAGGGCTATAAAAACATAGATAACCGCTCAAAAGTATTACACAAATAGTGGTAGGTGATGTTTATATCATGATACTCCATAGCTACGCTGGGCTAGGCTAGATGTGATCATTAGTCACTTAGTAAAAATTTAAAGAGTTTGACTGTGAAGTGTAGCAAAAATGCATCCACCATTTAATCCTGACCTTATACTCTTAGATTACCATTTCTTTTTGTCTCTTCAGAACTCGTTACTTGTTTACCTTACACTGCTAGGTAAGTACAAGTTGTATATTTTTTTTATCAAAATTTAAATGTGCAGTAAGTATCTTTGATCTAAGTACACAACATGTTTACAACAACGCGTTGGGGTCATGTCACCTACACGATGGTAACAAGTTATACGACAAAACAGCATATCTGAGAATTGGAAAATATGTTCTGATTTTTATAAGAGATGCGAAGAAACTTTTTCCTACCAAAGAAACCAAAGGACCACGAATGCTTTGTTTAACCTTTTGAACGCCAATCACTTGTATACAAGCTCGAGATTTTCGTGCCCTCAGCGCCACTACTTGATTAGAAGTAATAATAGTATAAAATAAATTTACGACTTTTATAAGATCTTTTATTTTGTTTTTATGGAAAATTGCCCTGTTATAAGCCATATTTTTAACTTTTTCAAAAATAATAAGTTCTTATTTGTTTTATATTCAATAGAAACAAAAACGCCAGAAAATATTTTAATGCCCCCAACGCCAAGTACTTGATATAAAGTAAGCCAGTGATGGGACACGATGAAGACCTCGCTATATTTCATCTCGTCGAAACGATCATAAATACTATTATTGCAAGAAAATGACGTGAATAAATAATATTTTATAAATATTTACTAACAATTTGCTCATTCGCAGTTATAGTAGGTAGTAGCTAAATAATTGTGAATAATTGGAGGATAGTTAAAGCTTACCCATATAATTGTTGTATTGCCAGGGTGAGACATTTAGTATGCTGTCACGAGTATTTATATCCTCATTAGTGAAGGGTACGACCGGTCTCACTCGTGGGTATCCACGTTTGTGCATCGAATCTGAAAGCAATTAAATTATAATTTACACATTGAATTGTTTTGGTTTGAAATGTAGGTGATTTCTATGAATCGCAAATTCCATTTTGCAACATATCTTAACCCGTCGACAGCGGCGCTCATTAACACGCTTTTATTAGCTTGGTATGTATCTATGTGAAAAAAGCGTAGGGTGGGGGTTATCAAAATATCTTAGAAAGCACCCCACGCTTTTTTATATTAAAATTATTACATTATTTTCTACTTTTTAAAGCATGTGTTTTATTTTTTAAACTATTATTTATTTTAAATTATTTTCATATATTTTATAATATATTTTTCTATATTTTTTTTTATATTCTTTCCATTCCTGTGGTACGGGGCGTTTAAGACCTCGTTTGAAAACTATTATTATGGCGGTTTGGTACACTATTATCAATTATGAATTGATTGACCTGAATCTTAAAGCGTACGTACATCAAGGGGTTGGTTTATTTAGAATCCGTAAGTAAGGAAAATGAGGGGTCTTATAGACCTCGTATCGCACTCAATAAGGGCAGCTTTACACATTGTAGTGATGGAAACAAAAATATCGGTGAATGTTTTTACTTTGTTTTAATTTTACTAATTACAAATGATTTTTATTAAAACAATTTAAACATAAAAATGTTTGACATTGACATTGTCTGACGATCTTTTTATCTTTTTTGCCTGCCTGACGACTATTTAATTTTTTTCGTAATTTGGCGTAGCATCGAGCACATTTTCTTCTTATCGAACACTTTTCGAGATGACGTGTTTGATTATTTGATGCTGTTTCTGAAAAGATAAAATTATTTTCACTAGGTATGTAAAACAATGATTTCTGTCTGTCTGAACGCGATAAACTCAAAAAGTACCAATCGAGACCCATTTTAAAGTTATGAAATTATATCTTTATAATTTCATAACTTTAAAATGGTTTTTCGAGGCCTGGGCGGTATCAAATTACAAAAAATTACAAATTGCGCACGGCGCGCTCGAATTTTATAACAATGAAAATAATGTTTATTGACAACTTACCTGTAATTGTAAACTTGTCATCTTATCTTCTTCGGTTCAGATTATCTTCTACGGTTTCTAAGACAATTTTTTTTCGATAAAGGCCCCCCTTTTTTTTATTGTAAGCTGTTAAAACTTAACACGTTTTCTCGCGGCCTGCGCTTGCACAACACTGGCCGCACGCGACTATTGCAGGGTGCGGTACGGGGTCGTTCGCACTGTGATAAAATGTTATTTCTTCAGTGCGGTACGAGGTCAAAGTGACCCCGTATTAAAGTAGATACACCACTGCATTCTGTTTTAATATATATTTTTTTCTTCTCTTTCCTAAACCAAATCAAATTTAAGTTTCGGCGTCCGCACGGCGAGAAGACTATCTTTTTCTTAGTTGCACCGCAAGGAAGACACGTACGAGGCGTATTAGACCACGTTCCGCACTGAACGTGGTAAAGCCACTGCAAAATGTAAAAATTATTTCTTCATTCCACAACACGTGCACAATGACACAAAATAGACATGCCACAACTATTTGTGGATCATAAAAAAAATTGTGTGAGTATCGAATCCACAGCACTCAGCCCAGTGGTAATGATGGTTTACTCCACAAGTCTCTACGGGACGAGTGGCAATTTTTATCTACTCTTCCCAACCATGACTTTACTGGTTGGGATGAGCAGAATTAAATATTCCCATATGCCTTAAGCGATATTTTAAGCTATCGTAGTCTTTTTGAATAACGGATGTCAACTAGCGTTCTATTATATATCGAAAACACTTTTTTTACCTACATTTACATTACATTTTTTACATTTTTTAACACCCGGTTTCGGAACAAAGAACTCTTTATCGTATGTAGGGTCGGGGGGCTTTTGGGACTGGGACCGCGGTCCCGAATTCCACCTATAAATTAAGTATCGAACCCACATTACGTTGCGCTTCGGTACAGTCAGCTTCATTTGAGAATAATAGGACTACGAGTAACAAAGAACATGCCTGTTACTGTACACATATAACCATCAGGTTTTAATATCTTACTTGGTGAGCTTCGAAAAGAAGGTTGGCGGTTGTAATTAGAGGAGCCCAACAGCGGTAGCGGGTCGCCGACCCCATGCGTGAAGCTGCGCGCAGGTGTGTTCACGCTGACGTGAGATGCGAACTGCGTGCCCGCACACACGTAACTTGCAAATTGCGACACGTACAGCACTAAGTTGACAATAATCATCATAGTTTGTTTTGGTATCATCTGAAAATGAAAAACAGAATCTTGTTTAAACGTACCCATT
Source organism: Catocala fraxini (assembly GCA_930367265.1). Taxonomy (NCBI): domain Eukaryota; kingdom Metazoa; phylum Arthropoda; class Insecta; order Lepidoptera; family Erebidae; genus Catocala; species Catocala fraxini. Next base: position 10,427,351 of record OV884027.1, on the reverse strand, counting down.
GATAAGTATAATCTATAATTAGGATAAGTAATAGAAATATGATTTATGTCTACAAAACAAGGTGGAAGGCTGTAGTGCAAATAGATATGAGGGAGTGCGAGCTATCTCAAGACGATGTCGAGGATAGAGGGAAGTGGAAGAGTAAGAGCAGGCAGACTGACTCCACCACCATGTGGGATAAGTAGAGGGAGAGATAGTAGTAGAAAGATCTTTTTAGCTCTACACTACAACTATCGAATGTTCGAACTAATTTTTTCGTAGCTATTGCCAATTGTTAATATGACATTCATAATTAAATGTTGTTGTTTATTTGTCGAATCCCTTAGAGATCTTTACCAAAATGGTCTAATGCATCCATAAAGATTGAGGAATGCTGGAACTATTAGATTACTCGCGTAAAACATATACAGCACAAATTGAGGACGTCCTTTTTAAGTCGGTGAGAAACTGATGTCGAATTCTAATGTAATTTAGTTTCCTAATTGTTCATTCTTCTTCTACTGTAATCAGCTTGGCTAACTGCTTTGCCTTGATAAACTAATAAAGTTGATAATAGTAAAAATAAAAAAGCTGTTTAAAGTAAAGTTTGTGAAGTTAAAATCAAGTACTTAAATAATTATAACCTATATGTAGTAGTTAAACAAGAGCATTCAAAAGATCATTTAGTTTATTTTTAGCATAGGTACGACATGAGTTTTAAACACAATCATTTATTATTTTATTTGTAATCGTGTGTGTGCTTTCTTCGTCTATGATTAGGTACATCACGCATCTTATAAGAGCGTGACGTGATAATATATATAATTGCTAGTCACATACCGGTGAGTACAGGTATCAACATTTAATATAAGTAACTATTTGTGTCTTGAATTGTGTATGTGTATTTATTTATTTATTTGCTAGAAGCACGGTACAAAGATGTTACATATAATTTTAGTCCATCTTGTTTCACCGATACAGCGTCATGCAAATGTATTATATTATATAATATTTATTAAAATTAACATTATACATTAATTATTAACAAAAACGAAAGAGTATATTATATTCTAAATTCAATATGACATTTAATGAACAGGATTATAACAGGCATGTACAATAAATAATTAACATTCAACACCAACCTAAATGTATGAAAAAAAAATTAAATACTATTTACTATTCTTCTCTCTTAGCCTTTATTATTCCCAAGTCACTTGGAGTCGGCTTTTCTGGTCTAACCGGATTTGACTGGATATCAGTTTTTACACGGAGCGGCTGCCACCTGACCTCCGCAACCCGAAGGCTAACGATACCCTAAGGGTAGACCAGTGTCAGGATATTAGAGGGTACTGACTTTCCCAATAACGACTGCCATAGATGTTCATGGCAGCCGGGACCGACGGCTTAACGTGCTCTCCGAGGCACGGAGCAGGCGATAATTGTCAATCAATTTACTATTGTAACAGTGAAATAGAAATACCTAAACTATCAATTACAAATGTTATTGCATATGTTGTTATTATATATGTCTGTACTTTAATGCAAGTTCATGCGTATAAAATTTACATGGATATTTCACAAAATACTCACGAATAGAATAGACACATTCCTGCACCAGCCACCTTTTTAGTAGAAAGCAGTATTTTTTGAAGGGCTATTTCGTAATTGACTTCGGTAGAGCATTATAAATCAAAGGGGCCATATAAACACAACTCTTTCGAAATAGTTCTAATTTGGGTATAGGTATTTCAAAGTCCAATTAAGTCCCTTTTCTCTTATTTGTATTATCTTTCGGTTTAAAAAGTAGAGGATAAGATCTCAAAAACCTAGCTACTTCGTAAATATACAGGTAAGGTACTGTTAAAAGTTTGTGCGATTTGAATACAGGCCTACACGAGTCGGACCACTCCATATTGAACATTGCGCGGATACACCTTTTTTGAGCAATAAAGATTTTCTCAATTTCGGTATAGTTTCCCCATACGACTATGCCGTACCGAATTATCGAGCAGATGTAGGCATGGTATACCATCAAAGAGGTATGCCTAGTCGTGACATCCTTAACCTTTCTTATAGCAAATATAAATTGGTTGATTTTCTTACAAACCATTTCAACATGGTTTTTCCAAGTAAGATGCTCATCAAGTACTATTCCTAGAAACCTTGCATTATGTACCTGATTTATATTAATATTATTAATTATTATATCCAACGTTATCCAACGTTTACACTTTCCCCGACGTTTCGGTTGCTTTTCAGCAGCCATGGTCACGGGGAGACTAAGATGGTAGTTATCTCAATGTTCCAGTGTAGTTATTTCAATAACTACACTGGAAAATTCGCGTAAACAGAAGACAATATTATATATATATAATATAATATACTTAATATATAATAGGTATTCTATCACATACACACAACACCATCTAGCCCAAACTAAGCAGAGCTTGTACTGTGGGTACTAGACACTGGATAAACATACTTAACTATGTATATACCTTTTTTTTTCTTAAATACTTACATATTATACATAGAATTACCCAGACCAAGACAAACATCCATGTTCATTCCATTGTTGTGTTATCTATACTAATATTATAAAGCTGAAGAGTTTGTTTGTTTGGTTGGTTGAACGCGCTAATCTCACGAACTATTGGTTCGAATTGAAAAATTCTTTCAGTGTTGGATAGCCCATTTATCGAGGAAGGCTATATATAGGCTTCTACAGAATATACCACGGGGAATGCCCTGAAGAGTTATTCCACCTTATCCCGCCCTCCCCTTTCCTATCCAGAACAACGCATGCTGGGCTCAGATGCCATCCTTACACGGTAGAGTCGACTAGAGTGCGTACCAACAAGTTTGGGTCCTCATACCTCTGCCGAACGATCAAGGCATGGAATTCTCTGCCAAGGCACGTGTTTCCTTCCTTCTTCAATCCTGGGTCCTTTAAGCGGAGCGTGAAAAAGCACCTTGATGACGTCATTAATGACGTTTTATCCGCGACTACAACGTACCGTGGTCGTCATGTGAATCGGCTGAAGAAATATTTTGGGCGTTGTAAACCTAGTGAAACGCACCCATAGTAGGCATGTATTTATATAACGTAAATAATTGGAATGAAATAAAATCTTACGTTTAGTACGTTAGTTAATAAAGTAAAGTTAGTTACGTCTTGTAAACATTATTTACATAAATGAATATATCAAATAAGTTTACAATATGAGACGCACCCCTCTATTTAAGGTAATCATTAAAAGTTATCCTTTGATTAACTAACGTTTTCTAATATATAATAATGTAAAGTTTTTATGTTGTTTACTCAAACGATATATGCCGCCTGTATGAGTAAGTTATTTTAAAGGAAGTATTTTTTGTTCTTAATGACTTCGAGTAAAAAGTTTCAAGTCACGCACGACACGACACAACGACAGAGGTAAAATATTTTCGACCACCATTAGAACCATAGCAAAAATAGATGGCTGCGAGCGATAAAATAGTAGTTTTGATAGTTCTGTTGTGACGAGTGCTGCCAACAATAGTGTATTATAGCAAAATTTTGATTACTGTCGGTCCATTTAGGCTGACAAGCAGCGTGAGAGTGCGAGCACGCGGCCGGGCGCGTTTGCGACACAATGATTGTCGTCTGAATTGGACCTGCTGCATTGCGGTGGCGAAATAAGACGCGCAAACATTTCATATTTGTTAGGGAACTGCTTGGTCTAGGTTATTTAGCGTTTTCAGGCCTTAATAAGTTGATAATGTGAATGATTTGAATTGTCTTGTATTTACGTATGGTTTACATTAAAATTAATAGGTACAAAGGCCATCAAACGAATGTTGTACTTTGAAACTGCGAAGCCTCTTTCTGCATACCTAATGAATCCACATTAGATATGCTGTGTGCCTACCCATTGAGGACTATGGATAGTCGCAACATTTGACCTTGGCCGCCTAGGTACCTAAACCCCAGTTACCTTATACACCTACCTTACACCTAGTTCGTTAATGCAAAGTTCACGATAGACCACGATAGACTGATAGAAAATATTTTGACTACGCACACTAAAGGTCAGCGCCGACGGATGGAGTGGCGGTGAAGAGACTAATTCAGTAACAATTTAAATTCAACCTAAAATGCTTCAAAATACGACTGTATTTGGTACAACGTAATAAAATGACAGCGAGCAACTCAATGCGCGGTCATTGTATTTCGTTAGACATTAAAGGAGTCTGCCCACTACACCGTCTCATACCATGACCGTGCTAGGAACGTGTCAGGCAAAAGAAATATTTTTTGTAAGGAAATGTATAAGACTATGCCCACTAGACCGTTCCGTCACCGACCAGCAGTTCCTATAGCAGGGCGTATCGTGTTGCTTTTCGTGTCTGATAGGTTCCTAGCACGGTCATGGTATGAGACGGTGTAGTGGGCAGAATCCTTAAAAGTATTTGACTGCACGGATGGTGTGGTACTTTAATGAGTCGCCTTTCCAGTACCACTGCGCAAAGTGTTGTGTGTTCGATCCCCACACGGGACAAAATTCTGTGATCCACAACTTGTTGTTATGAGTCTGGATGTCCTTTGTGTCCGTTATATGAATGTTTGTAAAGTCTTCCGTGACACAGGAATTATACGTAGTGCGGGACATGTATTTAAAATGTATTTAAAAGAAAGTATTACTTTTAAATTTTCCCACAATTATTTAATTCTACACGTATCTCAACATTCGTACATGTGTTATACGTATGGGCGTTATTAGAAGTGCAAATGTATGTCTGTGTAAGAGGAAAGACGAAAAGGCTTTATACACAGGAGGAAGATGGCCCTCATTTCCTTTAATTATTTCATTTATTATTTGTTGTTATTCTTCTTTAAATTTCTCTAAATTAGTCTACTTGAATTTTGTTTCGAAATTTGTTTACTAAGCACAGCATCGTACTCGCATTTTACATCAACAACTCTGTATATAATCAAAATTATTTTTGTACTTCCATGACATTACACAGGATGGAGGGATGTCCTCCGTAACACAGGAATTTCCTAGCTCGGGGGACATTGCTCACATTGTATACTTTAGATGTACCCGACTTATTTCATTTATTTAAATATGATGATGTATACAGCTCTGAATCCTTTTTTGTTGCTAATAAACTATTATTATTATTATTATTATTACACAGTAAAACACACAAATGTATAACAATTAATACTTCTGCCACATTGTAAAACAATTTGTTGGCAGACGTTCATTCATTTATAAAGATTCACAAAATATTGTACTAGTGATCCACCCCGGCTTTGCACGAGTAGTACAAAACCTTAACAAATTATACACCTAAACCTTCTTCATCAATCACTCTGTTTATTGGTGAAAACCGCATGAAAATTCGTTCAGTCGTTTTTGTGTTTATTGCGAACAGACAGACAGACTGACATACGCGGCGGGGGACTTTGTTTTATAATATGTACTTAGTTACTTTACCGAATTAACTATATAATCTTTTGTAATTGACCTAGAGACAATGCAAAGAGCCACTTTGCATCACGATAAGAGACTTTTTACAGCAAAGAGTGTTGCTGACTGCGGGAAATTTGGTAGCGAGTCTTTCTCTGCAAGTACTTCCATCGTCCAACATTTACCTAAGTTGTTGAGTGTTACTGCCAAGATTCATCGTTGAAATATTACTTTGTTTTGAGTAGGTACCTATGTTTTCTATTAATAAACGTGTGATTTATTACTAGATTCTTATATATGTATGTATATACCTATTATTAAATACATTTTAATCAGTTTGTTGAATATTGACAATTTTTTTAACCATAGTACTTATAATACTTTAACTGACTCTGCCAGACGGAGATTCTTTGTCCATATAAGTAGGGGCTTGAACCTGGTAAAATAATAATAAAAAAATGCACCTATGTCTCTAGCATATGTGTGGTTTAAGCATTTTTCGAATTGGACATGCCGAGAATTGCAATTTGTACATGTGAGCTGTCTCTAAAAGGAATTTATGAGCTACATACTTGTATTATAATAATCTAATTTTAGAAGTACAATAAATTATAGAACGTATTATGTGAAAACTGCTTAATTAACACCCGTGACCTTATGTGATAACAAATAGGTCTGTCGACGATCAAGCTGAATGTACTAATCGTGTCATATGAAGACAACATTAGTACAAGGTGAGACGACGACTAACAATGTACGAGTAAATGTAACGCGGAAGTCGGATACTGATTTTATAATCAAAAAGTTATTGGAGTAAGGCACTTAAATAATTAAGGATATAATTACGTCATTGTCTAATCATCGCGAATTCGTCTTATAAAAGGTCTATACCATTGAACAATAGAAATATATTAGATTGTTTTATTCAAAGTCATGACTTCATATTGCTATTAAAATCTCTTTGTTGTTTTTTATATGAACATAATAAAATAACTATTTTAATTCGTTTCAAGGTTCTAATCGACTATCACCTTTTTGTACAATGGTTAAGAAGTAAACATAGCTTTAATTTGGATCGCTTCTATTCCCGAAGGGGTCTCACAATTCAAACTCCGTGCTACTATTACGAATTCCAATACAGTAAAACCTAATAAGACCTTACATGACCCGGGATTTGAAACGAGACTTCATGCATAGCAGTCGCATTCGGTACCTATCACTGCGCCATCGGCATCGGAGCAGTCGTAGTCAGACTGTCAGATTATAGTATTTCATATAAAGCTTATATATATATATATATATATATATATATTATATACATACGTCATAGGCGTCTATATTGTCCCGTAGAATAGGACGAAATTATGAGTTTCTTTTTTATTATTCTATTCTATAAAAATGCAAATAAACATAAATATGTTTAGTTGCTATATCTATACTAATATTAAAAAGCTGAAGAGTTTGTTTCTTTGTTTGTTTGGTTGAACGCGCTAATTCACGGGAGCTACTAGTTCGAATTGAAAAATTCTTTTAGTGTTGGGTAGCACATTTATCGAGGAAGGCTATAGGCTACATTACATCACGCTACGACCAATAGGAGCGGAGCAGCAATGGAAAATGTTGCAAAAACGGGGAAATTGTTTTATGTGAAGCAGACGAAGTTACGCGGGTCAGCTAGTATTGTTACGTGCTGGGTTCGACGGATAAGAATATAAACAATATTACCGACTAAAACACGTTTTATTCAAACACACAATTAAATTTAAAACACAACAAACACTATACCACACTTTTTCACTGTACTGCTTCAAACTCCTTAGTATTTCCGCTTCCGTTCGCTTCGATGAACACTTGACCGCTTACGATTGTAAACTGACTCGGCGGTGCGCGTGTGCCCTATTTATACGCGGGTAAAGCGCTTCTAGAGCTTTCTAGCAACGCCGCTCCCGGTATGCAAACAGTACGATGATTCCAGAAAGTACCAGCATTCTCTCTAAGATTCTCGTACCGTACTACGTAGTTCCGTAAGATGTCAATAGATGGCGGTGTAAATTATTAGACGGAACTGCCGAGTCTTTCCCCCAATGCCGAGCGATGTCACTGGGCGTAACAGTATTTAGATATAAGTTTTAGAGTTACAATGTTCACACCTGCGCTAAGACGTTGGGTACGCGTACCTACTGTAAGGTGCGCGAATACATTGTACAGGAATATACTTGTATATGTCATGGCCTATATCTTGGAAGGGGTACGCTGAAGTGTGGTACACCTACATTCCACGAAATATGATTTTCGCTTCCGCTTAACAGTGGGCAAGTCAGATGACAGCCCTGTATATTAGCCACAGCCCAGTGTACCAGTCTTCGGGCTGAGTGCTGCATACTAAGAATTTATTGACAGATATACGCAATAACATTTGCTCTTTTCGGGAATAGAGACCTCACCACATCAGTCCCCTTCACTACTTTTGCGCTGTTGAAGTATGTTGTAATGTGTAAATGTGTAAGTTAATTTTTAATACCAGTTCAAAGACGTTATTATTATTATTATTTTATGTTATTATTATTATTATTATTACTTATTTCAAATCACACAGAAAAGGAAATTCCTGTCATATTATTATTTATTATATTATTATTATTAAATGGATTGTGTGTTTTACAGGATTTACCTTATTAAGGGCGTCTACTATACAGTTTACTCTTAAAATGAATATGATAACGTCTTTCAGTTTTATGGTGAGTGCGTTCTTTACCCAACTTTGGAAGTCTTTTAACAGAATCAGGTGCGATGGCCTGCTGAACTATAATATAATTATATTTCGTACTTTGATGAAACCGTGTCGTCCTTAAGATGCTCATTGGACCTTTTGACTATTAATGCTAAGACCCCTCAAAGAACACTTCTCGTTGCAATGTTATTTCGGCTTAACATCAACGACCTGTTAAAGCCTTAACGTTTTGTGTATAAAGATGATATAGACAGCGCTGTTGTTAAGTGAGAGATACACATTCAACTCACGAGCGAACGTTACTGACTCACTAAAGAGGTTAAAGTTGAGCGATTGAACTTGTCCCTGAAACTGTCTCTGACGCTAACTTAATCAAGTTCAATGATGTCAAAAACAATTTGTTACATTTTGCTGCTAATTGGTGCAAATTAAAATTATTTCTAACTATACCGATATCTTACCACTTAGAGCCATTTGCCTTATCACTAATGTGGAGGGAAATAATAATATATATGTAAGTACATTATAATGTATTAAACAGTTGCACTGCTGGACATGGACCTATTTTCAGTGTGCGAAGGGTTAGGCCCTAGTCGGCCACGGCCCAGCGCGGGTTGGCAGACTTCATAAATGTTCGAGAACATTATGGAAAACTTTTAGACATGCAGATTTTCGCACGATGTTTTCGTTCACCGTTAATGCGAGCAATAATGAACAACAAATCTCTGCGTGGCAATCCAAAAGTCTCCCATTTGGCTTTTGCTGTCTAAGGAAATAAACAAAATATGTAAGTAGGTAAATATTGTATAATTTCACTCAACTTTTGCCCCTAAGTAAAGTCTAGGTATAAACAAGCTGACAATAGGGTTGGCATGTCCATGTAGACAAAAACCCTTATAAAACAATAAAGATATAAAAAAAATAAAAGCAAGCTGCTATAAATAGAGCACAAATTGCATGATGAGATGGCACCTACTTCACACAAATCCCTTATTGTGGTCTATTTTTCTGGTTAGGTTCTATGGCTGACTTTAGGACTCAAATATATTGATTGTTGTTGGGTAAGTGTGGCGCCATAATTTAGTTTTAGATGAGTTGACGTTTAAATGCAATCCTACATACCTATTTAGAACAAAAAGGCCGCTCTTTAGTTTAGTTAAAATTGATCACAAAATGTTTTCTTATTACTAGAGCTTGTAGCATAGTCTAAACTCTAATAGCATTGTAGTTCGTTTCAAATAATACCTGTGTAACTAATTGCTACGTGCTATTGGATTTAAGTTGCTTGCTTCGGTTGAACGAACAGTCAATCTATCAGCTGTCGAAAGTAGCTCTCGAAGAACCGATTTTAGAACGTGACTTAAGACAAAGCGGGTTCTAATTATCGAGTCAGCGGTCTATTTATTACGGTTAGCATTACAAAATTTTGTTTTCGATAGCATGAGCTAATAAAGCATCACCCTTGTGTTAAGTTGCGTAGTTGTTTTACAAAGTGGAGCAAGCGCCAAGAATTTGTCACGAGCTTACAGCTGTCGTTCGTGTCGGCCCAAGAACAATCACGAACTGAATCACGTGGTAACCAATATAAAGCTTTGCGTTTCGTTCATATTGTTCACAAGGGGATTTAATGTAAAAGATAAACCATGTACGGCTTAGTCACGTCGTAATCATCATCCCAATTCACTCTGTTATCATGCATCTATGACATTGTTACTAAAATAATGTCCACTCTAATTCTTATCTGAAACTTGTACCCGAATGGTTGAATCAGAAAAATTACTCAAAATATCTCTGTGAAAAATATTAAATTGTAATATCTATATAATCGTATTTATTCTACGTCATTAATTTTCAGTTTTCTTTTTGTTTTTACTTGGGGGAATTCATGACGCGTACCCCCTCCGCGGGGGCGGGCGGAGGGGTTATGTCGGACTCGCCGGGGTAAAAGAAAGATGGAATTAGAATAATGTCCTCCCGGAATACCGACTAAACCTACCACGGTGTTCCTCGACAAAACCACTATCGACGGGGCCGCGCGAATCACTTGCGCATGCGGTTTCGACCCCGCCGAGGTTTCGGCCCGCCGTATGAAACGGCAGGCCACTACGCAAAGAGGGGAAAGGACCTACCCAAAGGCACTCACTCACTTATATATTTTTCCCTGTTGTAACTCTTTGTTATTAAAGTAAGTTGATTATATTTTACCTATTTTACAATAGTTTTATCAAACGCGAGAATTTTGTCATTAGTCATTAGTCATTTATTCATTACAAAAGCCTTTATGTAGAATTTTAACTTACATACTAAACATATTAAATATGAACATGATTGGACAATCAGATATGAATATCAGAACACCTTTAAAAATTTCTAAGTCCATTAACTCTAAATAGATAACTTTACAATACAATATAATATTATTTTATATTTATTGTAGAAGTTATACAATGTTTAGCAAAACCTACCCACTAATATTATATTATTCGTCTAGAATTTAACTAATTCGTATTTCGTAATGTCTTGTATTTAGTGGCATATCAATTATTATTTAATTTTATTTTATAAATAAAATGGTAAATCGACATAGATTGATACATAGATAATTACACAAATCAACAGACTTTCATTAAGTATAATGAGTATGTAAAGTTTGTTTAGGTTAATTTTCGATAAGAGTTAGGGGCTTACTTCGTCTAGCTTATAAATCTGTAATTAAGCTAGTCATGAAATACATGTCTACATTGTATCATAATAAGTAATTATGATACATTATGATACAATAATAATTTCCATCAAGAAGACGGCGGAGCGGGAGAGGGAACGCTCAAACCGTCTCCCCAACCGCAGAACCGGGCGCCGCAGGGCGCAATATGACTTCCAGCCACCCTGAGGTTTGACCTGGTGGTGGTGGGCTTCGTGGGCCTGCTCACCACCCGATCAGCACCAGGTCCGAGAGGCAGCGTGCGTGTTCCCACGCGCGCCTCTGTGTCGTGTCTTCGTCCACTCACATGTTGATCGGAGAGGGAGTCTTTTTTAATGTAGTGGGCTGTCGTTTCACACTGCGGGCAGAAACCTCGGCGGGGTCGCGATTGCATGTGAAAGCGATTCGCGCGGCCCCGCCGTCTATGGTTATGTCGAGGAACACCGTGGTAGGTTTAGTCGGCATTACCGGGGTATCTTTCCACCGGTGAACCCGACATAACCACTGCGTTGCCTCGCGGAGAGGAATGCGTCAAAGCATTACCCGACGTAAAAAAAGTAACCGTACTTTTTCCTGGACTAAAGTTACTCTGTCTTTTTCTGTTGCTCTGAAAACGTGTTAGCGAAATTTCTAGATGATCGGCCGAGTATTTAAGGCGTGAAAGCGTCAGAGACAAACAAACAAATTCACATTCACTATTATAATATTAATTAGGATTTATAAAAGAGTAGTTGTTACCCGTGACTACGTCCGCATGAATTTTTTTTATGCGGAACTTTAACATTTCTATTCTAAAGTAGCCAGTTACTCCTTATAACATCAGCTATCTGCCAGTGAAAGTCCCGTCAAAATCGGTCCAGCCGTCTCAGAGATTAGCCGGCACAAATAGACAGACAACCATTCTAAAATTGATTTTTTGATATAAGTATCTACCGTATATACTTTAATATGCATTTAGTAAAAAGCTGTTATTTCGACATTACAAATAGACAAATAAATTTTATTAATTTGTATTGATAAACAACTAAGTGTAATGGTCGAAATGTAGTTTTAGCAACTACATATATTGCGTTTTCGGTATGTATATTTTTACATAGTATGGTAATCTTCATATATCTAGCTAGCTATAGATATACCTATAAAATTACAGCGTATTTGATTATTAGGCAGTGATTTACTTTTACACAAACAAAGAGGCTAAAGGAATTAAGGAACTACATATTATTATGTAGCAATATTTAAACTCAGCGCTTTCTTATTATCTACTCTAGGCTAAGTCGATGTTAACAAGCCTCCTGTGCAGTTCTACCAATGAATATAATGTAACTACATAATTCAAGTAAAGCTACTTAGTTACTTAAATATTACATCATGCATAATTAAATGAGTTTCCTTTTCATTGGGAAGACAAAGTGCAGGTTATCGGCGTAGGATAACTTATCTAAGAAAATGAAATTAATTTATTGAAATCCGTCTCTCTTAGTATTTGTATGTACTTATGTCTAGATTAATGTCGTGTGTCGCTATGGCCACAAGTCGTCGCTTTGCGTGAAGTTGAAAACATCATGTGGTGCACGGAACAAAGGGTTTAAAAACGGTATAAAATAATAATAGTTTGTAGAAATTTTAGGTTATTGGATGATTCGCACGAATTAAACTCGAACGGAACGTGCGAGTCGACTGTTTTAAATAATTTTATTTTTCTTTAGGCGATTCGCACGAACTTAGTTAATTGACGTGCGAATCGACAAATCCAAAAGTACGTATTAGGCTTTTGGCATTGGCACACTCATTATGTTTTATGCGATACTATTAAGTTAAGGTACACTCAAGTACAGAAGTAGTAAGGGTCGATTCCTATTATTCCTCGATAAATATTATAAAGACGAAACTTTGTGAGCTTGTATGTTCGTTACTTCTTCACGCTCGAACGCCCGGACTGATTGTGATAAAACTTAGTTAAACTGAATTAACGCATAGGATATTTTTATCCCGGTATACCTACGTTACCATGGGATTGTAGCAAGCCAAGCTACTGGCAAAATCTAGTATTTTTAATATGAAATGAAACACAAATTAATCTACAACATCCTTATTAAATTAGAATTTACTAAACTTCCATTAGCCAATTTGGAACTCGCTGTAGCATGAGAATAGAGAATGATCAAAATTCGTTCACAGAGTTATTGATTACTATTTAAAAACACAAATAAAAAATAAAAAGCTAATATTAAATTTGTATATGAAATTACACTCAAGGTTAACATTACAAAATGATTATCATTTTTGTGAAAAATCTGAATCAAGATTTCAAAGCAGTAATTTTGAAAATCTTCCAATAGTTGGTAATAAAAAATTGGCTGAATATAATATAAAGTTGCAAAAAACAAAAAAAAACTAAAGAAACATGTTTAATGGTTGTCGCAAAAAACAATAGCAACATGTGTAATGAATAACAGAAACATAATAAAAAAGTCATAATGTACCATAAATACAGCTCTCTATATACAATCAAAAAATGAACTAATTATATACCTACAAGATCAATGACTTTAATTACAATTTAAATCACAGTCGTTACCTTATAACAATAAAAATATTATACCAAATACAATAATATCAGTACACTAATTGCTTAATTTTTTTGATACAAAACTGTATATTAATTTTACCACAAAATATTGGCCTAGTAGATCTTTGATTCTTTTTTGCAGTCTTATTCTCTCGGGACTCTTTATTGAAATATACAGATTTTTACTATACAGTGTTCAATAATAATTGCTATCATTTCTCAAAGTGTCTAAAAACTTAACAATGTTTGGTTTGGGTCCTGTCAATCTATTGAATCGCGATCAATATATTATTTGTTTTATGGTGTATATAAAAAAGAAGCCATTTATCAGAGAAATGAGCATTCTAAGCCACTAAGCCAGGTATTAACAAAGTAATCAATAAATTGAGTTATTTTCTTTTTATTGAAATTAATTAACTTTATACGGATTCTCCCGTTGTTTATTTTTTATAAAACACTATTATTACATAATTTTGAAACTTTAAACTACTATTGTTAAACACTTTTACTAGTTACTGTTTACTTCTATTTAAGTTACTTAAATTATAAAACTATTCAGATTTAATTTTATACTTTCTCCGACGTTTCAGTTGCTTTGAAGTAGTCATGTTCATGGGGAGACTAAGATGGTGGTTGTCTCCCCGTGAACATGACTGCTTTGTTCGTTTCTTTTTCGTATTATTTCCGAAACGAACAAAATACACGCACGACTGTACTTTATGTTTTTTTTTGTTCTCCAAATAAACTATGTGCCAATAGCCTAATACATATTTTTGGAGTTGTTGATTCGCACGTTAATTTATTAAGTTCGTGCAAATCGCCTAAAGAAAAAATAATATTATTTAAAACAGTCGACTCGCACGTTTCGTGCGAGTTTAATTCATGCGAATCATCTAATAACCCGAAATTTGTAACCGTAGGCTGTCAAATCGGGGTGGAAATCTTTTGACTGAGCTAATTATAAGCTCACTACTATCACCAAGTATTAAAAAAATATGCATGTATTATTTTGTTTTTAACCGACTTTAAAAACGAAATGGTCGCTATTGTAGAATTAAGACCTTATCGTTTTTAAAGTAGAATAGTTAAAATCACGAGGGTCGCTGCATGATTTTGGAACTACTCAAACGATTTTGATGTTTCTTTATTTTATTAAACAAATTTTGTGTGGTCAGCTTAACTTCGTACACATACGAGTATACCTTCAATATAGGTTTCGGGCAACATTAATGAAACTCATCAACGGTTACTTCAACAATTAGTTTACAGTAAGCCTGTAAGCTTAGACTTTATAGGTACCTATATATTATTTTGGGCAGACTAATCTGAAAGGCCTATCAGTTCCAAGAACAATAAGAAAGATAGCGAGTATGCATACGTTGTTTACATAAGAAATTATTACAAATTTACTGTAAAAAAATTTGCTTTGCTAAAATGACGCACGTCTGCCTCTCCTTATACTATTCTTTAATCCGTGCGCAAAATGAGGAAGTTGTAACTGTTGCACTCCATTGCTGCATATTAGACATATTATTACCGAGTACTTAGCAGTATGTGACTTGCCAACGAATGCACTTCAAGTGTCACCGTGTTGCAAATGTTACCGAGTTATACAATGTGTAGGTTAACATTGTGGATGAGTCGCCCATAGAAGGGGTAGAGAGTGCTCGCACCAAATTGCTTTTTAATGTGCACTGCGACGACAGTGATCTAATAGGAATGATTCCACATGGTTATTTGCAAGACAAACACGTCAATATCCGGTACATTTACTATTCAGTAGGCATACTGCCTACTAAATAGTAAATGTTAATTTGTTGGTTAAATTTAGTTAGTATTATTAACCTGCTGTTGCTATGGGTTTTATAAGGTTTTTTGGTTCTTTAATATGTGACTTTAAACCTTTATTGGTCTCGAGGTAAGTTTATGTATAAATCTATGAACAGTCGGGTCACTTAAAAAATCAATACGGGCAAACTTATGCTTTGGGACTAACGAGGCAGAGCTAGTTCTAAATGTATGTATTTTATACGTTTAGTTCGGACTAGCTCAAGATTTAACGAATTCTAGATAACACTTTTAATATTTCCACCAGATAATCAATATTTGTACGCTATGAGCTTAGTTTTATAAAGTACAGTGGCGCTTTTGACCACTGGCATCATAGTTCAGTAGAGGTCACGTCAATTCTATAGGTAATAATAGATAAATAACACGTGAGGACTGACAGACAGATGGTCTATCCTCGAAAGAAGGACCTGTTCAAGGCGAGTCAAGAAGTTTTAAGTTATGGAATGATTTATTGTCCTCCATTCAATTTCAATATAGAAGATACCAAATATGTCACCGCATTTGTTAACAAACATAATGTAAGTGTGTAGCAATCACACGTTACGATTGTACACACAGCAAAATAGATAGGTTAGCAGGGCACACCAACATATATATTGGTGTGCGTGAAATCAACGTGTGTACCTATATAAGCATTTCTCAAAACACGCAGGGTATATGACATATGTATAAAAACGTAACGAAAGCCTGCCACAGTTAATAGCATTATGACGATCAACTTGAACTACTAACTTATACATGATTTGTCATATTTATAGGGGTAGACAATAAATATATTCCAACACAAATATTAAGATGACTTGTTAATAGTTAAGCAACGAAAATTGAACAAACAAATTTAAATATTTTATAAAACATACAAAAACATCGAGCGTTTGGCAATCGGATTTGATCTTACGGCGCCGGCGCTCGCCATGATCTCCTTGATCGTAATCTAAAGTGGGGTAAACAATTACGAATGGTCTGAGTCCTAATATCCAGTCCAGTAGCAGCTCGCAGCTCCAATCTCAGTTTGGTAGCGTTAATTATTGGATCATGGGTGGCAAGATAATAATAATAATAATATTCTACCACATACACACAACACCATCTAGCCCAAACTAAGCAGAGCTTGTACTATGGGTACTAGACAATGGATAAACATACTTATATACTTTTTTTTTTGTACATACACACATATTATACCACCATAACCATACCCAGACCAAGACAAACATCCATGTTCATGCACACAAATATTTGACTTGTGCGGGAATCGAACCCGCGACCTCAAGCGTGGCATTCGGTTACACTAACCACTACGCAATCGAGGCCGACAAAAGATGTCTGATGTAGCGCTTCTGAACATCACCAAGGACAGCCGGGCGGCCACTGCGAGGTCGATCAGCCAGGTTGCCAAGGCTGCAGTATCTCTGCAGGGTAGTAACGACGCAGGTATGAGAAACGGAGACTCTAGCTGTGATTTGGCTTGTAGAGTATCCTTCTTCACGCAATAACACTGTTCTTGCTTGCAAGACTTCAGACAGTCCACCTGGTATTTTTCAAATGAACAATTTTAGAGAAATTGATTAAAACAGAGTTCAGGCAGAAACAAGAATAAGAGGCTTTTATCATTCACCTCGCTATTATATAAAAAAACAAAAGAACATTTTATGTTTTCTACATTTAAATGATGTGTTTTTAAATATTAAAGCAATAGATAATGCATTCATGAATTATATTTTCACACGAGAAAAAATATCTCGACATTTCAAGTGAACGCAGACTTTTTTTGATGTGTGTAGTATTTGCTGTTGTTAAAAAATATTATCTAAGATTTAAGTAAAGCTATGAGCTACGGGCATTCTAATTGATAATTGATAAAAATAGATGATGAATAGTTAATAACCAATATGCTGCGACAAAATTTGTGTAATTCATAAATATGTAGTTGTTCTGAATGATCTTTGAGTCAGATGTTTGTATGTTTATAAAGTCCCCTCGACACAGAATTAATTCCTTGCGTAATTTGGCCTTTTTAAATAAAAGAAATTCAAAGATATTTCTATGCCAATCAGGTCAGCAGTTAAGAATTTTTGATAGGTTAGTCCGTGCTAAGTTGAGCTCCTGCGAAAGGCGGAGAACGTGAACCACTAATAACACCATGAACCGACGAAATATATAATAGTTATGTATAATCATAACTAATATTATTCTTATGTATAATAATCATAACAAAACCAGTGAAAATAATTACTCTTCAAACGTGAGTCTCAGATTACCTAAATTTGACCTCAGTCTTTTGGAAATCTGGTTCATATCAATCCTTGAAGGCTATGGGTATTAATTAATATTATTAGCGGCACCGATTGACGACATTGTATTTTCTCAAGGCGAAGGTCACTATGAACAGCCAAAGATTACCTAATAGTTGTTACGAAGTCACCTAAAACAAATCGCATCATAATAGGTACGTAATGAATATAACAGGTAATTAAGTAGCCCCTTATTGATATTGTAATTTGCGTCATGATGTGCCATTCATATACCTACCTATCTACTATTCATTGATTCATAATTTAGTAGAAAAAGACGGTAATTATGATTGTATATCGATTAAATAATAATTGCTTTTAGACAGAATATTATAATAATACTAGTTCATTAGGATACATCTATAGATGTGAATCTAAGCCTCTCACTTCAGGCACATAGTGGTAGAAGTGAGAGGTCTTAGTTTTAGTTCAATGTCTTCTACATAACTTTTTCTACAGAATTTACTAAGAATTATCTAACGGAAATCCCACAAAATAACACTTTGCCTCAGTTGAGAATTGAACCGAGAACCTTGGGACCTCACCATAACTCGTAAGCGCAAGTTTCAAATTATAGATACCACGTATCCAAGGTCTTCTTAAGAATAATGGGAGTAATGTTGTTAATTGTATTGTAAAATAAGCTTCACGGACTCAATGCTACAATAGTGCTGGTAACGTTTAGCTACCTCCCACAACTATCTCCATATATATGTAGTTGTAAAAAGGTTATAGAGCATAGTCGCTAAAAGTGATAACCAGACATTGACACCAGTGAAGTCATGGCATACATTCCTATTGAACATTCTGCACTGTAAAAACTTAAAGTAAAGTAAGGCCTAGGTACACTTATTACGAAAACTAATTTATTCGGTTAGGTGAACGTATTTCTTCTAGATTTATAGGGGGTAGGTTTGACAACAGAGCCGGCTAATAGTAGAAAAGGAAATTGTACTATTTTAAATAGCGATATGCAGATGTTTATTATTTAGTGGTGTAATCCTAGCGCCTAGCTGTTTCCAAACACGCCGTTAAAGCAACAAACATTTCAATAAGTACAAGTCTCGTGGTCCCGTGACATAAGTGTGCAGTTCATCATAACCTAAAGTTAGTAAACATACCCGTCCATACGGACAATAAAGAGACTCCAAGTTCGCTTCTCGTGTCAGGCATAATTGTACTTATTGTATTTGTAACTACCAGTTTGTTTAGCAATATATTTTTGCCTTAAAGAATTTATGTCTGGGCCAAGTAGTCTCTTTCCAGTCAAGACAAGACAAAGAAATCGCTCGACGTATCGAAAACGCCTGGAAGAGTTACTAGTCGATGAAGGATCTCATGAAAAGAGACCTGCCCTTATGTCATAAACGTAAGCTCTTGGACAGATGCATTCTTCCCATTCTCACGTGGTATGGACGTATACAAACATGGTTTTTGACAGGTCAGCAGAGATCCGAGCTAGAGGTTTGTCAGCGAGCCATGGAGTGTTAGTATCCTAGGGGTACGGTTAACGGACCGGATTAAAAACACCGCAATACGCTCCAAAACACAAATCGTAGACGTCATCCAGAAAGTCGCAAAACTGAAATCAGATTTGGCTGGACACGTGTGGCGCATGCCACAGGAGCTTTGGGCTAAAATCAGCACAGACTGGATCCTAGATTGTACTAAGTGCCAACGTGGTAGACCAAAGCGTCGATGGCGGAACGAATTAATCAGCTACAGGAGAGACTGGTGCCACTAGGCTATAACAGGGATATGTGGAAAAGCGAAAGAGAGACCTTTGCCTTGCCGTGGGTCAATACAGATAAATTCGGTAGACCGTTTTTTGTGAAAGGTTATAGGATACATTATAACATCAAGCTACGAGTTATGAGAGCGGAACAGTAACTATAAAAGTGGGTAAAGCTACGGGAACACCTAGTAATCATAACTAATTATTATAATAAATGCGAATGTGTCTTTGTTTGTTTGTTAAGCTTTCACGCCTAAACTGTTTGACCGATCATCATGAAATTTCGCACACACGTTGTCAGAGGAACAGAAAAGTACTGTTACTAACCTAACCTAACTTACATTTACGCAAGCGAGGCCGCGGGCAAAATCTATTCGTTTATACAAATGCTTAGCACGCAGCCCGTGTGTATTGTTATTGTTATGTACGGGCCCTACACCTCACTAATTGAGGTACATATTTAGCTACGAAGATCAAGCGATATGCGCAGTAGCCATTTAGGCACAGTCTTCTCACGAGTTGGCACCAACACTTAATTTAATTAAGACCTGATGCCGGTTTGTTACACATTTATGTTTGTTAACTTTTGAAGTAATACAAATAATACTGACAGTTTTTAATCAAATCTTTTGATTGTAATGATATTCTTATGTAAATGAGAAAAAGTAAGGGACGATATCCTAGCAGAGCATGGTCTCAAAAGGAAAGTACATCTGACTTTACGAAGTTATGTGCGTAATAAATAGTAAAAAAATAAATAATAAAGTGTTAATTTACTTTAGCGTTTCGACAATTATCTGACAGTTCCTAAAGATCAATTTCCTTTTTTTTAAGAACAACTGCTCACGCCCTTGAAGTTATTCCTGAGTCGCGGGGATCCTTACAAACATTCAAAAAACGGACACAAAGAACACCCATACCACCCCTACTTTGAATAACCATTGGTGGATCAAACAAATTTTGTGTGGGGGATCGAACCCACAACACTCAGCGCGGCGGCAGTGGCGAGGTCACCACTTAGATCACTAAACCATCAGTGCAGTCAACATGTGTGAACTCTGCAAACCTGCATGACTTAACCATTCTCATACTCAAAAGAAGCCCGCGCCTAGCTGTGGCACTGTTTATAAACTAAGTAGGCAATGTAATGTTAGTAAGTTAATACTGAGACGTGAGCAGTGTATTAACCAAGGTAATGCTAATTTATATATTATACTGCATCTGTAGTGTCACGGTAGTGAATGTGACTACTGTGCAAGAGTTTCAAATTTGATTTCCTGGTCGTGCAAAGTATTATAGTTAAGGCTTTTTGCCAAGAAATAGACGGTATAGGCGAAGGGCGACCCTTGCGTCTCGCGTCTTGCGACTTGCACCAATATGGTTAAATAAAAACGGATTTTTTATGGTGCACCTTTGTGGATCCGTCTATCTATAAAGGAATTCTCAGTAGCTACAAAGAGTTTAGTACTGTGACCAGTGACGGGCAATAGGCTCGTCTTTTATTGCGAAGGACCTAAAACCATAGTTGGCGAAATGTAGAAGTAATGTATCTATGGTTGCCAAAAAATACACGACTACCTTCCGATTCGGGGATATAGGCTAAAGATTATATAGTTATATATGAGGCTAATACTGGCCATGCAGAATCTTTTCGCCTTTTTCCTTTGATAATAACGTTTTTAATGCTCTTATCAACAAATAGTTCGGTTCGGTTCGTTAAAAAACCTTTACACCGGGTAGAAATTATATGCCAGATTTAGCAAAACTGGCAAGTGTCTGATAGCGTTAGTAGCGGATCGAAACATAATATTTGTAGATGTCAGCCATTTGCCTAGATTTTTGATAATTTTTGAGCTCACAAAAAGAAGGTATATTTCGCATAATTATTATTTATATCGCGTTTTAATTGGCGTATAAACGATAATAGATAAGTATAAAAAATAACGTATTTCTTAGCCAATTTACATGATATTTTTTTCTATCAGTTGGTATTAATGTGGCTGCAATTAAATACATGAAATGTACTGAGTACATTATACCGGCCGAGTAGGCTGGAATTTGATTTTTCAGAGTACTTAATTATGGCTTAGTGGTATAATTCAGGGATGCAACTGACTTAAATTAAGGGCCAAATGGATGGAAAATTGTTATGATATAAAACTAGACCTTCAAACGGATTCCTTGGACGCTCTAAGGCCGGGAATAGGAATACTTAGCCAATGGTATGTATATTAAAAATCTGTTTTTCTTTGTGTAATAAATAATTCATATATTAAGTGATACGACTGAATAAAACCATTACCTAATTATTCATTATTATGTCACTTCTATAAATCTACTTACTCGAAAACAACGTAAAATCTAATTAAAATAAGTAGAGAAGAATATAATAAGAAGTCTTTAAAAACATGTATTTTGGCACACTACAAGAACGCAGCTGGCGTAACACCAAAAGGCATTAGGTACTCGAAAGGATGGCATTAGATCCGCAAAAGCATTACCGGGACTATCATTTTGAAAAAAAATTACATTAGTTTACATCATTGTTAACAGGTTTATGTTACAATCTTAATTACATAACCTGTTGATTAAATATACCAATTAAAATTAACCTATCTTTAACATGCTATGATTTTTCAAAAATAAAGAGTCGAATATACGAGCTCCTTGGTAAATTTTTCATAAAGATTATTCGGGGTATTCATCCTATGTACCATTTGATTTTTCAATCAGCGATTCTTTTGATATTATAATACGTTGTATCTACTTATATAAGTTCCGTATCTAGTACTCAAATGAGTATTATGAGTAACTACCTTACAATGTTTATTTTTAGACATGTTGTTTCACGTAAGAATTAATTATTGAGTACAATCAATTTACTAAAAAAATGAGAGACGAAAGGCATAGGCATGTAATTATAAACTCAGTAATATTGAGGATTTCTCAATTTGCCATGTTGTAGTATTACTTACATACATTTGATGTGGAAATTTTCTATTGAAATTATTATTGTTACAGGCAACTTATACTCAGGATATTTCTTCTACAGTTATCCTGAGTATAAGTTGTCTGGTTGCAGTACACATTGGCTTACAATACAATCTCGTCAATGCATGCGCGAGTGGTTAAAGTGGTCGCCTCGCCATTATCACTGGGCCAAGTGTCCAGGTTCGATTCCTACACGGGATAAAAACATGTGTGATTTTTTTATTGATTTATTTCTAAAGTTATCCGAGACTTTTCACAAAATATATTTATAAGGTAGATACTCTGTAAGGTGCTGTCTTATCATCACGCATGCAATGACAATGCTTAAAAAGATGTTGGTAATAGACCAGTTGACTCGGTTGTGCGACCCGAGCTGCTTGATCAATTGATACCATTTACACTGTCCTACGCGATATTGATGTTATTTTCTACCCCAAAGCAAATCTACGTTCCAACTGAAAGGCAAAATATACGTTACCCTTTCAATTAAACAATGGATTAGTTATGTTATCTTGGTATGATTTCCGCATAGAGAAGAGAACACAGCTACCTCCGTTAAGCACAGCACACAATAAAAACAACAACGTACATTGTCCCGCGTCATTATCAATTCACTTTGTGTATACACGCATAGACAGCGAAAGTCAGTAAAATCACACATCGAACGTGTATCTACTAGATAAACGGAGGCCTTTACAAACGTGCATGTCTCTTAGCTTTCATAATTGAATAATAAAATAATTGATCATTTTGTTCCCTAACGAAAGTTGAGCGTTTGCAGCCGAGGCTTGCATTATGTAGTATCATATTTCCTTCGTTTTATCTGCTCTAATTATTACGTGAATGGGATAGACAATAGAGAAGAATTTTTGGTGATATCTCGCATTGATTGACCTAGTCCTAGACGAAAAAAATTCTCTAAAGAATGAGAGGTTTAATTATGTAAGGATCTTAGCAAGTGGAAATCTACCAGCCAGGCAACAGTGTATGTTCTTCTACAATATTTGTGAGAAAACCGACTTTTATATTAATTAAATTAAGGTACCAAAACTTTCCATTTAGTTTGTTACTACGTCTATACATTGTTAGTAAGTATAAATGACTGTATCCGATCAAAAGTTAGCTATGTGCTTTACATTTGAAGATAATGCCTACAGTAAGAAGATTAAAAATACAGTTGCATCAGTTACGCGTCATTGCATTGATAAACGACAGACGCCTTCACCTAGTTGTGGGTGTAGGATTAAATTAAGGCTGTAAGTAAAAGAGAAGGTCTCGCCTTATAGCAGTAAAAGGGAGATCGTAAAGCCGTCTGTAAATCCTAGCGGCTGACATACCCGAGGAAGTGGAGCAATAGCAATCGTGATCGCGTCACAGATCCACAATGGGAACTATATTAGCTGATGCGATTCGATTTGTTGTGCAAACCGACCTTCGCACCGACGCAGACGACATCGACGCCGGCGTCTCATCTGATCCTGTTCTATATTGTATGCAAGTTTCGTTCAATGAAACATTAAACGTTGCAACGCTATAATTGATAGCTTACATATTCGTTTTTCATGTCTATTATTACTATGACTGATGTTATGACAGCATGATTAACCAAGCGGAGTAAATCACGATCACGGTATAAACAAATAAAATTGGATACGATTAAATTCAGAAGCTGTTAATTTTTTTGGAGTATTTAGTTAGTTACGATGCGATGATAGACATATGTATAATAGTATTAATTGGTAAGGCTCATGACATTACTGCTTAATATTATATTAGTTAAAGTATGGAAATGTTTATATTCAAATCGAGATCATCTAGATCAATAAAAATTATAAAAGTGACAAGGTTGTTTAAATAAGCTATTCAAGGATGATCACGACGTGCGTGCCGGAGGAATTCGGTAGATGTTTGTTGTTATATCAATAATTGCAGTTGTTACATTTATGATCGTACAATCCATGGTCAGATCACGATACACCGAAACAAATTGGAAGTCGTCGGTATATTTTATGGCAGACATTATTACGAGGATGAATATTTTTTTATTGGTAGTCTGTACTGTCGGGCTCATATTTCATAGTTTATGATTGAGCAATTAGATCTACTCTATTAATTTTTAATCTACGCTTATGTTTTTTAATAGGTATATAAAAACAAGGTGAAACGATAAGTCGTGAAAATATTATATAACAGGAAAATTGCTAGATCGTGCAAGAGTGTTGGGGGCGTGATTTAATTTTTTAGGGGTACGTTCCATGATGACAAAAACTACATAACTAAAGACTTTGTCCGCCGCGGCATCACAACAGCTACTCTCAGTAAATTCTAATATAACTTGAAATTTGGAATATTTTAATGCTTTATAAGAAAAAGGGAAAAATGTAATTAATCGTTGATTCTACTAGAACATTTTTCAAGAAATCACTTAATATTGATCACTAAGAAACTAACTTATTCAGTCCGTATTAAAGCTATGCGATTAATATAATAATATCAGCCCTGTATTAAACTGTCCCACTGCTGGGCACGGGCCTCTTCTCATTGTGAGAAGGGTTAGGTCGTAGTCCACCACGCTGGCCTAGTGCGGGTTGGCAGACTTCACATATCTTCGAGAACATTATGGAGAACTCTCAGACATGCAGGTTTCCTCACGATGTTTTCCTTCACCGTTAAAGCAAGCGATAACTAATTATTAAATACGCATATAACTTCGAAAAGTCAGAGATGCGCGCCTTGGGTTCGAACCCGAGACCTCTGCGTGGCAGTCCAATGGTTTCCCACTAGGCTATCGCTGCTATGTAATTGACTGTCTTTTACGTTTTCTTTTAAAGCGTGGAACTCTAGTTGCGCGAGACCGATTCATGCTTGACCAGATTTTTTATGCATAATAATAATTTATGTATTTTTAAAATACCTTCCTTCTACTTCTCAATCAACTACCTACAGCATTTAAAGTAAATGTGTAGTATATTCATTTAAAAACTTTAATAAGGACTAAATCACACGATATCATAAAATATAGTTGTTTTTTACGTCGGCAAACAATTTTACTTGATAGATATGGGGTCAATTACATATTCACCGAGACCACAGCAATGTTTAAAATAGAAACAAGTAACGCGAGGAGCCATATGCTACATTGGGATGTCAGTAACAATGCGTGCAAAATAATAATAACTGATTAAGCCAATGTATTGATTATCAAAAAATAATAACGAAATGGGAGTAAAAACCCAGGATTCTACCTCTTCGTCTTAAATGTAAAAGTAAAAAAAAGACATGACCTCTATATCTCGGGGGTCTTTTGACCCACAGAGCCCATATTCAAACTCAACTGAAGTATGACCCCAAGGTGTCTTCACGCCAAGTTACAAGTCAATCGGTCCAGTGGTTCCGGAGTTATACACTCACTAACAGACAGACACACAGACCCAAATAGTGTTTTCATTAACCTCTTCGAAGAAGATTCAGAGGTTAATAAAAGACAACAGACTAAACTAGACGAGACAACTTAAGCCACTAAGCTGTACGTGCAATACGGCGTAGTTGCTGAAGTGGTCGCCTCGCTATTGCCACTGCAGCAAGTGTTATGAGTTTGATAATTGTTCCGAGTTCTTTGTGTTCGTTATTTCGCATTTCGTATTTGAATATTGGTTAAGTCCACCGCGACACAGGATTGATTTCAAAAGCGGGCGTGGTTTAACAATAATATGACTTAATTTTCGGCTGGCAAGCACCCAGCAAGATAGCTTAAGTACATTACGAGTTTTGAAATGACTAAATGTTTTGTTAGAACCGTTGATACTTCCATATTGCAGTTGTTTACGCGAAGATGAAGGCGAGCGTTGTGTCACTAGTAGACGAAAGCATTAAGCTGTTACTTGCAAGAAAGAGCACGTGATTACCATACATTCGCTCACAAATCACGCGCTACGGTAGAGAAGGGAATACCTGACCGGTAATATATGATGAATATACATATAATTTATTAGCGTAGTAGCATCTTGTACCAAGGATATCGTAATTGTTATGGCCAACTACATTCACAATTCGATGGAAATTTGAGTATGTATAAGTCTGGTCAACATTATAAAGTGACGTTTAGATGAAGTCCATCGGTGATATTATAAAGATAAAATATAATTGCCGCCAGAAATGCAATAATTTATTGTCTGTACATTTTTTTTATTCCAGACTCTAGACCTTAATGCCACTTAAACTTAACCCGTCAATTAACATACACAATCGCCTCACGCCTTTATCCCTAAAGCGATAAGCAGAGGTGTAGGTATTACACTTACTTGTCGTCAACTATTTAATTTATTAATTTATTCATTTATTAACTTATATTTATATAATTAATTTTAAAATGAAATAATCTAATAACCTATATTTACAAACGTATTAAAAAAGACAACATAATTACAAAAACACAAATAATTATAATACTAAATATTTACACAAATGGTTTAGGCATCGTTGAATTCTTCAGCATCGCTGTCAACTGGTAACGTGCCCAGAAGACTGGCAGCATTATTATAAACAAATGGACAACATAACAGTATACACCAAATCGTTGTACAAGTTAAAACTTATATACATTTATATTACCAGACATAATATACAAGGTATATATAAATTATTATTACATCTGCTTACATGAGTACAATAAAAGATTCGTAAAATAGTAACTAACTAAACATCCATCATCTCACAAAATTTTAAACAACTACGACACACATCCATCCCGAAGCAAATAGATCACACTCCGATTCTGATATCAGAAACATATTTAATAAGGTTAGTGCACGAACAATGAGCGAGTTGGCATGCGCCACTGTATGTGCATAAGGCACAGCTAGTAACTGGAATTTGCGTGATCTAAGTTGTATTTTAGGTACAATGGGGCCAAATATCCTGATCCTGACCATCTGCATAACTAGTTCCGGACAGTCACATTTACCATGAAAAAATTGGCAAACAAAGGTAAGTAAGTGGTAATTACAGAGAATTAAAGCATTAAAGCAATAAAATCGGCTTTAACATGCCGAGTCTTTCTTTCTCTTTTTCTTTTTCGTGTGGTTAGTGGCCAACCTGTTGACAAGAGTTGTTCAAGCCGCCTGTAGGCCTCTGACATGGCTTAACGACTGCTGTCAATTTGATAACAACTGGGACCGACTTTTTACGTGCCCTCCGAAGCACGGAGACGCTCAGGTGAAATACCACTAAGCGGTCACCCATCTATAGACTGACCGCACCCATCGTTGCTTAACCTCGCTAATCGTTTACCAATCAGTGAGTGCAAATCGCTATTAGCGCCATCCAAGTAAAAATTTTGTTGGATAGATGAAAGGATAATAACAATATAGATTTTTATAAAAGAAGCGTTAAAATGATTTTTGAATTTTCTCGATATGTAATAAGTATGTACTCTCATAGGGCCTTCAGATCATAGACGCTGACTCCAGTTTGCTTCTGACTAGTACCATATAAACAAATTTAATAGCAGTAGGGTTGTCAAAATCTCGCATATTGCGTATTACGAATCCAAGTTTCTTATTACAATAGACACAGTGGCGTAGCGTGCAGCTTATTTAGGTATTGCAATTAAAATGAGTATAAGTAAGTATAATATACCTACAGTAGTAATTCTAAAGAACTTTTTGGTAAGAACAGTCATAATTATTGTGTATTGAACATCTGCCCATTCCTCTCGTTCGTCATGAAATTGTTTAAATATTTGCAAGATATTATTATTTATCGTGAAAATTTGTCGTTTCCTAAAAGTGCCCCCCAGGGCGGGCCGCTCCTGCCGCCCCCACTACGCTACGCCACTGAGTCAACAACTAATGTCTTCATATGCTCATGAAAGGTAAGATGTGTATCAAACAGCACTCCCAAATCTTTAACTAAGTTGACGCGAGCCAGCGGCTCGACACCCAAGAAGTATTGCACATGCAAGGAGGATCGTGCGCGACTAAAGGACATGACGCGGGATTTTGCATTGTTAAAAGCAAGTTTATTGTTAATACTTCACTGCAAAACAGCGTTGATATCCTCTTGTATTGTAACTGTATCAGAAACCGTTTCCACTCCATACATCACTTTGAGGTCATCAGCGTAGAGCAAACATCTGCTATGTTTAAGGACTGACTCAAGATCGTTAACCATGATGCTAAATAGTAATGGTCCCAGGATTGAGTCTTGGCTCACACCAGACCGAGTGTGATACGGAGCGGGGACAAAATAACCATGGCGAACGTATTGTTGACGGTCACTAAGATAGCTAGCAAAAAGTTTTAATAATTTGGGTGAAAAACCTATTCCTAAAAGCTTGTTCAATAGCACTTAATTATCTACACGATCAAAAGCTATTTTAAAATCATAGTAAAGGTCCTATGTTATGCAGGGTGTGACCATTGCCGTCTGTTAGGCATGTTTCTAGGCTTCGTGCTGCTACTAAAAAAATCTTAACAGGACAATCTAATAATACTTTGCTCGACCCTAGAAACGAACCCATGACCTCACGGAGCCTCACGCCTGAGCCAGCCAGGCAGGCTGTATTGTTTTGTAACAGTAGGAAGTGTTTAAACAAGTAATAGTTTCAGCTTTATCCTTTAAGAGCCCAGCTTACTGTTAATATTTATAAATCATTTAAATAAACTAATTAAAACAGCGCTCCATCACCACACAAGCCAGCACGCTTTTTAATGTTGTGGGAGTAAAGAAAGAAAGCTGAGATTAATTCTGACCTTATTTTGTTAATTATAATAATTGGTAGAACCTGAGAAGAGAGGGCTATTTACACCTGCCATTAGATATAGGAACATAGGTTCAACGTGCAGTGACAGCGACATTTGGAGAATTTTGTTCTATATTAAAATAGGATACCTACACGTGCCACGGCCAATACTTCGAAGTATTGGCCGTGGCACGAGTAGGACTATTGTTAGATACAATTTAGAGGCGACTTTTTTCATCTGCGGCTCAATATCGATTTTTCCATAGCAATCTCGCCATATTAGTTCCATAGTCCAGCGGGGGATATGAATATTTAATTATATTGACACCTCATATTGATTGTGTTTTGGAAAATTGACGCTTCTCAACAAATCTTGCATGCATTGGATAAAGAAAAGCTAGCAGTTAGAAAATGCATACTTATAGTTATTGAAATATCTACCGATTTAGGCCTTATAACATGAGATTTAAACGTACTAGTAATGTTCAAGCTAGTTACGCAATGTTAGTCATTGTACTAATGTCTACTGCGACGATGCGCGATGTAGCACAAACAACAGAAGAATATTACGGCTATGACGCTGGAATACTGGCTGGTGTACAAATACGTGCAAGGCTTTTTGTGCCTGCATATGAACATTTATTGGTATTGATACGCCTGTAGGCTAATCATTTTAATAGCATTTCTATGTTTTATTTGTAGTACGTGTGATTTGTGTATATGCATGCCGTGTTTGCGGTCCAATTAGCAATATTCTTAAGATGTTTAGATAAACATCATAAGAGCTATTACGTCAAACAACTTCACCGTCTCTTGATTTGATTTGTTCGTGTTGGAGTTTATGAAGACTTTTACGCTAAATATAGCTCTAGTACCCAGATGTAAATAATGATGTAATATTCGGAAGCACTGTTCAACAATTATTTGTGTTGCATGTATTAACTAGTAAAATATATAATTGAGAAATAAAGTATTTTTAATCGATATCTTAATCATTGTCTTTTATTAGCAAATAATTTATTTTTACTATTTTTGTTTATGTAACACTGGCTAAGCCGCTGGCAATAGCTGGTAAGTATATACTATACTGTAATGGTCTTGTAATTTTTATTTAACCTTATCTATTGTGTATTGAATAAATCCCTTTCATAAAATAATTAAATCAATCAGCGTATTGCAGTCTATTTTATTGCTGATCATAGCTTCTCCCGCTTTACGTCACAACACCCGGCCTTGAGCCTTTTTTTTCTTTGTTTTTTTTTACGTGGGGCATGCATTACGCATATCCCTTCGCGGGGGCGGGTGGAGGGGTTATGTCGGACTCGCCGGGGTAAAAGAAAGATGTTAAAGATGATAAAGTACCTCCCGGAATACCGACTAAACCTACCACGGTGTTCCTCGACAAAACCACTATCGACGGGGCCGCGCGAATCACTTTCGCATGCGGTCGCGACCCCGCCGAGGTTTCGGCCCGCCGTATGAAACGGCAGGCCACTACACGAAAGATCTACCCAAAGGCACTTCTAACACTCCCTACTGTCCCCCCTAGAGGGGAGACGGACTCGAAACAGAGGCGCGCGTGGAAACACGCACGCCGCCTCTCGGAACCCGGCCTTGAGCCATTTTTTTTTTTTTTTTTTTTTTACGTGGGGGAATGCTTGATGCATACCCCTCCGCGGGGGCGGGCGGAGGGGTTATGTCGGACTCGCCGGGGTAAAAGAAAGATGTTAAGAAGAAAATGTACCTCCCGGAATACCGACTAAACCTACCACGGTGTTCCTCGACAAAACCACTATCGACGGGGCCGCGCAAATCACTTTCGCATGCGGTCGCGACCGCGCCGAGGTTTCGGCCCGCCGTATGAAACGGCAGGCCACTACACAAAAGACCTACCCAAAGGCACTCCTCACAAGTTATCCCTACTGTCCCCCCTAGAGGGGGGACGGACTCGAAACAACAGAGGCGCGCGTGGGAACACGCACGCCGCCTCTCGGACCTGGTGCTGAACGGATGGCGGGCAGGCCCACAAAGCCCGACACCCCCAGGTCAAACCTCAGGGTGGCTGGAGGTCGTCTCGCGCCCTCCGGCGCCCGGCTCTGCGGTTGGGGAGAGGGTTCAAACGCTCCCTCTCCCGCTCCGCCGCCCCCTTTGATGGAAATGACTTCCTCACAAAAGGAGGCGACGGCGTTCCACGACCTCCCACTCCGGACCATAGACTGAACTACGGCCGGGAGCGAGAGGGCGACCAACCCGACTGCCACGATCAACTCACGGCGCTGCGATGCCCAGGCGGGGCAAACCGCCAAAGTGTGCAGCGCCGTGTCCTCAACTACGTCGCGGCAGTCACCGCAGTGGTGACAACCGGGCGTCTCTTGCCGGCGTATACGACACAGGAACTGGCCAAAACAACCGTGGCCAGTCATTACCTGTGTCAGCCGGAAGGTGAGGGCGCCATGGCGCCTCTCCAGCCACTCCTCAAACACGGGACTTACCGCCACGATCGTGGCGTGCCCGAACCCGGCCTTGAGCCTGTCGCATCCACTCCAACCCAAAAATAATAATTATGATGATAATGTGCAATTTAGCAATTAATATAAAATATTTTTATTTTAATTAACTCTGATTTGCTTATTCTAATTTAAAATAAAATTAGGCAATCGTTCAAAATCGCATCCAAATTGAAACTTGATATATTTCGTAGTAGGTAACATAACGCTGTGCCAGTCGTCTAGAGTCTAGACGGACGATATCTCACCATAGAGATTTTTATCATATTGGCACCAAGCCCTAAAGATTGAAATAATATTTTTGTGGGTGGCACAATAATGCAATGCAAATGCTTTGCAATATGCGTCTAAAAGCATTTAAATTTATTAATTATTATAATATAACTAAGCACGCTTAAATTAAGTGTCAAATTATAATATAAAGCTTTGGCGTATCGTGCATTAGGTATATCGAGTCAAAGTTAATTTATACAGCATATTATAACTACGCGTTTTGATACTGTTTGCTGTAAAGAGAGGCAAAATACTTTTTCTTGTACATATTTGTGATGGTTCGTATAGGTATCGCATTTGGATATGTCATTAAGTGCGTCTACCAGTTTTAGCTGTGGAGGAAAATGATAGGTTATTTTCCTCCACGGTTTCCAACTCTTGCCAGCAATATTTTTAAAGGAGTCATCAATCAAGTCTACCATCCCATGCGTTGACATCATGGTGTGGGTTACCTGATCCATTTTGATTATTTGACCATCACAAATAAAACGAAAATGGGGTTCGTGTATATACCGTAGGATAATGGCATAAACTGAATCTTTGTGATAACAAAAGGAAGATTTGCAAAGGCCCGAAAATTTTGGAATCTAAGACAGAATTTTGCAGTCGTCCAAGCAATTATGGAACAATAGAAACATCCTGTTTATCTTAGGTAAATGGTATAAGCATCGCGTTGATGGGCTGATATGTAAGTTTTGTACTCACGGATGCACTAATTGACTAAGGGCTACATTACTTCGATGTTTTGTTGTTGTTAATTATTCGAATCATAGATCACCTTTCAAATTTCCAATGATTCTAAACGTATGGCATTTTAAAATGCTAAAATCGGCGATAAATTCTAAAATCTGATATTCTGCAATCGCCCCATGATTTTCGTAAAGATTCGATTTTCTAATCATCATGTGACATTTGTAATACGTGAAGTAAATAAGTCAGCCAACACATACCATTTTTACGGATACATAATCTTGAAATAATTATGAATTTTTATGCACAGCAAAACCCTAAAATTCTTAGTAAATAATATTTTACAAAACTGAGTAGTAGAGTAATTTATGAAAATTAATGAAACGTCTTTTGTTGCAAATAATATATTTTAAAAAACAGTCCTCTAAGCAATCAATGAAGAACTTGACACTGAGTGGAATATAATCTTATAATGATGTGTTGTACACGGAACATGAATGTTTAAATAATATTATGATGTCAAGCTTTCGATTAAATTTTGTACCTTTCGAATATTTGTTGCTTTTTGTATAAATAATATATTGTTAGAGGCTAGAATATGCGTAGATATCATTTTATTTATGCAATGTTTAAATACCTAGGTAGCTTAAATAGTACAGAGTATTTGCATTGGGCATTAATGATTTATTAGCATTATACATAATTAGCTTCATAAAATAACGAAGTAGGAATGTGTACATAATATACGCGTTAATCTACAGGATTTCAAAATACTTTTCATATTGTATAATCGTAATGTCTTATACGGTGTTCTAGTGTGTATTTAAATAAGTACATAACGTCTATGGCATCACAAATAGGTTGCTGCTGAAATGTTTATAATAGTATTGTTTAATATATTTAATCTAAGTAGGTACGGTACCTATCTAATGTTTTACTAGCAAATCTTAAAGAGTTCAAAAATACTAATTAATACAAAATATAGAATGAAAAGTACAGAATGATTTAAGATTTCATCAACATGGGATCGATTGTAAAAAAGTGCTACGCAGCACAATTAAACTACAATAACTACTTATGTTTATTCTAATAGACAAAATAAAAATATCGGCCTCGATTTATTTGTCTTCTATCGTATTGCCATACAATTTCGGGATCAGACACTTCTGCTGGCAAAATTATCACATGTAAAACAAGAATGAAACGATATTAGCAGTATCATCAATCCGTCATCAATGAATTAATAAGTTAGCATCTACTAACCTAAAGTCCAAAACTTAACTACACTAGGTAACATCAAAATCGTTTTATTTTCTCTTTATAGCGTTGTAGGCGTTTACTCTTGGACGTAATGGACATTATGTTTGCTACTAACACCTATGCTTATCTGTAGGTATTGTGTATAAACTCGTCCGTAAATGGGCAGCCATCTGCACTTTCTGCATTAGGTATTGTTCAGTAAATGTGAATATACTAAACCTTAACAAATCATATTTTTGAATTAAACAAGCGACATATATGTGTAAGTATATGTAACACTTTACTAGAAATGTTTTAGTGTATATTTACACACATGAATATTATATAGGTACATAACCATAAGCTTTTTAAAAACTTAGCAGATTCTAAATAATTATCTTATCAAATTAAATTTACAATTCAAACACATTTATTTTTGTTCAACGAAAAGAATCATACATAAGGGCGAGTAACTAATTAATTAATAACTATTAAGAATAATGACAAGACATTGGCTATTCAGTTTTAGTAGCTGATGTCACTTGTAACTACAACTTCCATAGTATGTATGAATACTTACCGTGACTTTAGATTTAAATATTCAGAATGCTTCAGTTTTTACAAAGAACACTGGCACTTTTGAGATAGAAAATAAATTCTTCTAAACTGTCCAATTTTGTTCGCTTCCCGCCAAAATTAGACTGCGGAATACGCATGCGCGACGTTACCACGCGTCGGAACTTCTGCTCAAGCTAGGCGCTCACAACCGCTCACCTATCGAACGGATCTACCGGGGAATCAAGGTACGTAACATGCCTTATGAAAGTGATGGCCGTGGAAGGTTAGAATTTTGTACCGACTGTTATTTACTAGACTTTTACTGACCGTTGAACTATCTCTATCTACCTCGTTACTTGAAGTGGAATACGTGATGTTGGTCGTTCTTAACTGGTCTAGTTTATCGCAGAAAGTGCATTAGGTACATCATGTAACTTGACTGAAGATAGGCACGGAAAATTTCAGCTAACCAGAAGCGCGCCGTGCCAACTATTTAGGAATAAGTATCAAATATTATGTAAATGAAATACATTGTATGCATCTATTTCCCTTACATATCGTGAATGCGCTCACCGAAGTTCACTGAAAGGTTGCTCGTGTGAGCGCGGACGAAGTCGCGGGCAACAGCTAGTATTTATAATATAATAGCTGTTGCCCGCGACTTCGTCCGCGTGGACTTTAATTTATTACCCAATACCTACTTTAAATTTGTTATCTAATTTATATATAAAACTACAACTAAAGAAATTAATAAGTCTAACTACACCTATATAGGTGTAGTTAGCTAAATATATATAGCTAATACTTAAAAACTACCTACTAATATTTAGAAACTACCTACTATATCTAAAGAATTATATCTGTTGAATGAAATGTCCGATTTTAATAATTTAAAAAGTATTTTACGGGTATAGAAACGGTCTTTAATAAAATATCATTTAATGGGATAAAGGATTAATACAGAGGTATGAATAATATGGTTTGATTATTGTCGGCACTTTTATCAACATTTAAAATGTAAAAAAGTAGTTATAGTAGCATAACTACATTAGTTGGACATATGGTATCGCCGACTTTTTTGTAGATATTGATACGTTCTATAATACTGTAGAACATTTTTTTGTTCTATCATCAATAGTTTCCGCAGCGCACGTGATGACAGATTTTTTATGACTAATTTTTTCACACCTTGGGTTATATTATTGCATTTTTATTAAGGATCCCTATTTTTTGTGCAAATATAATATAGCCTATGTCACTCAGTAAAGAGGCAGCTTTCTAATGGTGAAAGAATTTTTGAAATCGGCCCAATAGTTTTTGTGTGAAAACATTACAAACATACATACAAAAACACAAATGTTTCCTCTTTATAATATTAGTTTAGATAAAATAACAGGTAGGTACAATTGTGAGCCAGCGCCGATTCAAAATTTGTTGTACTGACATAATAGTTTTAAGGGTATAATAATTATTAAGCCTAGCTTTTGCCGGTTTTTTTGCTAGTCTTTTTGTGGTTTTAATATTTTGTTAAAATGTTTTTATAATACGATTGATAACGTATAAGAAAACTAGTTCACAAAGTACCATACTGATTTTCTTATAATAAGTATAACTAAAATGAGTTAATCACTGAATACTTGGGTAATAACTCGTTTTCAAGTATGGTACAATACCAGTAAAGTCAGCACATTTGCCATGACAGTATTTTATAAAAAAAATAATTAAGCCTTTGAGCCCTTAAATTGTTTACACAGATAAGGCTAGTTTGCTTAAATTAAAATGATACTCAAGAAAGTAGTCGTTTCGGAGAACAAAGTGTGTTTCATCGCAGTGGTGAGCTGCGAAAATTTGAGCTTCGATCACACAATATACATACATACATAGATTCACGCCTGTTTCCCAGAGGTGTAGGCAGAGACTTCGGATTTCCATTTGCTACGATCCTGACACACTTCTCTGGCTTCATTCACTTTCATCGCATTCCTCATACACGCCCGTCGGTTCAAGGTGCTCTTAACCTGGCCTTTGTCTAGAACGCCTCCGATCTGATCAAGAAACGTTCGCCTAGGTCTTCCTCTTGCGACTGTTCCATTCATTCATTCACAATATTAGTTATGTTTATAAAAAGACTTCACCTCCACAGTAGGTACACAGTTTTGGATAACTCAGATTGGAGTCTGCATTAAAGTTGTAAACGTAAGATGATAGTCCCGTTTAATTAAACTAATGAATATTATGCTTATTGCATATTTATTAAATCTAGATTTTGCCCCGCGGCTTCGCAGTGTCTTCGCCCACGTAGATGTAGGTTAGGTTAAGTTAGTAGCATTACTTGTTTGTATAAAAGGTACTTTATGTCTTTTTCCGTGCCTCTGACAAATGTGCGAAACTTTACGATGATCAATCGAGTAGTTAAGGTGTGAAAGCATAACAAATAAACTCACATTAGTATTTATAATATAAGCTAGGATCCACGAAGGACTAGACTGAAATGATTCACCAGCATGTTAGGTCTCAGTTAAGTGGGCTAAGATTGTCACATGTACACCTTCGTATGCAGGTTATGTCAAATGTGCATGCGTTTCTTTCATGTTATCTTTTTTGGTACAGATTATCTAATTAATCCACACTTATTTTTAATTAATATATAATTATAATAGTTTTATGTATGTATGTGTGTGTGTGTGT
Source organism: Catocala fraxini (assembly GCA_930367265.1). Lineage (NCBI taxonomy): Eukaryota > Metazoa > Arthropoda > Insecta > Lepidoptera > Erebidae > Catocala > Catocala fraxini. Next base: position 10,390,338 of record OV884027.1, on the reverse strand, counting down.
GTGTGTGTGAAATAGATAAATAAATTATATATGCGATAACTAGTAATAGTACCTATATTTAAAATATCTGAGTGTAAAATAGTAAGCAGAGCAATGCTTTATTTTTTGCATGTCACAGACCATCTGATTGTAGTTTCAGATAGGTACAAATAAATGCCTTAACCGCACACACGACTCGCACAAAAACTTGAAAATCGCAATAATGCGGTGGATGAACTCTCTTTTATCATACTGCATCAAATACTCAAATAAATATTAGACGATATACATGGTAGACAAACGTATGTCTTGCATGCACTAAAGAATTCAGTACAAGATATTTTCTTTATAAAATAGCTTTTATCTTATTTCAGCTTTCAGGCTGTCTTCATACCAAATTTTATCTAAAATAGATTATTTAAGGGTGTATCTAACAAATGCCAATTTTACTAAAATACGGATGTTCCTTTTCTTACACGTTTAATATATTAATATTGATGGTGCAGATATTTTATTTGTGTTTAGTTGTGATGGATATATGTGTGTGTCATATTATGTGAATTTAATTGGCAGCATTACAATTAAACGTCCTACCATTTACTTTGTTTGAAAGTGGCTATCCGATAAACTATTATATTTTCTATTCGGTGGTGTAAATGTAACACATAATCGCAGTCTTAATAAAACAGCGACTTAACTCGATATTTGAAAGTAAGGCAATTTGAACTCTAATTGTATATATTAAATTCTAATATTATATTTGTGTTAAATCTTTGCAATAGAGTTCAAATTTGTTTAATCCAAAATACTGAGATAAGTTTCTGTTTTATTAAGGGTGCGATATGTATGTACGTAGATAAGTGTGTAAATCCAGCTTGATATTCACGTGTTACTTACATTGGTATAGTTTTCAGAGCTCTTATTTATGTTCAGTTATTGCCTACTAATATTATAAATGCAATAGTGAGTGTGCATAACATGGTGACGTCATGTTTTGTATAAGATAACTTATAGGTCGGAGAGACAACATGCTTGACATAAGTATGCTCTTGTTTATCTTGGCATAAGTAAATGATTATTGTTAGATAATTTATATTTATAAAATAACTAGGCAGTGAAGTTGGTAACAACTAGTCATTTAAGAACAAGTATCTGATGCGGCTCGGTCACGAGAATTTCGTTATTTGGGTTCTAAATTAACGACGTGGTAAGATCAGTTGACGCATGCAATTTAGACACAGTGGGACTAACTACTATCAATACGTGTTAAATAAGAAATAAAATAATGTACTGCTGATAAAAACGATTACAATTACATTTAATTAACAAAAAAATAATGACTTTCTTCGATATAAACTATATCAGGTCTGAATATTGATCATGTTTTAATTATTAGGTATGTACGCAAAGTTAGTAAATAAATAACAATATTATTAAGTGCCTACTACTAGCTGGCTCGGCAAAAGTTGCTCTACTCTGAACGGTAGGTGGCGCACAACAGTAAAGTATTTGTTTAGCTTGTTTGTCACCCTTGTACCTTATCTAATAAAAATAATGATACATGTGTACATAAGCAGCTACATGTCTACATTTCCGAACGGCTAGGCAGAGGTGTATTACACTCAAATTGCGCCAACTAAGTGTCCTGTGAACTCCTGTGTCTGTTGTCCTACGTCTACGAAATAGGGGCAGCAGTTGTCTTGGTGACCCCGTGTGCCTGGTAGACTGCAGTCTACACTCACACCAGATTCGGTATAGCGGATAGGAAGCTAAAGATCTTTAATTTATGTCAGCAGTAGCAGACTACTGCTGGCATAAATTAAAGATCTTTAGCTTTTGTTAACTTTTATAGATTTGTCTTTATTTTATGTAGATAATTAATATTACACCAATGGACAGGTTTCAAAGATTTTTTATTGTGTTTGTGTGTAAAAAATGTTTTTGAAAACTGAATTTAATCGGCTATGTGATTACGTGGGTCTGAATGAGTAGTTCAGTGCTATCACTGAACAGATTAAGATGCGGTTATTAAACTTTACTAGCTTTGGCTCAACTTAAAATTGAGCTACGTTTTCATCTAACTTTGTTTAGTAGTTCTGAATGAATGCTATAATACTTCAGAACTACTAAATCATTTAACTAATTTAATTAGGTAAATGATGTCGAAGTCAATAAGAAACATGTAACCTTTGCAGATATTAAAACAAACTTCAAATTGAACGTCAATATGACGTTGGCATATCACACAAAGAACTACAATTAGTAAGTCACCTACCTAAAATTTTATAAATGTTTAACATAATAAATCATGTTAGAAATGAATTATTTGAAGAATTTGTGAATGTTTTAGATATTATATCGTTAGAGAGCCTCAGTTTATATGATAAAATTACCGATAATTTAATTTCTATACTCCGTACACAATTTAGCAAACCTCGATGTGGTGATAATTTTTCAGTCTAACTTGTTTTCATTATTAAGTATCCGAAATTACTGTGATTAAAATATTAAAATTATGGAACCCAAAGAAGCAACCGCAGAAGTGGTTGGTCTAGCTGAAGGTGATAAAGGTGTGGGGATAGGTGAAGTTCAAGTACCTACATCAGGTGAGGGCCAGCAAAAGTTAGATAAGGAAGGAGATAGTGAAAACATAATAGGAGAACACGTAGAAGGTGAACATGTAGAAGAAGAACCTGTAGAAGGGCGACATGTAGAAGGAGAACATGTAGTAGGAGAAAACGTTGAGAAAGAACATGTTGAAGGAGAACACGTAGAAGGAGACCAAACGGAAACTATTGTAAGTGAACATGCAGAAGGTGATGAAATGCTGGGTGAACATGTTGGAGGAGAGCAGGTTGCAAGCGAACAACCTACGAGTGAATATACTGAGGGTGAACAAACAGAAGGCGAACAAACAGAAGGCGAGCAAACAGAAGGCGAGCAAGCAGAAGGCAAGGGCGATAAAAGAGTTTTAGGGGAAGGAGAAGAACTCATGTTTGGAGAACAAGGTACTGAAGAAGAAGAAGGTACAGGGGAAACACCGTATGAGGAGATAGTAGAGGAAGAAGAAGCTTACGTTGAAGAACCACCGCCTGACCCCGCCGCGCCTTTTAATTTTAGTGACTCTCAAGAGCTTTTGAAAGATCCTTTTGAGTTACGACCTGATCAAGTAGCAGAAGTAGAACAGCTTTGGGATTTATATCAAAATTATAACCCGGCCTATAGCGATTTAGATGGATATATTACAGAAAAGGAATTGGTATATATGTTAAAATGTCTTCTTCTTATGACTTATACAGAAGAACAACTACAGGAACTGATAACATTTTGTGTTAGACCACCTCATCCACAAGGACATATTACATACGAACAATTCCTTCGAATGGTAACGGTCCGGCAAAGAGATTATCCCATTGAAGAGGAACTACGTTCAGCCATACTAGTTCTCGATCCTGAAAGAACAGGCGCTGTAGACCGAGAATACTTACGAGACGTTTTAAGCAAATTGGGTCACAAAATGCCAGCAAAAGTATTGGACCATTTTATAAAAGAAGTAGACCTCAGCAACGATGGTACTATTGGCATAGAAGACGTTGTCGGCACAATGTGCATTGACTTGAATACAGATGATATAATGCTCCTAAGGCAAGCATTATTTCCTAAAGATGGAACTCGTATTGAAGTCGCCGGTGATGATGATGATGATAAAAATTAACTACAACTCATCTGCATTAGTGCAATATTTAATTATTATACCTGATCATAATAGAACAGAAGTACCCTTAAAATTGTACTAAGCTCATATGATTTCAGCACAGTATTCACCAAAGAGAGTGAAACTTTATAAACAGTGAAGATGAATCAGGCATTGACGATGGTAATGAGACGAGATACTGACGCTCTTAATATAACAAAAGTCAAAAGGATTTCATTGAACTCTTGTATTTGGAGGCTGGCAAAATTTACGCGATGAATTTAGGTAAAACTTATTAAATTGATTGTTTATGTATACACATGATAAAACACTAAATACATATACATATCTACAAAAAGAAACAAGTATAATAACATTCTTACAAAATTTAATAAATGTGTGAATCAATTATAATTTATTACTTTTCATTAAAATTAAACTACTATATACGGATTTTATCGCGTTGTATATTTGACACGTTTTTACATAATTTAGAAACTACTACTATTAAACTTTACTAAGTCTCCCCGTGACCATGGCTGCTGAAAAGCAACCGAAACGTCGGGGAAAGTGTAAACTTAAATATAAATAGTTTTAATAATTTAATTAGCTCAAAAATTAGTAGAGTTTAATAGTAATAGTTTCTAAATTGTGTAAAAAAGTGTCAAATAAACAACGCGATAAGATCCGTATATAGTAGTTTAATTTCAATGAATAACATTCGCGTAAACAGAAGACAATATTATTACTTTTCATTTTAAATATACATTTTGCCCTCTTTCCTGAATGTGTTTAGTATAATACTTTTTAAGGTCCATTAGACTGTTTTGACAATAGTAACACTTAGTGGCTTAAGTTTGTGCTTAAGTTTACTGACCTTAGATTTTTGGATAGGATAAGGTGCTGTTAATTTTTATGTAATTTTAGTAGCACGGAGCTTGGACCGTTGCACGTACACGTTAGGCTAGCCTTTCCATGAACCTACACTAAAACGTATCTCACAAAAACAAATCAGCTGCTATATTTCACACTCGATTAAATGTGAGTTCATTACCACGAGTCAAACAAATAAAAAGCCTAACTATAATATTATGAATGCGTATGTGAGTTTGTTTGTTTGTTATGCTTTCACGCCTTAACTGCACGACCGATCATTATCAAGTTTCGCATACATTTTGTCAGGGGTACAAAAAAGGGCATAAGGCAGGCTGGCAGGCTTCCATCCAGAAAAATATACTTTTACTAACCTAACCTAACGCAACTTACGAGTACATTTACGCGAGCGAAGCCGCCGGCAAAATCTAGTAATATATAATACAAAGCCGCTTATAGGATGTGTGATGCTCTTCATTCACACTATGAATCAATCAGCCTGACGTAGTTTACTGCACTGCAGTTGAGCCTGCCGTAACCAGTCCAATAGGCTGGATTTTGTTGAACTTCTTCAAGCCATTAGTCGACCTGACCGGGCGCTAACTAACTCTCATTTACCAATGTGTTGTCTCCCGTCTAAGACTTGTTTGCTCCAACGGTCGTCCGCCAGATATGGTCATTAAGCTCGTTTCTGAGATCGTCTCTAAAAGAAACTCTAGAACGCATTAATTATAGGCATTTGACTTCAATAATTGCGGCAAAGGGGATGAGAGAACCTGACATAGCTTACGAAATGCTGCCCAGTCTAACAGGATTCTTATTTCTCACAGTTGTTTCTAACCATTCGGATCACTTGTCTAAGGTAGACATCCTCCTAACCATCGACCATTGACACTTCTACTCTAGCTGTGCGATAACTGTTTATCATAATTCTTGGTTTCATCTAAGTTTATGTCGAGGCCAACACTACATATACTAAAACATTTTTTTAACCATTATTTCTTACTAAGCACTTAAAAATTTACAATTGTAATACTGGGTGGGTGGCGACTCCGCACAGACGAAGAAGTTCCGCCTACATCTAACAGATGGCGCTAAATACGCTCAAATGACGTCACAATCCTGCATCGCGCAAACAGAGTTTACACAGCTAACTATATATACAAGCTCCCGACATCAACCATCGGGCTGCGGCCCGCCAGGCACGATCAACCAGCCTGGTCGGAGGATCCTCCCTTTGTGTTGGAGGGACATCACACTCCGTTCCTCCACAGGTGTAAGGGCAGCGTACCGAAAGCTTTAGCAAGACGTCTTACTATAGGTACTTATTTTCAAATACACTGGACCACAAAGAAAAAGGGTCGGTTAGAAAATCTTCAATATCTTCAAAAGTACCTGACCTAGCTTTATGAAATAAAGACTAAATTAAAGAGTATTTAATGTCACACAAAATAATATAAATATCCTTTTTATTTATAAAATACTGAAAATGTAAAATAATGCTCGTTATGAATTTAGTACCAAAAAATTCAAATTAATTGTTCGCGTTTGTTATAGTTTTGCAATAAAAAATTTATAAATATGATGTCTCTGCCTTATAAATTTTATTATTCTGAAGTCATCATCTCGTTAACCTCTAAAAAATGTACCAGGATCCTGACAATGCTTGAAGATGGGCACAGTCAGCGAAATACAGCGAGAACTGTTAGTGTGACTCTTTCTACAGTTCAGCGAGTACTCCAGCGTTTCGATAAAACTGAATCCAATCTTCGAACACCAGGAACAGGCTGTACAAGGTGCACGACGGCGCGGAAGGATCGTTATATGGTGTCAACAAATTTGAGAAATCGCTTTCTTACGGCTGTTGAAGTAAAGAATCATCATTTACGAGCTGGAGGAAACAATCTGAGTACGGATACAGTAAGGCAGCGTCTGGCTGAAGCAAATTTAAAGCCAAAATTAAGACCTGCAAATGGCTCAAAACTAGAAAGACACCACAAAAACTCAAGGTTGAGTTATGGTAGCGAACACGAGAATTGGACTCTGAATGACTGGCCAAGAGTTATGTTTTCAGACGAGTCTAGATTCTATTTATACAAGTACGACGGGAGGAAAAGAGTGTACAAAAGACCGGAAGAGCGCTATAGCTCTATAGCTGGTACTTTTTCTTCTATACAGACTTGGTTATAACCAAGCCTGTATAGAAGAAAAAATACCATACGGCGGAGTGGCCAGCACACAGCCCCGACTTAAATCCCATTGAGCATGCATGGGACGAACTGGGATGACGTCAGCGGAATCCGCCGTCAATCACGCTACATGAAATGAAAGAAGCTCTAATAGAGGAATGGCAGAATATTCCGCAGCATCGCCTTAAAAACCTAGTAGAATGTATGCCAAATCGCATAACAGCAGTATTGCGAGCTCGCGGAGGCAACACAAAGTACTAAAATGCGTGAAAACGGCATATCCGTAACCAATCTACATTTACGAAAATACTGGAAAATACTACGCATTTTATTTAGTTTACATTTATTAAAAATAAAAAGCTTGAATTCATGTTTTTTATTTTCATTTAAGCACATTAAAATATTCTTTAATTTAGTCTTTATTTCATAAAGCTACGTCAGGTACTTTTTAAGATATTGAAGATTTTTTAACCGACCCTTTTTCTTTGCAGTCCAGTGTAGTTACATAATATTTCTTTTTAATGAATCTCGTTGGTCCCATGATATAAATTTGCACGTATTTGCAAGTGATCGGCAAGCCTCCGAATAGGTAAGTACTAAGATCTAATCTAATAAGATTAAATTTCAACGAAGACAACTGTGCGCCTTCACTACAAAGAAAACCCTACTCTCATAATGCTTCAGTTTTCACCTTAGAGGTGAAAATTACCACATTCCCAAGAGCATCGGGTTCTTCCGCATCGAAGTCTCCAGCTAAGGCCCTTTTGAGGCTCTTTTGAAAGAATATACAACGTGGAATGCGAAATATACAACGTGGAATATAAAATATACAACGTGGTATATTATACCACATTATTTTAAGGATACACGAAAGCTTCCCTTTTTATGTCTGCACAGATGGCGGGGTGGTAGCAGCGCTCCCAGCGCTAATGATGATTTTGTCAAAATAGCTTTCAAATTCAAAATTCTTTAGCTAGGAAGATATTTTAAGAAAAATTTATAGAAAGTAAGTAGTTTATTTATAAACTACTTACTTTGTGAGATTTGTGTCCACGAATCAGTGTGTTTATTATGAATTGAATTGATATGCCAGATATCGAAATATCGTTTGTTATTAGGTTTGTATGCTTACCCACTAGCTCATCCGCTTCCAACGAAAATAGCGATTGATAATAATAATCCTCTCTGGGACAGTCGTTATCTCATCATGAGACTAACGCGATATCGGAGGGCACAGTACACTAGCTTTTAAACTATCACCTTCGCCTTGTGATATAAACGAGAGAGAGTCGGTTAGGGCCTCCGAAGCATTCAGGACCGCAGTGTCGCCACTCACATTCAGCTCGCCACAAGCTGCCCGGTGATTTGTATCCTTTAATTTAACCGGGTGATAATTTTTTTTATATTACAAAGTAAGGGTTGTTTTTGAAAAGCTAGTGTACACACGGCTACACATCAAGTTAGACACCCTATATACGCATAACTACGGTACATACAAAATAGAGAATTGTCTGAAAGAGACAGTGCATAACTGCATAGTGGTGTCGATGTAATGGTAAGGATAGAGCTTAACAAAAATATAACGCACTCTCTCGCACGATTCGCAGCGTTCAACTTCTAATAGTTCAAAATCCAAACAGTCTAGGTTGATGTGTCGCTGTGTGTATTGTGCCCTCCTATATCGCGTTAGTCTCATGGTGAGATAACGACTGTCCCAGAGGGGTTTATTATTATTATTTATTTGACCAACTTTGATTCATCGAACTTTGTATCTTGTAGAAATAATTATTGATAATATGATCCATATTTCTTTCTTTTATTATTCATATTAGAAACACCGACTGTCCTTTTTTTACATTTATAATGAACACATTCAAAGAGAAAAAACTCATCGTCCGACGAACTCGAAGACATGTTGGTCACTAAGAATAGATTTGCCTGTTTCTATTATGTGGTTTAACCGGTACCTATCAGTACCGAACCTGACATATCGAGACTGAAAAACCTGTATCTTTATGTTTGCACCCTATCAATGTATTCTACTGACAATAGTGACGACTACTCGTGTATACACGTGTATATTCTTTGTGGATGTACTTATCTGACAGTGATGACAGTTATTGTCAATGTAGCCAGCTTTAACAGTCTCCAACAAATTTAGGGCAATAATATTGACGTAAAATGGTTCGAGCTTATTGTATGAAAAATTACTTGAGAGTATAAGATTATAAATGGTGACTTGATGCTTTAAATAAAATTCTGGATATTATTATAGTCAAAATAACCGATAAAACTAGAACCTAATATTGACAAACCACCAAGAGTTATTTATGTGCTTACGTCAGGGATTACAATTTTAAAATATGTACAGAATATACTAAGCTTTTCAATTACTATGACGTTAATAAACGTTATGTAGGTATTAAACATTATTCGGCCATTATTAGAAAGCGCATAGCATCTCTGATTGGGCGGGTACGGAGTAGCACCAACAGCATCCTGAAGGTGGTCTCGGCGAGGCTGGAAGCGGACAGTGGTATTATGCAACACTGGACTCGCTTCCAGCTCGTCAAAGACACTAATATTAATTATAATCACTATCCCTATCTGTAGTACTAATATAGCTTGTAAGAATATATTGTCACTAACACTCTATGGACTTGTTTCCGAAATAAAAACATTTTATTTTATTTTATTTTTTTATTTTATTAAAGCATATTATTTAGTATATTTAAAAAAAAAATTATCATGTGGGTTTGTAAAGCCAAGATACGTACATAAAGTCCAAAGATACTATTTTGTTCTTATGGATACATTTTACTATATAGAAATTGGCACATTTAATTGTAGTCCTGTCCTGTCCTGTCAGTTTAAATGTTTTATTATTGAACCGGCTTTTTGAATTCACTGTTTGTCGGGTAAAATACTAGTCTATGGGTAAATTGTTCATGTGTTGGCAACACTGGGTGTTGTCTGTTAACTGTCTAGTGCACAAATGTACTCTGTGGTCTAGTGGCTCTAGTGCTCGTAGCCGCCATAGCTACATACAGTTGTAAACTTATTAAAATTTATGAAATAGCATTTGTTTTCAACTAAAGTTCACCTCATATAATATCAATATGAAACAGTTTATTTTGTTAGCCACTTTAACATTGTTTATTAAAGACTGTAAGTTTATAATTGTGTTATTTTGTCTCAGAATACTGGGTGTGGTTTAACTATTCGAGTAATTCTTTATTTGGCTATTGTGTGATTGCTTTATGCCGCGCGCATTTATTGTAATTTCGACATTAAATTATTCCGTTACCTGACCAAATGTCAGGTAATATAACAGTCCTGTTAAATAACAGCCACGAATAATTTATTTATTATAAACTTATCAGGTCTAGCGTTATGGTGTTACCAATGTACCGCCGCTACACCAGGTTGTATGGAGCCGTTTAACTGGCGCGGTGTCGGCTATCTTGGGAACCCATGCTCCGATCCGGAAGATATCTGTGTCAAACTTATTGAAAGAAAAGGAGGTATGGTATAGAATTTGTTATTACATACATACACAATCTGTCGCCTATAATTTCGAAGGTGTCGGAAGAGGTCCCACGTAAGAGGAAGCTAGTAGAAGCAAGCTTATTGCCATATAGTTTCAAACTCAGTAGTGGTACAGTTTGTACGTTCCAGGAATCAAACCAGAAACGTCATGGATAGCAGTCACATTCACTTTTGTTGCGCTGGCGTAACAGCTACTCAGAACTTCAAAAGCTGTAGTCAAATAACTTTCTGATGTGTTTCTGCTAAAACCTGTACTTTAGGAGTGCCAGCTATTTATATAACCATAAGTCAGTGGTTCACAGCAGTTAAGTGGGCTGCTGCCCAGTATGTATATAGGGGATTAAATATAATGACTATCAAAAATACTAATTGCACAGCAAAATATGCTTACTAAAATATATAACAAGATCCTAAACGCCTCAAATCACTGCATCCTCGGAAGGGTTTGGTTATGTTAGGTCCTTTTTTAAACCCACCCAAAATAGGAGCCCCACTGCGCGGCGCTCTGTCGACTTAGTTTGATCTTTTTAAATATATTTTGCTGTACAATTAGTATTTTTGGTGAGCATATTTTGCTGTGCAGTTAAATACTACCCTTTATATAGTATTTATAGCCCAGTACAGTGCCAGTAGTAAGCACAGTACTGGGCTATAAATAATATGCCATGTGTTACATGTATTAGCTGCAAGACAGTCACACTATACTTATCTTTTTTTATAACACTACTTTGCTCTGATACTAAACTTGAATTTGTCTATCCTAATTAGAGCCAGTCCATCTGATAAATTATTACAGTCTTCTTTATAGAGTAAATATTGTTTCAGCACAAAGAGTAATAACAAGAGATTGCTTAAGTAATTTCCGAGCATTTCGGACTGATATACCTGCTGACACATATGAAGGTTGTCGCCCAGCAGCCAGAGATGTGAATCTAGCTAACTATGTTAATAATACTATCAAGGAACTTGATGTTAAGAGGTATTTAGTGCAAGAGTTTTTATTTTTATTAGAATAAACAGATAACACTTATGACAGTGGTTTGAGTGATCGTTTTGCCATTGCCACTGCCAAGTGATGTGTATTAGATCCCTACACTCGACAAAAACATGTGTATTAAGGTTGTTCTGGGTCTGGGTGTTCTTTGTGTCCATTGTTTGACTGCTTGTAAAGTTTCTTGGGACACAGGATTTATTCATAGCATGATTAGTCATTTACAAACATTTTATGTTTTTTATATACAATATGTCACAGATATAATGCACAACCTCAAACACCCCAATTAGATTATTAAATCGTAATAATAATAATTATAATAATTAAAATGTTACTTTTATGTACTTAAATATTTTAATTTAACGAATTAGTTCTCCTTATTATGAGTGGGTAGTATGGGTATAATATTATATATAATATAATATTACAATAAATCTTAACATTATTGCCTTTATTGCATCATAAACCATATTACCTTGAATTATGATACATTTTCGTTTATTTCAGCTGTTTAATAAATGGGTGACTATCATTTAATTTGTTTTAATTATTTTAGGGATTATAAAATTACCTATATAAAAAATTGCTGGAATTGATTCAGTAGCCGATTTTGAACAACTAATTTCAGGGTGTACGTTTATTATGTCACATCTGTATATTATGTATGTATATATATATGTATATATGGATGTTATATTTTGATTAGTTATTTATATACTTAACTAATGCTATTTACTGGATATAACTTATGGTTGTGGGAAAAATGGCAAACTGTGTTAAACTTCCATTTTAAAGTTAAGTTAATTTAAGGTTCTGTTTAACAGTTCATTGTATATCTATCTCAGTCATGCATGCATTTATAGAATAGTAGAGCCACGCTGATTTCAGCATAAATGGGCCGGCTCGACCATTTAAGGACACCCCTCTCACAGAATATCAATGTTAAATAGCACTATTCCTACTGTTGTGTTTCGTTCGGTGAGGGAGAATGCCGGAAGCCCAATCACCCTCTTCCCCCCTTCCCGCTGCTTCTCTTCTTCCCAAAGGGTCGGTAACGCGTAAATGATGCTTTTGGTGTTGCAAGCGTCTATAGGCTACTATGACCACTTACCATCCGGTGAGCCGTATGACTGTTTGCCACTATAGGGCCATAAAAAAAATATTGCATAATTGGGAACTGGGAATTGGAATCACAGATGGAGATACCTGAGCCTACATTGGGAGGGGACACCTGTCAAGGTCACCCTTAAACATTATATGCATATTAGCCAGCCCACATAGGATTAGAGTTATTTAGAAAGCAAATTGTAATTATGGATGGTATCTTATATATTTGAAACTGGCTTACAGTATAGCAATAAATAAATCTATAAATTTTGGTTAAATCAGTGTTTGTTAGAAACATGTCAGTTATAAAGAATGGTGTATGTATAATGCTAATTATTTTGTTGACAATAGATTTCTAATATGGGGTAGATGATATACTTATACCATGTAATAGACTTTTTAATTATACAGGAGTAAGAGTTAGAGCTCATGGTTTGGGTATAACTATATTGGGTAGAAGTTTTATAGACAGAGCTTTGAGATAGCCACATATTAATTTTTGTCATTTATCATTGTAATTTTCTGTTTCTTCTTTTTAAATGCTGCAAAAAATAGTACTGGGTTCAACTCAGTTTGCACAGAATTATGACTAGGAGTTGTCTACATGATGTAAATATATAATATTTTTGTTACAATCACAACTGTATACAACATGATATTTATTACGTTTCAGGGACTGGTATGATGAAACTACGTGGTGTTTCTGCTTCCTAGATCACCGTTGTAATGGCGCATCGAGCAAATCGGCTACAATGGTGTTACTAATTTTATCGTGTACTGTATTTGTGTATACAAAATTATTGTTTTGATGACCTTAGTGCTGGATAAATATTGACATAAAGGCAGTCAGTAATTTTTACATCTATATGTATCAATATGGATAATAACATTAAAAATATATTGTTAATGTATCAGCAATTATTACATAGGCAAGGTGTTAACCACTATAAAAGCATTTAGATTATTAATATTATTATTCAATAACTTTACTTTGTGCTCCATGCCTTAGGGTCGTAGTGTGATGTTAGTTAACTTATTTAATAAATAGACATCAAAATGCAAAAATATGTTTTACAGGTCTGACTGGCAGTTACAATGATTAGGGTTTTCTAACACAAACTGTAGATTTACTATATTAGTTATAGACATTTAAAAATAATACAGCAGCTTTCATATTATATTTTGATATGTCATGTTTTGATTATTTTATTTGTTGACACTATATATTTTTTCTTATTCTTTATAAAACAACAATATTTATACTTAGATCTGAATTAGAATTAAGTACTTACTTACTCAGTAGGTAAGAAAGAGATGACTGTATTGACAAAAATAACAAATATATTATATGTATATAGTAAGATAAGTAGATACTTAATATGTAAAGGTGATAATGATGTAACAACCTTCCGTCCAGTTTACAAATTAATTAGTATATAAGTGTATATTGTAAAAGTGCATATTTGAACATTCCTCAACTACATGGTTTTGCATTGTACAAATACCAGCATTCCCTTGTTCCAGAATGTTTTACTTACTGCATTTCGTTATCTCTATATTATCAATTTTAAGGTTAATAGGTTATTTCAGAGAAGTTGTATGCCTTCAGCAAAATATGTGTGTTTACATTTATATTATTATATGCATACATTTTATAATGTATGTATTTCTCTCCAAGGGGATATTTAGCCTACTTACTAATTACTATTTTTAAGTCGTAGGTATCTACTTTGTTAGGTAGTGGGACCCCTTCGGTAGGTACTCACAATCTCTACGTGCACGACCGAGAATTTCTGTGCCGCATTATCGGACGCCTGTCTGGGTACAGCGTATAGGAACTTTGAGTTTTACAAAATAAAACAAGGTTCGCCGTAGCTCTTTATAATGCGTCCCCTTGAGTCATAACTATGTTATTTAGAGTTATAGCCGTGAGACTAGTTTTAACTATGCCTTCTTTTTTTTTTTTTTTGAGGGGAGAAATGCTCCTTATGCATACCGCCCCACTTGGGGTGGTGGGACGGTTATGTCGGGCTCACCGGCCTACAACACGGCCGGCATACCGACTAAAACCCCCCTGTGCACCGTTAATTCGCCTTGACGGGTGGGCCGTTGGAACCTGATACAACATCAGCGGCCCACCCAGCGACTGCCCACGCCTCGCGGGCACCAACACTGGCGGCGGCGTCTGGGTGCACCAGAGACGCCGCCTCTACGCGGAAGAGTGCGGGTGGGAGAATAAATACCCCAATCTCCCACCCTCAGCTTCGTTAGGGGGGCATCAGGCGCGCATCGGCGCGCCGACGCCGCTCAGTTCGCCGGTGACGGATCGGGTCAGCGAGGAGACTTTCCTCTCTGGCCCGCTCCGCCGCCTCCTTCTGCGAGGACATCATCTCGCGACCGCACACCAGTTCCTGTCGCTATCGGCCATGGAGCGGATTACGGCCGATAGCGAGAGATCCGCACCGATGGTCTCGACGAGGGCACGACGCTGCTGCGCCCACGCCGGGCAGAACTCCAGCGTATGCTGCGCCGTGTCCTCACCACAATCACAGTGGTGACAGACGGGACTCGATTCCCTCCTCGCGACCTTGTGCAGGTAGTATCCGAAGCACCTGTGCCCCGATAATACCTGCACCAGCCGGAAGGAAAGGGTCCCGTGCTGTCGCCACACCCACAACGAAAGGACCGGTCGGAGCGCCTCCAGCCGGGCTGACCATCGGGCCACGATGGCTCGGCGAGCGGCCTCGCGCCACTCGCGCACCTGCTCGGGCGGAGGGCGACCGACTCCGCCTGCTCGAAATTCGGCCGTTCGCCGATAAACGTCGGCGAGCACTTCCGCCTCCAAATCCCACGGGGCAGTACCGGCCAGCGCGCATGCCGCGACTGCGGACACGGTGCGGTACCCGCGAATTGCCCTGACCGCTAAAGTGCGCTGCGGTCGGCATAGCCGCGCGCAGTTCTGAGCGGTCAGGGACCCCGCCCACACCGGTGCGCCGTACCATCGTCCATCCAACACCAGGCCCAGATATCTCATCTGGGCCTGAACCGGTACGAGGACCGAGCCGACGGTGATCGAGGCGCCGGCAGGCGGCCCGCGACGGGGCCCGTGGAACAACAGGGCCTCTGTCTTGTTGAGGGCCACCTTAAGCCCCAGCGCCTCGATTCGCCCGACCACTTGAGAGACCCCTGTGGTGGCCAGGCGAACAGCCTCCATAAAGTTACGTCCCAGGGCTGCTACTAGAGTATCATCAGCGTAGCAGAATACGCTCAGCCCGGGGGCCAAGACTCCGCGCAGGGCCCAGTCATAGCCGATGTTCCACAGGAGAGGGCCAAGGACGGACCCCTGCGGAACACCGCGCGATGTCGCCCTGCGCACGACGTCGCCTACTCGGTCCTCGCACAACATAAATCGCCGCTCCAAATAGTCTGCCACCAGCAGCCTCAGGTATGCGGGCACCCCATGGAATCGGAGTGCCTCCCTGATGCTGCCGAATGGCAGAGTATTAAATGCGTTGGCGATGTCTAAGGACACCGCCAACAGCACGCCGCCTCCCCTGACGGCTTCCTCGGTCGCGGCCCTCAGGGCCAAAATGGCGTCGATCGTCGAACGCCCGGCGCGGAAACCAAACTGGGCGTCCGACAGATCGGGCCCCACCTCCTCGAGGTGCCGGACGATGCGGTCAGCGAGAATCCTCTCCAGCAACTTCCCCGCCTCGTCCAGCAGTACGATAGGCCTGTAGGCCGCAACCGAGTCCAGGGCTCTCCCCGGTTTGGGCAGGAGCACCAACTTCCCCACCTTCCAGCACTCAGGGAACCTCCTCGACGACAGACACGCGTCAAACAGTTCCCTGAGGCGGTCGCCCATGTGGTCAAGGGCAAGGGCCAACACTCGGGCCGGAATTCCGTCCAGCCCGGGGGCGGTCCGCTTCGAGCGAATGCGCAGAACGGCCGCCCCCATCTCCGCCTCCGTGACAGGCGGGACCACCACCTCTTCGGCCTCCTGGTCTTCGGCCTCTGCGGCCATCGCCGGGGGCGTGTATTCCGCCTGTGGCGGGATTAGGCCCTCGACCACTTCGGTGAGGAAGCTAGGCTGAAGGGACTCGGTAGAGGGGGGAGGGGGGGCGTCGCGCGACGCTGAGCAAGCTCCGCGCGACGCCCCCTCGTCGTCAACCCTCGCAGCCTTTCTGCGATTGTGTCCGCCGTCGTTTGCGCCCTCCGCATCGGGGAACTCAAGGATGCGAGCCCCCGTTTGGGCGAGGCGGTTCCTGACGCCGGTGGGGCCCAAGTCCGCCACACCGACGCTCTCCCGTGCCTTCTTAAAGACGGCGGCGTAGGAAAGGCCGTGCTCCGCCGCCTCCGGCGACACCGTTATAACCACGGCGGCCGATCTTGGCGGCCGGAGCTTCCCGGGCCTCTTCTTCTTCGCCTTCTTGCTCTTCTTCTTCTCCTGTTCTTCTTTCCGCTCGGCAGCCGCGACCCTCGCAGCGCTCCTGCGCTCGCGCCTCTTCCGACGCCGCATTTCCTTCTTCTCCCTAGCCGTCTGCCAGCCCTCATTAGAAGACGCAGACGGACCGGGGACAGAAACCTGTCGTGGCGCACCCGTGGTTAATGCGGGTGCACGTTCCTTCGGCGCCGGGGTGCGTGTTAACCCCGCAGGTGTCGACCTCAAGGGCGGGAAGTCCCTCTGGGACTAGGAAGGGGCTTTGGAGGTTCCCTTCTTCCCGGCCGCAAGTCTCGATCCTGCGGGGACGCTGACCGACGCTGACGCCGCCGTCGCATAAGACCGCTGGCCCGACGTGGGCATTGGGTCTCTAGCAGCGGACGCATGGTTGCCTGCTGCGAGTGGTGGACGACGACGCGGTTCTGGAGGCAGTCTTGCCTCCAGGCTCCCCAGCCGCACGTTGATCATTGTCCCAACGGACGACATGACCTGCCGCAGCTGCGCGT
Source organism: Catocala fraxini (assembly GCA_930367265.1). Classification (NCBI taxonomy): domain Eukaryota; kingdom Metazoa; phylum Arthropoda; class Insecta; order Lepidoptera; family Erebidae; genus Catocala; species Catocala fraxini. The sequence continues at coordinate 10,373,006 of OV884027.1, read as the reverse complement.
CGGTCAGCAGGGAGCGATGCTCCTCTGCTTGCCGAGGAACGGCATTCGGCTGCCGTATGAGCTCTCTAAGTTGGCTGAGCTCAGCCATCTCCCCTGTCAGGCGGTCGTTTGCCGCCCGCAACCGCCTCGTCTCGTCGGAGGTGGTGCGCTCCGCGAGCGTTTGCACCACCTCCTGGAGGTGAGAGGCCGCCTTCTTGAGGGCTTTGACGAAGGTGCCCTTCAAATTTTGACTCTTTGTGGCCACAGTGATTATGGCGGCCACAGAGTCTGCGGCGGACTGGACGAGGTCTACCTCTGAGCTCGGGTTCCGAGTCTCGTCCAGGAGCTGCGCAACAAATTGTTCAACTGCGCGCTCCCCCTCTTGTCGGGTGCGGGCGACCGATTCCCGCCTATGGAACGGGTTCGGGATCGCCGATCGTGACCTATGCACCGGCGGCGAACTGGGGGTAGGCACCTTGATGGCTGGTGCGCTGCGCTCCGTTGCTGCTGAGCTGCTCCTGCTGCGCTTCCGATCCCTAGAGACCCGGCCGCTGAGGTCGCGGGAGTCCAGGTCCTCGGACCCGGACTCGACGCCGAGGCTGATGGAGCTCCTCCAGCTTCCGTCAGGCGTCGATGTGGTGGGCGTGCATGCCCCTATTCTTCCGCCATCGCTGGCGCGTGATCTTAAAGGTCGCCTAAAGCGACCTTTGGAGTCGCGCAATGGGACTCCAAGCTCCTTCATCTTCTTCTCCTCATCTAGGTTTTGGGTTTTTTGCAAATGTTCCATGTTATTCCCACGAGTAGAGACGATCTAAAGTCGACCCCCGGGTGACGCTCATTCCGGGGGAAGGCCTACATACTGCTGGGGGACGGCAGGTACCCAGAGGTTTTTACAACTTCGCTGTTGGGTGGTCTGAGTTTTCCTTCTCGCGGGCCGGCCAACTAAGGCAAGCCCCTCGGTCCCGTTGAGCCGCTAGACGTAATCAACGACACTCAACGGGGTAACGATGTGTAGACGGAGGCAGGGTTAGGTTTCCCCTCCCCTATGTACCCCCGCCTAATGCCAGGGCTATTGGCAGCCCTCAGCCCTACGCACAACCCGCCCCGGCCAGTTTTAACTATTCCTAAGACAAGGTTTATAGTTCCGGTGTATATTGGATTGAGCGAACTCGTTTTTAGCAAGCAATTATTAACTTTCACTTGATTAACTTGATTACTGATGCGCATGTGACTGAAAATAAATAATACAAAACATGGAACTCTTTTTAAATCTTGTCTAGGAATAAAGTATGCCTCATCTTGGCACAGCCACCATTACCCACTTATATCTTTCAAACGGGGGCTCGTAGAAAGCTGATATTTTGTGATCAATGTCAACTAATTATTGGTATAGTTAGATATTCGTTCGGTGCTGAGGTTTTGGAAATACAAGGTGTCTGTGCCAAGATGAGCGCTCACTGGCACAGCCACCAATACCCCCTTGTATCTTTTAAACGGTGGACCGACCAATTCTGTTATTTTACGACCAAATTCGACTAATTCACTACGTAAATAGATTTTTAGTTTGCGGTGGTGGCTGTGCCAAGATGAGCCATACAGGAATAAAGTAAGCTTTGATTCAAAGTATTCCCGGTAGGCACAATATCACCTTGGTTTATGGCGTTGTCTTTTCTTATAACTGACCTAGTGTGAATGATGTAAAATGAACTACCGAAGTAAGCAAATGCGCAATGTTAAAACTTGTGTTTTAAATCCGACAGATTATAATTTTAATAAACTGTACAGTTTGATGATGACAGATGTATTATTTTATGCAAACATCTCTTGCTCTTCTATCCTAGGCCTGATCCACGGGTGACACCGACGTTAGACGAAGCAACAACTCTACTATTTATGTTTGCTAATATAGGTAGTGTAAAAATCTACAAGAACACGAACTGCAACTGTGTCAAAATGAGACTAGTGACTAGCATGAACATTTGTAGAAGAATGTTTGCGTCCAACTCCCACATTTCGTACACAGATAAGCGCGGCGGTGATTCTTCAATCAGTTTTAACATTTTCTTCGCTTTTTCTCTTAGGCGACCTGAAATAAAAATACAATTTGCCCTGAATTAAAACTATCAATATCTTACCCTGAAAACTTTTACGTTGCATATGCTTTAACTTGATATTTGAGTATGTAATTCAGTGGAATATACAAGATACTACACACATACATATACTGCCGCCTGTATCCCCAAAGTTATAGGCAAAGGTGTAGATATTTATATTAGTGTGGTAGGCTCTTAGGTTACACCCACATGTTCCCAGCTGTGCTTTTTGTGTTCCACGAGATAGTACGCGAGGCTATTGCTGTCTACCGAGAAGTGCCTCGTGCTGTTACTGAAAATTTCTTAACAGATAAACCTAATAACCCGGCCCGATCCGGGAATCGAGCCCGAACATTTATAATTATACATTACAGTATATATTATATACGGTGTACCGAAAACTGAAATAGTAGATTCAGACTTTTACGCATTATCAGCCGGCGGGCATTAGCCAGGTCCGTAACTTGTAACCGTTAGGTTGAAACACGTAGACTGATTCAACTGAGAATATATTTACAATTTTTAAGCCTTCTTATATCTCATTTATTGTTCTTCCAAGTATCGCTAGCACTAACGTGTACAATAATCATTTACACTAATCAGCGACAAGTAAACAAAATTCTAACATTTACGAGTGAATTCTTGGAAATCCTTACGCGTGTGTGCGTGCGTATAAATTGTGCCAATATAAAAACAGATGATAGCTTCGCGCGTCACCATATTTACGCGGGTTGGGAGCCCTTTGCGCTCACCCACAGTAGGTTTTACACCCAAGTTGTAGACGCCATCTGAGCGTCTGCGCGTCGCTTGGTTTCGGCGCAGCGAGACGTATGATGCTCCGTTCGATTCCAGGTTCCTTATAAACTTATATGTTGCTTGTGCGTATATACAAACGCCATAAGACCATTATTCGGAGTTAAAATCGCTGGAATTTTCGAAATATCACAATTTCTTTTTTGCAAGTTTTAATTTTTCTCTCTGTGAATCATAAGTCATAACATACAATGCATAAACCATCCATTTTATTAGATAAAAGTTAAAGAATACCACATTTTACTAATTCTTTTACTACTTCCACTCCCGTACCTGTCTCTTCTGGGGTTCCGCAGGGGTCACATCTTGGTCCGCTCTTTTTATAGTCTTTATTAACGATCTTATTAATCGATTATCTTGCCCTGCATTGCTATACGCTGATGATCTAAAGATTTATAATAAAATAAACTAGACCACAGATAGTCTGGCCCTTCAGCAAGATCTTAACATCGTTACGGACTGGCGCTTGTCAAAAAATATGTGCCTCAATGTGGACAAGTGTTGTGTTATCTCTTTTACCAGAAAAAGCAAAAAATATATCACCCATACTTTGTAGAAAATAGCGTGTTAAATGGAAAAGAGGTGGTAAAAGATTTGGGAATCTTATTTGATAGGGATTTAACATTCCGTTCACATTACGAACATGTGGTGAAGAGAAGTAGCAAACTTCTAGGATTTATTATACACAAAGTACCCTGTGTCTTTATTTCAGTCTGGTGAGGAGTATCTTAGAATACTGTTGCCCAGTTTGGTATCCTTATTATAAAATGCATATATATATATATATATATATATATATGTATATATATATATATATATATATATATATATATATATATGTATGTATATATATATATATATATATATATATATGTATGTATATATATATATATATATATATGTATATATAACATAGAGAGAGTACAGAAAAGGTGCTTAAAATTCCTTTCTCGTAAATTCAATTATGGTCGCTTAAATTATGCTGAGAGATTAAGTAAATTTAATTTTGTCTCATTGCAAACCCGACGTCAGAGATACAATTTACTCTATTTCCATAAACTGGTTCATTCATCTATCGATACACCAGCTTTACTCTCTTCTCTCAGCTTTAATATTTCACATAGATCTCGTAATCCTAACATATTTGCAATTCAGGCATATAAAAAATAATACATCATTTTATAATCCAATAGTAAAAATGTGCTTATCATATAATAAAGTGGCACGTGTAAATAAAGAGGTCGACATTTTTGACATAAATTCTATAGATATAAAAAGATTGTATCAGGTGTACTTTGTTCTGAAAAGTTCCAAGTCTAGTTATAAAGTAAAATTACAGTTATTAAGTAAAAACCTACTTACAATTATCCAATATTATATCAATTACTTGTATCCTACGCTAACAAATTTAAGATTTTATTAATGTTTTTTTTTGCACGAGTTATCTGCTCTATATATGTACATGTTGTGTACACTACCTTAGGATTACTGTCCGGTTTAGGTATATATTATGTTCATTATTACTACTTACTATGTTAAGACTGTAATCTGTTTGTGTACCTATTATAAATAAATATATTTACAGTATTTTTAAATCTCTTAGTATTTCTAAAAAATAAATATATCTGGCAAATAGCCGATAGGTTGTGTGTGGCTTTGCTTGTTTTATCTATGTCCTATGTGTAGTAGGTACATTCGTTGCCAATTAATAACATTATCAATGTGACTACCAGTGTTCTTTATAAAGTACATTCGTTTGTTTACTCATTAATTACCTTTCTTTTCTGCAGTAATAACAAAGTATGATATTAGGCAGCTACTAAATAATGCTAAAATTGATTTTAATGATAAATATTACGAAGACGATCCTCTATTCAAGCCACTAACGCGACGCAGTTCAAAAAGCTCAAATATCTCTGAAAATTTTAATAGTTTAGGAGAGGTGAGTACTGCGCTGAAAAGGAGAGTTTCTTCTGTCCGCGATGCAGTTCCTCTACCAATGGTATCTGAACATTTTCATGTCACGACAAACAACACGGAACCTAGAACACGATGGCAGGAAAGAGGCACGAGACGTATAGGAAGTAGACGTCGTGCTTGCTGAACCTCACCCCGTGACAATGCTGAAGTGATTAAAATGGAAGACAGTTTTCTACGTAAATTATTTGAACTCAAAGACAGTGAACTGATGTAACCAGCTTTATGCAATGCACAGCCTATACGTAGATGGCAAATGTGCAATACATTAGAATTGCCCTAACAAATCGAACGCTGTTAGAATCAAGGTTTTCAGGTTATTGTTTGTGATATGGTCCCTAATGAAGGAGAGAGCACCCTTGAACACCTGGCAAGCAAAGGATATGGTCTAGAGTCTAGTCCAGTCTCAGTTAGATACAGCATTACTGATTCGTCTAGACTAGAGGATCACAGACTTATTTCCCATAGACCACTCTTAAAATTTAGCAGGTTCCGGTGGACCCCCTTCAGCTACAGTTCTGGAAAATTTATCAAATCTCCACGGGCTAAGATGGAAAAAAAAAGGAATTTTAGGAATTCTCTACCGAAGAATCGGTAGCTTCGAGACCACTGGTACTGAATATGGAATATGCAAGTTTTTACAAGTAACAGTCGAAAATATTATATGCCTACATTAATAGGTGAAATCAAGCCAACATTTTAGTCCTTCGCCATCGAAAGCAAATAAATTTTCGTGGACACCCGCTTACTAATTGTGGACCCCCATTTTTTGTCACGCCAACGTAGACCCCGTCGAATCTCCCGTGCATCCTTGGGGGTCCACCTAGACCACTTTGAGAACTAATGGTCTAGACTCTAGACCAGAGGTTCCCAGACGTTTTTCTCATAGACCACTTTCAAAATTTAGCTGGTTCTTTCTTATGGCTGAGCTTCTTAAAATATTATGCCTACATTATAAGTGAAGTCAAGCCAACATTTTAAATCTTCACTATCGAAAGCAAATAAATTTTCGTGGATCCGCTTACGAATTGTGAACCCCCATTTCTAGACGAATCAGTAATGCTGTATCTAACTGAGACTGGTACCAGGTCATTCATTGTATTTCGGCCGTTATTTTATGGGTGGAAATGTTTTTGAACTAGCTTGTAATGCGTGATTTTCATGGCACAGGCACTATTATGTGAAACAGAGTACCCAAATACTGTATTTTGATGTAAGAAAAACAGTTTCAAAAGCGGCAACGAGATCCATCTAAAGTCAAAACAAGGGGGTTTGCTAGCAGTTACGATGTCGCTTGATAATAAATATGTGCTGATGGTGTCCAGCTACTCTGATAAGGATCATGATTTGTTTTGATAAAGAACCCTTTTTGCTTCCTCGGAATTAATTAGTATAATTTATACATAGAATGTATTATCTTAATTAACAACCAGTGTCCTATACGTAGTAGGTACATAAGATTTTCAGGAAGTTTCAGGTCTGCGATTATTTTCATTATTTTGTCTGTTTGTTTTAAGACTATTAGAACCCACCCTGAAAAAATTATAACTATCTGAAAAAAGTTGCGTCTGGTAGGCAGGAGGATAAAAAGACGTCTTCCTAAAGTTTTTGGTACGCCGTCCCTTATACCCACTATATTAGAAACTAAGTATTGTTATCTGACATAGTATTTGTGCTGTGCGTTCATGTCGACTACGCGGTTTAGGTACTCTAACTATTGAGTGAGATCCGTCCGTTACATGCAAGCTAACATACTTGCATATGCAGGTATGTTTTATCACAATTACATTGGCTAAGTTTATGAAATTAAATATTTCAGAATTAATATTTACTTACCGTCAAAATGCAGGGACATTACAGAAATCGCCAACCGTTTGGTTCCTTTCACCTCTCTGAGGAATATTTCACAGCGGACGACCAGAATAAAAGCAACCAGTATGTCTATTATAGTGAAAACTGCCGGAGTCAAACTATCTGTCAGGTCAACTGTCTGTAAATTAAATTGAAAAGTATTAAGTATGCTCAATCTTACTGTTAAAATCCTTAAATATTCTTTACTTGTTACTTACTTCGTTTCGTGCAGCGAATAGTACAAATTCGAATGTTATTAAACTCGACGCAACCAGCTTGCAGCAAAATACAAAAATCTGCACATAATATTTTATATTACAGGTACAAAAAAAAGAAAAACTATAGGTAGGTACGGTTCATTCCTATTTTTTTTTTTATTTTTTTTTTAAAGAATTTATTCTCAAAAAAGACTCATAAGCCACTTACATGAGAACTTATTTTAGTAAAGATAATAGAATTTCATACAATGGTCGTCTGAAACGTTTATGTAAATATTTAATGAAATTGCAATTAATATATTTTAAGTGAGAAACGAGCGGTTGTTTATAATATAATGAGATAATGTGGACTTAAATAAGTTAAATGTGCTAACATTTCTTACATGTGAGGGAAGACTGTTATAAAGTTTAATACCTTCAAAAGTTATACTCCTTTTTCCATAATTGGTTCTTTATTTATGTATGTTCCTATATAGGTTCCTATGTATATTTTCGTAGAATAAGCCAGAGGTTTTGCGTTAGATACGTTTTTTACGTATATTACGTAAATATATTTCCCCAGACATATTTTAGGTCTTTGAATCAATTGATAATTTATGGTAAACTGACCGATCAGCAATAAAGCCGTAATTATAAAGGTACCTATGCCATGAAACTAAAAAGGCAGCTCCGCCATTTGCTACATATATTAAGCACAGCTTAAAATAGGTTACAATGTAACAATAGTTATATCGATACCTAACGTACTATTTAAATTATATTTGACGACATTGCACATTCTTACAAATACCTGCCTATTTTTTTTGTAAACCTGCCGCCGATCTCTTTCATTGTAGCCCAAAGCATCTAAGATGAGATTTCGTAGCTTTCGACGCAATTGAACGTCGGCATTTTCATTGCGAACATAATTAAAAGCTTGTGTCTTTTATAGATAATTGGGTATCTGGGATCTTACCACTAAAAACTAGTCACGTTGTAATTGCATGCGTCAGAAGGAGACAACGTGTTATAGAATAAAGAAAAACAAAAAAGTGCTTTTATATTTATAGTCCGATGCAAACTTAATGGCGGCTCTGAACATCGTACGAGTCATTGCGCATAACCCAATATTAGGTGTCAGCGGGACATAGCGGCACGGGGCGGCAGGGCACCTCCCCGCCCGCCTTTTCTTTCACCCGCACTTGCACTTCGCGTCTTGTATTTAGTGTGTGAGTTATATCCATATACTGCCTACACCTACCTACCTGCGCACATCTGCACTCGCAGCTAAATTCCGAGCCGCCATTAAGTTTGCATTTAACTGTACCTACAGAAAAACACATTAAATGCACAACAGTTAGGAGTTCAGCTAAACTCATTTATTTATAAGGGTGACAATGTTAAGAATATACATATACATATACATTTCTTACTTATATAGTATTATATACCTACAAGGTACTCCAAGCCAATCCCAAAGGAGCCGTAATGTTGATCCGGTAACTAGTTTACCTAACATTATGCAATAAAAGAAAATATTTCTTAATTTAATTCTTTCTGTAATGGCTCAAAGCAACTTTAATAAAAGCACCCTCTTACAATTTTCGTTCCCTACGCGCAGATTTTTTTTAGATTTGTCTTATTAAAGGTATTATTAACTATCCTATATTAGACATTCGAAATATATAGACTTTCAAATCGCATCGCAAATTTTTGGATAGCTGTAAATATAGCATACTGTGTAATATTTTGTTTAACTTACTTGAAATCTATAAATATCCTCAAACATTGAAAATCCAAGTAATATTTCCTTTAGATATACATCCGTTTCACTCGACGTAAAGTCATGAGTTTCTGCAGCTAGTTGCCTCATGAAATTTTTTGTAGGAAACACCGAAGTAAAAGTGCTTTTCTTTGAAGATGTATATTGAGCCTTCGTTTTATTAATGTAATTAAGCAATATACCATTCATAAATCGCGTGCGGATGTAGAAATAAGTAAAAATATTGGAGCATGAAATTATTTCGATGACATAGTTTATTTGTGTATAAACGATTCCCAGTAGGGACCAGAATGATATATTTTGTTTTGTGCTTGCTGCTCCCAGCAGGGCACTGAAAATGCATATTATCCATGTAATAGAAAATGTGTTTCCCTTGAACATCATTGCAGTTATAGTTTTATTACGATCTAACTTCATGCATATATCAATTTGTTGGAGCTTTATAACAAAATCGGCATTTTCGGTTCCATTTATAAATCGAACGTGAATTACGTTGCACACAAATGTTAAAGTCTGTAACACCGTGACCCACGTGCTCAAATAATATATTGTGGAGTTATCAACAAGTATTAAACTTGATTTTTGGATTGTTATTATATAATCTAAGCTCAGGATCCCAATGATGCTGACGATCGTATGGCATCTCTGGATGAACGACGGTGATGTTACAAACGAGTCCTTAATGTGAACACGACTAGAAGCTAGAAGTAATTGAAAACTGTACATAGGCTTAAAAGATTTAATGAATTCTTCATCAAGAATATCTTTCGAAAGATATTCTATTACATTAGCATTTTTGAATTTTTTCATTATGTAGTTATATTTTTTATCGTGGTTAAAGATTATAACATATTTTATTTAGGACACTTAAAGTAGAACGAACTGTAATAATACAATGGTATAACTGGCGGTGATTGCGAGCAAGTGTAGCGGCAAACGTGTTCCCAATGTGTATATATTGTAAATAGTCACACTAGTTCTTCCTTCCACGAGTAATATAATTTGCTTAGCATGTTTTCGGGCGCCGCCTGTGAATAAAAAAAAACTTATTGATAGCAGTAGATATCCAGGTATTAGGTCTATCGTAATAGAATGAAGAACAAGGTAGATATTAGACCATTAGTTTCCAAAGTGGTCCAGGTGGACCCCCAAGGGTCCACGGGAGACTCGACGGGGGACTACGTTGGCGTGACAAAAAAATGGGGATCCACAATTCGTAAGAAGGGGTCCACGAAAATTTATTTGCTTTCGATAGTGAAGAACTAAAATGTTGGCTTGACTTCACCTATTAATGTAGGCAGATAATATTTTAAGAAGCTCAGCGACAGGCCAGTCCGCCTACCGTGGTAGGTTCAGAACCGAGAATATAAAAAAAAGAAAGCCTGTTGAGATTTGATTTAATATGAATACGAATGCCAAGGAATATAGTAGAAACGTAGCTGCAGGGGGTCCACCGGAACTTGCAAAATTTTGAAAGTAGTCTATGAGAAAAAAGTCTGGGAACCTCTGTATTAGACGAAAGATTATATGCGTATTGACAATGTAGATAGGTATGAATATTCTTAGAAAGTTGTGAAATAGTTGAATGAATTTGTTTATTAGAGAAATAAGTTAAATAAACACATTTTGTCCAGTTGTAGAAAATATATTGGTTGCAGGTATTAAGTGAATGTTACCATAAATTTAGTCTCAGGTTGCTTACATCCTTAATCTTAATTATGAATAAAGTGGTAGCACTATAAGTAGATACATAGATACGTACGTGTGGTGGTACAGTCAACATCGTAAATCGATAAACATTCGCTAGAATTTGCATTGCTTTATCATACACAATAATGGTAATTTCTCATATATTTTTTTTATACTATTAATGTGGCAACCAGTCTACGGCCCACCTGATGGTAAGTGATCACCGTAGCCTATGGACGCCTGCAACACCAGAGGGATCACTTGCGCGTTACCGACCTTTTAGGAAAGGAGGAAGTGGGAAGGAGAAATAGCGGGAAGGGGGAAAGAGCGTAATTGGGCCTCCAGCACTCTCAATCACCGAACGAAACACAACAGTAGGAATACTGCTATTACACGTAGATATTCTGTGAGAGGGTAGTCCTTCCCCGGTCGAGCCGGCCCATTCATGCTGAAATCAGCGAGGCTCTACTACTTATTTTACTGCAGTAACGTTAAATGAGTTATATTATTCACAATTAATTACTATAAATAATTAATAAGTAAATGATCATTCATAATATACTGTTACAAATTTGTTAAATGTTCAGCTACTTATATCGCTGACTGTACTACTTACGGTATTATATCTACTTATGGTACCGCCTATATAATAAATCTAAAGACAATAATATTACAGACATATAAAATGATAAGTACAGGGATATGCGTAGTTGTTCTATGTAAGTTTGTATGAAAACATGAGTAAAGCACAAAAATACAAAGTGAAAGCTTTTACAGTGGGTAGGTATATACTTATAGTATACCTACCTACTTTACGTTTGGAAGATTTGGTTGATTGGTTGGTAACTTGGACGATATCCAGACGTATTTAGTTTTATCTAGAGCATGTCAGGGAAGTGTCTGTACTGCCTCGATTTTCTGCATCGGCTATTCAAGTATAATCCTACTTATTAGTTCTTAATAAGTTTATATTCTTATTGTGTTCATTTTAGATACATTTTCTGTCATTTTTATAATGTTCCGTGGATTTACTGGGTCATAAACACACAAATATACACATTTTGTGTGGTATTAGTAATTTTAAAAGTCATTTGTAATACAAGATAAATTTAATTTGGGTAATTACTAACGTAAAAACCATATAGATACTTATACCTATCCGTATTTGATTGCTGATATTAATCATGCGATCGTATCGAGTTAAAACCATTATTTTCGGGTTTTGGTGTTGTAGGTACATTTATATACCTCCCTTAAGGGGACACCGCGAAAATTATCGTTTAGAATAGCTCCGCCCATATCCACCCCAATGACACTCATTGTGTATCAATCCTTAAATAGCGGTCATAAGGTCTAAACTTGCGATGCGCCCGCAATGATCGAGAACGCATAGAAATTGTTAAAAAAATTTAAAATACTATTTGAAATTGATTGGTTTTAGTTATGGAAATAATGAGCTAGCAAATCACTAATATTGATGTTACGAATATATTTGAGTAATTCCTAAGCATAATGATAGTGTAACTTCCATGTAATTTCAAAAATAGCAATTTTTCAGAGGTGTTTTCGAAAATAATTATGATCGAGCCATAATCACAATATCGTGTTTTTGAGCTAGGAAATTCTAGTTAAAGACATCAATTTACCTATATCAAAATTCTAGATTAATAATTAGTCTTCTCATAGTCCTATACTATTCGATGAAAGTTAGTGTATTTTTTCAGTGTGTCCTCTTAATTGACTAACTATTATTTGATGATATTACCGACATAAATGTATTAGGATTCAGTCTAATAGACTTACCATCAGTTTGTAATGATATTAGGTCGATACAAAGTTTTCTGACTGTTTCTAGTTTGGATGATAACACTTGAGCTCTGAAGCACAAAGAAAACATGATGACCATCATGAATACCAGAATTGGTGCAACACATATTATTAACCTGAAGTCTATAATCATCTGAAACAATATACATAACAGTAATGTCAATAATACTCTACACTTGGTATATTACAGAATACTGTTGTGAATACTCTGTTATTAAAATTTACCTGATCCTTCAATGAACTGACGCAGTTTTTTACTGATATTAAGTTCCATGCTAGCACTTGGCAGGTAAATGAAAATATCTGTTGAGAAATAGACATCAAATACCTTAAGCAGTTTTTAATACGCCTCTTCTTCAAAATAGATTTACTGACTTACCGAGAATTGAAAATGTTTTCTAAATTCTGATAATGCATCTAATATGCAATACATTCCACATGACATTTCGAAAATCAGTTGCCTCTCTGAATTTTCGTTAAAATTGGTTAAAGAATATATCTCCTGATTGCCACCAAATTTATTAAATAGCTTGTTTAGAACTTGGTTCTCTTGTTGTATTATATTTATAATGTAATTTAGTCTTAGTATAAAAAACCAGATTACCACATAAACATGTATTATCTCCATGTAAATGCCCATGCTTGTCAGAAGAGTAATCGTTGAAACTAGGCATAGTTTCTTCATAAAATATACATTAAACAAAATTAGCCACACCAAATATAGAGTACAGGCACCTAATGTTACTACAATTGAAAAGCTTGAAAGCATTTCATTAGCTCGTTTACTATTTTCCATATTTAGACACCGCTCAATCTTCTGCATTTTTACGTACAACTGACAAATTGTATTTGTTCTTTGGCCATTATTACGCCATATAATAAGAATTACATTAATACCATGCACTGCGACACCAAATTTTAGTGTCGAGTCAATGTATTTCGATTCGAAATTATTGCCGCAGCCATTGTTTAATACAAAGTAATCTATAATACAAACAGTATTTACAACCCAGATTGCGTGACTGTAGAAGCTGTATGAGGTTGGCGGTGCAGTGGGATATTTGTATTTAATGTTTACACGAAGAAATCCGAGGATGCGTTGAATAAAGAGTGTCGGCTGGAATATTTGGATAAATTCGTCGTTTAGCAAATCTGCTGGCAGTGCATCGATGTTACTTTGTTTATACATTTTTATTTTATTTATTGGCACAGTATTGATAAACCAACGGTCCAAAGCAAATATTCACGAATACTGATTGTTATAATGTTCGTTTCTGGAATCTTTGAAGGGTAATGAGTAATGACACCCTAGGGAGAAATTAAAACCAGTTTATGTGGTATTAATGAAATGGTATTAAAACTATTTTGATTAAACGGCCTATTTAGAAGAGCTAGGTACCTATATATAGCGATCAAACACTCACTTAGATACCTACCTACTAATTAACCTACTCCAAAACTGCATTCTCGCCTGTACCTAAGTAATGTATGAAAATTTAAAATATTTAGCGAAAGGCACAAACATTGAGTAAACCATATATAACCATGTATACCTATCAGAGACGCATGTCACACATTACCTATCTGTGTGAAATTTATTGTAATAAATATAAATACTGTGTAGAGCTGTAGCTCTATAATTATATAAATTAAAGTATTGGTAATGGAATTAGAAGGTAGGTAATGGTGGTAATATATGTCTGAATAATGTCCCTAATTTGGTAAAATGTTATTCTATTATAATTATATAATAGCTACTTCTCAATTTATACAATTTCATTAAGAATTACGCTTTTGATCATTGAAAGGTATTTTCATTAGACTGGATACTTTTGGGCGGTGTTGTCAAGTTGCTAGAGCTCCACGCTAAACAACTGCAGTGAATATGTGTACGATTTTACTAGATAGCAATTTTATCAAGTGTTTCGCTCCGATTCACATCATACAAGCGTTTCTAGGATGTTCTCGGATAAAAATAAAAAACAACTCATTATCGCATACAACGTCTGAGCAAAAGTTATACACATTCATCTGGATCATCTGCTTTACCTTCTCATTCTGTTACTTTGAATTACATTACTACAAGCAGTACCACGATAAAAACACCATACTATATATTACTTGCATTACCGGGACTTTTATACAATATATTTCATACTTAGCCAACATAATACATGTAAGATTTTGGAAAAACACATCGTCTACCGAAATATACATCATGATACAAAAGATTGACGCCATCCTTCCGCTTAGGCAGTATAAGAATTTAAAAGATAACCAATGTTATTGTAATGTAGTTTGCATGATATTGATCATTGTCTCGTTTGAAGTTGGCTTTATATGTTACGTTGTAATGACTATCGATTACCCGATTTTTACTATTTTTTGGGCGATGGGACTATTAATTACCTATATAGAGATACTACTAACAGGAAGTTTAATATATTACATAACATTGCGTCTAAAATATCTAAATAGAATTGTACAATACAATCTAGATTTAAAAAAATATGGCTGCCAGCGTCCATTACCACTCTTTTTGAATCCAGATTTAATGATATCAACAGATCCTGGTCGGAATTTAGACCTAAATAAATTTTTGGTTACTCTGAGAGAGATATTGAAGTCATACAAAATGATCACGGAGGTTTTTAGTTTTAGTGTAAGTATTCTCTTGTATAATGATCCTGTGATAAGATATAATTAATTAGAATCTTATCGTAAATAAACTTTTAGATGCGGCTTTTTACAGCAACTTCGTTCATTTGGACGTGAGTGATAATTGAGGCAATGGTTGAAGGCTCACGTGGAGAGGTTTGTACACAATTGTTTCTGTTATCTTTTTAAGTAGATATAATTAGATACCTTCTATATCATACGGAATCACCTTCGTGGTGGGAGTGACTTAAGTTTTTTTATTTATGTTATCTCGACTGATAGTTTTAAGGGATTATAAAATGAAGTATTTAGCTCTGTTTATCTATTTTGGCAAATTTGTAATATAATATCTATTACGAAATGTTAATGTGCCCGCCGTTGGTAGGTTCTGATTCACGGCCAGTGCCAACTTTAGGGGAGGGCGACTGGGGCGGCTGCCCGGGGCGCCAGATACCAGGGCACAGGGCCGCCGCGCACGCCAGCTCAGCTCGCTATCGATCTAAAGGAAAACTAGACTCAGCGTATTAACTTTTATAGACTTATCTCGTAGGAGTGAGTATGAGTATTCTATGTCTAACAAACACGACTGGTCATTTTGTCGCTTATCGTATATTTCAGTAAATAATGTAGAACGAAATAGAGGCAACAGCGAGAAATTGCAACTCTTATTAGGCTCTCCGCATTATACATACCTTTCTTTCTTTGCTTTTACTTACTCGTAAGTTCACAAGCAAATCAAGAAACCTTTATAGAAAATCTGTACGTTATCAATAACTTACCTACGAACTATTTATTTATTATTTGCATGGTAGCTAAATTTAGATAATAGGTACCATTAGAACGCCCATTTAGTCTCGTTTAAAATCTCGTTACATTTTGTAGTCGGAGAAGTCCCCGTAGGTAGAGCGAATGAAACAAGCTATTGTAGCAGCAACTGAATTAGCATCCTAACTTTATACGCTGCCATTTTTTAAACCACAAACGCGACTCAGACGCGTCAAACGTAGACCGGATGAAAAGGCTACTGATGAACCAACAAGTTATCCAAAAAAAAAGTTTTAAGGCGAGATTTTTAATACCCTTTTGGACGCCGTGTTTATATCTATGGAGGAAAGATTTCAACAGATGCAAGACTTTTCTACCACATGATATTTCTTGTATCTATAACATAAAAATAATCAAAATAAAGAAGAACAGACATTATTCTTTACTACAAGAAAGTTAACGGTCAATTTTAAATCTTCTATTGATGAAGATTTATTGTGCGATGACATTTTAGGTTTGCAACACTATCTCGAAGATAGTCCGGCAACTCCTATCGAATAATTAAAATGTATTAAAAAACACAATCTTCAGAGTTCATTCCTACATTTGGATATCGCTGCGTATTGTGTTAACAATAGCAGTGACTGTTGCAATTGGCGAACAAAGTTTTTCTAAGTTAAAATTGCTAAAACCTTATTTGCGGCAGTCGGTATGGTTGCCTTCTCGCTCCCGGCCGTGGCTCAATCTATAGTCCGTAGCGAGAGGTCGGGGAACGTCGCCGCCATCTTCTATGAGGTAGTCATATCCATCAACGAGGTGGCGGAGGGGGAGAGGTAGCGCTTAAACCGTCTCCCCAACTGCAGAACCGTTTGCTGGAGGGCGCCAGATGACCTTCAGCCACCCTGAGATTTGAACTAGGAGTGGTGAGCTTCGTGGTCCTGCCCGCCACCCGATCAGCACCAGGTTCGAGAGGTGGTGTGCGTGTTCCGACGAGCGCCTCTGTAGTTTGTCCATCCCCACCTCGAATACGAAACCTCGGCGGGGTCGCGATTGCATATGAAAGTGATTCGCGCGCCAATCGGCAGGACTGCGGTTTTGTCAAGTAACACCATTGGTAGGTTTAGTCGGTACCGGGAGGTCAATTATCATTATTAACATCTTTCTTTCCTCCAGTGAGTCCGACATAATCTCCGCCCGCCCCCGCGGAGGAGTATGCGTCAATGCATATCCCCAAATATTTAAAAATATGGTGCATTGTATAGACTAGAATTAATGTTTACAATATGTTATTTTAAATAATAATAAGTAGTACATGTGATGTTTGTAGTTTTCTATTAATTCAATAAAAGATATGGTGCAAATTCAAAATAAGTTTTTTAAATTGTAATGAAATAAATAAACCTAAAAGGGCGCCAAAGGCATGATTCGCCCGGGGCACCTATAAAGATAAGCCGGTCCTGTTCACGGCCGTCACAACCTAGAGCGCTGATGCAGCGTATTGAAGCTAAATGAGTATTAATTTAGCTGGTATCAGTGTGAAGTAATTCTAAGCTTTAAAAGAATCTAAGCTTTCGTCGCTGCGACGGTATTGATAGGCTGCTAAGTCAGAACCCTGAAGTCAAAACCCGAGGCTGCGTAATTCTCGAATTTGATCCTATTGCAAAGTTACCTAAGTACACAAAAAGTTTTGAACTAGCTATGCCTATAGCGTAATCTTCTATATTCTGTGGGGATCCCTCGGACCAGCAATGGGACCTATGGCAGACTGAGGTAGGCTCTAGGTTACTATGGTTGCCTATGACCTAACCCTCCTCACACTGAGAAGAGGCCCAGGCCCAGAAGTGGGACAGTTTATATAGTGGGGCTGACATTATTATTAGGTATGTGTGTTTGTCTTTTGACTTGTATTAAAACTACATGCCTTGTTATAATAATTATATATATATCTTTACAGTTCCGTTCAGATGGGTCCGAAATAGCCCGTATCGTCCTCACTGCTCTTTGGATAGTTTATTACTTTATACTTCTAACAGCACTGGCTTTAGTCAGCGATTTATTTATACAACAAACAAGGCAAACTAAACAACACTGTGTTTACGTGATGTCGTATCGTTTCGAAGGTAATGTAAGATAGGTATCTACCTATCTTACATTACCTAGCTACCTTTTATCCTAGGTATAGGAATGAATACATACCTACAATTCAGGTGAATTGTAGGTATGTATTCATTCCCATGTAATAAAAGCGACCATTATTTTGAACTAGTTAATTTCAAAACGCCGAGCGTTGAAACAATCTAGTGAAACTAGTTTGTACCTACAATGCTTTTTATATTGTATCATAGGTACCTCTTAAAGCAAAGGCAACGGGCCAAGAGTCCCACTTTTAAAAATCTTGGTAGCAATCGATTTACTAGAAAACCATAGGTTTCTCTCAAATGTAGAATTAACATTTATTTGGTTTCATATACTTAGGTACTTTATAATGAAATATTTTGCAGGACCTATTCGAAAGGGAGCCAACGATATGCTTCGCATAATACAGTACATGCAACCGATGTTTTCAGTCTACGGAATTTTTGTCTTAGATAAAAGTCTACCTTTTAAGTTAATAGTTCTTATAACTACCAATGTTGTCGTTTTAATTCAATTTACTATGTAAATGTGTGTTCGTTAGCAATTCAATGCGAGGATCCAACTCACAATGGCAGGACCGATGCCTTAATTTAAAAGAGTGGCCGTGAGTTTCTTGCAGGTTTCTTCTCATAGGCTCTACCCTTTGCTTGAACAAGCAACTAACCTAAATGTAGCTTCAGTAACTTACTAAACTCACTAACCTATATATTTTGACGTTCATAAGTGTTACTTAAGTGACCTAAATAAATAAATCATTTTGACTTTGACTTTAAAACTTTTATTTTCCATCAATGAGTTGGATGATTTTCACACGGTATATAGTCTTTGGGAGCACATATGACATTTTTGAAAGTTGTTCATAGTAACGGCACATATTAATGACACTATCTCTTTTTAGGACCTAAATATAATATCAGTATTTTACAACTCAGATCAACAAGGTTCTGCAGCCAATAAACCATATAATACTGACTATTAAAAAAATCTAAAAATAATATCAAAAATACTTAAAAGTATTAATTAAGTTTAATTTGTAACAATCATACATGACCCTTGTACCTAAAACTTAAATATTTTCACACATTTTTAGCTCTCAATTATTTAGAATCATCAACATTCATTGTTTAGCATCTAAATAAAATATAACAAATATTTATTGTATAATAATTAGGTATAAAAGTAAAAGAGTACAATATACCCATCTATCATATATCTATCGGTGTTTCCCAAGCGCTATGATATGTCCTTCTTCAAACTAGGTTTAAAGAGAGTTCTTCTTTCACGGTAGGCAGCGGGTTTGCTGTGTCCTGACATTGCTGAAGGCCATGAGCAACGGTTACCAGTTTCCATCAGGTGGACCGCTTGCTCGTCTGCCACCAAAGGCAATAATAGAAAAATTAAAAATATCATACAAAAATATAAATAGGCTACTTTCATGAAAACAACAATAGTATCAAAAGCGTAAAAGTGCCGGTAAAGAAGCGGCTACATTTACGCCTAGGTTTTTAATACGGAATTTAATATATCTGTCTTCATAATTATATACCTCACGACTGCTATTAATTAGCATGTAAGTATTGGCTCTCGATTCTGGGGATTGCATTGATATGCTAACCAACTGATTCTAATACTTCTGGATCTAAATTAATTTGTTTGCCTCTTTGATTAACTGGAGGTATTCCAGACTCAGATGATTTTGCTTCGATCACTGTTCGTAGTATCCGTTGTGCTATTTCAAGAGTAATATTAAACAAGTGAGTAACGGCCATGAATTGCCATAAATGCTAGAGTTCGAAAAAATGGTATCACGTGACCTTGAGGTCAGAGGTCAAAAGTCATAGTCATTTCGGGGGTATATCGACTATGCTGAGTCGAATGGCGTTGACCGCGAGTCTAGCTCTTACGGTTCTTGAGTTGAAAGTTGTATAACAGACAGACGGACGGACGAAAGGACGGACGGACAAAGCTGTTATATGTTATATATAAAAGTTTTCTCGACCTCTAAAAGGGTTTTACATATTATTTGGTTTTGACTATTCTTCACAAAAGAAAATGTACTATTAGGCGTTCTTGGCTGAGCATGATTTTTAACATTTTTAACTATGTTTTAAATATAAATAAACTAAGAAAGTCTGCTGACGGGCATCTCTGATTGGTGGTCTTATTTCTTGGTTTATCTTACCTTAGTCTTTCTTAGAAACATTCTCTTTTACTGATTTTTAAAGATTGACATTCTGTTTCCAGTTGTTCTGTTATCTTCTTCTTTGATTTTCTTGTTATACCTCGGAAATTGTTTGCACTGCTTACAGAAACTGTAATAAGTTGAAATAAAAAAGAGAACTAGCGATTAGAAACTAGTACACAATATAAATGTCATGCTTATCGATCAAGGTATTGACAAATTTTAGTCGTTTTTAAAATCTGTTTACGTAGTGAATTAGTCGATAATTAGTCGAATTTGGTCGCAAAGTAGCAGAATTGGTCGGTCTGTCGTTTAAAAGATACAAGGCGACACAAGACACCTTGTATTGCCAAAACTACAGCACAGAACGAAGATTTAACTATACCAATAATTAGTCGTTAATTAATCGACATTGATTACAAAATATCAGCATTGTACGAGCCCCCGTTTGGAATTTATAAGGGGTTATTGGTGGCTGTGCCAAGATGAGCGCTCATCTTGGCACAGCCACCTTAATATCTCGGGAACCACAATACCTAGCGAAAATCTGATTGCACCAATAATTAGTCGTTAATTGGTCGACATTAGTCACAAACTGCCATAATTAGTCGGTGTTTCTGAAAAGAGAAAATTAAGCTTATTTTTTTCGGCGCGACGCTACGTACTACAGGGCTCCTTGCTGGGTGCCGAAATTACCGCATTTTGACCTCCGAAATCTCCTTATCGACGGGAGGAGCTGTATGTGGCCGGGACAATATCTTGCAGTAAAGGAATTTAACACTTCCGATGAACACTTGATATGCTAAAACATGTTCGTGCAGAATCTTCAGTGTATCGAACTGCCATTAGATGACCCTTAACCCTCATTAACTCAATACGTGCATCTGAACTGATGCCGCCCAAACCATGAACAACCTCTATAGAAATTAACGGTTTGTTGAGTTTTATTAAAAGAAACCGCTTACTATGCTTTTATCACACCCTCACTGCTGTTTAAAGCTCTAAAGGCCATTCTGCATTAATCCGTCCAGAGAATTTTACTCCATTGCTCATGTGTTGAACTTGACTATGTTTTGGCAAATCGCAGTCAAGCTATGCGATGTTGTTGGAAGTGTTCTGAACCTCGAGCTGGTTTTTAAGAATGCAGTTCTCGTTGCTCCATTTTTTTTCTGACTTTAACTCTTTTTACTCATCTTGCTGTTTGTGATAAACCGCAGTGATAAACCGATTCACTCATTGAGCATTGAAGTATATCTAATTCCGCCGCTTCCAGGTCTTTTCGTGTAAGAACCAGTCTTGTTGAACTTTTTCGTCGAGTATCTTAAAATTACTATCGAGGTTCGGCTTTGCGTTTTAACTCTGGGAACTACAGTAAGCTATACATTTATTAAAAACAGAAATAAATTATGCTTAATGCACAATTACTTTAAAATCGAATTTAAAGCGTCTATAATATAATAAATAAAAAAGTATATTCTAAGCGTCCCAATAAAGCTACGCCGCTAATGTGTCATTTGTATATTTTTTGGCTTTTTTTAAATTATAACCATATTCTGATAAGCAATTCCAAAAAAACTGGTTATAGACTTATTTATGTTTGGGCCACATCCCGTACTGCTGAGTGTATATATTAATTAAAAAAGACCAAGTTTTAAAATAATATGTATTTTATTTTTGTCGGTACCAATACCGTTTTGTAACCTGAACTGCCAGTACATACATGCTATTCTACACTATAACCAAAACGCCATACTAAGTATCAGTAGAAACATATTAATTAATCTCCAACACATAATATTATGTCCAAACATATAATTTGAGAAACCTTTAATATAAAATTACTTATTTAAAATTAAATGCAGAAATGTATTAGAAGTGAAACTTTAAATAAACATTTAACAAAAGCGCATCATTATGTGGACTATGTTGGATAAAACAGTAAAATTGGATTTAACAAACTATATAATTTATTGTCAACTTTCATATAATTTAGAGTACTATTAGGTACTGTGATATACTAAAAGCTAAGTATTTTTTGGGTTTACAGAAATTCTAACAGGTTATAAACATTCCAAATTAATAAAATAACTAAACTAATCACATGTTCCCATTAATGTACTACATACATAGCTATATAAACCCGAGCGCATTCAAATTAGCAGTCCGAATGCGTGCTTACGTACTATCCGAGGGTGTTTAGTAACAAATGACGGCTAGTATGCGAAACGCTGCTGATCCTTAAAGCCAACCTTCTCGAGGGCCGGGTTGCAAGCGAAGTTGATCATGGGCGGCGGTCCGCACATTAGTACTAGGCTATCGTCGGTCGGCGGGAACAAGTGCTCACGGATCATTTCCTCGTTGATGAAACCTACACTGTACTTCCAACCTGTAAATATAAAAAAATATTATGAAGATTTATAAAGCTTCGAATACAATTCAAATACCACACGTGTCGTGTCGCACTTAAAAATATTACGTAATTAAGATTAAATTGTGTTGTTTAATTTGTGACTTTTTGACGTACATAGTATCAAATAAAAACTATTATTAAGAAACGTATACACACGTACAGCGCGTCATAATATATTAATACTTAATACAAATAATAGCTTGGTCGTGTTTCAGATAATATTGTTGCTTTTTCGTCGAAAAAATAATCTTTTTAAGCTTTCTAATCTACGGTCTAAAACGATCTAGTTCAAATACGTTTACCGAAATATTATCTAAATTACTGATTTCAGATCTAGCGGGTTAATCTTTTTAGCTTGGCAACACACAACCGATAGACTTGAAAATAGTAATTTTATTACAATTATTAAGACAGATATATAGACAGGCTGTGAAAAAAGCGGTTTAAAAGTTGCTATAGGAATTTTTACTCCAACATCATATTTTTTACTACCAAAGACGTTTCTCGATGCAAATAATAGAATGTAAATAAAATAATCTATGCTCCAATAACACGCCCTAGGAAGGTTAATGATATGTGTACTGTAATACTGTGTACTGTATAATGTGTAAATTTATATTCACAAAAATAACTAGACATATGTATTAGAAACTACTGGAATTCTATTGTACGTAACTGCTATAGGGTTGCAACGGGCCATTCAGGACAAAGCGTGTGGGCTCGAGCCCTTTGCACTTCTCATTGCCAACAATGATAAAACAAATGAGTTGGGTGACTATTTAAGGGTATTTAAGCTAGATCGTCGTAGAGGGCATGCGTAAAAACATTTTTGATACAATCCACCTGGTCAATGTAATTATTATATTATCGTCGCGGGCGAAGCCGCAGGAAATAGCTAGTCATTTATATAATAGGTCCTTCCAGATAAAGATGACGTTTATTGTTTCCTGCCATTATGCATAATATTAAGCATGGTCGTTATTGTACCTAGATATAAATAATAAAAAATCAGGACAGTAGTTACTCTCTAAAAATTATTAAGAGAGTATGTACTGTCTCAGTCTTTATTATTTATATCTAGATTAGCCAGAGAGCTTTACCTTCATTAGGCCTGTCAATAGTGTACCACACTTTGAACTGTTCTGGGTGTTCAACTTGATATTTTTCTAGTTCATTCCTTAGTAAGATGTCTTCCTCCGTCTGGTTGGCAAACAGCAGTCGCAGTTCGGTGGGGTCGTTGGCATCTTTGCATATGTGCCTAACGAGTTGGAGCATTGGAGTGATGCCAGTGCCACCTGTCGTGACAATATAATAAACAATTAATATGTGGAAACTATAATTACCCGTCACTAACGTTGACAGGATAAGTCAATAAATAATTGTTTAAAGTGAGCAACACTATTCTAATTTACGAAATTGATCTTGATAAAAGGAATTATTAGCCTTACATTTCATATCGACGATGATTAAATTGGATAGTAGTTCAGAGTGATTATTTTGGTTCGTCTAGGTACATTTAATTATGTCTGCTGTTTAATGACACTTAATGAGGCAATTATTTAGACATCAGGGTTAATAGCGATATTAAATTTTTCAAATATATTATAATTCAAATTTAGGTAGGTCGTGTGACCTTGCATTGTGCCAATACGTATGAGTATTATTTTATTATCTACTATCTTTTGCACACGGCTTCGCTCGCGTAAAAGTAGGTAACGTTAGGTTATGTTAGTACAAGTACGTTTTTAAATAAAATATAGCCCATGTTACTCGGTGATAATATAGCTTTCTAATAAAGAAATAATTTTTGTAATCGGTGAAGTAGTTTTTGAGTTAAATCCCTACAAACAAACAAACGAAAAATCAAATCTTTCCTCTTTATAATATTAGTATAGACAATGTTAAAATATCCAACCAGCATAGCTTCATATCTCATCACATTGTTCACCAACAAAGTAGTGAGATAGTAATTCTAATCATAAAAATATCATGACGTAGTCATGATTACAGGTCACTACGTACATATAATCATGATGATGTAATGATTTTGTTATGATTAGAATAATCACTACCTGCCAAAAGCATTAGATAAGCATAATATTAAAATACTAATGATTTTAACTAATTATTATTACATATATTTTACCGTGCCATGCTAAATAGCTTTTCGGGAGTTACTTAATAAGGTTTGCATACAAAACTGGAGGATCATCGTTACTGTGACATTAAAATTTTACAATGGTTAGCATAGGAATTATATACATAGATTTGCATAATTGAGAATTTCAATTTTATATACATATCAAATTCTCAATCTACTGGACATTTGAATGCTTGAGAACTAAAGCTTTACCTACTCGAATATGATAAACGAATATCGTGCCAAAAAGATAAAATTATGCCATTTTTGTTGAATGTATTTATGCCTACTTAACATCTTTTTTACCTCACTGATAAAATGGTTTTTATTAAATATAAGCCATAGAACTTACCAGCAATCATATTTAACTTCTTAGCCAAAATCTTCACTGGCGGATCTTTTCTCATTTTTTTGATCAGGAACACACCATTGCCGGCATACTGCAGTCTACCGGACGGTCCTCGGACATCTATGGTGTCGCTCAACTTCATGTTTTCCAAATACTGGGACATCTTGCCTCCTTCCGGGAATTTAGGGTGTACATTTTTGAAGTATACCTGGAAGTTATACACACAATATTTATGCTGTACTCATATCCTTAACAATCTATCCTCTCAGCTAGTCACGTAAGCAGCTAACTACAAATAGAATAAGTTATTTCTATAAAACCGGGATGTAAGTATTTGTAATGCATCAACGAGCACAAGCAAGGCATTGCGGGTGGTGTGGAGAAGATACATGGATGCATGAAAGGTAAAATTACGCACAACCGGTACAAGACTAGATTCTTATTCTCATTTGTAGTTACAAGTAGAATAAGTTATTTCTGTTGGTTTTAATAATATGTGTATGTCGGAGGAAGCTATGAGTCGGGTTGATTGTTGTTTGCACGAATAATTCACAATATAATTTGTCTACATTTTAATTACTTTTAAAATTCTTCATTTAATTATATTTGATTTGTTAAATTATTCTATAGATCAAAAACCTTATTAATCTAATAAAAGTTATGAATATTGTAATTCACGTAACGACCAATCAGAGTAGAGCGCGGACTCGAGTGGGATCGAGGTGCCATCTTTACTTTAGGAAGCCCGCTGGCCGACAGTTATTGAGAGTTTGAGACACATTTGAATTTGGAACGTTGAGAGTATAAAAAATGAAGTAAGATCAGTGCTCTGAACCCACTGCTCGGTTTTAACTGTTATTTTTCTATTCGACATTATTGTGAAGTGAAAATATTGTTTATTCTAAATAAAAATAGTGTAAAACTGTCATTTTTGTGTTTTGTGCTTGCATATTACCCAGATGACGCCATCTAAACCCGCAACCACTAATGACGTTGACATTGAGAACAATATTTCTCCGACATACCTAAGTATATTACAATAATTGTATGTTCAAATTACAGGCTCATGAAATAATTTTCTTTAAATCAATTTTAGTCACCGTTTGAGTGACTAACTAAAGTCAAGAAAAATAATAGATGAAAGACGAAAGAAATACCCAGAGCATTTCGTCAATGCACGCTGAGCTCCCATTTGCACAGATATCTTATCGCTGCTTGGCAAAAAAATAAACAAACACTGATATTTTTTTCTACTATGACATAAAAAATACCCAAATTCGAAACAACTATTTCAAACAAATTCTAAGTTTTACTACTCATTTTTCAATTTGACGATTCTCTGCAGGGATTCTATGGACCGTCAAATTGAAAAATGAGCAGTAGAAGTTAGAATTTGTTTTTACTCATCAGTTCATCACGCATCTATAAATTTATCTTTCGGTACCAACAGTACTTTTCCATAATTTATAAAACTTACGGTTTTATTTGAAGACGTATGCTTATCAATGCTTTTAACTGTATAAAAGCAATATCTTGTATACAAGTTTCTTTCTTGTATTTCGGTTCGATTGCTAGAACTATTTCATTAGAATGCAGTACAATTTAAAATCCTGAATATCTGGCGCTCCAGAAGTAAATCGCCAAAGACTAAAAATTTATTGAATCATCTTTGTACGCGAGTTTTACGCTAGCTCTTAGTTATACTATTTATTTATTTTAATTATATTTGTTATGTTGTTACAACGATTTGTGCGAGAAGACAGTCGTAAAAGTTACCTGCAACAACTATTTTAACTAAACTGTTTCTGTTTCTCGACCTAGGTCTCAAGTGTTCCAATCAAATGAGACATTCTCGTCCTATGAAGACAAAACAGTAGGCGTATTTTGGGTCAAAAAAGGAGTCCTTTTTAAAGCTGTTAAGAATTTTTCTTCACTTTAAATTTAAGAAGCCAACTGTCGAACATATTCCAACTTAAAACATCCGTTAAAAAAACAAGTCTATGTTCTTATGTCTATCTCTACATTACTATTATAAAATTTCCATAATTAGTTCGTTTTCATTTAAAATTTCTTCCTCCAGCCAGCGCCCAATTATTGCATTAATATCTAATAAACAATTCTACAGGAAAACAACAAAAATGTCAGTGACTAAAGCCGCGACGAAAGTATTTAATTTGTAATGCATCAGCGAGCACAAACAAGGCATTGCAAACAAATTGTGTGTGAAGAAGATACATAGATGTATAAAAGGTAAAATTGCGCACAAGAGTAGATTCTTCAAAGTAACATCGACGGTATCTGAACACTGGTAAATTATTTGAGTAAATTTAATTGAGCTGTCGAGTGACTTATATCGATGAAAAGTTTTCGCTAATAAAGGTATTCCTGTTTCGTTATAAACCACAACGAATTTTGTTGCTCGCTATATTACTCAACTTGATGGTGGAATATAAAATTGATATTTTGATAAATGAAAAACAAATATCATCGCGGTTTTCAAATGTTTAAAGATCAGAATGGTTATTTGGTGTAGGTATATATGTACCTATAGGTATGCTTGTATAGTCCGCTTATGTGGGCAAAGCTGCAAAAGCTACACCACCTATAAAATGCCTTCGGCCATTTAAGAAATTAGATACACAAATACAGCCAGATGTTGCAGAGATTTGTTATCGGAAAACATTTACTGATACGGAAAAGTATAACAACTTGTACGTATTATGCTACTTTTACCTAACATTTTCACATATCACGTGGCGATTTAAGCAGTCAATAAAATTAGAGCTCCAGTACTCACCTTAATAACAAGGTCAACATAACCCTTGTCTTCATCACTCGACACCGGAGTATATGATCTGATGATGAGGTCATCATCGATCTTTACAGATAAGTGAATGTGTTGACCAATAGGCAGACCTAAAAGAAGCAGGCATAACATAATAACATTTTCCACAAATAAGCCCATTTGAGAAACATTATTAAGTCTCCATATAAAATAACCAATATCAAAAATCCTTCAAACCAATAATAATATGCTAAAGTAAAGTCAAGGTAGAGCTTGAATTACCACAAGTAAACTTAGGACAGTTAACCTCGTAGTGATAAATAGAATTATTTAAACAGAAACTATAGCTACAATAATAATTTGGTTTTTAGATATTAGAACAGGTACTGCATATGAACCAATACTAAGGAATAATTTAATATAATATAATATGATAGTAAGAAGGCTGTCAATTCAAAACTTAGATTTAATTAGTTTTGTATCTATACCAAATATAATCATACCTGAAATGTGATCATTTTTATATAATATAGGATAGGGTTTAGATAAGATAATAAACATATGATAAACTAACCATGACCTTATTTATCCATCCATTAAGTTGATTCACTAATAAAAAATAATAAAAGGTGCTTGTGATAATATGTGATGTGTCACATGACATTAGTCCAATACTGTGGTATTGACATTTAAAAAATTCACAAGATAATATAGCAATGAGTGTATGTTTGTGTGCCTAGATGTTGGTAATGGACCTATGACAATACTATTTTCTACTATTACCCTAAGAGAGATGGACCGGCCATATGTTGAGATCTATACAAGAAAAGTGGAGCCAAATTACAACGAATTAGTATCCAAGAGACGGCAAAAGATGTCGAGGATGGCAACAAATGCACTAGGAAGATGAGCTGAAACTTACTGCGGGACCCAAAAGGAGGAGAGTTGCTCAAGACAGGAAGCAATAGAAACTACTGGAGGAGGCCTTTGCCAAAAGGCACACTGAGTTGAGAGACATCCTATAGCCAAACGAATCAAACAATACAGTCATCAAGATTAATCTCACCCAGTTTAATGGGCTAAATAAATAAATAGTGGATAGATACAAATTTTAACAATTAGCTAATTGACAGTGGGTATGAATGAATTATTACATTCTAAATAGACTGCATTGCACAAAGCAGTCTATTTAATAATGTAATTTTACCATTACTTACCTAAAACATGTTCTGAAGAAGGCAATCCAAACCGGAACCTCCTAGTATCATGACTGATCTCTTCTCTTTCAATTAGTGGCAATGCATACTTAGTATTAGGATCCACAAGTGCCACTAATTTAGAGTTTTCTTTTGTTGCAGGCTTTTTCTGTTTTTTCCCCCATACACAATTGGCAATTACAGTCACTAATATCACTGCCGAACCAACCCCTACCAGTATAGGAAAAACCTGATGACAAAGTACACAATCAGACAAATATATTAAATAAGTAAAAACTAGCTTGTATGGAATGGATAGACAATTTTATTTTACCATACATATGTGAAATTTTCGTGGCAACAACATAATTATTTGAGTAGATAAATTATGTACTAATACTAATATTATTACTTAAACAAAATTAAACAAATAAAATTGTATGCTTCCTTCATTAACTACTTAATGGATAGCACTGAAAACAAATGTGATATTAAATTGATTATGATACATGTACATATATGAAGCTTATTTTCATTAAAATACAATGTTTATTCTAATTTCTTATCTTTAGTTATAATAATAACAATTTTACTTATTAAGTAAATGGCAATAGGTTGATCTGTTATCATTTATTTTTAATGACCATACATCATCAGAAGTCATTACAATTACACTATTTAAGAAGATTTAAAAAACTTCATAAGTACATACTTGAATGTTTTCTATAAAGTCATTCACAGCCACTTGTAAATTATTCATTGTGACACTGTTTACATAAATTTACTTTGTAATATAAAAATACTTCTTCAATTAGTAGCACAGATCTCAAGATAAATGTATAGTTGGTATTTAGGAACGATTTCACGTCAAGTCAATTACAGTTCCAAGTTTACACTAGTGTCGAATTGTTTATATAGTCCTTGAACTCTCTTATCTACAGCTCTCGGACCCTACTATGGATACTTAATTTAATAAATATATGTTTTATATAGATAGATACACAGAGCACTGACGTTGATGTGCGTTATTCAATCACCGATTATTGACTAATTGAAAAATATTAGCATATTTTGACATTTGTTACGAAAGAATTGTGAACCGTAGGTACTAACCAAACTTTCAGTCATGATGTTTCACGGCAGCTACGATTATGATAATAATATTTGGTATAGAGCAACAATTGTATGCCATTATCAAATTGATCGTGCACCTGTATCATAATGATAAGATAGATTGACGAAGCTATCAAACTACAAGCGATATAACCTTAAAAGTACAAAAATCAAGTAATATATTTGTAAGTACTTACATATTTCGAGTTTATAGTAATCGTCATTTTGCTCTTAGGGGAATTTAAATGAGAACAAAATCAAATTATCGTAAATTAAGGTAAATATATCATAATGTTGTTATTGCATAATATAGTCTTGCGCGTTACACTGAATAGTGACAAAAATCTTGTACTACAGCAGCTGACTAGTCACTGGTGTGAGCCGTGTGAGGAATTATTTTAGCTCAACTGTATGATATTCTGATCTTTACCTTTGCTGTTTTTGGAGGTGACCAATTGTTCCTAAAGTAGGACGAGTATTAATAGAAAAAGATGAATGATGTAGCTATATACCTAACATAACTTTTGGGATAGTGTATAAATCAAACATTATTTAGGTATAACAATTGAATACCTATTGTTTTAATTTTTAATGACTTCTTCAATCTTAAAGACTGTAAATTTATGTAATATGTGATATAAAAATTAAGCTAACTTTGAACCCAATATATAATTACAAGAACATCACAAATTGCAATAATTATTCATTGTGTCAATAATATTTGTTCATAACTTTCTAATTTAATTTTGGCGCCTTTTTGATGTTGTCATGACTCATTATGACTATCTTCGTAATAGTATTATAGTACAATTTGCGATACGCCAAAACGTTGCCTGACTTTGGCCCTGTCTACTTTCGTTAGTAGTATCTCTACAACATTACCTATAACCAAAATTCGGAACCAAGGATATTAGCTATATGGGGTATACTTGTATAGGGCTTATAGGCTTTTGTAGGGTGGATTGGATGCCTCGAATACTAGCCCTGGCCTTAATAAAAGCCTTTTCGCCTTTTTCCTTTGAAAATATGATTTTAATAGTGTTACGCCAATACTGAGTGGCAACTAGGTATATGCCAGATTTAGCAATACTGGCATTTATATGTCAGCGTCAGTAACAAATCAAAACATGTTTTTTTTAACGTCAGCCTTTTCCCTATATTTTGGCAACGTTTTAATCCCACAAAAAGAAGGTAATATTGGCAAATATGCCTTTATAATTTTATCTTTACGCTTTTTAATTGGTGTTAATATGATATTATAGGTATATACTAAAGAACGTGTTTCTCAGTCAATGTACTTGATTTTATTTTCTGTCAGTGGGAATGAATGCGGTTGCTATGCTATATGCTATGCTTACAAAATAAGTAAATTAGATCTAAAACTTTATAATTCATGTATTAAAAGATTGGCAAAATACCAAATAATTATCAACCGAAATATATTTGCTTAATTGAAATCATGTTTAGAAATGTATAAAATATACTAATGACATAAGATCCTTAGATTGCCGAAATAGGAGACATTTATTTAAGTTGCTATTTTTTGTGCCAGTACTAAAACGACAATTGAGAAACGGCAATGAATTGCCGTAAATCTTAGAGTTCGAAAAACAATATATGCAAAGGTCATGTGATATCACGTGACCTTCAGGTCAGAGGTCAAAGGTCATAGTCATTTCGGGCGTATATCGACTATGCTGAGTCGAATGGCGTTGACCGCGAGTCTCTAGCTCTTACGGTTCTTGAGTTGAAAATTGTATAACAGACAGAAGGACGGACAAAGCTGTTGTATAAGAGTTTTTCGAACTTTGAAATAACCTAATAGCACGAAATACCCTTCACTAAATATTATAAAACAAAGTTTCCCGCCGCGTCTGTCTGGCTATCTGTCTGTTCGCAATAAACTCAAAAACTACTGAACGGAAATGCATGCGGTTTTCACCAATAAACAGAGTGATTCATGAGGAAGGTTTAAGTGTATAATTTATTAAGGTTTTGTTCTATCCGTGCGAAGTCAGGGCAGATCGCTGGTTACTTCATATTTGTTCGTTGTATCTATTATTTTTGGATGTTGGATGAAACGCCTAGTTTATAGATAATAGCTATGTTACGACATAGCTAATTGACCTAGGCGTTAAATCCTCTGTATCGTTTTCATGTTTCATTCAGAGAGTTGTAAAAACAAACATGTGTATTAACAAACACCTTGTTGGTCCCTTTGTATAGATGTCATGTTTGAGGATGACATAAGGTCCCTGGTTTGAATTTCGAATGTGTTATTGCGTTTTCTGATTGAAAATGTTCAGTAGCCGCTTAGAGTCTTGAAATATGACTGGGAGGAGGCTGTACACTCGCCCTGTATTACGTGGGCCCTAAAACCATAGTAATACTGATCTAAGGTTTTTTTATACAACTAAGGTGGCAAACAAGCATACGACCCACTTGATGGTAAGTGGTCCCGTAGCCTTTGGACGCCTGCAATACCAGAGGCATCACTGGCGCGTTGCCTACCCTTAAGGAAAAAAAGGAAGTTGGATGGAGAAGGAGCGGGAAGGGGAACACTGCTATTTCACGTCGATATTCTGTGTGAGGGTAGTACTTCCCCGGTCGAGCCGGCTCATTCATGCTGACTACTGTGGTGACTAATTAATAGACAACCGCATTGATTGAACGACTTATATTTAATAATAAACCAAGGATATTATTTCATATTATTATTTAAAGTAGTATACATAATATGTTTTATTAACTTTAAGGTGCATGCATTATTTTACTTAATGTACGTGCCCTCTTCACCATAGCTGAAAGTGAATTTGTGGTCTCATGTTTAACAGTAGCATTCACTGTTGCTCGCCACTGACACATTTACCACAGAGTTTGCGTATTGTGACTTGCAGTCACATGTAATAAAGGACACGACTTTGGCCTTCTATTGAGCATATTTTAAGTCTTTTTGCTGCTAGTGAGAATTTCGTACCCACACTAAAACTCCACTAATATACATTTTACTCGTTTCGGGATTTGATTACGAGCCCTTGCCATATTCCCATAAGTTTACGGGAACGAGTCACAATGTGTATAAGTATTGCATTTTCTGTGAAGTGTCCCCTTTTTAGGTTACCACGAAATATCCAAAAGATTCGGAACGTGATGAAAAGACATGTTGTTGCAAAATATATTTATTTTATAAAGTAATATTTTACTAAGATTGCGTTAAAATGTGTTCAACATTAATTTAGTGCATAATTTATGTAAATAAAAATTGTTGGCACTTCTAATTTATTTACGTACTTACATAGCGACACTTAAAATAATTTGTTTTATCTGAGCACATAGTTATTCAATAGAAAAACACTTATCTATATTTACAAAATAATACATATATATATATAACACATTTAAATATCACAATGGTTTAAGAGTTACTAGTCCTAACTATTTCTCTAATACTTTGTGTCACTCCCGCTACAAGCACGAAGGTACCGAACACTATTAATACAACATCCTTGATGAGAATCCATTTGAACTTGCCAAGATCTCTCTCCCACTTGAAAATAAGGTCCATAATAGAAGGCGCAATGAGGCCCAGGAAAGAGTAGAAGAACGCTCCTTCTAAGCCAATAACTTGTTCAAGGCGGGGTAATGCTGCCGCAGCTGCCACTGTAAAATAAATATAACCCAAAATAAGTACAACATACAATACAATCATGTTTGCCTACAGTTTACACTTAACACGTTCACTGCCACCACAATTTTTTTGAAGTTCATAGCGATGCCGCCCTATAAATGCACGCGAACACGCCAGGCGTGTCGGCGGTACTGCATCTAGTTAAACATTGACACGCTAGGCGTGTTCAGTGGCACCTCGATAGAGTTAAATTCTAAATTTGTCTAATTCTCGGTTTCAACGTTGAATATCAGTTAGTTTGCATTTCGCTTCGCAAGAATAAAGGTGATTCTAATACGGTAGTGAGATTTAACCTGGAATTATGGCTGGAAATAGATTTTTAGGTAAGTAATTATCGTAATTTTATCAGAGATCGTAAACATGTTGTCATTTTGAAATAGATTATACATAACATTAACGATACCTTTTTTGTTGATGTTATCGTATTTATTTACTACAAATACCAAATTGTTTACTAATGTAGGCACTAATTTTATATATTTAATGTTTTAATACATACACAGTGATTTAAGAATTAAATAAATATGAGTAGATACCTACATACCCTGCGGGTGTCGTAAAACAATAATCTACCTATGTACCTACATAATCCAAAATATGTTAGTATTAGTATTATTATGTCTTATATAGGTATATCTAGTAATTAGTAGAATGTAGTATAATGTATATCATATACCATACACTTTACGCGTGTTTACATTTGTGGGAATACACCTAATATAGCGGAAGTAGTAAAACGAAAGAAACTGTTGACAACTTCTGATAAATTGATAAGGTGGACACGCTTGGCGTGTTCTCGGCATTACATAATCACTTTTTTTTTAATGCAAAAATTTAAAGGGTTTTTCCGGGGGCCACCTCACTTATACTTAGGTTATTGCTAGAGGATAATGTACTGAGAATTTCAAATGGCAATTTAGGCAAATATTCGTAATATCTCTAAAACATTTAGAACACGCCTGGCGTGTTCGAGGCGTAGTTATAGAAATTAGCAAGAACACGCTAGGCGTGTCGTCGGCATTGAACGTGTTAAGCGACGGAAAGAAAATGAAAGTAGGTATTAATATAACTCAGTAGGTACAACCCCAGACTCAGAACAACTATTTGTGGAGACGCACTTTAAGCAATACACCATCTGTGCAGTTAAATATCCGGTATGGAATAAGGGAATTATAGCTGTAAGGCACGTTCAGTCTGGAGAATGAGCGTGGAGACCCATGGGTGCTGTGCGTCTACACTGGTAAAATCACTTATGCGACACTATGCTTTCTAAGTAGGAGCGCTGCTTAGATGCCTCGATGCATGTTTTACGCCGTTTTTCACTTAAGACAATTCTGTGCCTTAAGCGTTCCGTTCGCGAGTTCGGAAAGTGCTGAATCTGATTAAATAATATTCGGCTGGAAAAGATAGAAAGGTAGGTACCTAAACACCTTAAAATGATTGCAATATTATTTAAAATCCAAAAAATATTCTTCAAATAAAAGGGATTTTAAAGTTCTGCACCCAAATGAATACTTAATTCTGTTGTAATGATATGGATTTTACAGTCAATAATACTAACCCGTTAGTACAGCGAAAACAGCTCTCATGATTGCTTGAGTGAGGTTATGATATCTCTGAGTGACGTGTTGTTTGGTGTTTCGCCACACTATCTCCATAGGCACATAGAACTGTAGCGTGTACGTGAAGAAGATGGCAAACACAATGAATACCTTTGCTATTAATGCAGGGCTGTGAATAGACATAACAGGAATTAAAAAAGCTGACTTATAAATTAATATGTAAGTAGGTATGTATTTTTAACCACAACAATCACTACAAGCTTTAGCTTATATTAATTGTTGTACTTGATATTTAATGATAAAATGTGATTATTTTAATCGGAGAGTATATTTAACTTATAAATTAATAGAACGCCTTTCGATGGTTACTTACATTTCACCTGTAGACAGATTCAGGGTAATGCTACCTAAGGCATCATCTCCATACCGCACGTACCCGAGAAAGCCCATGAACATGTACAGTAGCACCACTACGGACATGGTGACATTCAGTACTCCGGGGCAGCCCAGGAAATGCTGGGGCTTCGCCATTGAGTTCTCCACTGGCAGCACGACTCCAATACCCTCCATCGCAAATATTACTGTACTAGAATAAATGCAACATTCAAATTAGAGCTTTAAACTTTAAAGTTAAACTACCTAACAAAATGTTATAATTGTTATTTAAAGGTTAGAGCAGTAAAATATATTGAACATTTTATTAGAGCGTGAGTTATGGTCTGTTGAAAAAGAAACCAATAGTAGAATCGAATATCTACTACTTATACATTTTTGATTGTAGGAATACTGGTCTTGCAGGAATATAATTATGAACAATAATTAAAAATTGTCGGAAAGGGACAGTGCATAGTGGTGTAGAGTGTAGACCCATCACAGTGCACTAGCGCGTGCGGCGACGCCCGCGGCGTGCAGCGTGAATGAGACAAAATAACTAAAATATAACGTACTCACGATTCGTAGCGTTCAACTTCTAATAGTTGAAAGTCCAAATAGTCTAGGTCGATGTATCGTTATGTGTACAATAAAAGAAAAATTAAATCGATACTGTTTGTTGCGGCAGTCGTTATAAAGCAACTTATGAATAATACATTAGACAGAAAACTCGAAGTCAACTGCTTCTATGTCATGACTAAAGAGTACGAGGGATAGAAAATTACTTATAATCAATGCTAATGCCTTTATGTATGGTAATAATTCAAGTTGACAAGAATGTTTTAGATACCTATTCTATTCTGCTTGAGCCAGATACATTGTAAAAGCTGATAATAACAATAGTATTTGTATTTTTATCTTTTGATACAAGATACGAGTGTATGTTACCTATTTATATATGTTATGATAGTGCATTTTACCTTCAAGTCGTAGGTAAGCCATCATAGAATTGAAGTCAATATCATATACTCGACAATTATATCATAAACCCATTAAATCTACTAGACTTTTAGCTTATCACTTATCAGATTATTTTCCAGCTTGAACTGTTTAAATATGTGCACACTGTTAACTACGCAGTATGCACGTGCCTACGTGATTGAGACAAAATGTTTATATTTATATCAGATAGTGTTTTCATTAACTTGTGTTGAATCTTGTTTGGTTCATGATATGGTATTGTATTTATACAACCAAAACTATTAAAGGTAATAATATAGATGCCTTATGTGTGCGAGGCATAATTTGGCCAAACCTCATAACATCGTCTGTTCCATTGCAGGATTGACCATTTTATTGTTGTGATTTTGATATTGAAATCTCAGTAAAGGCTAGGCTTCTT
Organism: Catocala fraxini; assembly: GCA_930367265.1. Classification (NCBI taxonomy): domain Eukaryota; kingdom Metazoa; phylum Arthropoda; class Insecta; order Lepidoptera; family Erebidae; genus Catocala; species Catocala fraxini. Next base: position 10,336,039 of record OV884027.1, on the reverse strand, counting down.
GTTGTTGTTGACATTTTACATTATCCGTCGAATAACCTAAACCTACAACATTAAAATACAAGCATATCTAGCGCGTAAAGGTACCTATGATACCGCAATAGAGTTAGTAATACAACCAGTTATACCCAAAAACTAACCCCTTTGTAATCAAAATATTATGTTTGTTTTTCAATGGCATTGAAAATTGTGAGACTAAATAGAAAATATAAAAAAATATGGTTTAGCAAATATAAGGTTGATAGCATTACGGCCATAAATCATTGCAAATAAGTATTAAAGCTAGTATAATAGCTAAGATAAGTAGTTGTGATGAACAGACGGACGGATGGAAAAGAATGTCGCACGGCGCGGCACCATAACATACTGATTTTACGATCTGGTACAATACCAAAAAAAACAACGTCTGTTCAACCGCTCAAATATTGGATAAGTATACAATCCTATCATATCTTTCATTAGATTTCTAGTAAGTAATACATAAATAAAATAAATTTCGTTACCCAATAAACAGAGGTAGTTTGCCGATATCGACTGACATCGGCCGGGAATCGATAGGCTGGAAGTCCGAGAAGATATAATATAGGCAGATAAGGAATGTAAGAATTAATAGAATGTTGGCAAATCCAGAAAACGGTGCTAGATATTTGAGGTTCTTGATTTGTGTGAATACGAGAATTGGGACGCAGAACATAAGGCAGTACATCGTCTTATCTATGCCATTGTCCTCGTAGTAGTAGTCCACTATCTGAAATTAATAGAAAACGCAGATTAATTATAAATTAAATTCATTATAGTACCTACTTTGTATCTTTGAGAAGAAGCCCGTGCCCAGCAGTGGGACAGTTTAACACAAGGCTGTTTATTTTGTACCTAGCTGTGCATGGATGGTGACCCAAAGACTTTTTTCGTGTCGTATATAATACATATTAACATCGTGTATTTCTGATTAAAATTCTCAGCAGAATAGTAGCACGGAGCTTAGAACTGTACCCGGTTCATGCCAAGAGACTCGCTCCGTATGGTAAAATGTAGATGTAATACACCTCTAAAATATACCTGAAAAGATATAGGCATGAAACTATACGTATATATGTTACAAGAGACAAGACATTTTTATTTGAACTGGTGACCTAATATTTTACTATACCTACTACGAATCGGCTTAATAGTTTTTTAACGTCTTTTTTGTCTACTCTCAGTAGGTACAATTTTAATGCACTTTGACATCGTAATAATAATTAACTATTATAATAACATTGAAGACTAGCTTCCGTTCACGGCTTCGCTAGTGCGGTCGTATGTTTCACTTTAACAAAGTCTATATAACTCAGGGTTAGTGTATCTTTATATTAGTGAAAGCTTTTCAGAATCGGTTCAGTAGTATCAGAAATATTTTCCTTCACATAAACAAATTTTACTATATACATATAAAATGAATGATTCAACACTATGACAAAAGAAACGGATCTCATTATGTTCTATTTGGATTGTTAAAGATTAATTATTTGTCAGACGTCCAAAATACCTGCTTAACGGAATCCACGAGTAGAATAACATAAACTGCACAGGCGCCAAGAATGGTGAAAGCCATTGCCCAGTCTATAAATATCCTGGAACATGCAAACAATATTGGTCGTCATCAAATTCCATTTAATATACATAATAACGTTATTATTTTTAATATTGCATATCTACCACTAACTATAATTGATATTTATACGCACACCGAATACAGTATGTAACAAAGATGGGTCTGTGATAATTTTTAATTTCTTTTAGTAAGTCACATCTCGAACTAGTTGTTATATCGCCGAGGCTTACACATATTCAAACAATAAAAATAATTTTACAACAAGTGTATATCACGTAAATTTTAGCCCTGTGACGAATTGGCACGCCCGCTGCACTGAGAGCACTGCACGTTTTGCACTTACTGATAAAGGCCGAGACCAAAATGCCTAACAAAATAGCAAAAATTAATGTTTAAACTGTGTTCCAAATTTAGCTTATGTTCATTTATGACTCTATGTCAACTTAACAATTTAAATATAGCTGACACACCTTTCTATAATAATGTCTTCAGATATAGTTTATAGGTACTACCGGCGCCGCCAATCTTCAGCGAGACTATTGCGCAGGAAATATTATTATAATGCACAAGTGTGTGCGCTAATACAAGCGCACTCTTTATTCCCTTACACTCATTGACCGATGAAATGGCTATAGACTGAGAGAGGTCAGGTGCAGCCAACAGGTTTACGTACTCTCCGCGCATCCCGGGATTTGAACCTGGGACCTCATGATCTGCAGCCATATATATTGATTATTACAGTAATGAGGTAGTCAACACAATTCGCATTTAACAATCTACCTTTTATTTTTAGCTCTATGTTTGTATAATATTAGAATGGGAATAAACTAATTTACTCATATCAAACTAAAACGCCGAACTGGTTACATAGTAATCACTAGTCACATTCCATTATACAAATTATATTTAGAAATTAGCGAGTTTATATTAGGTCAGTCATAGTCATTAGGTACCTATGAAACTTACATATTTTTCTACATCTAATGTCTTGATTCCTATACACTAATTACATTGAAAAACATTTGTTTCAAGAAATGGCTAGTTATATACCTACATATATTATTAATATCAAATCTACATGAATTCTTTTTTATACAATTTGTGATCAAAATAAGTTCGTCTAGTCGTTTAGGATTCCTCGAATCAATTCGCTATGATCATACTATGGTTATTGTATTTTAAGACAAATATATAACGACAAATCATACAAGGCTTAAAGTCAAACAATTATTCTTTTATGTATAATATGTACGTATTTACAAAAAAAAAGTATATATGTATGTTTATTCATTGTCTAGTACCCATAGTACAAGCTCTGCTTAGTTTGGGCTAGATGGTGTTGTGTGTATGTGGTAGAATATTATTATTATTATTGTTATTATACATTTAAATTATAATCGCATTCGGATTGGCATACAAAAAGGTATTTCATGGAATTCCCAACATATAAACGTGATGTACTGAACTAAATATTGTAAAAAACCTGAATAGCCATCTAGCTCAGATTAGAAAACGTGAATCACAACTCACGTGACGGCCTTTAATAAATTTGTAGACAGTACTAATGTGGTATTCCGGCCTTTAAATGACAGAGGTCTTACTATTGCCATTATTGACCGTAGACATCTATTGGTTTCATTACCACGAAACATTTATCACTCATTCATATCGTGATACTGTTTTATTACTTAAACCGTATGTCTATATCGCGACATTGTCGTTATTGTACGACATCGGTCATTATAATGACGAAGTCAAAAGGAGATTAGGTTTAAACCGAGTGGTTATTTTAAAAGAGGATCAATATGAATGAAATATTAAAATAAAACTCGTATATGAATAGCTTACGCACACGGCATCGCCTTCGCGTATATTGTGCTTTTTTATACTTATTCTATGATATAACACCTGTCCAATATTTATTTTAAAACGTGAAAGCGTTACGTTGGGTTCAAATTACTTAATAGAATCGTACAATGTAACCATGGCGCTATTCTGCGTTCACTGGAGCCTTTTTATTCTTATCAGTAATTTATAAAAAACGGGAGTTTATTTATTTGTTTTTTGAGTATTTTACGAAATAGTTGACTGAGACATGGAAATATTAGAAATGTCTTTTTTTTTTTGCACAATTTTAGTTTCACCTTTTCATTGTCTCTTAAGGGATGAATTGATGACGTAAATAATTTATTACATTTTGGAGGCAATCTCAGATAACAATAATAAAATAAGTATTTTTAAAATTTTAAATTACAATTTAGGTATCCCTTAGGAGGAGGAAAGGAAAGCTTTCTTGTGGCATTATAAGATACAAATTTCATAATTGTTATCTAAGATTGTTTCCAAAATTTTATAAATTATTTATGTCCTCAATTGAAGGTATACCTATAATAGTAGGTAGAATGAAAGTGGAATGAGGGAAATACCTTGCGAATTTAGCCATTTTTCTTAATTTTTGAGGTCCTGTGGCAAATACAGCTTCAACTGTTTCAGCATACCCCAATGATGGTACTTTTGTTACTCTTGATACTTCTTGTGAAGTTTTGACCTAAAAATTTAACGATAACTAATTAATACAAACACTTTTTTCAAAGGCCCTTATAAATTGTATTTGTTATTATTACTAATATTTGCTGCTTCGTACATAATTATATTACACAGTCCGTCCGTCAGCTGATGTCAATATTGCAGTTTATAATTAATTATATATAATTTAATATATCTAGTAGGTATATTCAATTTATCTATAATATCTATTTATCTTCTTTTAAAATTTGTTACAATAATTAGATAAAATTATATAGGAATATATTGTATAAGATCTTTCTTTTTTTTTAATAGTGCTACAATATCGCTTTGGGTGTATCCTGTAAAGATATTTGTATGTCTGTAAATAAATAAATAAATAAATAAAAAATATAAGCACTTTTCGTGCGTAATATAATAATAAAGAAAATTATTAACGAGGAAACATAAAATCCATGATGCAGGACTGAAATGGGTAACCTTTACAAACTGTGTTGTTGCTCCACTTACTGTTTAGGAGGTGGTCTCAGTCTTACCTTATAAAGTCATTGAAATTTCTCTTTTTCAGTATCTAAGGCGATGCTAGCCCACCTTGCGCATATACCTATCTTATATCGTTATTATATGTGAAACTATGATATATATATTATGGTTATGTGTAATAACACTAATAACACAGTTTGCAATACGGTAGAATTGAGTAAAACTTACCAATAAATAAACGCAGTGAGTACATATGTATCCCAGTATTATGGTGCCGATAATACCAACAACCGTGCCAGCATTTATAAATGCGGCAGGCATAGCCAAAATACCAGAACCGAGTGATGATTTTAGAAGATTCGCAAACGATCTCATGTCTCTGAAATGCATAATAGCCAATATGTAAAGAAAATCGGATGTCGATGTAGATTTTGAATACAGCACATCGTCATACAATAAATATTAAGAAGATGTGGCCTTAGCAAAATTACTAACGTAGCCTGACCATGACTGATAGCAAACTGAATTAAATATCCGCAACAAGTTTGAAAAGTGTAAATAATATCTATTTATAGTATAAAATTTAAACAAATATAATTACGTACGTAAAACACGTCGTTCGAATAAAAGTGACTGAATAGAAGGTACTCACGAGTTCGGATGTTCTAATTTTCTGTTTTGAAATGGATCATATGTATCCATCTCCAAATCATTTTCTTTACATTTTGTGTTAATTGTGTTTATGGATATTGTCGACGGATATATTCCATTTTCAGTTATGATGGCACTGGAAAATAAAAAAAATATATTAGGACAATGCTAAAGAGCCAGTGTAAGCATGTATGGTAATATAACTAGCAACACTCAGAATGGCTGTATGTCGAGCGGGTGGGAAATCTTTACAAATTTTAACTGGATTTATTTTTGGAAGCTGGCACTTTAAGTGTAAATCCTTCCTCGCTAAAAGACTAAGAACAAGATTGTTTGGCTAAGATTCCACGCCAGTTAGGCTGATCTAGTATATGCCAGAAAGTATTGATCATTGAGTAATATTGATACTGCCCAGATTTAAGAGAGAGTCGGCGTGGCAATTCATCAAAATACTCAATCGTAAGATTATGCGTGCTGTATTTGTGACGATGTGTTCGCATCTGCACTCATATCTGTATCCGCACCCATAATACTCATATCTGTAACTTCCCAAGTTCATATATGGAGTCATATTTTGTTAGCATTTTTCTTAGTTGTATATAGTAATATAGTATAAATAATTAAATACATATTATGTTTTAGAGTTTGGAGCTCCATCTGGCCAAAGCACTATTAAAAATGACATTATTTTTCAATACAACTTCATAATGACTATGTGCATATCACCGTATGTCCGAGTTGTTTTAGTTTATATTTTTACTAGACTGTCTGCCCGCGCTCATCTCTTTCGAATCAGACGGGGATGTAGGTATACAGGCACAAAAAGTATATGATGTGTTAATCTAGGCTATGGCTTGGTCTTTCTTTGTGCGTTTTTATTAATAAACATTTTGATATTTGTTTTCTCTTTGAAGCAAAATACAAACAAACTAAAGCAAGTAAGTATATTTATAATAAAAAATATATACTTAATATTTTACATCTATATATATGTATCTTGGTACCTATTATAAGGTTTAAATATATTTTATATAAGTACCTACCATTTAGAAATACGAGTTAAATCAATTGTAAAGTTACGATCGATGTGGCGCTAAGCGCTTTTTATCAAGATAGACGAAGACGCAAAGATTTTTTGTCTTCAAAAATCGTGTGGATACAAGCAGCTATTTTAGAATAATGACGATAGTTGCATTCATTAAACAAGACGAATACTGAGAGCGGAGGACGGAAACAAAGTGTATTTATTAATAGTTTGTCGTGGCTGCTGGAGCGAAAGAATGCGTGTTTAAATTGTGCCAGACAAAATCGCAATTGCATATTTGTGCAACATGTTGACGTTAACTCGATTATTTTCGGCTGCAACATGAATCTGGCATTAAAGGTGTGCTTTATGAATTCAACCGTTTGTAAATCATATTGTTCGTATGTATGAATAGGCAACTTTGGGTGCTTTCACATTATTTTTTGCGTGTCTACTCTATCTATTTAAAATATGATGACCAACTGCAAAGTCTTACAACGTCACGTGCACGTCTTGGTTAATACGTCATGCATATTTTTCCATGAATTTTCTCCGACTTTTTGGTTACTATTAACCAGGCACGGTCACAGAACGATGCATGGTCACGGTTTTACAATGACCATGCCTGCTGAAATCCAAGGAAAGCGTCAGGCAAAGTGAGAATTAAAATAGTTTAAACTGAGTTCCAATCAAACCATGATAAAATCCGTATCAATAAAGTTCTATAATTTTAATAAACATACAGTTATTAACATAACCATATATTGTAGTTACAGTAGTGTAACTGCCTCGGCGGCGCTCGGCGCTCACGTGGCATAAGTTACCGTTTATGTTTGCATGCAATCATGTGGTTTTGGTTGCCGGATCGGGTTGAGCGTTGTTTGTCAATTCGTAGGACCACAACAGAGTCTGAAATTTGTCTGGTAAACAGTAATAGCCTTGACCCCTGTGGGATCTAGAAAATACTGGCGAATGCAAAAGTATTGCACTTAAACATTAAAGTAAAATAACATAATCCAGCCAAACTTCACCTAGTAATTTGCCTACAGATTTAAAAAAAAGGATTAGTGGTTAAAATATAAACGTTTTTGTTTAAGGTTAATATTGTTTCTATGTCTATGAAATTGCCGTTTTGTATGAAAAGGATCTGTAAAGTTGTATTTTACGTTCAGACCATTTCATTTTTTTTATTGATATTTCGTATAGGTGTCACGAAATTAGATATAAAACATATACGGCAAATGAGTACGGTTAAAAGTTCCAAAAACCTTGCATATGTTTGGTATATATTGTATTCACTGATAAACATACATAATATTATGTATATCAGATATGTCAGAAAGTGCACGCTAAAAAGCAGTCTTTATGCCGACTTCCTGGATGATTTATCTTTATTTATAGATATAAAAGTATTTTTTTAATATATGTTATATATTAAATATATATAACATATATATATTCTTGGAATGATTGTTATCTTATTACCAGATTTAATTAATACTAGTTTAGAAATTCTCGTTAAAAACGTAACAAACAGACATAATATCTTTCGCATTAATAATATAAGTATGGCTTGGCCTATGGAAAGCTGACGATATTGGCGACTTAACTCTTATTCTCAATATTGTGTATTGTAATTTACCTAAACAATGCAACCATGTTTAGAAAAATTAAAGTAGTGGCTAAAGTCGATTGTACCGCAGAGTTGGTAAACGCAACATTTCACTGAACGAGTCGTAAAGCGTTCCGAAGATGCGTGCGAGATCAAACACCGTACAAGGTGAGGCAAAGATAGATGTCACGGGATATGGACACGGCACAACGGTACAATGCGCGTCATACATAATTGTGCTACGTACTTACGTAGCACAATCATGTATGACGAGGGATAATATGCAATAATTTAGATTGTCCATAGCTTGATCGTTGAAGCCAACTTCAATTTTGACTAAATATAGTATTTTGCTTTACAATTACAATACTCATCTGAACGATTTATGTATAGTATCTTTGTGTAATTTAGAGACGTGTAGGTATAGCAAGTAGGTAAACGTCACTAAGTACATAAAACTGAATGCTTTTGTACTGCTACTGATGCGGTGGCGTGGTGCAGCAGGATTCTTCCCGTAACGATAACATTAATTATGTTTATTGTAGTAGAGTATACCGAACGTCATATTTAATTAATGACCACCCAATGATAACCCCTTAAGACCACACATAATCGCTTCATCCTGACAATCCAGGGCTTGTCAGGGTTATGAATTCCAAAACAAGACATGTCTTGTCTTAACATTCATAATAATGCTGCATTACAGTTTGAAAGAAATTATTAATAATAAATCACATTAATCGACAAAGAATATGCGTATGAAAAGAATGATTGACTTTAATTTTCGTTTAAGTAGGTTAAACATTTCTGGTCCAAATTTTTTAATTAAATGTATGTATTTATCTTACGAAAATGAAATACCCTTATAGAAAGCAGGTGGCAGTCACTCAAACAAGTTATGCAAAATGATGAAAAACAACATTTTAGTCGTCGGTGTACTTAATACTCAAGTCACCATAATCCTGTTTAAACGTACCTACTCGTATATACTGCATGCTATAATTATCAAAGGCTTTACAGATATGAGTGTGTATAAACATATACTTGTAATTCCTACAGTATCTACCGTTGATTCAAAGTTGCCTCATAATTACCAGCATATTAGAATAGATTAAATAAAGTGGTCCGGGTTTATATGATCACTTTTCTATAATATAATTTAAGTAAAGACAATGAATGTTCTTAAAATATAAGTTTTGGCGGTTATACGTATAGGTCGGCATATAATGTTGTAATTTACGCAGTTTGTTACGTTAGATAAATCGTTACCGTAGAACGCTGGTGTCGCCTTTCAAAACATAGGTATATATTTATATACCAAGATAACCATATTTTTTATGAGATATTAAACGAAAACCGATATCAAAAGGCCAGCGGCGAAAATAAAATATTAGGGCCGCCCAGTTCTACTAATAATGCCAATGGAGGAGTCTTATAGATTCGGCGCAAATGAGTATATGTACATTTTTAGTAAGTAGTGTAATTATTAATATTCTTTTTGGCATACCTGACAAAAGAAAGAAGCACTATTTTACAAATAGACTGATAAACTTATAATTCTAGATAGCAAATTAGAATTCACTCATAGGTTTATGGATAAAATTTTAGCTTGGCTAAACAGATGTCGGTCTTGGGGCATTGGCATCTTGCATTATCTATTCTGTGGTCATGTGGCCAGCGTTGCAACAAAAATCGTATCTGTGTGCCTTCGTCCTGACTAATTCGTGTTACGGTGTTCGGGAAAGATACGAGATGTGCTAGGCGAGCATCCTCGCATATCACAGGCCATTGTGCGCGCGTGTTATCGTTCATCAATATATCATGCTTACACGTGCAAAACCAGTGCATTTAAACGATCACGTCACGTCATTAAACAAACATAAATTAATATTGACTTATACGTGAGCAAAATTACGACGTGACATTTTAGAATTATAAGAAATAGTTTTTGATCCCGCACAGTTTAAAATAATCACTTGATAGATATGTAACGTACACTTCACAGTTCACATTTATCTATTTTCAGGATTATTACGTATGTGTCGTCAATGCGTATGGGCGTTGCGGCGTTGTATTTTATTAATATACCTGCTTTACGCCACAACCAAGTAACATTTTTTTTAGATGGAATCTACTTCGGTGAGTTGCGCAGTATTTGCGCAGTTTGCTAAAGCTCCAATTTGTTTCAAATAAAAGAATAGTTAATAACAAATAACAGTTAAAGTAAATATAAAACCTCTAATGTGTGTCATAAAATTTCTCCGCAACACAGTCGACTGGTAGAGTACCTAGAAGACTGGGAGCATTCCCACATTAAATAGTATTGCTTATTATTTCTACGAAATAAACGTCGATTAAGCCGTAGCCCTATTTTCAATACGGAGCACTACGATTTTCTGGTTAGTTCTTTAGTGTAGTGGATCGAGGACGAGTGCTAGTAAACTGACATCCGTATTACTAGATCGTTCCTGGCCATATTTAAAATGATTCGGAATAATACAGTAATCTTTTTTACAAAAGCATAAAATGTTTTTATATTTGAAAAACTATATTTGAAATTATTTTATTTCATAATTAATTAAATGAATGGTTACAACCAAGACTTGGTTAGTTGACAACCGATGCAACATACCTAATTGCATTTGTAGTAAATTAATTTATATGGATGACTGCTAGGGATTTAACACTGTCACAAAGATTAAAAAGAAAATGCGGTTTCCGAACTATTATTTAAAGAATCTTCTTATTTCAATAAAGGGGTGTATTATTATATCGCACGTCATGAGTTCCATTTCTCGTCACACCTCACGAGTATACTACGTATTAATTCCGCAAATGATATTGTGCCAAATCCATTCAACGATTTACGCCTGATTGATTAACAAATAATTAAACATATTTACATACATACACACATTTACTAGTATAATAGGTATAGAAAGCTATAGCTGTTCGTGTACTTAGTCGAACGTTTCATTAGAATTGCAAAAGGATTAATGAGGAAATACAGCTAGAGCGCTGTTTATCGTAAAACGTTATTTACGCCTTTTGTTGGCATGCAAATCTGCTTGGCGACTGATATGGTCATAATGGTGGTACCAACACCCTCAAGACTAGCTTTATGTGGGAAATCCAAACTGTTCGTATGAACATACCTACATTCATGCATTCATGTGACATTATATATAGTGTAACTACGTGAAAATATAATATATATGCGTAAATTATCGGTACCGAGTATTATTGCTAATTTCCATTATAAAAAAAATAGGTATTCAATATTTTTTTACAATATATTATATATTTACTGTAGTATCAAGTACAAATTAAATCAAATTACTTAGAGGAAATTGATTCGGGTTGCTAGTTAAGTTACCTACAAATGTGGCCAAACAAAGAATACTTAACGCAATTGTGATTAGTGTCCTAATCTACAGTACCTACTAGTTGGATGAAATGAATATGAATGAATGAATAGAAGCGTCGTGTGGCTTGCATCGTGGCCTTATTTTATTTAATCACAAACTAAGATAATGAGTAAAAGTTCATTGAATCACTAGATGTAGTTGCACTTGTTGCTACTTAAAGTAGAGTAGGACTACCCGACACGATGACGGATGTATGAGCCATAATCGTATAAACATGCAGGAATATCGTAGATATAGTCAACAATAGCAGCAGATGATATAGTGAGATCTATAAATATTAATGTACAGGAATGAGCACGACAAGATAACTGTTAAATAACGTAAGGATTATCTTAGAATCTTAAATTAGGTAGGCAGATAGTCTGATGCAACAAAGTAAACAATGACATGTGAGAAATTACAAAGACATCATCCATGCAGAACGAAAATATATTTATTTAGATATTGCACATTTGATGTGCAGCATCCGACACGTGATTTTATAAACGTGACGGTTAATTTTGGAATTTTGCCATCACTATGGCAATGTTTGTTATTTATTTACAACGTTACTAAATCCTGACGACAAACGGCCATAGTTCAAAATATTATTTAGGATCTATCGCAGCATATTAATAAAATATTTATGACTATTTTTAATGACACTTACCACGACGTTTTGGAAGCCTTGCACTAGCCATGGTCACGGTGAGTCCCGTGACCATGGCTACTGAAAAGCGACAGTAAGGGCGCGGTCAAATCGCGAGCTATAAACTAAAGTTATAGCGCATAGCGTGTAGAGATATAGTGTATGACAGTCATACTAGCTAAACTGCGAGAGAGAAGATAATAAATTAGTAGAACGAATAACGGACTGAGGTAGATCTGAAAAGTATTGATAAACTATGCGAGCGAGTATTTCCTCGCTCAACTACAATAATTTTTAACTAAGCTGGGAAATCATTAGTTCGCATTGTAAACCAAAATCGATTGAGCTATTATATTGCCATTTCGCTCTAATCTTGCTAATTAAATGGCAGTTGTATTCTTTGTGAGTAATTAAATATCGACTAGCTAATAGTTTATATTTCGCGGTCTCACTGTGACTAATGCACGTATTAAATTATTTATTAATATTCACATTTACTAGTGTTTCGGTCCGAGTGGTCGAAATACAACCATAATCATTATTTTTTGGTTACTAAGCAGAGGAGAAAAGGGTACTCAACTGTTTTGTCTTTGCCTATTTATATTTAGATAACTTATCCGACGCCGACGTTTCTGTTGCTTTTTAGCAGCTTTTTGGAAACAACCCTTAATAAAATTCGTCTAAAGTATTCTAATTTGAATGTGTAACATCGGAGTAAACTTGTGACAATTCTATAACGGAAAACAATATATAGTACGATTCGTATCTGGCAGTTAAGGAACTTATAAATTCATCTAGATCGTGGTATTAATAGCTACGAAGCGAAGGTGCAACTAGCAAGAGGACTGTTAAAATCAAGCCGAAATCAACAAAATGTATATAAAAATTAAGTGTTGAGAAAAAATCTTGCGTATTACGAGTTTTATATTGCTGCAATACGTTAAAATGTATGTTTTTATTTTAATATATTACCAACAATTAGCAATTAAATTATAAACAAGTTAGCAGAGAATGCATTGTCTTCTTTTATTTTAATTATTAAAATAAAAGAAGACAATGCCAATTTCTCTTCTTCTTCTCTCTTATCTTTCTTCAATGAAAAAAATGCAATGTCTTTTTATTTTAAATATTTTGTACCATAAGCGTACAAAATATTTAAAATAAAAAGACAAGCACTTATGAGAAAACTGATTTATGTAATTAAGTATAATAAAATACCTAGAAAAATTAAAACATTAACTATAAAAAATTATTAAAAAAATATTAAAGCATAGCTTTCTAATACATATATGCTATAATATGTTTTATATATTATGTTATTATAATATACGAGATTTTCTGCCCTACTCATTCCATCAAAAAGGCTATCCTATGAGATTCTATTCCAACTCAACTCAAAGACAATTGTTTAAAATATTTAATAGATTGTGAATGGGGATTAAGAATGAATGAGTTACTTGTCAAATGTCTTCTTTATGCCGATGACCAAGTAATACTTGCGTCATCAGCAGAAGAGTTGCAGGCGATGGTAACTATTATACATGGTACTTTTGAGAGTAAAGGAATGAAAATAAATGTAAGCAAGACGAAAGTAATGGTATTTGAAAAGGAAGAGTGCGTGACGATGTGTAATATTATGATTGATGGAGAAAAAGTGGAGCAAGTGAAAGAGTTTGTATATTTGGGTACTTTGTTTACAAGGGATGGTAAACATGAGGGAGATATTGAAAGGAGAACGATTGCTGGCAACAAAGTGAATGGAGGTCTACGTGCTTTTATGAACAGTCGAAATGTATACGAAAAGTCACGTTTGGCTGTTCATAGAGGACTATTAGTGTCCACACTTATGTATGGAACTGAAAGTTGGGTATGGCAAAAGAAGCATGAGAGCAGAATAAATGCTGTAGAAATGAGAGCGCTGAGAAATATATGTGGTGTGACTCTGAAAGATAAAATAAGGAATAGTGTGATTAGAGAGAGATGCGGTATGAAAGTGGATATAGTGACAAGAATAGAAAATGGTATGTTAAGCTGGTTTGGGCATGTAGAAAGAATGGACGAGGAAAGACTGACTAAGAAAGTTTATATGGCTAGTGTGAATGGAACAGTCGCAAGAGGAAGACCCGATTTCTCATTCAGATCGGAGGCGTTCTGGACAAAGGCCAGGTTAAGAGCACCTTGAACCGACGGGCGTGTATGAGGAATGTGATGAAAGTGAATGAAGCCAGAGAAGTGTGTCAGGATCGTAGCAAATGGAAATCCGTAGTCTCTGCCTACCCCTCTGGGAAACAGGCGTGAATCTATGTATGTATGTATGTACGTGCGCAACGCGTGTGTGAAACCAGCCCAGGCCAGCTCATAAGATTCAGTAACCGTGTAAGCGAGCCATTTGGTTGTTTACCACCTTTGTACAAAAGAAATTGTAAATTTCTAAGCTTAAATAAATATCTCATTGTGATATTTTTGTTGACGACTTAAATATAGTTTTGTCTGTATGTCTTTTTGATTGTAAATGTTTGTTTGTTTATATTGTATTCATTTTAGATTAATTAGTGTAATTGGTTATGTACATAACCGTTCTCATTGATTAAAAAAAACGTTAGTCGACTTTTCTGACCATTTTTTACTGAAATGGCATATTACATTATTCGATAATAAATTTAAACAATAGATATTTTTGCTACTTAGTTTCCAAGAAGACTACGATGACGATATATATGATTTTATAAGCAAGCATGTACCTATTGATTACTAGGTAATGATCTAACGCTGTATTATATAATCTTATTGTTATACCTAGCTTGCATTCATGCATCTTTAGATATATAAGTACATAGGTACCTTACTTATATACTACTAGCTACTTCATAGCGGAAATATCAATTGAAAACATTTACTAGAGGTAATTCAATGTCAAATGATTTATTATTTTTGGATCGACGGACAACGAGCAGGTTCTCTGTTCGATGCGTATATTTGTTTTTTATTTCCTGCGATCATCGTACGAAGCTCCGTTTGTTTTTTACTTCAACGTACGTATAATTCGATAGATATAACAAAGTTGTTTGACTGGGTATACGACATAGAGCGGCAAACATAGAAAATATGTATACCTACTTACCTACTCGTATTCTATGTATTTCAAGGTTACGAAGTTAAATCATAAACGCTCAAACCGGAATCATCTTGAATAGAAAATAATTATAGGCAATAAATGATGTAATTTTTGAAGTAAAACTTCTTTAAGCGCGTTGAGCACTTTTTGGGTGAACATAAATCATAGAACTCGCGTTATCGTCACAGAACGCTTTCCATGAGCTATATGTATACTGTGTATATATGTGTACTTTTTGGATGAACAAAAAGCGTGAAACTCGCGTCATCGTCACCGAATGTCATAATTCAAAATTCAAAAATAATAATCTAATATCTCGACGATACAATTCAAAAGTTACTTAGTTTTCACTTTTATCGGCAGTCCCCAAAGACTGCCCCGCATGTTTTTTTAAAGACTGGTATTTAATCATATCGTACTTCAAAATCGCACTATGACTTCGAATCGAATCTATTTAAGATTCGATTGGAGACTTAGTTAACACTAAAAACATTATTTTGTTTCTTTTTTAGTATCTTATAAGATAATTTTTTATAATCGTTTATTAATTTATAATATCCAGGTAAGCTTACTAGGATCTAAAGTTTGATTTGGAAAAAGCAGGCGTTACTTAATGTACCTATACACATATCAACAGTAGGTGATCTATGACACTTGCAGAATATATTATGTAGTTAACTTGCTGATTAATATAGATACTTTTTCGTACTTTCTATGGTGTTAAACTCAGTTAAAGCTTTCTTCTTACTTATTTTATGAGAAATCTTTACGCTCTCAGAGCGATTTCAAGACAAAAAAGAGTATTCTAATCTTTTCTTTAAGTAGTTAAATTCTTTACATTTAGTATATAATTAGTAAAGTTTTGAAATAGGTACCTTGCATGCGATAATGCCTAACGTTCGTTATATAGATTATAGACAGCTCCGGTGATTAGGGATATTTGTAGATAACTATTTAAGATCAAAATCAAAGCATCAAATTCATAAACCAACAAAATCAAAAAATATGTTGAATGATTGTGCGTCTTGTTTACAACTGAAAATAATAGTAGTATATGTTGTTTACATTAGGACATGTTGGCAGAAATATTTCCGGGAACAAAATTATGACCTCTGGCAACACCATCATCATATGTAAATAACGCTGAAATCTAGTTATGTAAGTATCTTCCTGTTAAAATATATCGTCCTGAAACATTGTTGTAAGTGTTCAAATGGTAAGTAAATGAAAGCTACTGTTTAGCTTTATGACTTATTTTATGTAGGTAATATAGGTGTCTTATTTATTTTAAACTCTACCACAAACTTATCTGTAATGTTGATTGGCATCATATGTTCATACCACAAAGTAAAACATTTATTTTGAAATTATCCTTTCTTTGATTATAATTTCCAACTCCATAGTTGAAGTGCCGAGCAAACTTTTGACCAGGGTTATGTCTTTAAAAGAACTTCTAGATATTTAATATGTACTTGCCGAATAAAATGGATAGATGGAATTATAAAGAAGTCTTATATATTTAACCCTAAAAGTTGGTCATAAGTGATAATTTTTTGGTAGCAGTATGAAGATGTACTTGTCTGTAAAATAATTTTATTTTAGTTATGTAAGTTTTGTAGCTATAATACATAATTATGTCGATTCTAAGATCATTACATTTTGATACATATAATTTATATACCTATCTTATATTGTTTACATATAACTAACTTTAAAAGTTATGTTACTTAAATTAAATTAAGAAATGACTCCACAAAAACACGTTAGGTCGTTTAGCAGCCGAATGTTTTTATTGATGAGTCCATTACGAATGACTAGCCGCGGTCTCGATTGCGTGATTGCCATGAAAACGCATATCAAGTTTAATATTCATTCAGAATGTAGTTCATCCGTGTGCAAAATTGCACCGACCGATTAATTATCGAACATTCTTATGAACTTTCACATAGTATAATAATAATAGAATTTGAATTAATTACAGGTTAGTTATATATTTATTTTATTCACAACAGTAAAATGAGGATGTAAGCCTATAAAACTCAGCCAATTAAGGAAATTCAGTGTAAAATTTGTGCGTAATTCCACGTGTGCCATTCCACTGCCTCAGTGTAATAATTTATATAATTGTGCTACTTCTAGTGGAAGAGTACAAAATTGTAGAGTAGATGGTTTGGTGCAGATTATAGTAACAGATAATAAGTACGAAGTGTAATGCAGTATATTTTTTAGGATACAAATATACGCAATAATGTCACATTTTCATTAAATATATAATCGATTTCAAAATATGATGATTGCGATCAAGCCTATTCCTAATAAACATATGTGAATTTTACGATGTGTCCTTTCACGGTAATAAGCGCTATAAAATGTAAAATGTGACTTACGTTGAACTGAACTCCTTCATGTTATAACTATTAGACATTATCACTGGTTTTATTCGTGTAATTCCAAAATGAATGTATACTATTGCAAAGATAGCACGGTGTTAATTTAAATATCTGTTTGTGTGTACGATTTCTTTGACCGAATACATTTGTGCGCGAACGTCATGTTGCGTGAACGGCGGCACACTCAATGATCGTATGTCTATGTCTAGTGTGCAATGCTGATCTTTATAAATATAAAATACGCGTGGCTGTTTCAGGGCTCTTCTTGGCATCGACATTTAGCTCAAGGGCCAGTGGAATCTGGAATGCTGGTCTGAATTTGTAACCTATCATAATTTCATTTTCGTGTAATGGAGGTTGTACCTATAAAAGGAATTAATTTAAGTCCGTACATACATACCTATATAATAGATTGAGCATTCAGAAGACGGCCTTTAAAGAAATAAGAAAACGTTTTACCTTTTGAAACCACTAATGCGAAATCGATGTATGTTTTATGTCTAACACAAAACTGTTTTTAGCGTAAATATTTTCACTACAATCCAATATCACAAATAGACGTTTGAACGTAACTTGTACAATTTGGCGGTATTTTCGTTATTTTAATTATGTCGTGAAGAATGTCAGGGAGATAAAGATTCACATGATTATTTATTTGTTCGACCCTCTGTTTGTTAATAATTATAACAGCCTAAACGCTAAATATAACTTGACTATATATTTTATATATTATATTTATTATGTGTCTAGATATAAAAGTTGTTACTATGACCTTAATTATCATATCGGATACTTTCAAACCTATATTGTTTGACGTTCCTTTTTTTTTGGATTTGAAATTTAATGATGGATTGCTTCGGCATTGGAAATAATACCTGACTTGTCTAAAACTTTTTAAACAAGTCGCAGCCAGCACCAGGTCTTTCAGCAGTTACTCTTATCTATGGATGTTAATGTTAGCTGCGTGTTGCCGACCCTTAAAAAAAGTTGTAGCCTCTGACTGCCTGTTAGTCACTAACATAAGACGTAATGCTGGCAGTAAGGTAACAACGTTGACTTTACTAGGTTTCACACAAGGAATGCCTTGTGATGCCAGTAAGACTTAGGAGCTTTGAAACACTGTTTACTATAGGCATACAACACGTTATTGTTTGGCAGTATTCTGCAGGGTGGAACAGAAGGTACTTCTCCAGGCAATTGAAATTATCGTCATAACGCGAGTCTGGCTGTGTTTTAATCCAATTTTCTAATATATGAATTCTAATATATAATAACATGTATGCTGGTATTTTTGTAACAGTTATAATATATGTACAAATACATATGAGCTATGACCTAACTCAGTGGTTGCGGGGAGACGACTGCCGCGCGGCGCTATTGCATACTTGTTCCTGACTATATAAAACTAAAGCGTCAGCAGTGTCGCTACATAGGTATCTATATTTTTAGTGAGAACGGTTGTCTAATAGAAAACCGTTAATATTTTATTTAGCATTTTTCTTATATAAGCAGGATACGTTAAATCTAATTAAATTTACATCTACCTGTTTAAGATTCATATAGCATCAAAAAAGCTGTTAACAAGTGTACATGCTTCTTTGAATCTTTGTGGTAAAAAAGCAACAGTAGTATATTTCCATGGATTTAATAAACTATTAAAACCATGAGTTTTTTGTAGTTGACACATGGATAACGATAAACGAATATAGTCTGGAGTAACAATGACATACCAACATACTTTCCTAAGTCTGTGTGTATGGAAGTGTCTGAAAGCAGCAACTGAATGATTTTTATAGTAATTACGGTTGTAGGATCTGAATAAAAATAACACGTCAAGCTGTTAAGAATTTTTCTACTCGGGACACACTGTGCGTTTCATCGTCACAAAATGTGTTTTTAATTGTTATATTAAAGTAGTTGAGTCCTCGCAATTTAAGACACAATTTGCTTGCGACTTGTTCAACGTGCGTACCTTCACTGATCCCTGTGATGTTGGCACAGCCCGTATAATAAGTGTCCGCGATATTGTCACCCGCATATCAAGGAATGGGGTTGACAAACTACATACCATTGATATGCAGCTAAATCAGTGTTTGGGATAGCACAGAGATCTGCAGGGCGCTTTTAAATTGTATTTAGTCACACACAATTTCTCAGGCAGCCAGTAATGTGGCAACTGTAATAAAAGGCCTCTGTGCCAGACTACAGCAAAAAATCTCGTTATATCCAGGCTGGCTACTAACGCTTCACCTGTTATAAAATAAATGTAATAAATTGTTATAAAATAAATGTAAAATGTGGCAATATTCGTATAAAGTTATTTAGTTTTTTTATAAGTATATGAATTTAACTTTTGAACGCGCCTGTGCTCATCTGGTTCTAAGAACATTAATCATTCAAAAGAAAACATTCAGTTTCCGGGTTAAAAAGGTGACATACTACTCTTAACACACCTTGGTGTATATTTTTACTTCGCTGTCAAGGTTGAAGAGTTAATTGTGTTTCAACGGCGTTCGTCGCCGTTTATACACTAGCATAGCATAGGAAATAGCATTTAATTTCAAAAGTATCTTTGCTTATTATTTGTGTTCAGTTAAGCTATTTGTTTCGATAAATTCTATGTCTTATTGCCTAAGTCGACGATAACCACACACCATGTTTTTATTGTGTCTTTATATGGATATACTAGCTGACCCACGCAACTGCATCACATAAGAGAATTTTTCCCGTTTTGCAACATTTTTAATTGCTCAGCTCCTATTGGTCGTAGCGTGATGTTATTTATGTAACTTATAGCCTTCCTTGATAAATGGACTATCCAACACTTTTTAATTCGAACCAGTAGTTCCTGAGATTAGCTCGTTCAACCAAACAAACTCTTCAGCTGTACCTATAATATTAGTATAGATTGACTCATTATCTTACATTAAAAATATTAAGTATAATGAATAAAATTACTGCGGGTTTTGTACGTTGTTATAAGAGAAGACAGACCAGCTGATGGTAAGGGTACTGAAAGTGTTGGAATATGAATAGCGAAAAGATGATTTAACTGTAACATATACGTACATTTTATATAATATTGTATTCAATCGACTGATATATAACACATTCTCAGTAAAATTTGGTTAAATTTTTTAAACCAGATAAGTTGTATGTTCAAGTATATCAATATTTGAACATACAACTTATCTGTTGTGTATGTCATGTGTAGACAGAAATCACAATATGTTAAGCAGAGGTGTAATACACCCACATTTCTGAAAGTAAGAATTTTGAAATTTGGCAGGCAAGCCATTTGCCCTGCAGTCTCAGTTACTACTGCATAAGATAGGGAAGATAGAGAGAATGCGATATTTTGATCGTACCTTGTTATTAATATAATAACGATATTCTTATGGGTAATAAATATAAATCAATGTTAATTATCCATAAGAATATATTTGTTTTAATTATGGTTTTAGTAATTTTACACTAAGTATATTTTATATTATAATGCCGCGAAAATACAAGAATTTATAGGTAGTTATATTCACAATAACTACATATATCCAAAGGTACTAATACAGAATATTTTCTATATTACCTAACTTACCTACTACAGTAAAATATGTATGTTATTATAAATATTAGAAATAGGTTGCTAATATATAATGTAATTAATGATATTTGAAATAAATTGTATTATTGGTGACAATTTAATTCTAATAGAGTTATGTATTCATATCATTATTGTATTTAATTTATCGATTCTCACTCAAACGTGCACTCCATTCTTTAGTTAGGTAAGAGAACTTTGAGAACTTTATGGAGACCTTTCAGACACGCAGATTTCCTTACGATACGTTTTTCTTCACTGTTAAAGCAAACGATACTTAATTAATACGCACATCAATTTTAAAAGCCAGAGCTGCGCGCCTTGTTATCGAACTCGAGACGTCGGCGTGGCAAACCTACGGCCAAACAACAAGCTACGACGCCTTTAACAACTCAGAGCTGTTTAAAAAAATTTAAGTACTTATACATTATTTGTGATATATACACTGGTTAATCGGGGTAGATGGTTTGTGATATAGGTCTCAGTGAAAACGGGTAGAAGCGGCTTTGTGGCTGGCTGCTACCGCTGGCGGTGAGAGAAATGCTCTGTTTAGGTTGACGTCGTACAGGGTGTACTGCTTTTGACTATGGTGATGTGGGGCCGAAAGGAAGAATACTGGACCGTTCACCGCCATATTCTTTAATAAGATTAAGGGTGCTAGTCAGTTGCGACAGCTCACTCTACAGATAAGAGCACTGTGTGATGATGGCAAAAATTATAATCTTTGCAATGTTCGCACTGTCCTCCTATACCTATGCGTTGTTTACTGATCTTTCCCTTAATGGCTGCTAACAATTACGCCCTGATCATCACTGACGTGTCAGAAGGACATGAAGGATGATTAGTGTCAATTAACAAGGGGTTCTTCTTCTCCCTAGCCTATATTATTCCCAAGTCACTTGCGGTCGGCTTTTCTAGTCTAACCGGATTTGACTGGATATCAGTTTTTACACGGAGCGGCTGCCACCTGACCTTCACAACCCGAAGGCTAACGATACCCTAAGGCTAGACCAGTGTCAGGATATTATAGGGTACTGACTTCCCAATAACGACTACCATAGATGTGCATGGCAGCCGGCACCGACGGCTTAAAGTGTTCCGAAGCACGGAGCAGGCGATAGTTGTCAATCAATTAACAAGGGGTACAGGTTAATATATTAGGAGGATTCAGGGGCACTATGGAGTTGACGCCAGTGTATACGTTGGGAACTTATATATAACTGTAATATTGCAAATTTCGCATGTGCTAGATATATCGTAAGGCTTTTTATAATCTAGTACATTCTGTATGAAACGGTGAGTAAATAAGTATAGCGCCATCTCTTGTCGCTATTTCTTACTTTTTCGCATGTAGTCATGTAGTAGTGGAGTCTGCCACGTTATTCGATTCTTGATGTATTGATTTTACCGGGGACTTGATAAGTGAATTTGGCCTCTATAAGGCTTACCGAAGGTATAGTATAAATCATAATAAATAGATGTTAATCAGGCTTATTTTAAAATTACTTATTCTATTTCGAAGCCGATTTTATTTTCAATTGCAGTAGTCAATTGCCATGTAGTATAATAAATCTAATCCACTCTAGCTCTTTACTAAATGCGTAAGTATGGAATTAATAATTGCGTATCTACATGCTTGATTTTAATCAAAAAATTTCATAAAAAAGTAATCCTTCGTACCTTAGTGCAATAATGTAATAATTCCTGTGCCACGGAGGACTCTACAAATACTCAAACAACGTGCACAAATACATCCACACCCGGAACAACTATTTGTGGATCACACAACTTTGTGTTTTATGTCGAACCCGCGCAACAACCGTGCAGTAAAACACCTAATGTTGTAAAATTGCTAAAATCAATATAAAAATAAAATTTGTCTTCATTTGGTGTGCTATAAAACGTAAACGAAAAGAAGTAACGACAAGCAATCACTTGAATATTACAAATACACAACACAACACAACAAACATATGTACAAGTAAACTAAAATTGTCCTTCACAGCATGTTATTTTGATCGTATAATTTCGGGGTCATGGAAAATATAAAACGCGAAATCATTTTAGGCCACTCGCCGGTAAGACGCTACGCAAACGTAAGCAAAAACTTAAGCCACGTGGCTAACGAATCATATATTTACTTTATTTATTGCCTCTATTGTCAGAATTTCCACCGGACCACGTGGTGGTAAGTGGTAACTGTTGTCCAAGGACAACAATAATGTCAGAACAGTGCACCAACAAGCTGCTGCTTACCGTGGTAACATACTCTCTTTAAACTTTGTATAAAGAAGAACAAATTATGGCGTTTGGGAAACATCTCGGAAGGTAGATCATGCCAGAAGAATTTGCTAGCACGTGTAATTTAATCGCTGTCAGCGCACTGTTCTCTACGGGTAGGACTAAACTTGTTCCGGTTTCTAGTTATAATATAATCGTAGAAAGGTGACGATGGTACTAAGTTAAATAGTTACTTAGAGCAACCCACGTGATAAAGATGAAAGAAGTTCTACCGCAAAAGGACCCAGAGACTTTCTCTTGCTTTAGCGTTGCTTTACAGCATTTGGGCATGGTTGCTTTACAGCAGCCATGTTCAGTTACAACCATGTTAGTGTTCCCGTGAATATGCCTGCTGTAAAACAACCGAAACGTCGGGACAAAGTGTAAACTTAAAACCATTAATGGTTTTTATTAATTTAAATTGATGCTTAAATTGTAATAAAGTATAATAAAAGTAGTGTTAGAGTTCTAAATAATGTATTAAACCTGTTTTAAAATAAACAACGCGACAAAATCCGTATGAAGTAGTTTAATTTCAATACAGATATAAACTTAGCAATGAATTGTTTCTATCTGTTTTGGTGCCAATATGATGAAACACCGACACTATACAGATAGGTATAGAGAAAGTATTCTGGCGGAATATACAGAGAATATTGTGGGTGCTATTAGATTATAAAAATTGACCTATTTTCTCGGTATTTTCATAACTATATTTTTAGCTATTTCAACGTGTTTATATTAAATTAACACGGTTAACAGTTATATCTTTTTATTGCTCTCGAGAAAAAGCAATCTCAATTGGGTATTAATAATCACAATTCACTTCAAAATTAGAATTTTACGGTAATTCTACTTTAAACTGATAGCAGTTTAACACTTCACAAAAGAATTAACGGGGTATAGACTCACTAGTCAAGTAGAATTTATGCCCTTTAACGAAAACATAAGTATGTAGTAAAAACCTAGTTAACTATACAGATATATAGTATACTAGGTCTAGTGTTTTGTCGAGATACACAATATCTACAAGATTTCGACAACCCCGTCAGTCCCGTGGCCGATAGTTCAGCAAATGTTTTTGGGATTTCTTATGGGGCAAAATACGGTGCTAACGGACCGAAAATATATACAGGCTTAGGTCAGTGTATGTATTATCTTTATGCCCTGGCCAAGGTGTTATACGGTTATGTATATTATGTATAATCGATTTATTATTTGTCCAATTTCTTTTTTGTTATGTTTATAAGCCGATTTCATTCGCTAAGATTTAGATTTACTAGCAGTCTGCTACTTTTTTACTCATCTATCATGAAATAATAAATTATCGCCGGTTTCTGACACGAGACTATCGCGAAATATTAAATATAACCCATTGGAAGCAGTATGTTTACATTTATATTGTAAAACCTTTTGAGATACATTCAAATCTCTTTTCTACGAGTTGCCGTGCAAGCATATAAATTGGTTTATGGCTATGTACCATGTGAGACCACTTTCATTCGCAAATGCGTGTCGAAAACGCGGAATAAATAAATGCTTCCACTCTACTATTTTTCATAAATTTATAGATGGGACTGCAAAAAGATTTTTTGCTGGTTCTTAGTAAAATAATTAAATTTGACTAATTACCTGAGCACTTTTAGCGCCACCTACACTTGTTTTTCCTGGTTGTCTTGTTTATGCCAAATAGACTTATATTTACTGATAGACGTGGGTATCGAGCATGGTAGCCAAATTGCATAATAAGTTTTGTGCCACTGAGATAAATATTGCGTCAGAATGTGAATGAAATAGAGATGTTGGGGCAATGCAGTCACTGAACACTGAATCCCGTCAAAAAATTCAGCTTCCAACAAAGCAGGCTTTTCAACGGGGTTCCGTCTCGTGGCAAAAGTTGGCTTGCATGCGATCGTGAGGTTCTTCAGGACTTCGGTTCTTGGATTAGGTAAAGTGTTACTGACTAATTCTGTTAGAAAATTTTGAGGAGTAATACGTAATTTTGTAATGCACCCGGTGGATATCAGTAGGTCCATTCCTCTATAACGTGAGACCTAAAATCATCGCTAGCAAAATGTAGTTGTAATGTTTTACACATTTTGCTAGCTCTATTTAGTGTATTTTATAAGTGAGTTTATAAAAATTTAAAGAATCTTCAATCAATCAATAACTGTATCGATAATGGCCTGACGCTATATTAATAGTATGAATTTCTTTCTCTCCTTCTCCCTCCGAAAACAATTAGCTTACACAAGTTGCCTTAAGCGTTTTTACTTAAGCCGAAAGAGCCAAGAACCAGATTGTGTTATTTATCTTATCATTTCTAGTACTTAATTGTGTTTTACCTACTTGTTGTAAGATAATGTATCATATTACATTGTAAATGCCTTCGTTAAGCCGATATACTTATTAATATGAGAATTAAATTATGCTAATTTCGACAACGTGTTTTTATTGTAGGTTCGATTCCCGCACAAGTCAAACATTTGTGTGCATGAACATGGATGTTTGTCTTGGTCTGGGTGTTTCTATGTATAATATGTATGTATTTACAAAAAAAAAGTATATATGTATGTTTATCCATTGTTTAGTACCCATAGTACAAGCTCTGCTTAGTTTGGGCTAGATGGTGTTGTGTGTATGTGATAGAATATTATATTATTATTATTATTATTATTATTGTTCTATTTTGGTTAATTTTCTGCTGATTTATTACTATTCATTACTGTTCTAATCTTAGCTTGCATTAAACAAATAGTGAAGTAAATGAATCAGAGCAATGGAATATTTTGAAAATATCGTAAAGTCATTTATGCAAATCGAGACACGTGCTAACTCTGTTCGACTAGCATATAATGTCAAAACAATTACGTAGTCTGTCGAGTATCTATTGTGTTTTTATTTATTGGACCATCTACAAAGATACACACAACTTAAAGCTAAATACAAAAGTGTTAGGTCAATAGATTAACTATGCACCCTCACTTACGTGGGCTACAGCATGCAAAGTAATAACGTACACACAGTTGGCGAAATTGGACAAAGTTACGAATAGTAAATTACTAATAATTAATTAAAAATAATGAATTACAAATAATGAAATACAAGTAATGAAATACAAATAACAAAATACAAATAGTTAAATACAAATAATGAAATTACAAATTATTATTATGAAATAAAAGAAGGCTCAATCCACTGATTCACTCAAAAAACACCTGTGTTGTTACCTGACTGATACAGTGGTATAAAGGTAAAGATAGCTCTTTCTTTCTTTATTAGCTCTTTAGATATTAGTAGCCTAATATCTATATCAGATGTCTTAGATAGCGAGTTGTATTGTCTACAGAGTCTAGGCAACGCAGCGAAGTGACCGAGGTTAGTCTTTGATGTTGGTATATGAAATAAGTTATAAGCATTTACACGTGGCAGGCGAGATGGTGTGTTGATTTGAAGTTTAGATGTGAGTTATTTATTGTCTACATTCCCGTTAAATAATTTGTGCAAGAAAGTGAGATCTAGATACTTTCGTCGGTTGGCAAGTGAACACATGTGGTAATGATCGAGTCTTGCTTTATAAGATGTCAATCGTTTTAATTTGCGATCGTTGTATGATAGATGGTAAAGAAATCGCTTTTGCACTCGTTCCAGTAATGTTATATAATTAGATGTCATAGTTGGGGCGCCAGATAACACTATTATATTCTAATATAGGAAGAACTAATGCGTTGAAAAGTCTTATCCTTGTAGATGGCTGCTTAAAGTATTTACTGTTTCTTATTATGAAGCCAATCATCTTAAGTCCTTTGTTTGCCGTATTAATTATATGTTTGTGAAATTTTAGCTTGTCATTAATAAAAATATTGGCAACGCGGGTTAACGGTTTTCCGTTTATGTAATATTGATTTTGTGATGTGGATTTGTTACGAGAAAAGTGTATATGATGGCATTTTACGATGTTAAGATTCATTTTGTTTGTAGCACACCACTGATTCAGTCTATCTAAGTCCTCCTGTAATAAACTCATGTCAAGTTTAGCTTTAATCGATCTTATGAATTTAACGTCATCAACGTATAAGTAATAGTCAGTCATAGTCAGTGTTACTGGTGTGCCGCCGCGACTCAATTGGTTATTTCGGTTTAACATTAAATTATTGGCCAAATTAATAAATCTATTCATATTGACTCGACTTTGATATTCAATTTATCAATATATGAATAGACAAAGACAAACCGTTCAGTACATGTTCAGTACCTTTTTTTCTCTAATTGTCAATCGAATTTCGGTTCTACTTTTTTAGTAGATATTGACAAGGTTTAGTGTTATCGATAGAAAATAATTAAATAATGGATTTTTTATACAGATAGGTGAAAAACTAGTTCAGAGGCTATTTTCATCAGTATGTCTTATGACAAAAAAAAAAAAATTTTGTATTGATTACTGAACGAGTATCTCAATGTGGGCGAATTTGTATGTTGACTGTAATCATTGATGCAACCCAGGAAAACTTCGCTGGCATACAATTTTAACAATAATTAATTGGTGTAAGTGCCAAGAAGGTTCGCGGGTACTTGCATCGAGAATATTTGTTGTATTGGCATTCAAATGTTAAGCGGCGACATTGAATAACTCAAGGGTCTCATTATTTGACATTTATTCAGTAATAATCACTCATAGCTGCAATCCGATGACAATCGTGTTATTGATAAAGGTCATTTATTTTAAAAGGTATACATAAGTATACATTGTAAAATAAATCTTCGAGATGATTTATTTTTATTATAGGCATATTTAAGAGTCCTTAACGTTGCAACCTGTCTTTAATACCCAAAAATCTAAACTCTCTAGGTGGCGCTGGCGCAGCGCTAGTGTATGCGACTACTGTTCTCATTGACAATCGTTTGATGTCCAGATCGAGCAATGTGTTATTGAGTGTTCCCTGTGGGTATGCCTGTCAAGAAATTCTCAGTAGCGGCAGAAAGTGTAGAGATGTGTGTAATAGGCTCGCCCTCTAACGTGGGATCATAAAACCATAGCTGACAAAATATGTGTGTATTACACCTTTGACTTCCTATTCGATGACATAGGCGGGCGATTATGTATGAACATGTATGTTGATAATAACAAGTCATAACAAGTGAGAAACGGCAATGAATTGACGTAAATCTTAGAGTTCAAAAACAATGTATGCAAAGGTCACGTGATACCACGTGACCTTGAGGTCAGAGGTCAAAGGTCATAGTCATTTCGGGAGTATATCGACTATGCTGAGTCGAATGGCGTTGACTGCGAGTGTCTAGCTCTTACGGTTCTTGAGTTGAAAGTTGTATAATAAAAATATATTTTTAGTACCAATTAATGTTAGTCGCTACCACGAACCCACCCCTAAGTGCACGCAGACAAAGCAAAATAATTTGTGGACCATAGAAATAAATCTCCCGTGTGGAATTAGAACCCGAGCCGACAACCGAGATGACCGCTTGCCCGCTGCGCCGTCCTTGCAGTCTAATTCTACAGCATGTATAAAATCATTTGACTTATATAAATTGATACGTGGTTGAGGTTGATCGACTGCTGATATTGATATACACATACATTTTACTACTGCTGATATATTTGTTTAACACGGTGCGATTGTTGATCAACCAAAGTTAGCGTTTGATCTCAACGATTATTTTGATGCGATGTTTTCTGTGTGGGTGAGTCAGATGGATACGTGTTGATATTGTAAATATTAAAAATACTACGATAAATTTCATTATATCTTTTAGTATAAATGCTTTGGCTCGGTAATTTAGGAAATAGTATTACAATATTGCAACTACTACGCGCTTGGCTCAGTTCGGCAGATAAAATGTAAGATTTAAAAGTTCCAGGTGGCGTTGGTGATCAGATGCCCAATTACATATTATGTGCTAATGACCATTATTTAATATTTACACGTAGCGTAAATTTTAGTTAGCACTTTCTCTCTGTAGGTAATGATTTTAATGATGGCATATCATTTATTTCATACATTCTTGAGGTATTGATGAAATGTAAATTTCCTATTAAAATAAAATACTTTAAACCTATACATGGACAATTGTTAAAAGATTTAAAAGATTGTGAATGGGGATTAAGAATGAATGAGTTACTTGTCAAATGTCTTCTTTATGACAATGACCAAGTAATACTTGCGTCATCAGCAGAAGAGTTGCAGGCGATGGTAACTATTATGCATGGTGCTTTTGAGAGTAAAGGAATGAAAATAAATGTAAGCAAGACGAAAGTAATGGTATTTGAAAAGGAAGAGTGCGTGACGATGTGTAATATTATGATTGATGGAGAAAAAGTGAAGCAAGTGACAGAGTTTGTATATTTGGGTACTTTGTTTACAAGGGATGGTAAACATGAGGGAGATATTGAAAGGAGAACGATTGCGGGAAACAAAGTGAATGGAGCTCTACGCGCTTTTATGAACAGTCGAAATGTTTCCGAAAAGGCACGTTTGGCTGTTCATAGAGGACTATTAGTGCCCACACTTATGTATGGAAGTGAAAGTTGGGTATGGCAAAAGAAGCATGAGAGCAGAATAAATGCTGTGGCAATGAGAGCGCTGAGAAATATATGTGGTGTGACTCTGAAAGATAGAATAAGGAATAGTGTGATTAGAGAGAGATGCGGTATGAAAGTGGATATAGTGACAAGAATAGAAAAGGATATATTTAGCTGGTTTGGGTATGTAGAAAGAATGGACGAGGAAAGACTGACTAAGAAAGTTTATAAGGATGGAACGGAACAGTCGCAAGAGGAAGATCTAGGCGAAAGTTTCTTGATCAGATCGGAGGCGTTCTGGACAAAGGCCAGGTTAAGAGCACCTTGAACCGACGGGCGTGTATGAGGAATGTGATGAAAGTGAATGAAGCCAGAGAAGTGTGTCAGGATCGTAGCAAATGGAAATCCGTAGTCTCTGCCTACCCCTCTGGGAAACAGGCGTGAATCTATGTATGTATGTAATAAAATACTTTATACTAAAATATTTTATATAGTTCGTATGTAACTATTTCACTCTAATAACAGTAACTGTATAAAATAAATGCTTTTTATTTACTTAGACAAAAATGTATGTTAGGTATCCATTAACAATTAACAAATATAAAAATATTGTATTGTTTAGGTAGGTATCGTGTAATTATCTAAAATAAAGGATAGCATGTTGACAGAAGTTGAAAGTGCACTGCACTATAAATACACGCCTAAAGACCTGACCTGACTTAAATATTTTGAATGGAAAATATAAACTCTGCATGTTTTGAAAACAACGACATTTTCTTGTAATCAGTACGACTAAAACGGAAAATATTTTAATTTTATATGAATTACGCAGCATTCCTTATAAATGATTGTATATTAACTGAATGTCCGTTGCTATTGTAGTGACACACACATGTTATGACTACAGCTGACTTCGTTACAAACTAATCATCTGGTATCACAGTCAGTATCTACTTATTAGACAATATAAGCTTTTGACAGAATTATCTGTTTAATAAAATGTAACCAGTATGTATGATACTTTCTGCTAAATATGGGATCAAGGACTACTACAATCGATGTCAATTTGTTCGTGTGCCCATCAGACAGATATAGTGACAACTTCTGTATTCAAGCGTACTTATCAATATCTGGTTGTATTTAATGTCTTCTTGGTAAATAATTATATTGTTCATTTCAAGCAGGAATATAACATAGAAAATAACAACAGAGCTACTTTAGTAATTTGGCCATAAGAATCTAAACTTTGATCAAAATGATTTCGTATGGAAATAGCTTAAACAGTAGAAACAAGTTAAGAAAAAAACAGAACCTAATTCACGGGTTCCAACTAGTATAGTTTAAAAATAAATATCAGTCAACTATGTAGTGAAGGATTTTAAAATAGATTTCTGAAGTTCATTTGGCTGAGGCGTCGTGGCGTTGCTTGTGTTGATCAACAGATTATATATTTAGACACTGTTTCGTCACCATTGAGCCGACTAATCCTTTTTTTGCTTAGGTACGTAAAAACTGTTATAATAAAAGTACATATACTTATTCAGTCAGTAAATAAATAAATATATTTAATTAAGTATGTGCTTTATTATTAAACGCATTATGCTTCAATTTATACTGTAACATCTTCACTCAAAAAACGCAGTCAAAGTTTTTATCATATCAACTCGATGGTTATGACCAAGTATAAACCAGTGTCATTCAATAGCAACAACCATATAAGGAAATATAAATATACTGCATCCCCATGATCTAATGTTTACACGAATTTTATGGGTATATTGAAATTAAGCTGCTGTATACGGATTTTATCGTGGTCTATCTTAAAAACATTACTTTAAATAGTGTCCGACCGAACTTTCCGTTTCGGTATCAGCCTAGTTTCGGCAAGAAATGAGTTTTGGCTTAGTTTCGGTTTCGGCTGCTATCCAGCCGAAACTATGACCGAAACCGAAACTGAGTTCAGAAGATTTCGCACTGCGATCGGAAATGTTTGGTGCACTGAGCTGCGAACGACAAAGTGTCATTTTGCCGCGTCATAGGAGTATCATAACTTGTTTGTGTTTGCGCCGCGAACTTTGCGGTAGTTTTTTTTGTTTGTCGTGAAATTACGAGTGATTATAAGATTATTTCGTAACTGGGAAGTATTAGTTCGCTATTGATGTGATTTAGTTCATGATAGTTAATGAATAACAAATTCAATTTTTTTAATGCGTAGGTTTTCGTACGTTACCTACTAACAATAAAGGTTAGGCATCTATTTAAATGTTTTCGGTCAGTATAACTTTGTTGTTAATGCTAACTGACAAAGAATCGCAGATATTTATTTTTACTGGGATTCTAGTCCACTTCTGTATTTGAGAAAGGTTGCACTGAATTTCTTGTCCGCTCCCCCGACGAATGTTTCCAGTGAAGATCTATTTAGTGGTGCTGGTCAAATTTATTAGATTTCTATTTATTAGATTGTTTAACTATGAATACTGATAAATATTGGGCCATTAAAATTAGCCATGATTGTAGCTCAATTACAAGTAAATATTTAATATTCACAGTTTTTTTGTTCTAGAGAATACTCTTTTTATTTTCATGCCATGAATATTATTTGCATTAATCATGTTTAGTGGTTGAACGTTTTAATTTTATTAGTTCATAAACAAGTTCATATACAAAATGACCAAAGTTCAGAAGATATTATTTTGTTTTAAGATAAGATACTATTGTTATATTATTATAGTTTGTTTTTTGTATCTAAACATATTAGGTACAAAGAATATTTTCTTTTTTAGATTTGTACCTTTTATTATATGTTATACGTAAATAATATTAAATACCAGTATCTAGTACCGACATATATTTATTTAAAAAATCTCCTTATTTCAAAAAGTACAAATAATTTAGTTGAAATAAGGAGTGATAATATGTTATGTAATCAATCATTAGATCAGATCCGTGTTTGAGAAGTAGCTGAAGAGGCGGCACGGCGCCCTCACCTTCCGGCTGACACAGGTAATGACTGGCCACGGTTGTTTTGGCCAGTTCCTGTGTCGTATAGGTCGGCAAGAGACGCCCGGTTGTCACCACTGCGGCGACTGCCACGACGTTGTTGAGGACACGGCACTGCACACTTTGGCTGATTGCCCCGCCTGGGCATCGCGGCGCCGTGAATTGATCGCGGCAGTCGGATTGGTTGCCCTCTCGCTCCCGACCGGAGTTCAGTGTATGGTCCAGAGTGAGAAGTCGTGGAACGCCGTCGCCTTCTTCTGTGAGGAAGTGATTTCCACCAATGAGGCGGCAGAGAGGGAGCGCTTAAGCCCTCTCCCCAACCGCAGAGACGGGCGCCGAAAGGCGCGAGACGACCTCCAGCCACCCTGAGGTTTGACCTGGGGGTGGCGGGCTTCGTGGGCCTGCCCGCCATCCAATCAGCATCAGGTCCGAGAGGCAGCGTGCGTGTTCCCACACGCGCCTCTGTGTCGAGTCCGTCTCCCCACTAGGCGGGGACAGTAGTGTTGTGTGAGTGAGTCGTCTATATGTGGTCTCTTTGTGTAGTGGCCTGCCGTTTTATACGGCGGGCCGAAACCTCGGCAGGGTCGCGACCGCATGTGCAAGTGAATTGCGCGGCCCTGTCGATAGCGGTTTTGTTGAGGAACACCGTGGTAGGTATAGTCGGTATTCCGGGAGGTCCATTTTCATCGTTTCAACATCTTTCTTTTACCCCGGTAAGTCCGACGTAACCCCTTGCATCCCGCATTGCAACCCGCAATGCATTACCCAACGAAAAAAAAAGTTCATTGTAATTTAAAAATAAAAATGATTATGACTGACTATTTGTTTTACCACGAAAACATGACATGTTTCGGTTTCAGCCGAAACTGAGACCAAAGCTGAAATTCGGTTTCGGTTTCTGCCGTAAAAATTAGTTTCGGTCAGACAGTAGTTTTAAATGAATTAGGTCCGATTTTTTTTTCCTGATATCTTTTATCTGGTGGATATATTTGTCATTTTGACGGCTTTTCTATAGAAAATATGTCAAACTGCCATATTTATTCCTCTGATAAAAGTTCTCCGACGATTGAAAATCGGCCCTAAAACTATTTTAATTTACACTGTATTCGACGTTTTGGTTTGGTTTTGACTTTTCAGCAGCCATGGTATTTTAAGCTGATTCTGCTTAAGTATGAACACCAGTAGTTAAGTGATATACACATTTAGAGAAGTACGATATATATATGAAGTCGGTTAAAAAAGATAACACCTGTTAAATATAATTGCAAAGGAGGGTGTGTAATATAATTTTCTTTCAATTGCGAAGAGAATGGCGGTTTGTGTTTGTGTGGACCATTTAGTTGAATATTCTTCGGTTTCGGCTTCGAATATAATCTGTCTGTTTTAATCGATTCGCTCGGAAGCTTTGCTATTGTTTGCATAAACGACATCTATATGTGTTTATCTCATTTATACTCCAAGTTATGAACTAATATATTCATGTCAATTTATGACAGTTGATGCCCTATTTAGAAAGTAGTGTTGGTAAAGGCTAAGACTGTTCTTTTAAATGGAAAATTATATCAATCTTTATATTGCAGTCTTTCATAAATTTTGACTACTATATAAAGATATGGTACGGGCCAAAAGGTTCACCCTTAGTTATAGGGTCTTTTTATGAAAATGAGCTAAATTTCCAGATTATTATTTATTTATTTATTTTATACTTTAACTAAGTAAATACAATTTGGTTGTTCTTAATTAATATTATTCTACATTAAGACATTATAAATACGCCTTTAACAGTAATTGTTGGCCCTTCATAAAATACATTAAAACGTAGTAGAATTAGGTATAAACGTCCTCTTCAGCTGGACACCTTCAAGTTCTTGAGGTGAGGCATAGTTGCTAAACGTAGTAAATCATATCTGTTACTGTTTTGATATAGATGCTTCGTATCTAGTACGAGGAGTACAAAGATATATCGAGCAGAAATTTGGCTGGACATACATGTTATTGCCGAGATCATCACCTATTTGATCATACAATTTATGCGGTTTCCGTTTTAACTAATTTGATTATATCCATTATCGTAACAGCAGAACCGCTCACTAAACTTAACATGCCGAAAGATACTATCAATATGTTTTTGTAGAGAATCCAATTAAATTTGCCGAGGTCATCCCAGCGGAATACAGTTTCGATAATGCCTGGTATAATGAGGCCGAGCATGGAATAGAACAGTGCCCCAACCAAGTCGATAATCTGTTCTAGGAAAGGTAGAGCCATACCCACGCCACCTGAAATAATATAATTTTAGATTCCTGTATTCAGTTGTATATAGTGTTAATGGCTGGAAACATCTTGCAAATATAAATTAAATTACTAATAAACTTTTATGTTAGTACGTGTTGCATTGGATTGAAATAATTAATGATTTCATTTTGATTTAGTTCATAAATCAACAAAATCCTCGAACATGCAGGTGCTTTGAATAGCCTCGATTTTAATTTTCCAATTGCCACATAAA
This sequence comes from Catocala fraxini, assembly GCA_930367265.1. Classification (NCBI taxonomy): domain Eukaryota; kingdom Metazoa; phylum Arthropoda; class Insecta; order Lepidoptera; family Erebidae; genus Catocala; species Catocala fraxini. The sequence continues at coordinate 10,300,666 of OV884027.1, read as the reverse complement.
GTCTTTTACAAGTTAATTAGTTGAGAAAATTATTAATAAATAAGTGACTGTAAAAAATATCTGTTGTAAAAATAAATGTTTTGTTACAATTTACGAGTATCATTGTTAACCTCTTTAGTTAAACTAATATGCTTGAATTAGGAGCAGATTCATGTCGACAGTGTAATAGATTGTATTTGCAAATGCAATGTTTATAGTCGCTGTTTCATATCTATTATTTGTCAATAGTACGTATTGGCGCTTGTATAACTTACGATACAATTTCTAGATAGGGCTAAATATTATATATCTTTGTCTAGAAATTCTCAATAGGTGAACTGGCTATTGGAAAGCATAGAACGTATCCGATCAGATATCATGGATACCGGCCATAATTAAAAGTCTTGAATTGTAGCTTGGAAACTATGCAAAGCGTGCTTGAGATGGCAGCGTGCAAATAACTGGATGCACTTTTTTTCTGTAGACAGGTCTGCCTCCTTGACATAGACCATTAAAAAAAGTACCATATAGGTGTTGCGAGTTTACAAAATAAAATTGGTAACACAAACTAGAAATCAAATGACTAACATCACCGCCGTAGAAAGTAATAATAATATAATATAATATTCTACCACATATACACAACACCGTCTAGCCCTAACTAAGCAGAGCTTGTACTATGGGTACTAGACAATGGATAAACATACATATATACTTTTTTTTTTGTAAATACATACATATTATACATAGAAACACCCAGACCAAGACAAACATCCATGGCATGAACAATTTTGTTGAATTACATGTTGGTTTTCACTGTAACAGTATGCCAAAGTATTTCTTTGCGATTATAAAATAAGGTACCTTCTATTAAAGATAAATATCCAAACATTAATACAAAATATCGAGTCCTATTCTTCGGTTCTCCGATTAATATAAGTAGTTAGCCTTTACATATGTTATTAGGAATCTTGTACAAATACTTGACTATGTGCCTGGCCACATCTAAAAATGGGATCGATGGTAACATCTACCTGTCTTAGTGTACCAAGGAGTTTGCACGTGGCAAAAGTTAATATTTGAGTCTTAGCAACTGACCTAAATGTAACTTCAGAAACTTAGTAAACTCACTTACCTATATATTTTGACGTTCATAAGTATTATTTTGTGACCTAAATGAATAAACAATCTTTGTCTTTAGATAGCTATGATGCCGTAGGGAGTTATACTATATATTATGAGGCGGCAGAAAATATCGCTCACTAAAAGTTTGCTTTTGGAGAGTGTAATTGATTTGCGGTATTATAATATACATAAGCTAATACTTAAGTTTAACTTTTGTTAAGCTTTTCTTGTGCACATTCCTAGAACTTACCGCAAAAACAAACGATGAAAATTCTGCCACCCACTTGTGTCATGCATTGATATTCCTTTTTGATGTAACGTTCTGAATACTTCGTAAATATGTCAATTACGACGAAGAAATGCAGAGGGTATGTGAAAAAGATAGACACAGAAATAAATATTTTGGCACAAATTGCTGGCCTGAAACAAACAAAACGAATTAGTAATTGTATGTCATTACTGTAATGTTTCCCGCTTGCATTTAGTTCTTTTAATTACTTTGGTTTCATTTGAATGTAATCGACTAACACGGTTAAACTCAGATCATATATTATAATTTACTGTTAGAAAAACTGCAGACAATTTGTACTGATCTCATTTATTTTTTGTTAAAGGCCAGGCTCGCTTTACCAATATTCATTATCTCAGAGGACGCGAAAAATTTTGCCCTCATTACAACATACAACAATTTGTGTGTCCTATCCACATATGTATATCCTGTGTGGAGACATCAAATCTCTAGCACTCGGCGCGGCGACCACTCACACCACTGCACTATCCATGCATTCCACAAACAGTCCAACGCTTGGCACAGGATTTTGTAATTTTATTGAAAATAATCATAATATATAACTTTTAAGAGTTCGAAATAAACTCTTATACAACAACTTTGTCCGTCCGTCCGTCTGTCCGTCTGTCTGTTATACAACTTTCAACTCAAGAACCGTAAGAGCCAGAGACTCGCGGTCAACGCCATTCGACTCAGCATAGTAGATATACCCTGATATGATTATGACCTTTGATCTCTGACCTCAAGGTCACGTGGTATCACGTGACCTTTGCATATAACTTGAACCAATTTTCCGAACTCTAAGATTTACGGCAATTCATTGGCGATTCTAACTTGTTTAAGAATGCCAAACGCATATTTAAAGTAGTGTAAGTACCAGTCATCTAGGGGCAGATTCAATGTTATAGTTCCTCTTAGTGCATCACCGTATTTGAAGTAGCCAAACAAGCCGAGAACACCGTATAATATCAACACAGTGGCCATAGCTAGTACGAGCACACCGTAATAACCTAAAAAGTGCTGCGGCTTTTTCATTGTGTTCTCAACCGGCATCACCACTCCGATGCCTTCCATTGCAAAAATCACGGTGCTGTGGAATTTTAAAATAATTAATATTTTTAATAAAATATAATATTAATAATATTAGCCTTAACTCAAAAATATCACACTGTTGGGATCGGTATAGTATAGCTTGGTAGACATATCTTTAAGAACATTATGGAGAACTTTCTGATATGCAGGTTTCCTTTCAATGCTTTTTCTTTACCGTTAAATCGGGCGGTAATTATCTATTTAATACGCATATATTTTCAAAAAGACAGGTGCATCTCGTTAGATTAAACTTGAGAGCTCTGTGTGGCAATCCAACGGTATATATTATAATAAGGTACCTCAAGATCGATCAATATCTAGAAATAACCGAGAGAATTTCGGATTATGTCATAACTCATATGGCAATGATAAATTTACGATTGTTTCGTTGACTAGATTTGATTGACTTGTGTATTCTTCAATAACTTATACATACAAAGAGCGATGTAGCTAATGTTAGCTATAAATAATGTTAAATGGTTGTATTGATACATAAATAATGTAGATAATCTATACAACCATAAAACATGAAATACGAAATAAAGCATTGATTCTATGTTTTTACCGTATTTATTCATGCTAATAAAAATAAAGTAATGCTGAAACAATTGATAACGATACGTAATAAATTGTTTCAAAACTAAAACAAAGAATAACATTCATTACTAAAGCTTACGATAAAAATGCAGGGAATCTTGCCCACTGTCCCACAGTATTCTTATCATGAAAAATTATTTCTTCTCCAAAGATGTAATACAGACAGATTGCAAATGTGGCAAATAATAATATGTTTGCCAACAAGGAGAATGGCGCAAGCCATTTTAAGTGCCTGATCTGGACCATGACGCAAAGTGGCACAAGCAGTATAAGGCAGTAATATTCCACAGGCAAAATTACAGTCGATACGTATGTGTCCAGGAGCTGCAACGACAAATTTATTATTTATCAGTGTATACATTTAAAGCAAAGAGAGAAAGTATAAAATACATTAAAATTATATTAGTCGTCTTTTGTTGCATTTTCAATTCATAAACGTTTAGATAATATAAAAATTATTTTTATTTATATATTAGGGGAGAGTAACCTTTATTGAACCGGCGCTTAAATTGTACATATGTTCTATATTTTTACCAAATTGACGCTATTTCTTAACACCGGCAACAGAAAAAGAAGCGACTGTGGCGCCAATAACACTCTGTCATTTTGTATCGACGTCTGACAGGTATTACGGTTGTGAGAGGAAAAATTGTTTTTGACGTGTATCGGTGTTAATTTTATTTGTGTTGTCTAAGGAGATTGTCCATTGTAATGATAAGTTATAATTTTGTAAGATATTACAAAATTATAACTTATCATAAGAAAGCATCTTTTATACTGTTTTAAATACCGGCAAATGAACACGAATCTGTAATGGTTGTTTTCATTTTTATGATAATTTGTAAATATCCTAAGACCCATATATTGGACCACTCCTAAGTTCCTAAATTGCACCTGACAGCTAACCCTGACATATGTGATAATTACTTGAATTAATATCATAATTGTTGTGCTATTTAGGGTTATAAATTGTTGTTGATTATTTTATATTTTTGAGTTTATAATGACTTTACAATTTGTTAGAAAGCTTTAAGATATTGTGGTCATGTTAATTATGTAAAATTTTAAAGATAATTGTTATGTTTAGTTGTTCCTATTTGAAATACTGATTAAGCTCAAAGGATAAATACTGATTTTTATCTCTAAACAATAAACCGTGTATTTTTTTGTGAATTTTGGTATTTTTGATGTGGTACAATTTAAGATACTGGTTGCGTTAATTGGACAGAACGATAACTTTAAATAAATAGCTATTTTCCACAGTCGCGACTGTGCTACAGTATTAACAAACTGATATTATTTAGCTACAGAACCAAGCTACTTATATTATTAAGAGTCATGTTTCATTTTGATAGTTTAAACGGAATCAGACATACATATATATCACTATATCAAAAGTGGTCCAATATAAGGTTACTCTCCCCTATAAAATCGTAATATTTATGTTTATAAAGTTATATGAAGTTGTTTAATTGTTTACGCAGTAAGAAATTGGGATTGATGCATTCGTACCTGTTTGATTGAAGTAGCTATTAGTACTGTGAATATGCAGCAAACCCCAAGGTATGTAAAAACTAAAGAGAATTCTGCACACATTCTGGAAATAAGAACAATAAAAAAATAGCAATAGTAATAATGAATACATACATATATCTAATAAACGTATTTAGGTATCTAATACCGACATCACACGAGGCATTCAAATTTTTAAAATAACCTTTTGTCGATCTTTACAATGCACACTATCTCTAGCTTTAATATTATGAAAATCGATTTAGTATTAGATTAGATTTAGATTTAGTAGTGAAAAATTAACAGACAAACAGATTGTCTTCAAACGGAAGACCCCGCTGTTACGATGTAATAGGAACGATTTGGCTCACCCGGAAAAGTAACACAGTTAGTGTGTTTCGCCTGGTTAGTAACTGATATATGAGTAAATACTAATTATATTGTTATACTTACTTTGCAAAATTAGCATATGGACGTAAAATACTGGGTCCGTTTGAAAACGCAGATGAGCATGTCTCGGCATAGCTGAGTAGCGGCTTCCGATCCAGCCGGCAACATCCTCGTGACGTTTGTACCTGCAACAGTGTCAACTGTGTAAGAACTAAACCAAACACGATTACGCAGTAAGGATAATAATATATATATATATATATATATATATATATAATATAATGATATATTCGGAAAAAATTTAAATGTGCTGTTAACAATTTCCAGAATGCCATCAATAAATTTTGTTTCATGAAAAGACTTAGGCAATAGAAATTAAGCCTGTGTCGCGGGGACCAGGCTTTCAAAGCTAAGTGAAAATTGTCTTTCTGACCAAGGTGGATGGCTTAAAATTATATGGCATTATATTTAAGATTATATATAAATGTATACGACAAAAGTATAAAAATTTTACTAACAAATATGTATACGCAATGTCCACAGATGAATGCTACAATAAAAGTGCCGACGATGGCTACTACCCAGCCAGCATTAGCAAAAGCTAATGGCATGGCAAGGAGGCCGGATCCTAGTGAAGCCTTTAGTAGATTCGCAAAAGACCTGATGTCACTGAAAAAGAAAATATGTATTTTGTATTAAATTTAGTCAAACTGAATAATTGATGAAGCTACATTACTTTCATTTATTTTATATGCTGATTATTTATGGTGTGTTAATTTCAAATACCACTTGCACTTTGCCATTGAATACTCCCTGTTTAGAAATAGTATTATTATTATCTGTATTATTTCCTACTGGGAAATAGTGCAGAAGTAGTATCAATTATCTTTTTGTCATAATTGAATTTTATTATTATCCCATATTCTGATGAAAGATATTTTTATCTTTTTAATGTACTCTTTATTTGTCTTCTGTACTTTATTACATTATAAGTAAGAATTATTTGTTTTATAATAACCATTGTAATCACGTTATCTATAGCCTGCCAATTTAATTTCATAAGAATGTAACATGTTCAAATTAAATACTTTAATCATTCTTACTGTATAAACACAGCTGGTACGAATATGAAATAATTATAATAATTAATAAATATAAAAATAACTAATTTTTAACTGTTAATTGAACAGAACATATAATTGTAATTAATCAGACATACAAAACATAAAAATAAGAACATTGGAAACCACGACGACTAAAATTGATTTATTGGCTAACAAAGACCAACATAATGTACCCTTGTATTTTGGCCTATCTGTCTGTATATCTCAGCCATTTTACATGAAGACTACCTTACTGTCGTTAGACACTGTATAGATAAACTTTGGAATATAGGTTTCTATCTATTCCTAATAATCTAATAAACAGGTGTTTGCTTATTGCGGTTCTACTAATAGAAAGCTATTCATAATCCATAGAGTAACATAGATTATGCTTTAATATGTCCCATAGAGCCAAACGCTTGAGTACGATAATGGTTGTCATTCGGTCAGTGTCTACCATACAAGAGAAGGGTCGCTGCCTCTGTAAGGGATATAGTATGCTAGTTCCCTGGTGCTTTCTAATAAGCTCTGGAAACCCTCCTCACTAGATGAATAACACACGAGGTGTTGACTTGGTGTGATCTTGAATGTAGAAATAATGAATATACCAATAGATTTAACCAGGCTGGCGGCTCCTGCTGGTTTGTGAAAACTAGGGAAGGGTTAAACCCTGCTATGCTTGGCAGAATAAAATAAAGCACAATAAGGTATTGCCAAATGTATAAACAGAAGGTTGTTAATGTAGTTAATTGGTAAAAATATTCTTTCAACACCTACTGAAGACCCAGTTACAAAGGCGCTATTTGGACGGAAATGATAATAAAATTAATTATTAGAAAAATGTGATATAACATATCATATCTATATATATAATTTAGGTTTCGAGTAGTATCTAGGTTTTACCCTGGTTTTGCACGCGCGCAGTCTCAAAGTATTCTATGAGTTAATTTGTTCAACGGTTAATGCTTCATTAAATAACAAATATCTAAACAAAAACTTTCACAGTTATAATATTCGAAGATTGTTTTAATGTGTAACATATGTTTGACTAAATATGATTGACGAAACATTGTGAATATGGGAATTGTAAATACACCCTGAATTTATTATTGTTAGCGATTAAAGTATTCCTCCATTGTATGGATAAGCTACTTAAACAATGTTTTTAAGATACGAGCAAAATAACATAATTTTCATTATTATAAGTATATATTTATAACCTGTATACTGGTAGTGTTGTAATATAATTGTGTCTGTCTACAGAATTAAAGGAAAGTACTTACGAGTTTGGTTTCACAACTTTTCGGTATTCGAAAGGATTGTACTCCTCAATAGCCATTGCTTTTCTATCTTTTATAACCATGATTGCTATTTATTTATTAGACTAAATACAATACGAAGCAAATAAAGCCTTAGCATTCACTTCTGAGCGATTTTTTAAATAGGCACAGTCGATCGCTATGCTGCTGTAATACCAGTAATCGCCTGTAGAAAATAGTAGTTAAGTATTTTGTAACCACTCGAGATCTTAACAATCTGCCAAGTGTGATATCATTGGAGCATTTAATTCTACTACGTTTTGAAGGTTGCTGTATTTTCTTATTTGTACAGTCCGTAATTATTAGTTTTATGGAAGTAATTACTTATCTCGAAACAATGATAAAATCCTTAGAGGCATATGGCGTCTTTATCTTAACATTTTCTTATTGAGATAAAAATTAACAGCCTACGCTTGTCGTCTATGAATCAAGAGTATACACAATGTATTGTGTATACTCTTAATTCATAGACGAGACAAAATATAAAATTGGTATCTATTTCGTAGAGATTAATCTCACAAACTACTGTTTAAAACACTTCCTAGGTTGCACATTGATTTATTTTTATTATATTATTTTCTTCTCACAAATTCAATTTTCACATATTAATTTTAATATTTTATTTGCTTATCGAAAGCATAACGCATATCAAAAACATTATTTCATTTAATCTGCCAGTTGCATTCACTTCAATTAGCTTCGGATATTTTGACCAATCAATATTTTATAGCTAATAACTGAATAGATACGTTAGAAACGCAGAGATACACGTCTCACCTATAAATGACACACAATACTTTAACATTATGAACCACACGTAATAAGCGTAGTACCGCATCTATGCACTGTCACTCAAGTACAATAATATTGTAGAAGGCTGTGATTAGGGCAAATGAAAAGGATAGTTACATTACATAATGTTATTATTATAACTAGCTATCTTTCGTTGAACCACAAAACAGATATACACACATAAAAAAAAGTCCGCGTTCACGAAAAAATAGTCTAATAATTTTTATTTGCTTAAAACATTTAAAAATAAATTATTACGTTTGTGTTCCTTATCTAAGAATACATCATTTAAATGTAGAAAACATAAAATCTACTTTTGTTTTTTTTAATATAAAAACGAGGTTAACTGTAAATCATTCTTGTTTCTGCCTGAAAGCTGTTTTAATTAATTTCTCTAAAATTGTTCATTTGAAAAATGCCAGGTGGACTGTCTGAAGTCTTGCGAGCAAGAATAGTGTTATTGCTCGAAGAAGGATATTCTACAAGGCAAATCGCACCCAGAGTCTCCGTGTCTCAAGCCTACGTCGTTACTAATCGAGCATGGGCAACCTGGCTGATCGACCTCGCAGTCGCCACCCGGCTGTAGTGATGTTCAGAAGCGTTACATCAGACTTCTTGTCGCCCGAGATCCAATAATTAACGCTACCAAACTGAGATTAGAGCTGCGAGCTGTTGCTGGAATGGATATTAGCACTCAGACCATTCGTATTTGATCAAACCATTTTAGATTACGATTAAAGAGAACCCGACAGCGGTGCAGATTGTAGTGGGCCAGGCAGCGACAAAACGCTGAAGACGAAGAAGAAGATGTCTGGCGTAATTGTCTTTTCGTTGACGAAACACAGATTAGTACGCACCCTGATAACCGACGTGTCTGAGTTTGGAGACGGCCTGGGAATTCTGAAAGGTAAAGAATTGCCACTGGAACCGTTCAGCAAGGCGGCAAATCGGTATCTTTTTGGGCGGAATAATGATTGGAGCTCGAACGCCTTTGATACCGTCCCAAGGCTCTATGACATCTAATTTGTACAAAATAACTGTTATTGATGGCATCATCAGACCATTCAAGATACATTATGGTAACCAATTCGTGTTATTCGACGATAATGCACCGGCACATCGAGCTCAATGAGTGAGCGCTGCTCTCCGGGAGTACGAAATCACGCGGTTAGACTGGCCTGACGGCTCTCCGGACTTAAACCCAATCGAGCCGAATCGAGACGATTGAAGTCGTCAGCCACCTCCAAAAACTCTGTTAGAGATCAAGCAAGCCACCATTCAAGAATGGGACAGGTTACCAGAAGAACTATTGGACAACTTGATCTATAGCATGCCCAGGAGGATTTCCGCTTGGGTTCAAGCTAGGGGAGCAATCATTTTGTATTCAATTTGTAAATAAAAGCATATAAAGATGAATAAAATTGTTTACTTTAATCAAATCTTCGCATTTCTTTAAGTTACAAATGTCACAGAGATTGAAAATCCATTTATTTTAAAGAAAAACGATATGAATATAGAGATTTACATATTAAAATTGTGTATTTTTAAAGGTTAAAGCAATAAATAATGCATTCATTAATTATATTTTGACACGAGAAAATATATCTCAACTTTACCAAGTGAACACCGATTTTATTGATGTGCGTTCGTATGATCTTATGGAAATTGGGTGTAAACAATAGCGTTTCTATAATGACACTATAAAAATGATTAATGTCTATTAAAATCTAATATTGTATGTAAGGAATATAGTTCAAATAATAACATTTATTCTGTAGTTAGAGATCTTGACATCATAATTACAGCACGCTCCTTTTACTCATTAACTAATTAAATAAAAAAAAGATGTTTAAATCCTTTAGACATGTGACAAAAGGTTTTTCTTTAGTCTTATGAAGAGGATTTTCTTTCTTTCTTTCTTACAGTCGAATATTATACACATTAATACAGCACTAATATTGAGCTTAAATATTTAAACATGTATTACCGAAAATATATCCTTACTAATATTACAAATGCGAGTGTGACTTTGTTTGTAATGCTTTCACGCCTTAACTACTTGACCGATCATGATGAAATTTCGTGTACACTTTGTCAAGGGTACAGGAAATGACATACTACTGTCAACGGGTAACGTTTCCAGAAGGCTGGCAGCATTGATAGAATAAATGGCAATACCGATGCTTTAGACCTAGAAAAAAAGCAAACCATAGATAATATTTTATTTACTCAAATATGGTATGTATAATCAAGCGTATTGTGAGCTCTATTTACAAGATATCAGCACTCGGACCCCAAGAGCCTAACAGAGCTCAAACGGCTCAAAAACGTAATTGCTGTCTAAATGGTTGAATCTGCGTCGCTTGGGAGTTGGCGCTCGTAGGAGCTGCACCCTTACCACCGCGCTTGGAATATCTGATGGCTCAAGGGTATCAGCGCACGTCGAGTCTGTATATCTTCCAAGGCAGCAATGCTATGCGGTCCGTTTTCTTCTTGTCGTCGCGTACCAAGCCATCAAATTAATTGTCAATATATTATAATTGAATAATATACATATTGGTATATAGTGGTGATGTATTTATCACTCTACTGGGCTTGTCACTGTTACATTAAGCAACGCAAAGTTGTTGAGAATTTTGGAATGACCAGTGCAGGCATTAGCTGCGTCGCCGAGTGCCCCAACCACCAAATCGATGGCGGATATTAGATATATGTACATATACGAGAAACATGAGGGTTGACATTGAAATTAAACTACTATATACGGATTTTATCGCGTTGTTTATTTGACACTTTATTACATAATTTTGAAAGTCTCCCCGTGACCATGGCTGGTGAAAAGCAACCGAAACGTCGGGGAAAGTGTAAAATTAAATTAAATCTAAATAGTTTTAATAGTTTTAATAATAATTTAATTAGCTTAAAAATTAGTAAAGTTTAATAGTAGTAGTAGTGTAACTGTTTTCAAAATTATGTAATAAAGTGTCAAATAAACAACGCGATAAAATCCGTATATAGTAGTTTAATTTCAATGAATAATATTCGCGTAAATAGAAGACAATATTATGAGGGTTGACAGTTACTGTTGTTTTGATGTATAATCCGATATTGCATAATCCGATAAAAATATTTATATTTCTTACAATTTTGTATACCTTTATTTAGTTTTTGTGATTCGGCATGTTTAACCTAATTAAATAATATGTATAATTCATTGAAATTAAACTGCTATATACGGATTTTATCGCGTTGTTTATTTGGAACTTTATTACAAAATTTTGAAAATTGTTACACTTCTACTACTATTAAACTTTACTAATTTTTAAGCTAATTAAATTATTATTAAACTATTTAGATTTAATTTATTTTTATTTTTACACTTTCCCCGACGTTTCGGTTGCTTTTCAGCAGCCATGGTCACGGGGAGACTAAGATGGCAGTTGTCTCAATGTTCCAGTGTAGTTATTTCAAAGTACCCGAACATAATTTAATCATCGGTGTTTTTATTTACGCAGAATGAGCTCAAAGTATCATGAAGTCTAGCTGTGGTTTGCTTCTTCTTGGGTTTGACTATTTTTATTACTGGATCCCAAGCTGGTGGTACATTCCAACCATCTTCTCTATTAAAATTAGGATGTTTTTTGATTTCAATAGCCTCGCGAAGCATCCTTGGTAGGAATCGGTGTTCTTTAGCGAGAATCTGTGGTTTGTCAAATCTCAGGTAGTGGTTGGTCCCCTGTTGCACATGTTCACACACAGCAGACTTCAACGAGCGTTGGTGTTTTACATCAGCTATGTGTTCTTTTATGCGGGTGCCTATGTTTCTCTTGGTTTGACCAATGTATGAGAGTCCGCAGTCACAATCTATTTTATAGACCCCTGCATCTTGTAAAGGTAGTTGGCACTTGACGGATGGTAAAAATTGACTTATCTTCGTTGGCGGCTTGAAGTATGTGTTGATTGAAGCTCGCTTCAAGATGTAGCCAATCTTGTCAGTGACACCCCTTACATAAGGCAGTATAGCAGGCTGGCGCTCGACTGTGGCTGGCTTTTCTCGGGATCTGTGACAGCGGCGCGGTTGTTGGAGCTTGTTGTCTTGCAGTACTTGCTTGACATGTTGAAGCTCGGCGTCCAGGTGTTTCTTGTCACAGATCCCATGGGCTCTCTGAAACAAAGACATTCCCACGGTAGCTAACTGTTTAGGATGGTGGTGAGATTCACCGTTTAAGTACCTATTTGTATGGGTCTTTTTCCTATATACAGTGTGGCTCAAAGTATGATCAGGATTCCTGATGACAAGTACATCTAAGAAAGCTAATGAATTATTTGCCTCTAATTCCATAGTAAATTGGATGTTATTATTAATGGAATTAAGATGTTCTAGGAATACACTTGCACTATCTGTTGGTAATATTGTAAAAGTTTCATCTACAAACCTCTTATAAATCCTGGGTGTGATGGGGGCAGTATGTAAAGCTCGAGCCTCGAAGTCCTCCATATATATGTCAGCAACGACAGGCGATACTGGGGAGCCCAGTTTAATTTCAATGAATAATATTCGCGTAAATAGAAGACAATATTATGTAAATATGTATAATGTTAAATATTACAGTATATATTTTAACTTACAAAGTCTATATGCATGACGAAAGGTGGTTAACTATCAACGTCGTACAAGATTATGCAATCTTTAGGTACATATAAATTCAGTTTAAATATATTTGTTTCAGTTTAAATAGTGAGAAAGTCGAGGAATTGATTTGAACTTCACGCACAACATTGTGTTTCTGTATTGCATGAAAGAGTATTTTATATATTTTTTATCCCGAATAACGGCAGGCACAAGCATTTAAAATATCAGATTATGCTATAGCAAAGCGCGGTTAGCTTACAAAAATAATTGTTTATAGGAATTTGACGTTACTAACTTAGGCTTTACTGCACACTATTTTTATTTAATGGTAGTACTTGTTTTTTCATATAAATAAAGGAAAATAATAAAATGATGATGCCTAATGAAATTCTATTTAATAACAAAAAATATTACAATTTGTGCTATTACTCAGTTTTCTGATGTAAAATCTTAATTATATCCATAATAGTGACTGTACAACCCGATAGTAGACTAGTCAGACCGAATATTGCGATAAACATATTCTTCCAAAGGATCCAGTTAAATCTGCCGAGGTTCTTCCAACGAAAGACAGTCTCGATGACGGAAGGAATTATGAGACCAAGTATAGAGTAGAACAATGCGCCAACGATGTTGATGATTTGCTCTAACAACGGCAATGCCATGCCGATACCCACTGAAATGGAATTATAAAAAATTATGGTTAATTATATTAAATATTATATAATTAATATAAAAACTCCATATAATTATTACATAACGAGTGTACAATTTTCAAAGAACGTAATAATTATTACACAACGTGTGTACAATTTTCAAAGAAAGAATAAATGTAATATCCTTTTCTTTTATGCTGCTTGTCAAAATGACCACACTCTGCCTGATGGTAAGCAGTCATGTGGTCTAAGAGCAGTGGCCTTCACACCATCCTCATAGCAGCTGAGGCGATGTTGAGGTCTCTACTTTGACGGCCTGAGAAGGTGCTTTTTCACGCCTCGCTTAAAGGACCCAGAATTGAAGGAAGAACGAAACACGTGACTTGGCAGATAATTCCATACCTTGATCGTTCGGCAGAGGTATGAGGACTCAAACATGTTGGTGCGCGCTCTAATCGACTCTACCGTGTAAGGATGGCATCTGAGTCTAGCACGCGTTGTTCGGATAGGAAAGGGGAGGGCTTAGGATTGGCTACACGTGTTTTCTCAAACATAATTAGGAACTATCCTGATAAATATATCCTTCATATTAGCAGCAGCATTTCGTTGGCGTAAGTGATATTGTTGATCAAAAAAGGTCATAATGTTTAAAAAACATCAACACATTTTTATAAATACAGTTAAGAAACAGTCAGCTTATAATGGTAGCAAAATAAAATATTTAAATAGGTAGGTTTTGCCTTTGAGACATGAAACTTGGGTCAATTTTAACCTGGACCGAACTATTGACTATTTGCGTCTGATAGGCGCAAATAAATATTGTATTGTATTTTTATGTTGTCAAAATAGAGCACAAATTCTGTATGAGTAATTAATTATCCACGTGTCATGTGACAGGGAACCAAACATTGTTGATAATAGTACTTAGTATTATCAATTGTCACATTAAGTACTATATGCTTTCCAACTATTGATATCTCAAATTATTTGTATATTTGATATGGGTATTAAGTTCGAGTGTCTTAATACTTTAAGTTAAATATCTAGATATTGAATGTAGAGTGCATCTGATTGTATCATTGAACCCATATTCCCTTAGATCCAAGCCGTAATTAAATAAGCCAAAGATGTAAGTAAATATCTAGGTTACATTGTTAGAAGACGAACAAAACCAAATGACAATGCTCATTTAAAAAAAATGTGCCCCAGGTCAATCATTATCTAATTTTGGATAGTTTTTAATAGTTCTGAAATTGCTTTAGGATTCCGTACCAGAATGGCAACTTTTATTAGCAAAGCTGTGACAGTAAAAAAGTCGGCCAACGATAAATAAACGTCAAGCTTTAAGTGAGAACATAGTCTAAGAGATTATATAAAAGGTTGTTTATTATTATTGCCTACTTTACAAAATATCTAAACATTAATTGCTTTGTATTGGTCTTTTATTTAACCTTATGTTGGAAATTGGTGCCACTCGCTCTGGCGGCTGACACCATGATCTTGCTGCACAGGCACACAAACATTAGCACACGGTTGACTGGCTTATTTGTTCGGATCCAGGTACCCATGAATGCCGTTATTTATTTATTGTGCTTTGTGTCCAATTTATTTTTGTCTACTTAATAGTACTTAATAGTTTTACGACTGTTTCCCAGAGGGGTAGGCAGAGACTACGGATTTCCATTTGCTACGTCCCGACACACTTCTTTGGCTTCATTCACTTTCATTACATTCGTTCTTTCGTTTAAGGTGCTCTTAACCTGGCCTTTGTCCAGAACGGCTCCGATCTGATAGAGAAACGTTCGCCTAGGTCTTCCCCTTGCAACTGTTCCATTTACACTAGTCTTATATATATCTACTGTTTTAGTCAGTCTTTTCTCTTCTATTCGTTCTACATGCTCAAACTGGCTTAACTGTTACTTAATTTAACCTCTTTCAAAACATTGTTATCTAACCTTAATAAAGCATTTTTTTTCTCACTGCTTTTGTTCTAAGGTCCTTGTTATGTCTTTGTTAATCTATAAATCAGCGCCGATAGTGTCAAATTTACAATCATAAATATAAAACTATTTTTTTCATGTAGGTAAATATTCTAGCCCCGAACTTAATGGCGGCGTATGTCTCATTTTAAGATATAAAATTGACAGATAATTTATCCTTTTCAAACTTAGAAGAGTAATTTTTGTTTTAACCCAATCAATGTGTATCTACACGTTGACTGTAGTTATATTATATTTTGTTTATCCCAGGAATGACTAATTTGCAACGTATCCATCTGGTGATTACTCGACAACGAAAAATTTTTATATCTTAAAATGCTTTTACGCAGCTTTACAGATTGGGGCTAGAATAATTACATACATGAAAAAAGGAATGTTATAAATGTTTTTTTTTATATTTATAATTGTAAATTTGACACTATCGGAGCTGATTTATAAATTAACAAAGACTTAACAAGGATCTTAGAACGAAAGCAGTAAGAAAGAGCAAATCACATATTCGTTTCGCCAGATTATTACACTTCACGAAAAATGTATTGCTAGCCCGGGTCATGCCCTTACAAGTATTACAAGCTACATAAGACGATTGGAAACGAAAAAAATTTAATATGTACCTAGTTAAAATAAAATACTCACCACAAAATATAACTCCAACTGTTCTGGCGGATATTTCAGTGATCTGTTTGTAATTGTCCTTAATATGAGGCAGGGTATATTTGTTGAAGATGTCAATGACCACGTAGAATTGCAAAGGGTACGTAAAAAAAATTGATAACGCTATAAATATCTTAGCACATACGGCTGGCCTGAAATAAAATAATAGAGATAAAATAAACTTCGAAATAGAATGAAATGCGTTAAAAAATAATCTTCGTAAAGAAAGTTATATCATTTATTTTTATCAGTCGTTATTGGGAGAGTGTCGACACAAAAGATCCCACTGGGTCGAAGTGTCGCCGGTCTGCACTGACTGGCCCCCACATAAGATATATACATACATCACCATCTATGACTATTCTGTGTTAATAGCAATTCTAATAAATATTATTCTGTACAGTATCTTCTATGTTGGTTTACACGTTAAGTTAGGTTTTTGGTTTTCTACTTCACGATAACCTCATTATTAAGCTAATAAATACATTCATAAAAATGTGGTAGTAATTATCTATTATTAACGTCCTATATATTTATGGCGAAATTAAGATAACTGTTAACATAACTAATACCTATAATTATATGATCATAATAAGCTATGCCTATAAAAGTACCTACCATAATTCAAAATCGCAAACGTCACATCAATCACAATGAGTTATTTATGTCTGTATGTATTTCACAGAGGTAGACAGAGGTGTTTATTTAAATTATTACCTACGTTAGGTGTAGTTTTAGAAATTACATAAAAGCAAGTGAGCCTGCCAACTTTTATATTACTTATACTCCTACATCGACATTGTGACAGTGCGCCATACTTTATTGTTAACGATGTTTGCCCCAGAATATAATCTCAGATTAGCTTAGTATTCACTGTTATAAGGACAGTAATTATGAACTATCATTTGACAGTGATTAACTACAACTGTGAGTGTTATTTACAATTATGTGATTGACATTAATCGCTGGCTTAAGACTGAGAAGGCACAAAGAATATCCGAGATAATAAGATTAGGAGATTCTTGCCTCTATGTTGAATGTAAGATAAGCCGTTCGTGCAAAACAATGTAAAATAAGTACGTTTTTTTTCGTAATGAAGTCTAAGATAATAAATTTATTAAATGTCATAAACGACAAAATATTTATATGTATTGCTTTCATATACAAAATTATAATATTTATGAGTTGAATGAGCTATCTGCATGAGTACTAACATCGGGCACGCCACGATCGTGGCGGTAAGTCCCGTGTTTGAGGAGTGGCTGGAGAGGCGCCATGGCGCCCTCACCTTCCGGCTGACACAGATAATGACTGGCCACGGTTGTTTTGGCCAGTTCCTGTGTCGTATACGCCGGCAAGAGACGCCCGGTTGTCACCACTGCGGCGACTGCCGCGACGTAGTTGAGGACACGGCGCTGCACACTTTGGCGGTTTGCCCCGCCTGGGCATCGCAGCGCCGTGAGTTGATCGCGGCAGTCGGATTGGTTGCCCTCTCGCTCCCGGCCGTAGTTCAGTCTATGGTCCGGAGTGAGAGGTCGTGGAACGCCGTCGCCTCCTTTTGTGAGGAAGTCATTTCCATCAAGGAGGCGGCGGAGCGGGAGAGGGAGCGTTTGAACCCTCTCCCCAACCGCAGAGCCGGGTGCCGGAGGGCGCGAGACGACCTCCAGGCACCCTGAGGTTTGACCTGGGGGTGGCGGGCTTTGTGGGCCTGCCCGCCATCCGTTCAGCACCAGGTCCGAGAGGCGGCGTGCGTGTTCCCACGCGCGCCTCTGTTGTTTCGAGTCCGGTTCCCCTCTAGGGGGGACAGTAGGGATAATTTGTGAGGAGTGCCTTTGGGTAGGTCTTTTGTGTAGTGGCCTGCCGTTTCATACGGCGGGCCGAAACCTCGGCGGGGTCGCGACCGCATGTGAAAGTGATTCGCGCGGCCCCGTCGATAGTGGTTTTGTCGAGGAACACCGTGGTAGGTTTAGTCGGTATTCCGGGAGGTACTTTAACATCTTTACCATCTTTCTTTTACCCCGGCGAGTCCGACATAACCCCTCCGCCCGCCCCCGAGGAGGGGTACGCGTCAAGAATTACCCCAAGTAAAAAAAAAAAAATGATTACTAACATGAATTGCACAGAATAGAAAACGGGTTGGTCAAGGAACCAATCAGTCCTTTAAGTTGCGTAAGAATTTGATAATATTTTTTGTCGCTAGCTTCAAATAACTATTTGAATTTAAGGTACCGTACATAGTACATACATGACAAGGTAGGTAGATTTCACACTCAATTAAAGCTTACGCTTAAATGTGTGAAGTCTGCCTACCCCCGAAGATTTTACACATTATTTCGCCAGCTCTAGTGCTAGGATCTACGTAATATAGGCTTCGTGCTGCTATTAAGAATTTCGGGTTATTGGATGATTCGCACGAATTGAACTTGCATTAAACGTGCGAGTTGACTGTTTTAAATATATTATTTTTTCTTTAGGCGAATTTATGTTTTTTTATTCTCCAAATAAACTATGTGCGAATAGCCTAATACGTACTTTTGGATTTGTCGATTCGCACGTTAATAATCTAAGTTCGTGCGAGTCGCCTAAAGAAAAAATAATATTATTTAAAACAGTCGACTCGCATGTTTCGTACGAGTTCAATTCGTGCGAATCATCCAATAACCCAGAATTTCTTGAGAGGTAAAGACAATATCACTTTGCCAGATCTAGGGATTGGATCCGAGGCCTCATGCACAACTATTTTAAAGTAGATAAATCATTAGGGTTTGAAAGGTGAATTTATTATTATCAAATGTTTTGTTACATTTAGTTAAACAATCATGCGTGATCGTGTTAATGCCAGTTATGAATTAGGTACCTATATATATTATAACGAGACTAATTTACGCAAATAATTTATGCCTCATCGATTTATTTATATTTATTATATGCAATTTAAGTTTATTTACCTGTATGTGTACTAAGTAGTGTATAAAAATATAGATACGCGGTCTTAAATTTTACAAATAATTCTAATGGTACTTTTAGATATAGACACGGTAATTAAAAAGCCTGAAATATTTTGTAAGTTTCGTAAAAGCGAATTAAAAGCTATGACACCTACATAAGTAACGTGAATCAAATCATGCAAATCACAATTTTATTTATAATAAAAATACATTACGAATTTTTAATCGTAGCAAGTCTTATCTTTTGTCTTTGTCTTTACTTTAAGTATTTTTTTATTGTAATATTGTTATAGGAAAATAAGTAATTATAGAACTAAATTAAGCAATGATATGAAATTTTAATATTTTGTTGTGATTATAATAATTATATCCATATTATATCATGCAGGCTAACAGGCCGCTGTCATTAGTCAACGCTCACGGCAATCCCCCTCGTCTCGCCGCGCACATACCTAAGGCGCGGTACAGCGCAAAACTGCTCAAACTATAAGTTAAATGTTGAACTAAATTGTGTTTTAATTTCTGCGGTTACCGCCTCACATCAAATACATCTTAAGTAGGTAAGTGTACCTACCATTTGACTTTAGTTATCATCATCCTCTTGCCCTGGTCCTAATTTATTTGGGGTCGGCGCAGTATGTCCTTCGCTTCCATACTTCTCTGTCACATGTCATCTGATCATTTACCCCTTTTCCTTTCATATCCATCCTCACACAGTCCATCCATCTTTTCCTTGGCCTTCCTCTCCCTTTTCACCCCTCTCCCTTCATATTCATCACTTGCTTACCTACATGCGTATCATATCTTCGCATAACATGTCCATACCAAGCCAAACGATTATCGCATATTGTGCCTGAGATCTGTCGCCATTTCATCCATCCTGTGTTGATTCGTTGACTAACATCCCGATCAATTTCGCTATCATCTTGCAGGAGTGAACCGGGGTAGCGAAAGTTGGAGCATACATCATACATGGTAGAGGTATACCGCCAAGTTTAACCGGTATAGGACTGGAGAGACCGCCAAAGTCACAGAACATGTATTTCGTTTTGGTTCTTATTCTAAGGCCTACATTCTCTAGTCTCTGTCGCCACTCCTTCAGCTAGCTCTGCACATCTTGTCCACTCTCTACTACCAAAACGATGTTATCGGCAAATAGCATGCACCAGGGTGCCTCTTCCTGTATGTTCGATGTTATAGCATCCATAATTAACAGGAAGAGGTATGGGCTAAGAGCCGACCCTCGGTGCAAGCCTACAGTTAAATCGAATCTGGCTGTGATACCAGCTGCGGACCGGACTTGCGTACGGCATTCAGCGTACATGGCTCGAATGAACTTCAGGCACTCCTTTCTTCTTAAGGGCTCACCATAAGACTTCATGCGGTACCCGGTCATATGCCTTCTCAAGGTCGCCGAATACCATATGCAAATTTTTATGCGCCTCCCTGTATTTTTCACATAATTGGCGAAGTGCAAAAATGGCATCACCGTATCTCGACCAGGCATAAAACCAAATTAGTTACGTGAGATCTCACTCTCGTCTCGCAGGCGTCGCTCAATTACTTTCTCCTATAATTTCATATTGATTTTAGTTTTTTATAACTTTAGTTATATCATGGTATGGAACTTAGTGTGTTTTTTAGTCCATTGATTTCAACTTGAGTAAACATTTATTACGTTGTGTAATTTTATTTTAAGGTTTTGATTTTTTTATACGTTGTCTTATTTTTACGAGCTATTTATGCATTTAATTTTATTATCATTTTTAATATTTTCTAGTAACTCTTTAATTCATGTATAAAAACTAAGGGGAAATAAGATTAACTGAATTCTATCTTGTTTTTGTTCATTGTGTTGTCTATTAGAAAGGACTTCGTTAAGTAGTCGTTGAGTAGTTATAAATGTGAGAGTTGGTGAAGATTTGTATAGGTATTAGAATGTTTGTTACTTAAGTATCGTATCCCGGTATGCGATTCACGCAGGTAGGGACTAGCATACCCACTACTACATACGTCCAACGTATATGTGGTAAACCAATCCAACTTTCTGTATATGCTTAAAAATATTCTAAGGTTAATAACGAAACTAACCATTCATCTGTAGGTAAATTCAAGGTGATTGATCCTCTGAGCACATCTCCGTATCTGAAGTATCCGAACAGGCCAAGCGTGCTGTAAAGGAACACGATCACTGACATGGCTGCAATAAGCACACTTGGGCAGCCTAGAAAGTGTTGCGGCTTCTTCATCACGTTCTCCACCGGCATTACGACGCCTATGCCCTCCATTGCGAAGATTACTGTCCTAAAAAGAAAAGTAAGTAAACATGCTTAACGGATCTTTGGAAAAGATGTTGCAGTTATGTTTGTCTTATTAAGTAGTGTCGATGTTAATATTAATAATAATAATAATATATTATATTCTACCACATACACACAACACCATCTAGCCCAAACTAAGCAGAGCTGAGACCTCAGGCGTGGCAGTCGGTTACACTAACCACTACGCCATCGAGGCCGACAAATAAACGCGTTGGTAGGTGTTATTATTTTCGTTTATTATATTTTATGTTGGAAGCAATATTTTTATTAGATTGTACGTTTTAATATAAGCTACAAGCCTCTACTTAGTAATATCTTTACTATATTTTTAAGGCGATAGTAAATTATGGCATCGTATACAACGTTGATGATTTGTAAATTTTTTAACTTGATTGATTTGCCGTGGCATACGCAACGTCTTTAACAATATACTTCAACAATGTTTTATAACAAAAGTATTCAACAGTAATCTGTGTAGAAGTATTTCTAATAGCTAGTATAGAAAGTGGAAATCATCAGATCTAATTATATTTATGTAAGATTTATTAGGGGTTATCATAATATATAAGCATATTTCGTGATATTCTATACTATGATTATAAAGCTCATAAAATCTTATTTTTTATGAATACGCTAACCTTTCAAACTACTTGACAGATGAAAATATTAGGTGCCTTTTATAGCCTATTTATTAAGGAAGGTAATATGGTATTGTACATGTCGATACAACCCCCAGGAGCAGTTAAAGAGCGGAACTTAATTAGTGTTAGTATAAGTAAAGTGAGATTAAACATAGTATTTTGTTATCTACTGTTATCTACAGATTTGTCCGCTCTCTCGTATTTTTTCACGATAGAGGATTATGTAATGTATCTTCGAGATAGAGAAACGATATGGTTATGTTAATTAATCCACATTAGTTGTAGTTAATATTATTATTAATATTAATATGTTGTATTATATGCAGTAATAGCTCAGTGGGGAGACCAATAGACTGCAATGCAGAGGGTCTCGGGTTCGAACCCACGTCGCGCACCTCTGACTTTCGAATGTTATATGACTTTTCGAAATTATGTGCGTATTGATTGACAATTATCGCCTGCTCCGTGCTTTGGAGAGTACGTTAAGCCGTCGGCTCCGGCTGCCTTGAACATCTATGGCAGTCGTTATTCGGAAAGTCAGTACCCTCTAATATCCTGGCACTAGCCTTAGGGTATCGTTAGCCTTCGGGTTGCGGAGGTCAGGTGGCAGCCGCTCCGTGTAAAAACTGATATCCAGTCAAATCCGGTTAGACTAGAAAAGCCGAACCCAAGTGACTTGGGAATAATAAAGACTAAGGGAGAAGGAAAGTTGTAGTTAATATTATTGTCCTTGTCTTAAACTAAATATTTGATTCTATCGGTTTTAATATTCATCACGGTTTTTACATTAGGTCATTATTTCTGGGTTATCTATATTTAACCTTTTTGATTGTCTTGATTTATTATAAGTAGGTACGTAGGCGTGTAAGCTGTTATGAATACTAGTAAAAAAATGTATGCACGTATAATTTATATTTTTTAGTAAACAGAATTTGCTTGTATAGCATATTGATTGTAGTTTGTAGCTAATATTTATGTTCTGTGAAACTTACACAATTTAGTCGTTGACAATCTCAACGTCTAATATTTAACATAAAATGCAGTAAAAGAGCTTGTACTACATTTTAACAATAAAATATTTACATTTGTCTTAGACGAAAACACCTTCTAATTTTACCTAAAAAATGATCTATTTAATAACATTCTTAAAATTACTTATTATATTATTATAAAGTTTTATAAGAATTGAAAATGCAGCTATTTCATTACTTAATAAAGTCTTGACTCTGCTTGAGAAATTTAACTATATATAATGAGTGAGACCTTTTCAATGTCATATTGATTTTATAGAAATCACAAAATGGACAATGTGTAATAAATAATAATATAAGCGGTAATATGTGACTGTTAGGCGCGTTGTGTTTACAAAGAAGTATTATTATGGAGGTATATGATACCTCCTTTTACTACGTTTACTTATAACATAATAGATTTGTCAAACCAACGTGTTGTTACAAATACCAAACATTTTTCTGTCTGTGACTGTCAGTGTGATATATATGTCGCAACACTGACATATAGGTAAGTCTAAGTTTTCTAAGGAAATGAGTCCACTTAGATATGATTTTAAAGTGTAGTAACTATATACTAATTCAATGCTATTAAGAAAATCATGATGATTCTATATGTACTATAATAATCTGTTTTGGCAGTTTAAATATTTAGACAAGTATTATACTTACGATAAAAATGCTGGATATCTAGCTGGGTTGCCAGCAACTTGTTTGTCAGCGAATGAAATCTCATCTCCAAATATGTAATATAAGCAAACAAGGTAGGTTGCGAATAACAAAACATTGGCCAGAACTGAAAATATGGCTAAGAATTTTAAATATCTTATCTGACATAAAAGGCACAGCGGCAGCAAAAAGATAAGGCCGTAATATTCCACTGCTAAAATATTTGTAGGCATGTAACGGTCAACCAACTGAAAAAAAAACAAATAGGGTAGTGATGTTGACAATATCTTGAAATAAATATTTTATTTTACCCCTTGGATATTCTAGGTGTGTCACTAATTTGTAAAACAAATATCGTCTGTATATCCCAAAATTGTAATTGTTAACATCCATGGTACATAGCTGAAGCCATAATTTCTATCTAATCTAAGTGTAGTATTGGCTACCGAAATGTAAACATTGCCTTATTGTTACATTCGATTTTTGGATTCCATATACCAACGCCAGTACTTGAGCGTTTTTTTTTGACGATAAACTTCAAACTTATTTATGCTATTACAATAATAAATGAATCTCCAAAATCTGCCTGGCCGCTTACACATTTCTATTGCAATGTCAAGTGTATCTATCTTATATTAACATTTAAAGTCAAATGACATGTACGAATATAATTATTATTGACAATAAATTACGATAATCAATTACAATAATGAATTTACTATAATTAATAATAAATTCCAATATTTAATAATAAATTCCAATAATTAATTATAAGTTACAACAATTAATAATAAATTACATTAATTAATCAAATAAGATACACAACAAGATAAAGAACAACATAATACATCGAAAATACATTGGTTTAACTTGGCCCAAGCCAAGATTTTATAGCCAAACAATCTAGCTTTTTGTTTCTGCTCTAGTTTGCACGAACTCCTGGACATGTTTTGACAGTTAGGTAGTCCTTTTCTTTTTTATTGCTTTCATCGGTGACAGACGAACCAGCGGTCCACCTGATAGTAAGCGAAAACCGTGGCTCATACACATGGCTGTGTTTTCTTAGCATTACAGAAGCAATGTCAAAAAAACCACAACCAAGTCGCTGCCTACCAGAAGGAAAAGGGAAATGGAGCAAGATGGGTATTGG
This sequence comes from Catocala fraxini, assembly GCA_930367265.1. NCBI lineage: Eukaryota > Metazoa > Arthropoda > Insecta > Lepidoptera > Erebidae > Catocala > Catocala fraxini. The sequence continues at coordinate 10,275,786 of OV884027.1, read as the reverse complement.
GAAGGGAAGGGTGATTGGGCCTCCGGCGCTCTCACTCACCGAACGAAACATAATAGATACTGTTATTTTACGTCGATCTTCTGTTAGTGGGTAGTACTTTCCCTGTCGAGCCGGCCCATTCATGCTGTCACCAGCGTGGCCCTACCACTCAAACCACCACATGAGAATTCTGTTATTGCGGTCACCACTTTAAATGAAACAGGCAAAGCATGCCACTTTTGCTAATTAGTAACTAAAATTAAATAAGTAAAAATATACTGCTCCACTAACTTGTTTTACGGAGTCCGATATTAACACAGTGTATATGCAGCATACTCCCAAATAAGTGCATATTAATGAAAATTCAGCAAATATACTGGAAAGCAAAAAATATATGTGTGTAAAGTACTCTAGTATAAAATGTTAACTATAAAACGGTTTACATTTTTTATAGGTATGATAGGTACATCAGATCTTTCAGTTTATAGAGCATCATAGTCAAGCCTTGTGTCGGGTTTCTGATGCCTGAGATTTCTAGGGCTCAATGAAGAGGCATTGTTTTATGAGAACCGAGGTCAGTGATCACTGCCCCATTTTGTAGGTGCGTACGTGCTACGATCCGCTATATATCCGCTATATATCCCTTGACATTCATATAGAGATCGGATATTCCAGTGCATATTTACATAAAGTTTGAGGAAGCATGTAACTAGAGTGGATTCCATTTCAAACATTTGTGTGCATGAAGATGGATTTTTGTCTTGGTCTAGGTGTTTCTGTGTATAATATGTATGTATTTACAAAAAAAAAGTATATATGTATGTTTATTCATTGTCTAGTACCCATAGTACAAGCTCTGCTTAGTTTGGGCTACATGGTGTTGTATGTATGTGGTAAAATATTATTAATATTATTAATACCACCTCTTAAATGCCGGTATACCGATTTTAATACCGGGATTTAAAAACCATTAATTATTATTGGCATGAACGCCTAGCAAGCATAGCGACGAATGTAGTAAATCATTTGTAATGTCGGATAGCTACTTGCGCACAAACAGGTAAAATTTGCTGACTCACTCGCACACTTACAAAATGCTTACATTCCTTGATTTGCTATCTCCTTCACACAACTTATGTATTGAGTGAAAGAAATAGCAGATAGATACTACTATGTCTAAGAAAGAGATAGTAAACTACACCATATTTTGTTGTGAAAAAAAAATATTGATACAATAGAAACTGCCACAAATAAATATATTTGTGGCAGTTTCTATTGTATCAAATTTTTTTAAACGTATACTAGGTATGTATTTAAAGCATATGTTTAAATTTACCTAATATTTACTTAAACAAAGCCAACTTAGTTTTATTTTACGTAATTAAAACAAAACATTTTAATTTGACACAACTTTAGTACGGAACTATAAAAATGGAATAATATTCTTCAAATCGATAATTTGTACCTAACTATGTTTCTATAACATCAATAATAATTCATGATTAATAAAAAAGATTTTAATTTTTTTAAATTTTATATTTGCTATTGTCCACTTTATGTTGCTTCCTCAAAGTTTAAGTAAATATGCACTGGAATATCCATACGCTAAACATAGACCTTATGATTAAATCATAAGGTATGTTTAGTTATTATCTATCATTCAGGACGTAAACTTGTATGCCCGTTTTTAGCCGCAGGACAAAATAAATACATATTTTAAAGGAGTTGATGGCAGAATACTGTTTTTTAGTGTTCAAAATAATTTTAAATATATAAATAATAATTTATATAGGTATATACATGTATAATTTTATATCAGCATAACTTCTTCGTATTCATTGCTCATTTAGGATTTCGTAGCACGAAGGCTATTATCACACCTTGTTGAGATTTAAAATAATTTTGTGTAATAGATAGCATGAACATGGAGGATGACGGCTTTATGTAGAAACCTAAAGATCATTAGACTAATGTCTAATAAAATATCTATAATAATAAAATATCTATAATATCTATAATACTGCCACCTGCTAATGCAGGTGGCAGTATTATAGATATTGCAATCAATTAAAAAGTTAATACACATTTTTTATTGCGTATGTCCAAAACACAATCTTACGACATATCGTAATACTTACCCACCACGAACCCCGCTGGCCTACCTATGTCGATATTTTTTTTATGTGTGATTCTGTTTACTGATTAGGTATTTCGGTCATTTACCATATGAATAACAGACAATAACTTCGTTAACCATTGCAAAAGTGAATAATTAAATTATTCATTATAGGTAATAATGTCGTAAAAATAGCAAGTAATATTGATTTAATAAACTGTTCAAATAAAAACAATATAAAATATACAAAATTACAGTATAATATAATATCCGCTCTACTAACAAGGACAAGGTTAAAATATTAACTTTGAATTTGATTTCTAAATAAATAAAAAAACACCATTATACAAATTGGTGTATACCTACTTAATAACACTGACGGTGTATGTCAGAATCAGACATAAAAATAAAGAGGTATTAAATAACCCAAACCGAATTAAGTTTTATTCACGGTATACTCAAGTTTCATAACAGCTGCTTTAAGACTGCACCGAGCGTAAGAGAGATAATGACAGAGCTCGTGCGGCGCATATTCAAATCGGCGCGCGGCCGCCATAGTAAAATTGTATGTAGGATTTGAAGTGCTTTTTTGATAAATATGTATCTTTATTGTCAACCAATAACTTAAATATTTGGGACGGACAAATTGTAATATAACTATTTATGTTTCGTTTAAGCTGTAAAATAGGATAGATTTCTATTGTTAGGTATAATCTAAAAATTACGTAACACGAGCTTACGTTTTTGTAGGTTAAATTTACGTAATTTTGTAGGCAAAAATATTAATTATTTTAAGCTTTTTACACGGAGTAATTGTAAACACATTCATTGCTATGGTAAATGTATATTTTATATTTGTATTAAACAAAAAGTGTTGATTTTATTCACTTAACTGTGACCGCCTGTTTTGGCACATTTCGCTCGGCGCAGTCTTAATGCTTCGAGTAATATACAGTAACAGCAGATATTTTTTCTATGCATATTATTACAGAGAATATAAGATTTAATTATTTAACTGTTATTTCCTTATTAGGAATACGCAATTGTTAAAACAAAATTACACTACGGCATGTTCTTGCTACAAATACAATAATGTTAGTTATAAAAGCATATACCTTGCAAAGTTAGCAAGCTTTCGTACACCTTTTGGTCCATTCTTGAAGGCAGATTTACACGTCTCTGCATATCCTAATGATGGCTTATTTTCTATTATACAACAACCCCGAGATGTTTTAACCTGAAACAACACATCATATATTTAACGCTTCACTTATTTTCTATTTCGGAAAAAGTGCTTTTCCCATAAAATTTGGTCAAGACAACGTCTGTCGGGTCAGCTAGTATGAAATAAAATAAACGCATAAAATTGCTGTACTGTTAATAATATAGATGGTAGTAAAGCGATTTTTCCATTCAGTTTGCGAGGTGAAATGTATTTTTTTTAACCTTTCTTTGATATATATTTTTGCATAGCACGCTACGTACAAAATATTGTGAACTTACACAGTATTTTGTAAACAAAAGTTAGAACAAAAGCTTAACTTTAAAAATATATTTTTATAAGTAGCAATTATTATCGCGCGGCAAGACAATACCTTAACGTATTTGAGGTAGTACTCGCAATCTAATATATGTATGTGCGTAATCATTATGCGCGAAAGCTACTTTTGCATGATCATCCATGACTGTTTTTAGGAGGAAGGCAGGCAGGTACTTATTGTTTCTAATCGATTTAAAAAATAAGAGGTTCTTTTAATATTATTATTCTCATATACTTACTAAACTGAGATCCCAGAGGTGCCAGACCTATGTTATTTTAGCAAGGCCGAATATTTTAGAGTATTTGTGTAATGATAAGGTAAACATCGTATGCATCTTGAACTAAATGTTTATCATTTTTTATTACATCTATATAAAAGTTTTGAAATTAGATGAATAAGATTAGCAGAAGGCATACGTTGCTATACCTGTTGCAATAAAATAAACTAAAACATGTATCGCAACGAATCATACGCATGCCTCTTGAATCGTAATGCTCTTGAGGCGTAGCGCGTTCGTATTTATATTTGTTTGCTGTATCTAAATTAAACAGTTACATAGGTCTGACAATATTCTAAATTACGTGTTTATTTTCTAAACTCTATCCGATTGTTCGTGATGTAAAGGTTATATAATCTTAATCACCAGATCCGGTCGCACGCATTTCACTACCACAAGAATGTGGTCTCTATATTATCGCATTGGAGTTTACCTATAGGTTATTTATTACGTTAGAATTATTTATAATTGTCAAATATACTAAAATATATTTTTTGGATGAGGCTGCCATTATATGTTATTGCCATATTAAGTTAATAAATAGTTAAGAATAGTTTATTTGTTTCTATCGGCATCATAAATTTCCATGTATGTAAATCTATGACAATTATTACTGTGTTTGTATCATTTTCATAGTAACGATATACGTATTTATACCTATAATATAAATATTTTAAGAAAATATTCAGATCAAAGATATCAAGGTTGCAGACAAGCATACAGTTCAAGCGTCCACAGGCTATTGTCCTAGCTTATCAACGCTTTCAAAATACGCAAATAACGCATATAATATATTACACACATTACTTACACACATAAGTTCCCTGCTGTTACCCTTTACATTTTAGTTTTTATTAGGAAAATAATAATGTAAGGAATAGGTTCTGCTTTAATAAGAATTTTATTTTACGCTTTACCAGTTTTAGCGCGATATTACAAAGCTTAGTAGCTTATTATTAAAGGACAAACAAGTTTGTTTAATATTAGGATATAAAACATCATGGTTAAACTTTGTCTTTTAAGATAGTAAAATGAAAGCTTTCAAATATTCCTCGGAACGAAGACCTTGTCCAACATTCATTTTGCAACTTTAATTAGCTACGCTGCACTCTTTCCATAGCATTAATGTAGAATGTAATACTAGGGATGACCGAAAAAGAACATTCTGTTATACTGTTACGTTATTGTGTGCATTTGCTTAAAGAATAATAGTATGGATCTCATATTATACTTGTATATTCCACTTTAAGTAGTTATAATAAAAATATATACCTACATATCCAAACATTTTGATACAGAAAAAAACTTTTGTGATTTACATCACAGTCATACTTTTAGTAATGAATGTGGAGTCAAAGTTATCATACAACTAAATGTAGAATAATAGACTTCCAAGTTACCTAAGCATGATATTTTGTCCAACTAACACGTAACTGGTCAATCTACATTTTTTCTGAGGACATTCCACATAGATACTCGTGCGCACGTGTGCACGATTTTATCTATTCTACAACATTGAAATTAAACAAACTTTATACGGATTTTATCGCGTTGTTTATTTTTTATAAAACACTATTATTACATAAATTTGAAACTTTAAACTACTATTGTTATATATATATATATATATATAGTATACTTGTCATCAAGAATCCTGATCATAATTTGAGCCACACTGTGTACGTATACGAAAAAGACCCATACAAATAGGTACTTAAATGGTGAACCTCACCACCATCCTAAACAGTTAACTACCGTGGGAATGTCTTTTTTTTAAGAGAGCCCGCTGGATCTGTGACTAGCTACACCTGGATGCCGAACATGTCAAGCAAGTACTGCAAGACAAAAAGCTCCAAAGGCGCGCCGCTATCACAGATCCCGAGAAAAGCCAGTCACAGTCGAGCGCCAGCCTGCTATATTGCCTTATGTAAGGGGAGTCACCGACAAGATTGGCTACATCTTGGAGCGAGCTTCAATCGTCACATACTTCAAGCCGCCAACGAAGATAAGTAAATTTTTACCATCCGTCAAGTGCCAACTACCTTTACAAGATGCAGGGGTCTATAAAATAGATTGTGACTGTGGACTCATACATTGGTCAAACCTAGAGAAGAATAAACACATAGCTGATGTAAAACATCAACGCTTGTTGAAGTCTGCTGTGTGTGAACATGTGCAACAGGGGACTAACCACTACCTGAGATTTTACAAACCACAGATTCTCGCTAAATAACACCGATTCCTACCACGGATGCTTCGCGAGGCTATTGAAATCAAAAAACATTCTAATTTCAATAGAGAAGATGGAATGTACCACCAGCTTGGGATCCAGTAATTCAAATAGTCAAACCCAAGAAGAAGCAAACCACAGGTAGACTTCCTGATACTTTGAGCTCATTCTGCATAAATAGAAACACTAATAATTAAATGATGTTCAGGTACTTTGAAATAACTACACTGGAACATTGAGACTACTACCATCTTGTCTCCCTGTGACCATGGCTGCTGAAAAGCAACCGAAACGTCGGAGAGAGTGTAAAATTAAATCTAAATAGTTATATAATTTAAATAACTTAATTTGAAGTAAACAGTAACTAGTAAAAGTGTTTAACAATAGTAGTTTAATGTTTCAAAATTATGTAATAATAGTGTTTTATAAAAAATAAACAACGCGATAAAATCCGTAAAAGTTTGTTTAATTTCAATGTATAACATTCGCGTAAACATAAGACAATATTATATTCTACAACATTTCGGTCCATTGTTAAAGCACTAGCTGACACTCAACATTTAGTTCTTATGCGATATATATTGGGAAGGCAATATGAATAATGCGTTCAGATTATCACAGATGGTATTATTGATTGCATGTTATCTGATTGTGCAAGTTATCAAACATCTGAAATGTAAAAGTTTGAGGGAAAGCCTCTTAAAATTGGTAACTACCATTTATCTCGAAATTGCAGAAATGCAGGAAGCAAATTATCAAATTTTCTAACGTGTATATCTATAATTTTTTAAGGGTTTGATCATGGGAAATTCTTTAAGTACGTAAATATTTTTTTAAGACGCATATAAATGAAACAAATGAAATCGTAATATTTGAATATCATGCATGATATATGCATGAATATCATGCATGATATTCAAATTTGTATGGCCTCAGCTAATATGATACATTGCGGTTATTATCTTATTTGTAGCTGTCAGTAACTAATCTCCTATGTCCTATGGACTGTCAAGTATTAGTGTGTGTCCATCGAGTATATGGTCTAAACGTATTCAAGGTTACGCGATGTGGAATCTCAAGGTAAATACCTTGTTCATATTCACTATTCATTTCAACGATTACAATAGTATCAATGTTATAAATGCGAGTGCGAGACTAAGTCCAGTGTAGGTACTTAGTAGGTACGCTGTGTTAGCAAATAGTGCCTTTACAAAGCAAATAACAAATTCTTTTTATTTTATAAAATGTTAAAATTGTTTTTCATAAGGTTGCAAAATGTGCCAAGGTTTGTATATAAAAATGGCAAATCTTACTACTCTGACGTATTAACTCGAAATTAGGTCTAAAGAGTAATTTTATGATAACTAATTACAGCTGGAACTTCGTAGTGATCTAATTTGAAAACGTTATTAAAAGTTATCGTTCAGAATTAGGTACTAATAACTGTGTACTACGCTTCCTATGTTTTAATGAAAAAGATATCTAAATTAGATCTAGATATATGTCCTTGTCATATTTCCGTAAGTACCTTATATATTTGAATAAAATATCAGATTTTGTTGGTACGTATACATATGTTAACTTATATTAATCTAAACAGGATAAAGTACCCTATTATTGACACATTAAGCAAAACAGCAGAATAAATCTTATAACATTTTAAATATTGACGACATACATCTTTGATGATCCAATAAAGCAAATTAGTTTTAATTAATGCATGTTGTGGTAATTATTTTTAATATATTTTCTTAAATAATTTTACTCGTAAACCGCCCTAACAGTATTTTTTTGTAATAAGGCCCAGGTACCCTTTTGCGTAAGTATTATTGGCATGTACTGGATTATATTATCAGCATACTAATGCCAATAGAATATAAGCGTGAGACTCCAGGACCTAATCAAAATTCGACGCATACATGGGATTGTTACTTGGTTACCTATAAAATTTACTTTACCTAAAATAAGAATAGGTCTTATTTTACTCCAAGAAAAGTAGTCGCTAACGAAATAAGATACTTTTGATACGGTAAAAACACTACGGTAGTTTAGAAGTATCTTGGCAGCTAAATCTCTTTGAATAACTATAAACCTTTTTATAGTCAATTTAACCGTGAAACTATGTATATGTAAATTAATCAGTTTTATGCCACAATCAGTAAGCAATCTGAGGGCCAATTTTTGTACTAAAATCTGTTAAACTCCTTAGAATACTATACCTACAGATAATTTATAAACTAAGTTCTAACTAATGCTAAAGTCGACTAAAGGCACTTGACAATTAAAATTTGGGCAGGCGACCTGTATTTTAAGATTCCATTATCTAAACTCGTTTACAGAGAACGAATTACGTAACGTCGAAAAATCGTACGGTCTTTGAGCATGGTTTTACAGTCACAGGCTAGTCTTAAAGGAGACATTGAACATAAATTATTCTGAGAAATGACAAGACACTTATAACTCTTTAACATTTAATTATTTTCACGTTCTCGGCAAATTATTTTAAGTAGGTTATGAGTTATGACTTACAAGTATTTAGAATGAATTTGTCATACAAGGTTATATTTAATACCATTGTTGTTTGTGTTGATAAACAGTGGCGACAAGCGGATTATATTAAGTGGTCCGCATTAGTTTTTCATAAGATAAATTAGCGACTTATTGTTTTGAATAAACAATCACTCAATAAGTAACAATTGCTTTATATCTAAAGCCTTCATCTTCCAGTAAACAGTTAAGTGCGTCAATGTTTCATTTATATGGGTAGTTACAATTTGATAATAATAAAACGTGGTGTATTAATATGTAGAAAGAGGTCACATAATTCCATATTTTAGTATAATACTATATGACCCGGTGTACTTCGTATCACCTATCCCAACGAATTCTTCTATATTTTCTCAACACTTAAACCTTCCTTGGACTATGACAAACATTTCAAAACCAAAATCAGCTAAATCGGCCCCGCCGTTCTCGAGTTTTAGCGAGACAAACGAACAGCAATTGATTTTTATATATGTATATAGATCATGTGATCAGTCATATTAGACTTTCAGGAGACATTTATCGTCCATATAGAAGTCACGATGAAAGATATAATTGATTAATTATAAGTTAATACTCTCCTTAGTTATGAAAGTATTTTTGTTATTAATAAGTTTACAACGCAAATAAATAAAATTAAACGACAGGTTGTCTTTGACAATATAGCAAGTCTACGAAAAAACCACCAGATATTAAAGGAGAATGCTTTGGCTTGTATGGATTCCAGTATCGGTTTATATTGGTATGAATATTTTTTGAGTCGAGATGAAAGTTACCCTAATTATATAGGACATAATAAATACTTTAATGAAAAATAAATATGATTTACGAAAAGATCCGAGATTTAAAAAAAATGCTCTGTTAAAGTCACCCTTACTTTTGACTTTATCTTAGATGTTAAAAAATTATCAGTTATGTGTAACAAATGTCATACTTTTTAATACTACTATACATTTAATAGCAAGGAATTGCAAAACTGAGTTATATTTCACAACATTATAAGTTAATAAAACTACTAAATTAAGTTTCCACCCGCAGTGTTGCTCATGTGGAAAGTCATAATATAGGGATTGATATGACCTCCATTTTGTTTTACTTTTTTAATATCTTAAACCCGGAAATATGTTGTTGCACTTGTTGCCATATTAAAAACATTAATATATCGATTTAAAAAAATATACATTAACTGCTTTCTTCATTTTATATAATTGTGTAGCAAATAATTAATAAGACGATAATTGATATTTAAAAGCATATTTTCTGCAATTATAATACGTTTGTAATATTTGTGAGTGGGATATTTAAATAACGATGTCTTTATTGCTGGTAACCCTGATAATCCTTCGCAACTGTTTTAAAAACAGTTGTGAAGTCAAAATACATACATAACTATATGAATCGTTTTAAACATTGCATTCTGTTAGGAGACTCTCGCAGAATGCAAAAAAATTGCTCGTGCGTAGCAGAGAGGGAGATTATAAAATATAAGATTGATATTATGTATAAAGTGTGTATTTTCATAGCCATATAAAATATAGTATAAATCGACTTTGAATCTTGCAACGATTCTTTTGTTTAAAATCTAATTAATAACAGCTTAATATAATTTATTAGTAATGCATTATTATAAAAATATATATAAAATAACTCACTAATATATGAATACAGTGTCCACAAATTATGCCAACAAGAATTGTACCGAAAATTCCGACACCCCATCCTGAATTTGAAAAGGCTAAAGGTCCCGCTAAAAGTCCAGATCCCAAAGAGGCCTTAATTATGTTTGCTGTTGCTCGCAAGTCTCTGAAAAGTCACAGAAATTTAGGTTAATAACATTCACAATTAAACCATTAATTATTAAAACTACTAATTAATTAATTAATTCAAGCAACACGAATTTCCTAATTACGAGCATTCGGTAATACTCTTTAACAAGTAGTTCTAATTTATCTTTACGTTCATACTATATTATATACTCCATTCTAGTGTCGCGGCCATTTTGTGCCAATTGCCATTATGCCATAAGTAACTCTGTTGGTTTAAAATTTTGGAAATATATAGTTTTACATCTTCAAAACATAGGCTTATTTTAAAAGAAACGCACGTCACCACTAGCGGTATATAGTAGTGTGGGATTCGGCTACAGTTCGATTTAAATTAACAACATTACCACCGGCTTGCTTAACAAAAATTAGACGTTATTGACTTTTATTAAATATAATATTTCAATATGGTTTTTGTACGAATTATTACGTCTTGTTCTTTAGGCAAATTAAATATCACTTGAAAGGAAACTATGTGTTTTATCCACAACTAGCAGTTGCCGCGAATAATTAATAACTCTTTTTGTTATGGATAAAACACTAGCCTATTAAATAATTAAAAAACTTACGAAACAGGCTTTTTAACCTCTCGATGTTCAAAAGGATTATAATCCTTTATTACTTCAGGTTTTTCGCTCAATGTCTCGACGTTCATAGTTGCTTAAGTTTCAGTCAGTAATGGTTAGAATAACAGGTGTCACGCGAATGTTTTATATAATTATCTATCTTACACACACGATGGGAACACTTTAACAATTAATCACTTTTATGTTGCATACCTATTAACCAAAACAAGTCAGGATCTGATTATAAAATATATCAAAATCGTAGAATTCAAAATCAGCATACTATTCTTGTTTGTTTTGTAATATAGATAATTTAATTGAGTTGATACATAATTGAATTGAGTACAATCTAAACGACGATATGCTTGTTCTTAGTAAATTGTTTTATGTGATAATGGCAATCTTAATTTGTGTGCATAATAAAGAACCATATTATATTTAGGTAAGACTCGGTTATACAGAGATATGGTGATAAGACCACATCTTCCTACAGATTAAAACGTGTCAACTAAGCAATGAATAGATATAACATTGAGTTGTTATTTTGTAACAAATTGACCGTGAAGCTAAAAATTATAGTAATTATATACTGTAATCTATATCTGTAGGCTGTGTGGTAGATTAAGCAATTAATTGTTATTACAAACTAGCTGGTCTCCAAATTTTGTTTTACCCTCTCCGACCTACCTTTTATTAGTAGATATGTTACGATAACAATTATGGATGTCAATACATTTTTTTTTTAATATTTCTTCTTTTTAATATAAGTTACTGTTAACATTTAATTGATAGATTATTTAAATGTTAATATACGAAAATAAACAGGCAACAATGTTGAAATTCGCTTTGTACATACAAAGCGAATTTCAACATTGTTGGCTGTTGCAGCTCAAATTATATCTTAAAATCGGATCAGAACACTGATCCGATTTTAATATAAAAAACATATTATCTTGTCCTAGAATATATACAACGCTTTTATTACCAAGTTTTCCTAAAAAGTGTATACACTTTGGATGTATGTAACGAACACGATACCTACATTTTCATTGTAGCTTAATTATGTTAATAGTGTATATACATATAATACTAGATTTAGCCCGCAGCTTCGATCGCGTAATTGTAGATTGGGTTAGGTTACATAACAATAGTACTTTTTCCGAATGAAATATCTGTCATGCAGGAGAAAGTACCTACTGTTACTAATCTAACCTAACCTACATAAAAGGTCATAGGGTACCCCCTATGACCTTTACTGTACCCCTGACAACGTGCAAATGCAAAATTTCAAGACGATCGGTCTAGTAGTTAAGGCAAATAGAGCTACTTACCATGGTCCATGAAAGATTGCATGAAAGTAGACCATGTCTTATGCCACAAGCAAAAAAAATACACATGTCTATGAGCACATGAGCATTTTTTTATCCTCACGTATGCACAAACGTAGTCTTTGACGAGTCAGCAGAAGTGCTAAGTGGTAATGTGGTAGACTGAGGCGTCAATGGCAGGACTTTTAAATGTACAGCCATAGAAGAAACTAAGCACAGCATAAATATATATATTTAAATATGTGGAAAAGCGAAATGGGGTCTTCTCCTGCAAAATAACAATACAGACTGACATAATGATAACAACTGCAAGTTTGAAATTGTTTTCCAAATATTCTACCACCACTGAGGGAAAACATTTAAATGACGATACTTGCGTAACAAGCAATACGGCAGGAATACGTCTACAGAACGTTCCGACGATTTATTGGTTATTGGCTTTATCTAGCCTAGTCATTGATGTATAAAAACTCTAGATACATAATCAGCGTCAAAAAACGTCCTTACGAAATTAGCACCGACTTGGGTGCTCTTTTAATTTAGTACCGTTCGATGGCTCTGAAAGGAAACACAACGCAGTGCTCGTTTAAAAATTGTGAAATCGCACTTTCAGGGCACTAATAAAGGAACAGTGTTTCATATTTTCGGTAGTTATTATTATAATTATATCATAATGATCAGCAATCAATGTAAAATATTTTTTTGTTTATTTCTTAACAAAGAGCGAACATACAACACGGCTCATTTAAATGAACACTTACTAAACGCATTAATCGTACTATTGTATTTCCACTTGATTAGTCCGGGTTACATGTTGACTCTGTTCTAATATTAATAGAGACGCTATTGCTTTTTAAAAATACATAATTATATTTTATTTGGTTTAAAATGATAATGCGATTGTACATATTATTTATTATTATATTATGTTTGCTGCCTCATTGGCCCCGTATTATGTGATTCGATTCTGGGATCAGGCAAAGTATTACTGGATTTTCCTGTTTAAAATCTTAGTAGCTTTTACGGACATACATAGCAAGAGCCCTCTTTTAGGTGGGACCTAAAACCAGACATGGGGCCTGGTCGATGTAAACGCTTCAGGTGTTTTTATATATGTAGCATTAATATACGACAAAAATATTTGCCTATGTGTCCTTATATTTTAATATTATTATCAAAAGCAATATTTTTAAACGCCTTGATAAAATTGCTAGCAAACCACGATAATATTTTAATGCAATGTACATGTATCTAGCGACAGATACTTTGTAGGAGTTTATGAAAG